>OX578144.1:106594373-107284373 GCA_951213105.1 Amaurobius ferox
AATGCAATAAATTATCGCTACAATAGTATAACACAATTAGTGTAGTGAGATTGTGTTTGCTGAAAAAAATGCGTTGGTGAAGTTTGACAAATTACTTCTTTAGTCGACGGAAGCCTCTTTTGCTTATGTAACTTCCCTATACTGTTATATTTTTCGTGATTTATTCTGCTTATAAACAAAGCTTTTGTTCAAGTACTTTTTCTATGGCAATTTTAGGATGTATTTTAATAATTTAAAACAGAGTTTCTCAACCGCCGGGCTACGTCCCGGTACCTGGCTTTGATATCAGCTATACCGTAGCGCGAGAGATTTTCTTGGAATTCGTCGTTTTAATTTTCTAAGCATTTTTCATGAATACATATTTCATAGTGGAAATATTGCAAGGAGAGTAATATTCATGAATGTGTCGGGAAGCTCTCAGAATCAACAAACCTAAATAACATAGCAAATGTCTACCATGTATATTTTTCTGTACTAAATGTTGTGTAGCAAATGTCATTGACCAAGCTACGTTTAAATTTTAATATGCATAAGAATTTACTCAGCTGACCTCTATGACGAATTATAATGGATAACTATTTTTCTCTCTCAATACCGTTTTTCTTTCAACACCAGTGTAGTCAATTTAATAATACTGTCGTGACGGAATTCGTCACTCCTTTGTAAATTACATAACTTCAGTACTTTTAAACTTATATTTAATTAATCTGTGTCCTGGAACCCTCTTGTCAATGTATATATTGTAGCAGATGTTGAAGTATCGAAATCAGTAGTAATTTGTACCATTTTTATTTCGTTATAATAATTCTCGCACACTCTGGGAATGACGCCTGTTAGTCTGGCTTGCTGGCGGAGACAGATGTCTCCTTGTCGTCACGCGGCAGATACGCGTGCCCTTGGAATCGTCCGTCGTGGTGCAGAACTGTGGATGAATTTGAATTGGAAGTAATTTTCGATTGGAGGAAAGGAGAAGTTGTGAGCCCATGTGATTTTCTATTGGACGGGTTCTGGATTCATCTGGAATGTATATAAGCTGTGTGAATTGTAACTCGGGGCTCTCTCCCTGGAAACATCTTCGAACTCACGTCGACGCGGGACTTAGCCCTCAGGCGGAGTTACCGTGTTGTGAGGGTCGGGAGAGATGCCACCTGCCACTGCTGTTACCACCTGCCACTGCTGTTACCATCGCCACTGCTGTTACCGTCGCCACTGCCAAGATCTGATGATGCCTTGCCCTCGCCGACCGTCGTCCGCCGTGTAAACGTAGAGATGATGCCTCATCTCGCTTGGTCGAGTACCGGGACCAGAGAGAGCAAATATGAAGCTGTTCCTTCGGCTGACCTGATCCGGCACCTTGCCGGAAACTGCGGTTCAACCGTTCCTGTTGGAGCGGGGCAATGTTGCCCCGAGGGAAATTATCAGTGGATGCCTGTGCTCTATCTGCCATGAGTCCTTCCAAGAATATTTTGAGGTAAGACTTGTACCTTTAGACCTGCCGATGGGCAGTCGTCTGGACTTGTGCATCGACCTCTGCAGAACTTTTCATCCATAGGATCTTCTGCAGCATTATACATATACATATTCTAACTACAGTTTCTTTCTTCATATTGAAGCTTTATCTAAGCCATAATAATCTAAATTGATTTTATATTGTTTGAAATACAGTAATTACGTAGGCCTTTAACGTTCCCCGGGTGTGTGCATTCTCTCTGACCATACCATTATTTTACTTAATTGGAATATGAAATTATTTGATTTATTGAATTTATATTAAATTCCGGCAAAGAGCCGATGATTCTTGGTAAAGTGAGGTCCAGTGGTTAAATTATTAAATCAGTAATTGTACTTTATCTGCAACTCCATTTCTTGAATAATTAATAAATATTGGATTTGAATTAGAATTGTGTTTTTATTTGAGTTGTAGTTGAATTGCATTTATGTGTTTTCAGCTTCTGGTGAATCCTTGAAGGTAAAGGTATTTCATTGGTATTTGTTGGGTTTTCCTTCGCAGGTCATCAGTTGGAATCCTCCAACTGACGAGAGGTGTGTTTCGAACCTGGGTTACAAATTTGGAGAGTTAGACTCTCGGTCTGCCGTGTCTGGCCGGTATCCGTGGTGACTTTAGATGCCCACGGAACCCGCTATGACAATTGGTGCCTTTGACCTTCCCTCTCGAGCACCTGTGTTTTTAAAATTTTGTTGTATGGAGTTTTGAAAATTTTTGGTGAAACTGGACCGTTGGTATGGTTTTGGTTTTGAGAGTTGCACACTTTTGTATTGAAAATTTGTATGCATTATTTATGAAATTATTGTAAAAAGTATTTATACAGAAAAATAGTTTAAATGTGTGAAATTTTAGTGAAAAGTGGCATGGTATAAAACGAAAATGCTTGGTGTACGATCAAAATGGTTAAGAATAGTTTTGAAAAATTGTTTAGAATCTGAAAAATTGTTATGATAATTGAAAATTACTAACTATAATAATATATAAAGCTGTTAAAAGTGAAAATTTAATTAAAGAATTACTTTAAAAATTGAATTTAAATGGTATAAAATTCTAAAGTGAGAAATGGTTTCGATTTGAAATTTTGTGGAATTCTTCTGTTTTTGATCTGAATTTTGAGAGTATTAATGTGTGAGATTTAAGAATTTGCTGTAATTTTATCTTAGAGCTCTATTGAGCAATTTTCCCAATAAAGAAAAAAAAAAGAAAGAAAAAAAATTGGGTTGGCAATTTTTGAAACTCCGTGTGTTTAGTTTTGTTTTAAAATGTGAGATTGAAAATTTAGGCCGAGAATGGAGGCCATCTTCTGAATTTCATTCGAAAAATAAAATAAAATGAAATCTGTGTAAATTGAAATATAAATTTTAATTTAAAATCTGAATCGAAAGTACACCTGCATTGAAATGACAATCCTTAATTATGACTACCGGATTGCGACTACATGATTGTGACGTGTGTTGAAAATAATATCAGAAATATGAGATATGGAATGATTGAGTATATTAGTGTTGAAAAATATTGCGATGTGGAAAAAAAAAAAAATAAAGTAGTAGTTGTTGGTATGTGCAGAGTGACACATAGCCAGATTTGAGAAGAAAAAAAAAATGGTGCAAAAGTTGCACGGAAATAAAATGAGAAATTCCATATCTATTTATTTATTATGACTTGTTGAGGGGTGTATAATAAAGTGACATAAAGTAATAATACATATGAAGTAGCTGACAGTAAAAATGTTTTAAGAAATATTCCAAACTTTGAAAAATTTGTGAAAATTAAGAATTAAGAAATTGATTAAATTAAAAACTTGACATTAACTAAATTGAAAATTAAATTGGATATATGAGAAAGTTAAATGTAAATATTTGTTTTAAAAGAACTTTCGCTTTTGAATTTTGAGAATTCTTCTTGTTTCGGTTTGAAATTTTTGTTTGAGTTACGTGAGGAGATTCACTGCAAAAAGAAAAAAAAAAAAAAAAAAAAGTTTATTACGACGAGCTCATTGAGCCCTTTCCCAAATGAAAAAAATAAGAATGAAATTTGGGGTTTGCAGAGTCCGAGTCTCATGGAATGTTAGATGGTTAAAAATGGATTGAAATTTTGAACTGGAAGTGGGGGTTGTTCTTGAGATTTGATCGAAAAATTTTGTAAATTGATTATAAATGCTTAAATTAAATATTTGAATTTTAAATAATACTAAGATATTAAATACTGAAATATTAAATAGTTTAATGATTTGATTTTACACCCTGTGTTTTATAACAACTAATTATGACATATAAGATTTGATAAATATGAAAAATTTAAAAATAAAAATAATTACGTGAGAAAATAAAAATAATTCCGTGTGAAAAAAGTTTGTTGTTGTGTAGCCAAGAGGTTTTGAGTTCTGTTTTGGTTACAGGTTTTGAGTTCTGTATGACAGACAGACTCGAGTTGTTGGACCAAATTGTAAATTTGAGTTTTAAGGAAAAAAATATAATAATAATATAAAATAAAGGTCCTTTTTGATCACGTAAATTATTGAGTAAAATAAATGAGTTGTGAATTGTTTATGATAAAAAGAAAAGAAAAGAGTACATTTTATTACGGTAAGTGAAAAATATGGTATTATGTATAATTGAATACTGAAATTGGAAAAAAATTGATTACATATATGAAATATTATATTGACACATATTTGATGATGATATTTACAAATGAAATATTAAATGAGCACATAAAAATATATAAAGTGAAAAATTGTGTATTATCAAAATGAAATGTATGTACTGTGTCATTTCAATAATTCGGGGATGAGCCAGGAATTTTTTTGAAAAAAGGGGTAAATTTATTGGAAAATTTTGACTTGGAAAAAAAAAAATGAATAATTGACGGAACAGTTAAGATATGAGAATAATAGAATTTACGAATAAGAAATGAAAAATCGGGTTCCACAGTTTTATAAAGATAAATAATAATTTTATGAAAAATGATATTTTTGAAAAGTCAACTTGTGAAAATGTGTTTGTGTGGGACTGAGAGCCATGTTTGTATATTTATTTTCCCTGAGTGCTTGTGAGTGATTGTAATTGATTTTGTCTGCCTCAGGATGATTAAGTGAAATGAATGATTCTCCACTGGTTGTTTCTGCCTCCTTGCTAAAATTTTGCATCCAAACATTTTCGCTAAATATTCATTTTCGTGTCTTGACCTTCCTAAGTTCTGTTTTGTTTTGTTGTGATTACGGAAGTCGACCCGTTTTTCACTCGTATGTTCTGTTGTGTTTTGTTGTGTAATAGGATTAGCTACCCGGTTTACACTCTGTGTTCAGTGTTTGTTGCTCGAAATTGCCTCACAAACAATTTTGAGGAGTGTGGAATGTCTTGGGTTGGAATTGACCTTGTTTGTTTGGAATGTTACTTAATATTAAGGACTCTTGTTTACGTGGGTTGATCCCCCTTTGCACTCATCTGTGTTAATTTCGGTAGCAATGAAAAGTCTTGCTCAAAAAGTAAAAAAAATGTTTTGTTTCGGGAAGAACCGTTGGTCAGAATATTTGCTCAATTCCGTATTGTGTCCAGCGTGTTTTTGTTGAAAAGTTTGAAAATTCTGTCAGAATGAGTTGCTCGCAGGTGAGGTATTGAAAAATAAAATGTTGAAAATATAATGTCGATATATTAAATTGAAATTGTGGAGAAATGTTAAAAAAAAAAAAATAAGAGAAATGAACTGATTTAATTTGAAAATATTATGAGGAAAGTCGAAAAGTGACTTATTTATTATCGTTGATATTGAATTTAAAGTTGAAATGTATTTTCGGCCTCAGATTTCCCTTGTTTCCCCTTGGTATTGAATGAGAAAAAAATATTGTTTCTGAAATTAATTACATAAAGAAATTGAAAGTTCCATTCCTGGGCTCTGGGTTTTCGATTGAGTTAAAAAGAGCTGTGTTTACTTCAGCCGATAATGAGCTGACGCCGAATGTGTAAACGAAATGTTCTTTCCCCCCCCCCCCGTTCTAGACATTCCTGCATGGTGCAGAGCGAAAATGAAATAATTCTGTTGACGTATGAGAAACATTTGACCTACATTCGATAAGTTTTGGTTTAAAGTGTAGAAGTAGAATTTTTTAATTGTATGACTGAGTTGAAATGAATGCTTTTAACATCGAAAAACATATTAACTGAATTAGAATTTGAATATTAAAAGATATTGCATTATAAAATAACTGAATGTGGAGATATTTTAAAAACTTAGAATAATTTTGTGACTCCGGTTGGTAATATGACATATTTAGAGAAATATTTAAAAAAAAAAAAAAAATAATAATATTATAATAATTGAATGGAGTCTGGTTTTGTGGAATTTGAGTTAGAGTAGAGAAACTCTAAAATTATTTACAACTACTGAATTGATATATGGAAAGTGAATCCACAAATAATTTAATGCAAATTGAAATATTCTAAGATTATATAATGATTTATTGTATTGGAAATGTGGAACGGAATAGAGTAAAGAAACTCTAAGTTAATTACGTTAATATGAAACATTGAGAATGTGTTCCACAAATTTGAATTAAAATGAAATAAGAACATTTAAAAGTTTATTTACTTTGTGTGGAAATCTTGAATGAGTCAGTGAACTCTAATTTTATTACGAGAAATGTTGAATTTTTAAATTGGATTCCACAAATTAATTTACTTGATAATAATTTTGAATTTTACTTTACATATTTACTTTCTGAAATCCATACTTAAAAATATTTTGATTGGAATTTAAGAATTTTAATTTGAAAACTTAATGATTAATTATAAAAATAAACTTTGGATTTCATTTAATTTTTGGAGTTATGCATCATTTGAATTTTTTTTTGCACTTAAGAAATAAATTGACTTTGAGAATTGGTGCAAAAGTGAAATAACATTGAGAGAAAGATTTTTCTTTGAATAATTGAATTTCGTCCTTGACTTCAAATAACTTGATTACATCTTTGGCAGGCAACTTAAACTTAATTTTAAGAGAAATATATTAAAATTGAGAAAAGAAATTAATGAAATTAAATGAAAATTAGTGAATTTTGAGATGACACTTATTTATTTACAAATGTTGAAATTTTGAAAAATTGATACTTTAATGATTTGTTATTTACGAATAATTTAAGAATTTGGTAATATTTAGATATTGATTTAAGAAATTTGAAAATTTTGATCTGTGGTTTTGATGTTGATTGGGGAGTGGCGAAAAATTTGTTTTGAAATATTTTACTTGGTGGCAAAGCTTAGTGAACTTCATAAAAATAGATGATAATACATTAAGAATAAATAATTACAAAAAAATGAGTGGATTGAAGTTCAAAATTGATTTTCGTGCCCGTGCCTGTAGAGCACTGATGAAATTGAGGCACTTGTTGTTTATGAAACAAAATATTTTATTTCGGTGTGAACCGGTGGTGACAGAAATTTTTGGCATTTTCTCCGTGACTCGGTTGGTTCTCGAAAAGCGAGACCAAATTAAATTGCGTATTAATGTGCTGTACATAAATTGATTTATTATAAAAACTGTATTTTTTTTACATGTGTAGTAGGATGTGGAATTGGTCATCCTTGCTTTAGGCTTTTTTCGGAACTTTTGCCCTGCAGGTGTTGAGTGTTGGCCGCATTTTGATCTTGTAGGTGTGGTGGTGTTGGGCTCACACTGCCTTTCTGCTAAATTTTATCTAAATTGCTGACGACAACTTGAGGCTGGTTGTCGGTTGCTTCGGGGATGTTCCAAATTCCATTGAGTGGTATTAGGAGAATGATTTTTTTTTCTTTGGAATGAGAAGTGTATATAAACGTGTTTTGTGGAGTAAGGCTTTCTCCCCTCCCCTTACTGCCACATTTGTTCTTGTTTTATTCATGTTATATGTTCATATATATCCTTTTGCTGTTATTAGGAGAAAGAATCTCTTGATAATTATTTACATATTTAATCTTTTGATGTTGAGAAAAATTTCTTGACATATTGATTTAGTGTATATTTTCATGTGTTTCTTTTTGCGAGTCACAGGACTTTGGAGAAAATGATATTTCGAATATTGAGAAAAAAAATAAATAAATAATCACAGGATATTGAGTTCGGTTCTGTCACCCGGTCACCATTGTTGATTACTTGCCACAGTTGTCCACAGTTGATTACATTTGAGAGAAAGAAAAGAAATAATTTTAATTTCGAAATGAAATTTTTGGAAATGTGGATGTGTTTTTCGACCACTGATCCCCCTTTTCTGCCACATGATCTGGTTGAATAATTGAAATAAATTAATAATGTTTATATTTATGGAATGATTATTTGAAAAAGTGTCATTAATTGATAAAAGAATGATTTGAATATCAAATGAGATTTATAATTGATAATAATAATGATTTTGGAAATATTGTTGAAAATTAAAATGATAATTAATTAATAATTTAAACTTTTGAATTGAGAATTGTATAATATATTAAAATGGTATTATGGTAAGAATACCTGTGTCATGAATGTTGCCTGCTCGCTGCCTCTTTGTAAGAGGAAAAGAAAATACTTTTGTGTCAAATGGACAGTTTTTGATTGTCAATGGATGTTTGTTCGCCACTGGACCAGGTTGGTATAAAATTTAATTGTCTTGGTATGGTCACTTTAATTGAATCTGTTTTAATATTTATATTGTTATTTTAAAAATAGTAATTTATAAAGTCTGCTGTGTCTATTTAGACAATGCTTGAGCCACATACTTGCTGCTGTATATAATTGAAAAGAAAACTTTGTGTGGTCATTAAATTTTATTGCAATATAAAGAAAATGAAACTTAATATTATAATTGAAAAATGTTCTGCTGACCACTTGTAAATATAATTGCTGGAATTTAATTATTTAAAGAATGTGAAATAATTTGAAATTTAAAAGCAGATAATTGAAAATAGTTTATTAATTGAAAATTTTATTTGGAAAAATTATTTTAACTTTGTGCTGACTTGAGGGTTAATTTTGTAAATATTTAATTGAAATTTTGAATTTATTTGGAAACTTTGAATTTAATTGAAAATCAGAATTTTATTGAAATTTTAATGTAATCACTTAATATTTTTGGAAATTCACATTTTGTGAAGGGCTTGTATTCATTAGGATTTGACTCATTTGCAGTCACTTTTGGGTTTTTTTTGGCCCTGGTTCTTCGACATGCGCCCATGTGGGATGGTGTTCGTGTCAAGAGCCCTTGATGTAGTTTTGGCCGACTGCATCTTTTCAAAATTTTGTTGAAATTTTTTCTTGAAGGTACTCGGGACTTCAAGGAGCCTGATGTCTACTTGCTCCTGCTGGTGTGGATGAAAAAAATCCTCCCTTGTCGAATTTTTTTTTCTCCGGAGGAAGGGGGAGTTTGTCGTGACGGAATTCGTCACTCCTTTGTAAATTACATAACTTCAGTACTTTTAAACTTATATTTAATTAATCTGTGTCCTGGAACCCTCTTGTCAATGTATATATTTTAGCAGATGTTGAAGTATCGAAATCAGTAGTAATTTGTACCATTTTTATTTCGTTATAATAATTCTCGCACACTCTGGGAATGACGCCTGTTAGTCTGGCTTGCTGGCGGAGACAGATGTCTCCTTGTCGTCACGCGGCAGATACGCGTGCCCTTGGAATCGTCCGTCGTGGTGCAGAACTGTGGATGAATTTGAATTGGAAGTAATTTTCGATTGGAGGAAAGGAGAAGTTGTGAGCCCATGTGATTTTCTATTGGACGGGTTCTGGATTCATCTGGAATGTATATAAGCTGTGTGAATTGTAACTCGGGGCTCTCTCCCTGGAAACATCTTCGAACTCACGTCGACGCGGGACTTAGCCCTCAGGCGGAGTTACCGTGTTGTGAGGGTCGGGAGAGATGCCACCTGCCACTGCTGTTACCACCTGCCACTGCTGTTACCATCGCCACTGCTGTTACCGTCGCCACTGCTGTTACCGTCGCCACTGCCAAGATCTGATGATGCCTTGCCCTCGCCGACCGTCGTCCGCCGTGTAAACGTAGAGATGATGCCTCATCTCGCTTGGTCGAGTACCGGGACCAGAGAGAGCAAATATGAAGCTGTTCCTTCGGCTGACCTGATCCGGCACCTTGCCGGAAACTGCGGTTCAACCGTTCCTGTTGGAGCGGGGCAATGTTGCCCCGAGGGAAATTATCAGTGGATGCCTGTGCTCTATCTGCCATGAGTCCTTCCAAGAATATTTTGAGGTAAGACTTGTACCTTTAGACCTGCCGATGGGCAGTCGTCTGGACTTGTGCATCGACCTCTGCAGAACTTTTCATCCATAGGATCTTCTGCAGCATTATACATATACATATTCTAACTACAGTTTCTTTCTTCATATTGAAGCTTTATCTAAGCCATAATAATCTAAATTGATTTTATATTGTTTGAAATACAGTAATTACGTAGGCCTTTAACGTTCCCCGGGTGTGTGCATTCTCTCTGACCATACCATTATTTTACTTAATTGGAATATGAAATTATTTGATTTATTGAATTTATATTAAATTCCGGCAAAGAGCCGATGATTCTTGGTAAAGTGAGGTCCAGTGGTTAAATTATTAAATCAGTAATTGTACTTTATCTGCAACTCCATTTCTTGAATAATTAATAAATATTGGATTTGAATTAGAATTGTGTTTTTATTTGAGTTGTAGTTGAATTGCATTTATGTGTTTTCAGCTTCTGGTGAATCCTTGAAGGTAAAGGTATTTCATTGGTATTTGTTGGGTTTTCCTTCGCAGGTCATCAGTTGGAATCCTCCAACTGACGAGAGGTGTGTTTCGAACCTGGGTTACAAATTTGGAGAGTTAGACTCTCGGTCTGCCGTGTCTGGCCGGTATCCGTGGTGACTTTAGATGCCCACGGAACCCGCTATGACAATACAATAATCCATTTTGTAATGAATAATATTATAAATTTTTTGTGATAGGAATGGGATATGTCAATGAAAATCAGCACAATTTAATTGAATGATGCTGGCCCGAGGAAATTACAATATGCTACTTGATTTCATTAATCCAGTGATTGATAACTTATTTCAATGTACTTTTATATTTGCCAACATGCCATACTGTATATACATGAATTCAGTAATACGCTTTATGAATATCCATGATTAATTATTATTACTATAATAGTTTAATGCATGAACTTAAAAGAATAAATAGAAAGGTATTTACAAGTAAAATTTTTGGGACCGGGCTGTCTTATAAAAAATTATTTACAACATCGTGGTGTCACAAACGTTGAGAAGCACTGATTTAAAAGATAGCATGCCAAAATTATTTCCTATTTATATACATGTTTTTAAAGTATGCCCATGATAATAAAGTGACAAAATTTTTGTTTTTAAAATAAATACCAGGTATGTTAAACAATAATATAAAACTTAACACACTAAATGATAATATCTCACCTTACATTATCTTCGGAGTCTTGCTTTTTCACGGATAATGACACAAATGGAATACTCACACCGAGAAATGAAAGAAAAAGAAAAATTAAGATACACAGGAAAAGATGCTATTAATTCTAATATCATATATCCGGGCAACGGCGAAAATAAGTAAATGGTGGATCATTATTTTCTGCAAAAATGATTTTTCTTTTTGTGTTTGGGAATATACTATCATGTAGTATTTAGATATCTATACTTTTGCATCATATTCGGGAAAAGAATATAGAATATTTGCTTTTCAAGGTAGTGGAATGGTATTTAAGGAATATGCTTTGGATATTCGTGATAGTTGATGTTTTAGAATACATTTTGCAAGAAAATTCGCATTAAGAATTCCCCGATGTTGATATTAGTTCTGTAAGGATATTTTGATGCATTTTCCTGTACTACTTTAGTAGTTAAATTCACTATTTTGAAAAAGAAAATATATCACCAACTGGAAAGAACTCATCAAGAACTTTAACATAACATATACAGAATATGGATTGTATGGTAATATGTATGGGAATTTCTTCATTTGAAAGTATTTTTCTGTAAATAACATGATTTCGAAATATTATATAACGTGTGAATACGTGGTGGTTTACATTTATAACTGTTGTGATGAGCTACAAATGCAACAGTTGCATTGTGATGCAACTGTTACGGTTTTCTATGGGTTGCGTAACTTATTGAACATATTGCAGAATGGCCATAATATACATGAGTTCTTGGGTTGCAAAAAATATTGGGAAAATCCGTAGTTTGAGCACGCTTGTTTGAAAAAATAATCTTGAAAGTCGACTGTATATTCCTGGAACACACTAGAGAAATGCTAAAGATTCAATGACCATAATTCGAAATTGAATGCATTTTAGTGATATTTATATTTCGGGAAAAATCTGTTGGAGTAGGTCCTTCGTTTAAAAATTAATTCCGAAATTCAGCCAAGTAGATTTCGCGAACAATATCGGGTCAGTTATATATTTGATAAATTTTCATTAGAAATTTTAGCAATATTTCTACGTTTACGACTAACATATTTTGTAAGCCATTTCCATCCATGCGATTGCTAGTGGTTACTATAAATGTGGCATCTCTACACATAATAAAACTTCTAAATATCAAAACCCGTGTCAAATTTAAGCAAAAAAATCTGATATGGGCAGCACATGACTTTCCTTATATAATGCAATGAATTTACTACTTTTACAGTAAAGAAAAATAGATTATTTTTATAGTAGATATTTATATTATTTCCAAGATATTAAATTTTCGTCAATGAGTCGTTAATTTCATTGATTTAGCGTCATTTTTATGGCGAGTATTTCGTTAATTTAGCAACATTTAAAAAGTCGCCAATTTGGCGACATTCCACCAAATTCGCCTGAAATATCGCCAAGCGTTATGGACGGAGAAATAAGTTATTCTTACAGCAGATAAATGATTATTGGCGTTCAAATACAAAAGTATTACTTAAAGTATCTTTTTTCATGAATGGAACAAGCTAGATCCACGAGAATGATGTCACCGAATGTATTGCATGGTATTACATATGAAAAGGGAACGTGTTTCTCAATAGGAAATATTTTATTTTATTTTATATGACTTTTTGATAATTTTTTTGAAAAATGGGCAATATCTCAAGAACGGTTCATGCTAGCGTTCTAAAATTTATGTCTACCGTTTTCTAATGAAAAATTACATAAATGTCTACTTGCGTAACTTTATTAGAAATGTTGATTTTCTGACGATTTTTTTAAAATTTCACTATAAAATTTAGGGGGGTTATGAACATTCGATTGCGTATAAAAACAATAAGCTTCCAGTGTGGACGGATTGTAATTTTTGTACTAAATTTCGTTCGAATCGGTCCATCCTTTCGTCAGTTATCGTCTCCACAGACTCACTGACACACACTCTCTCTCTCTCCCACACACACACACAGATATCACTTCAAAAATGCTCTATTCGTGATCAGGGTTGCTTGAAACATGCTCTCCCATCGAAAACTTGAATTCGAATTTTCGACCCCGTCACAATACTTTCCTTATACATTATGTATGTAAGGAAAGTAAAAAGGGGCACATTTTATAATTCTGTTAAAATGGAAATTGGGGTACATAAATTAATATTTCCTCTAGAATCACTGTATTTTGCCTATTTTTAAACGTTTTCATATATTTTATGTTAAAAATCAATTAATTACAGTATTGTGCTTTAATAGTTCGATTTGAAGAAATGCCAACAAAATATATCGGCATTTAAAACGTAACTCGGTTTGAAATTTAACTAAGATACCATTATAAGCTATATGCTAGTAATAAACTATACAGGGTGTCCTCAAAAGATTGAAAAGCGCTTTAATTCTTTACCTGTTGGAGATAAGTGGGCAATGTAAATTGCAAAAATGTTGAAAGTAAGGCAGGAAATAAGACTACTTTAATAAAATAGTCCTGCCATTAATTATCAAAAAGTTACACTTTTTAAATTTTTATACGACCCACATTAGACAAATTTAGTCAATCAGAAATTTTTAATTTTAATGCAACAAGATCATTAAAAAAACCCGCATATCTATATCTTTAAAATCAACTGAATTATGATAAAGGAAAAAATCTGACTTATGCCACTTTTCCGTACCATGTGAAAAGATTTTTCATCAGTGAAAATAAGGATTATAAACAAATTAACGATGTAAATTGTTTAGATCAAAAATACGTTAAAATGTGTCAAAAGTTTTTATCACAAATGCATCTAAATAAAGCATTACACAGACAGAGATCATATAAAGCAGTGACACTCACTACGCGGTTGGGTATCCAATGTATTATCATCCAGTTTTATTTTTTGTGATATGTCACAAATTTACATTTTTAATTTGATATATGGGCCCATTCACAATGTTCAATTTTCAATTAAATATACCTCGCTCAATTTTAAAGATACAGATATGCGGTTTTTTTAATAATCTTTTTGCATTAAAAATAAAAATTTTCTGATTGACCAAATTTGTCTAAGGGAGTCGTATAAAAATTTAAAAAGTGTAACTTTTTGAAAATTAATGTGAAGACTATTTCATGAACGTAGTCTTATTTCCTATCTTACTTTCAACATTTTTGTAATTTACATTGCCCACTTATCTCCAACATGTAAAGAATTAAAGCGCGTTTCAATCTTTTTGGAACATCCTGTATACTAATTACCATAATATACTATATTGTAGTTACTATAATATACTATATACGAGTATAATGTATTAGTTACTATAATATACTCGGCTATCAAAGATACTATTATAAAATATATACTAGTAATAGAACATTGTCAACTGTCACTATAACTAAAAATATCTTAAGAAGAAATGATTGTACACCAATAAAGTTAACAAGAAAGATCAATCATGCATAAAGCATTGATTATGAAACACATTCCAACTTCAATGCAATTTTATACAAACATCTATCTCTCAAATGCGATACATTCCTCGGTAATATTTCTAAAATTATCACAATACTACATTAATTCATTATATTTGAAATCTTCATCAAAGAAAATGAACTTCATTCAAATGACGGCATTGAAATATAAATTGCCTGGTTAAAACATCTCTGAAATGCGATACATTCCTCGGTAATATTTTTAAAATTATAAAGCACTACAATAATTTATTATATTTGAAAACTTCATCGAAAACAAATGAACTTTATTTAAATGACGTCATCGAAATATAAATCGCCTCTATATAAAAGCAGCATTTCATCCATAATCATTTTTCCAATCGTTTAATACATCACAATACTATAATAATTTATTTTATTTAAAAATTTGAAAAATTGTTACCTACCATATTTATTAAACCTTTCTCATATATAAAATAATTAAACTCTTGGAAAGATATTTATTATATAATATATCTCTTTTTCCTTTCTGGAGGATATAACGAGAGTCAGAATTTAATTGAATTTGTTTTTCTCCCTATATTAAATAATTTTTATTTAAAAAACTACCTAACATATTTTACTGAAACTCCTTTTATATATTTTATGGGATAATTTGAGTATTTTCTAAAAATTTCGAAGCAATTTGTGAGTTTTATATTCGCTTAAAAAATGTATGAAACATTAGATCCCATAGGATTCAAAGTATTTCATTTTTTCAATCCGGGTTCAATAAAAAAACTAATTGGGTGATATTATTCATTTATATTCCCACAGGTCCCACAGACCGTCTGAAAAACATACTAAAATTTCATTTTGATAAAGTCATTTTTGCGGCAGTTATCGTGGTAACGGACAAACAGACAGACAGACAGACAGACAGAATGAACAAAGTCATAAACACTTTCAACTATGTTGTAAAGTGTTAAAAAAGAAAATTAGGATCTTTTTTTTTTTGTGGATGATGGTGTAAAGAGAATTTGGTGTGTTTTGTAGTTCTCGAATTATAGTTGAAAGAATGTTTGGATAAAAAATTCAGAGATTTATAAATTTTTCGCAGAAAATTCCAAGAAGTTTGATTTTTCTCATTAGTTATAGGTCGTACGTGTATGCAAAACTTCATGATCTGCCCTTAGTAGTTTGGACCTTTAGCGGTTTTATTTCTTAGTCAGCTAGTTAATCGCACTCAGTTGTATGCAAAATGTCATTAATGTAAAATTTCATGTTCTATCTTTGGCAGTTTGGGCCATATAATTTATTCACTAGTTAGACAGTCTATTGCACTCAGTTGTATTGAAAATTTCATGTATGCAAATTTGCATGTTCTATCTTTAGCAGTTAGGACGGTGTAATTTATTCCTTATTCAACTGCAAAGTTATATGATATAGATACTTGCACAAAATATCGTTCTCATACAATCGTATTTTTCAAAGAGATAACAAAATTCATGTTCCTGTTCCTGGCCGTTTCTACCAAATGGGAAATTCCCATGGTTATTTAGAAAAATCTCTCATTGGAAATACCGAAATAAATGCGTTACACCAGAAACTTAAAAAAAGTCATCAATGACAGTTTTATTGTCATCGATCATTTTAATACAATGGCAATGGGGATATCAAAAGAAGGAAAATTCTTATTTCTATCTTAACCAAAATATTTGTGTGATCGATTATCGAGGGGAAAATACAGAGAGCATTAGTATCTTTTTCTGTTGCATTGTTGTGTAATTAATCATTTTACTTTGTTTATCATTTTGTTCTTAGTGCCAAATCCATCTAACAAGAAAAATTGTAAGAACTTTGAAAAGGGCATTAATCTAATGCCAGTATATTTCTGTCTCAGAATTTTAACGACTTAATTTTGCAAGTAAATACATTTTGCATAGAAGTTAAGATAAATAAATTCTAGTTTGTAAAAATTGCAACACCATGAAGAACAGAATCAGAATTAAATGAACTTTATTCCACAAATGACCTGTCCTAATACAAATAAATCATTACATTTACAAAGCAGAAAAAAACCAATATTACATGTCGAAAATCAGTACTTGGTGGAGCCATCACATGCTGCAATACGTGCTTGTATACAACGTGGTAGAAAATAGGAGATTAAGCACATGGTTTCACTCTAAATCACGATTTCTAAAGGTGTTAAAATGACCAAAGAGAAATACGGATACAATTTTTTTGTGTGAATTTCATATTGGCATTATTTCTACCATTTCAAGACTACATTTTTATTTTAATATATTTATAGGCCAACAAGTCATAAGTATATTTTTCAACTGCAGCCATTTTAACAGCTCTTGATTAAATCGGAAACTAATAACATTATTCCAACTTCTCAGGGTTTGAGATTGCGAAAAAATTAAAGTGAAATGATTGTTTTGAGTACCATCCATATACATCGATAATATTTTAAAAGTATATTTTATATAGAAAATCATTTTGTTTCGTAAATGGATAATTAAAATATATTTTATAGCTGCGTTGAATAAGGTCGCAGTAAATTGAAACATATAGAACAAAATATCCCGGAACTGAAATCCTATCCTCTGCAGAAAATTTTAGCTGGCTACACAAGGCCGAAAAGCGAGGCTTTTCTGTCTATAAGAAGACTGTTAGTTATTAAAATTTGAGCGATTTGACGTTAAATAAAAAAATACAGCGTAAAAATTAAATAGCTGAAAAATTGGGATTTCACTCAGTTTCAGTTTTAAGTAACTTCCAATTATATGCAAACGACCAATTTATATGTAAAAGGAAATATACTGATTTAATTAATTTAAATAGCAAAGGAGAAAATTGAACAACACTTAATATATATGAAAAATTGGAAAATAGTGTATCCCAGAGTTATGAAATACATTTCGCAGTGTAGATTTCAATATAGAAAATTGTTCATTAAACGTGATTGATTATCATTATTTTGATATATTACTTTGTAAAGCAGTGATGGTTCTTAAATATTACATTCACACTAACTGTAATAATGAAGCAAAACTTTCGTTTGAATAGCTGGATTTATTTCACAGATAATATAGTACATTCGCACTCTCATCTACTCACATACACAGCCTAAAACATGCGGTTATATTTTATGCGTAGCAAAGATTTGTTTTCTTGTCAAATCTTAAATTATAAGTTTTGATTGCCTCATAATATGCTTTCTACATGTATCTATATAAATAAAATTGAAAATATGTCTGTCCGTCTGTCTGTCTGTTTGTTCCGTCATCACGGGAGAACGGCAAAACCGAATTTGATGAAATTTTGTGGGTAGCCTGGAAATAGTTCCACTTAAAATTTAGTCTATATTTGGAGTTTCTACGATCAGTGGTTCTCGAGATATTAGTTAAACACGAAATTTTCGTTTGTCTCATCATCACGAAAGAACGGCCAAACCGAATTTGATGAAATTTTGTGGATAGCCTTGAAAGAGCCCCCCATAAATTTATCCCAAGTTTCGAGTATCTAAGACCGGGGATTGTCGAGATATTAATGAAAAACGAAACATTTTCCTAGGAGTTCTACTCTAACTCCGTTGTTTATCCAAACTAAAAGCGTGAAAATCGTTTGAAAGTGAATTAAAATTTTATCTCTGAGTTTGATGGAAGATTTTTTGCGCTAATTAGTCACTTTCTGAAAACATGAATTGTTTGAGACGTGGTTTAAATGGGAAATCTATCTCCATGGTTTAGTTTTCACAAGCTTTTACTGAACAATGAAAAGTATAAAGAAATCAAAATGGTTATTTAGTTTCGCAGTTTATGAGGAAGATACTATATTATATCATGTTGCTCAGAAACGCAATTAAATTAAATCTGTCTGTTAATTTTAATTATTATTTTTTCGATTTGAATAATAAATAAATGGATATAAAAATATATTTTAGAAAGAACAATTTGATTTTTCTCATAGCATTTTTGACTGGATAATATCAATTACGGTCTTCAGGTTTAGACATTATTATTATTGATATTTTTGGGGATTATTGATTCAGAGATTATTGATATTTTCAAATTATTATGCAATTGTTTTATTATGACACAAAATTGTTTAAACTCATATAGTGTACGTTGTACGAGTAATCTTCTACAAATACACGGGTATATCTTCTCTATCACATCTTGCTACTGTCAACCAATGGGTCAGTCGTGTGGTCTGGGCCTTCAACGGATATATCTTCTACGAGAATATAAGTAGTACAGGTATATTGGCATATGTTTTGATATATATTGGCATATATTGGAATCAATTACGACCTTCTGGTATAAAGAGTACGGGGATTATTGATATTTTCAATTTAGTACGTCATCTCTTTTATTTCGGCAAAGATTTTTGGGGCTCATATTGTAATACGGGTAATCTTCTACTAACACACTGGCACATTTTCTAATCTGCGACAATATAAGTAGTACGGGGTTGCATATTTTGAATTAATTCTGTTTTTTTGTAAATTTGCTTACAAAAGGGGTTAGGATGTTCTATTCTTCAGATCTGCCCGTGAAGATAATTTTGCATAGTGAGAACAGATATTATTAAACTTCTTTTTAGGAGCAATAAATTTAATATTTTAACAGAATTTGCACATGCTTGCGAATTATAAGTTTCTTTATATTATATACTCCGTACGAAGAACGGGTATGCTGCTAGTATTATATATGTATGAAATGTTAAAATTATTAATGGTTCATTGAAAGCTATATTCCTTTATGACTCTTCTGATAATATATTCTTTATAAACCAGTAGTGATTCTCAACATTTTTGACATGGTAACTACCCTCTTGAACAAAATATTACCGGCTGCTGTCATTTTTTATCACGAAAGAAATCAATTGTCATATATTTCTTTAGAAATATATTATACTTCAACTGTATTTTATTTGCATCTTTTCTTGCTTTAAAATATAGTTTAGTTTCATTAAGAATATATCAATTTTAAATGCTGTTATAAAAAAGTACATGTTCATATTCGTGCTGCATACATTTTTAATTGATATTATTAAACTCGTTGAACTTATCCCAGGAAACGGTTACTAGCACAAATAATTTAATTCCACATTGTAAATGACGATTAACAGATAAAAATGAAAGGCACCAAAACTTTTTCAGGTTTCTCTCCTATTATAAAATATTAGATATGAATTAAAATGATGAAGGTTTGTCATTAAATGGTTAGGTACTGTAAGTGCGAGAATCTTTATGAACTTGAGAAACCGCTATCAATCGTCAATAACAGTAAGATAGAAGAAAAAGATCAAAAATGGTTTACATCAGCACATATGCATTTAGCGTCATACCGTTTGCTATGACAGAAGCGTAGTCAACAGAAAAGATCAGATTACTAGAAATGTAAACGTTTTGTATGTTAGGCCTCTGAACCTAATAAAAAATCTGATGTGGGCAGCACATGACTTTCCCTGCAAACTTATATACACATTATATCTATTTTAATTAAATTTAATTCACTATTAATTCAGTTTCTGTTCTCATTTGGTAACTGGACTCATTTTCAAAGGTGGCGTAGAAAAAAACGAAAAAACGAAAATATCTCAAGAACGGCTAGTCCTTGTGTAATGGGATTGGTCTTATTCTTTTTCTCGGTAAAAATTACGTATTAAACAAGCATTTAATGGATATATTTCAACATACGTAGTTTTTCATTTTAGATTTTGTCGATTTTTGCGGGCCATTTTGCAAAAAAAAAAAGGTAGATTATTTTTCCGAATCGTACCAAAATCTAATCAGCACCAGGGTGACCCACAAGCGACTTATCTACCAAATTTTTTGAAATTCGGTGAATTAGTTTTTCAGCTAGAGAGGATACAAACTTTTGCGGGTCATTTCACAAAAAAAAGGCGGGTTCTTTTATCTGGAATCGTACCAAAAAGTAATCAGCACCAGATTCGCCCACAAGTGACTTACATACCAAATTTTATGAAATTCGGTCAATTAGTTTTTTAGTTAGAGTGGATACAAAATATGCACAGACAGACACACAGACACACAGACAGACACACAGATACACAGACACACACGCTAAAAATAGTTTTTTCGTATTCTAGAGGTCTCGAAACGTGTAGATCCGTCGAAAACTCGAGTTGCGATTTCCGAAATGATTCCAATACTTTCCCTATACATTACCATGTATTGCAGGGAAAGTAATAAAAATGTAAGTAATTTGTTTAGTTTTATATTTTGGAACTTTTTATTTGGAAAAAACTTTAAAAAATGTCATCCTGAGCGATAGTTTTATTACGTTTTTCTTATTTTCACTCAAAATATCTTCGAAACTATTAAAGATAGATATAAAGAGTAAATGATAAAAATATGCATTAGGGAATTCCGTTTCTAAATCTATAATAAGTTTGATAAATATCTCTTATAGATTTTGAGTAATCGTCTTGTCAAGTTGAAAATAATTGAAAATTTTCCTTTTTTACTTTCCCTGCAATACATGGTAATGTATAGGGAAAGTATTGGAATCATACCGAAAATCACAACTCGAGTTTTCGACGGATCTACACGTTTCGAGACCTCTAGAATACGAAAAAACCATTTTTAGCGTGACGTCTGTGCGTGTGTCTGTCTGTCTGTCTGTCTGTCTGTGTGTCTGTCTGTCTGTCTGTGTGTCTGTCTGTCTGTGCAGATTTTGTATCCACTGTAACTAAAAAACTAATGGACCGAATTTCACAAAATTTGGTAGCTAAGTCACTTGTGGGCGGGGCTGGTGCTGATTAGTTTTGGGTACGATTCGGAATAAAAGAACCCGCATTTTTTTGCGAAATGGCCCGCAAAAGCTTGTATCCACTCTAGCTGAAAAACTAATGGACCGAATTTCACAAAATTCGGTAGATGAGTCACGTATAGGTCACTCTGGTGCTGATTAGATTTTGGTACGATTCGGAAAAAAATAACCTGCCTTTTTTTGCAAAACGGCCCGCAAAAATCTTCAAAATCTAAACTAAAGAACTAGGTATACTCAGATATATCCATAAAATGCCCGTTTAATACGTAATGTTTAACGACGAAAATAATAAGACCAACCCCATTACACTAGGATTAGCCGTTCTCGAGATATTTTAGTTTTTCGTACTTTCCCTACGCCACCTTTGAAAATAAGCCCGGTTACCGAATGAGAACGAAAATTCAATAAAAGTGAAATAAATGTAATTAAAATAAAGAGAACGTGGATATAAGTCTGCAGGGAAAGTCATGTGCTGCCCACATCAGATTTTTACTTTCCCTGCAATACATGGTAATGTATAGGGAAAGTATTGGAATCATGTCGAAAATCGCAACTTGAGTTTTCGACGGATCTACACGCTTCGAGACCTCTAGAATACGAAAAAACTATTTTTAACGTGACGTCTGTGTGTGTATCTGTGTGTCTATGTATCCGTGTGCCTGTGTGTGCAGATTTTGTATCCACTCTAACTAAACAACTAATGGACCGAATTTCATAATATTTTGTAGGTATGTCACTTGTAGACGAATCTGGTGCTGATTAGTTTTGGGTACGATTCGGGATAAAAGAACCCGCCTTTTTTTGCGAAATGGTCCTTGTATGGTTAGAGAAATGGTTAGCTTGTATCCACTGTAGCTAAAAAACTAATGGACCGAATTTCACAAAATTCGGTAGATAAGTCACTTGTGGGACGTCCTGGTGCTGATTAGATTTTGGTACGATTCGATAAAAAATAACCTGCCTTTTTTTGCAAAATGGCCCACAAAAATCACCAAAATCTAAAATAAAAAACTACATATTCTCAAATATATCCAGTAAATGCTTGTTTAATATGTAATTTTTAACGAAGAAAAGAATAAGCCATCTCATTACACTAGGACTAGCTGTTTTCGAGATATTTTAGCTATTTCGTATTTTCTCTACACCACCTTTGAAAATAAGTCGAGTTATCAAATGAGAACGAAAATTAAATTAAAAGTGAATTAAATTTAATTAAAATCAAGAGAACGTGAATATAAGTCTGCCGGGAAAGTCATGTGCTGCTCACATCAGGTTTTTCAGTTTGTAATGCTTATGCCCCAAAAACTGAAATAGCTAGCTATGAAAAGTATGCAAGAGTTTGTAGTACTTTGAAAGCCCTACAAATGTATACGTTTGGATTTCGAATAGAGCGCTTAGTTTCTGAAGTGTAGTGGTTATAATTTCGATATTTTAGTATTTTTAACTGGGTTTTCTAATGGGTGGGAAAGTTTCAATACTTGAAATGTCACGATTGTTACAGCTCAATCTGTTACTTACTTCTTGGAGAAATATTTATGTATGGGCCCGAGATATTTTGTTTAGAAAAATTAGGAGATTAAACGAAGTTCGGGACTCTAAAGATGTTTAATGATTGGTGAGTTTTGAACAGAATAGGTGAAACAGAATAGATGAAATGATCTCAGAAAAACTGTCAAACCTGACGACACACGTCTGTGTTCTTTGTTCATCTTGCTTTGACTGTTGTATAGTCTGACATAAAATTACCTAAAAGCTCATTAAAAGTAGTGTACAGCAAGGTTCTATCCTGGGTCCGACACTCTATAACATATACCTGAACGACATCCTCAGGACTCCAAACACCGAGCTGACACTCTATACAGACGACAGTGCGATACTTGCAAAATACCCCTATGTCTCAGTAATGCACAGACAGCTACAACAACACTTAGACATACTCCAAACTTGTCTGGAAAAATGGCAAATAAAATTAAATCCCAATAAATGTCATTGGATTTATTTCTCGAGGAAACATAAACCTCCGCCGCCACTGTACATAAACAACCATACCCTACGCGCGGAAAGATCTACTAAACACCTAGGTGTAACGATAGATTCCCACCTAACCTGGAAACAGCACGTAACGAACTTAATCAAAAAAGCATATATAACTACAGGAGCCTTATACCCAATGATAGGAAACGGAAATCTCAGTTATCAAAACAAACTCCTAATTTATAAATCGGTCATCTGCCCGGGAATGCTGTATGCAGCACCCCTATGGGGATATGCCTGTAAAACTACAATAGACTTACTAAAGACAAAACAAAATAAAATCCTACGGATTATCAGGAAAGCTCCCAGGTACTTAAGAAACTCGGTAATTAGGAATGACTTCAAAATAAAAACTGTTAGAGCCCAAATTAAAAAGCTAGCGCTTAAATTTTACAAAAATTTGCCATCCGTTCCAAATGAACTATTATTCAATCTGCATGACTATGATCATCGCAAGGCCAAATATCGTAAGAGACCCCGCGCTGTTCTAAACATCGATAATCGGAATTAAAAAATCCCACCTCAAGCATCTGATATTAAATAAAACTCGCGACTAATGTTTTATAAAAAATGTTCTAAACTCTAAACTGCCAAAATGCTAGGTAGCCCTTCGATCTGCATCAACCCCCCAAACTGCTTAAACTCTAAATGTGCAATAAACTGCCACACTAGGAGCTAGGATAAATAATAAAAAGTAGTAAGTAAAAACCTAGAACCACCAATTAGGGTAACAGAATTAATGTCACAGTTCGATGATAAGAACCACATAATGAAATTGGAGATTAAAGGCGCTTCGCGTCTGGTGCTCTGTCCTGTACGACACTCGTATCACCCTGTCGTGCCCATTCCCCTTTTGGATCTCGGGTTTGTTGGTTCTCTTGGACTGACAAAGGGGATCCAACGTATCCTGGAAGCAGCTGTATGCTGCATCATTATGTTATTTGCGATTTTATACGTCGTTTAAGTTTGTCGTTTACGTTGGTCTGCCTAACACTGAAAAAGGGGAAACCCCCTTTTCAGTGTTAGACAAACCAACAGATTCAAAGTCAAAAGGCTGAAATTGGAAACTTTCTGATCATTGTATCCTAGTTAATTATTAATTGGGTATAACGTCACAACCTGAATGATTGTAAATAATTCTGAGACTTTCTTTTAAAAGTAATGAGGAAAATAATATATCAGACACTTTACAATTAATACAGATGGTAATACAGACGTGGATTTATGTTACGCGTTCCCAGGCATGGAGTTAAGAGTCCAATGATTTTTTTTCTCTTCTGGCTTTTGTGTCATACACTAAAAGTTTATTTTGGAAACGTGTGATATTCTGGAAATTATTCAATTCCTAAAAATATAGGAGAAAATTGGAAAGGTTATAGGAAATGAACACAGATCATTTGGAGTTAATATGATCCATTGTAGTACGTGGAGTCAATTTGACTTCAGTCTGTACATACAGGTTCAGAACCTCAGATTATGGAGAACATTTTACATATTGGTGTCATAAATGCTATATGGATATTATTCAGATCATATACAATAATGAAAGTCATTCTACTGGTAACCGGAATAAAATGCATTTATACATTAATTTCAAACTCAATTTTGAAAGTTCTCCCAACTAAATTCAAATTTTAGTTGAAGAACTCTCCCCAAAGTCTCCTATTATAATTTATCAAGATGATTTATTAACCTCGATAAAATTCATGCATGTTTTTAAAACTCAATCATTTGGGAAAACTCTCTCACACTGATGGATAGACTCAATTTTGCGATGGGGATCTTGAATTCATAGCGCATTACATAGGAGAAGAAATGTCTGCAATGGGGGACAGTCAGTGAAAGAGAAATATTTAATTTGAGCTTTTACATTTAAATGGGTAACACTAGTGGCTCACAAGTTTTTGAAGTTATTTTGCAATTTATTTCGTATTTATGTTTGAGCATGAAAAATGATTTTGAAATATGTGTGCATGTAGCTTTAGGTTTCAACACGTATCCTTGAAATTATCATAATATCTGGTTTAAAAAATAAGTTTTATTAACCATCTTACTTTATTGTTTTATCTGCCAGGCATTTAACAATTAAGTCATTCGCCTATAGAAACGACGAAAGTGTGGTCTATTTTGCCACCATGCCCTTTCGCATCACAAGGAGCGGATCATAGTACACTCTTAAGTCACCCAATTTAAATTGGAGTCCAGTGGAGGGTTGCAGCCATAGGAACCGTACATTTTTTCCATTGGCCCAATACCACTTAGAAGGACTTTTGGACCTAAGGATTTATCGTGACCATACACCATGTAGACACAGATATAGTTTTGTGCGGCATCTGGGATCAAACTCAAGACTATCTAGTGTTATCTTCTTGCCTTAACCACTGGGCAACCCCTGCACATATCATTTTATAGTGAAATAAAATTAAAAGCAAAAACTATGCACATTCAATTTAAAATGGACGATTCCAATACTGATTACTTGAAATTGAGTTGCAAACTGCCAAAACCAGTTTACAAAGGCAAAAAGTAATTAATAAAACACTGATGTATTTAAAGATTATTGACCATATATGCAGCCATTTACATTAATAAAACGCTTTCGATTATGTTAATATATTTGAAAGTATATATCGCTATTTAAAATGGTAATTCTTAGTCGAGTTTTTTAATTGAAGATATAATCTTGACATGCATACGAAACATAAAAGAATGAACTTTAAGTTTATTGCAAAAATAACAGTTTTTATTTATCTCTGTTTAGTATTTCAACCTGGGGTCAAGCACATTAATATTGTAATCTTGAGTTAGGTTTTAAATTATATATAATTTGTGTCGCTGTGGGGTTTAATTTGTGTATTCCAAAGGGGAGCAACGCAAACAGAAATCTGAATTTTTTTTAAAGTTATGTTAGCCGTTTCACTGCTGTAAAAGAGACTGGTTTCGAGTTAAATTGTGCTCATCATGGACGATTTAAAATCAAATTAGGAGTTTTATTTTCGTGTATGTTAAAATACCTATTTCCAGAAACATGACCTATTTCGATTTTCTAATTTTACCTATGGACGTTAAAATTCGCCTCTAAAGAGGAACATCTAAAAACGTGATTGCTGATTGCGTGTACCACATCCGGTAATTAAAAAAAGCACATTTAAATGCATTGCCTATCTTCTGAGTACATATAAGATATAATTCCATCATATATTTAGCAGTCATCCCCCCCCTCTTTAATATTTTGTTTAACAAAGTATAATTATGGAAATATATTGCAATCGAAAATCCATTCTGCTTACATGGCATTTAAGTATATTAGCCATTATGAAAATAGAACGTTACTCAATAATTTCCTTTGGAGGTGACGTTCTGAAAATATTCAGCGTCTTTCAGACTTTTGTGGTGTGGTCGCTTTCTTTTATCTCAAAGAAAGAGGACATTTTTGTCATTGAAAACTGGAGATTATCATTGAAAACTGAAGGACATTGAAAAGTGGAGTTTTGTTATTGAAAACTGGAACTATTTTTTATGCCATGTTTCTGAAAAGATTTTACTTTACTTTATGAAAAAGGCAAGTAGGTCATCTTATTAAAAGTATTTTTTATCGAATTCTAAAAATTTCATTACAGTATTTAATTTTATTTCACTATAAAATTAAAAAATATATGCACTCGTCAAAAGTGAAATTGCAACATTATGAGGGAAACGCAACGTAGCCGCATGCAAATCACAGTACCGGTAGAAATACGTATCGGGTCACTTGACTCCCAGTTTCGGGTGATAAAGATGAGCAGACATCTCGTCCTTTAAATGCTATCAGTGACGATTTTCAGCCGCCGAACTTTCAAAAAAGTGAAGAAGCGTGCCTCGAAGACATCAGCGAGCTGTGTACCAGCAGTTAACGGCTGCGAAATGAAATCGTACCATTGTGCTGCGTGACGTGGGTTTGTCGATCTAGGCAATTTCCACGCGTGTTGGGCAGGACGTGAGTACCATCCAGCGATGTGTGTCACAATGGACGCAGGAACATCAGCGAACACGCAGAAGAGGGAGTGGATAGAACAGGTACAAGACAGAGGGGACAGTCCGGCAGATTAGCCGAACGGCTCGTTGAGACCATTTCGCAACTTCAAGTGACATCCGAAACAGCCTGCAACCATCAACGGTGGTATCTGTGAGCACCCAAACAATTCGCAACAGGTTGCATGAAGTACAGCTGCGCGCACGGCAACTGGGATGCCATTAAGCGCTCGACACGCCTGTCGTCGGATGCACGCCTGTCGTCCGATGTCGTCCGATGTCGCACGATGTCGTCGGATGCACGCCTGTCGTCCCCATCGCAAGTGCACCAATGAATGGCATCGGGTATTGTCTACGGATGAATCTCGCTTGTGCCTGTGGAGGAATGACAGCCGTGGACTTGTATGGGAGTCTTGTTCATCTTTTATTAGACATCCCTAATGTGTGAAAATTCATGAATTTATTTATGAACGACAAATATTATATATATATATATATATATATATATATATATATATATATATATATATATATATAATACTTTATGACATACTTTCTTCTGTGTTCCGCAATGACAAGAAAAATAAAAATACAAGAAAAATTCATGAAATTAAAAGAGTCGGCTTGTGGACTCCTTCCGTAAACTTACGCTCTAAATTTATTTAGAGTAGGAAAAGTAAAAAAAATATGTAAGATACAACATTAGATCATACATCAAGGATTACGTAATATACCGCATAATCTATTATAAGTTGACCGGTCCTTCACCGGGCACCATGATTTGGGGCGGTATCATGTTCAATCAGAGAATGGCTCTGGTGCATATTGCCCCTTATGGCAGCGAACCGGTACGTCACCCAAGTTGTGATGCTCGCGGTTCGGTCACTGGTGGAGGCCGTCAGTAGCAAGGTGTTCCAGGAAGACAATGCCACTCCGCACACCGCAGGGTGAACTCTCAACAGCCTGAACGGAATTCACATCTTTTCCTGGCCGGCAGCCTTGGCGGATCTTTCTCCCATTGACCACTTGTGGGCCCTCATCAGACGTTAGGTGCACCGGGGACCAACGGTACATACCACAGTGGACGTATAGCTGCGCGTAGGGGCCGTATTATTTACTGAATAAAGATGTTTTTTTTGGTATCTTTGTTCTTTTAATAATTTGCATATGACTCTCTCTTCTACCGGTACTGTGATTTGTATATGTGCTATGTGCATTCCTTCATGGTGTTGCAATTTTACTTTTGACGAGTCTCTGTTATCTCTATACAAAATTATCTGATTATTAATTTCCTTAACAAAATATCCTGCTTACGTTTGTAAAATTAGTTACAAAAATATAAAGTTCAAGCAACATACTTCTAGTTGAAGATGCGAAAATGACAGAAAAATAATATCTGTTCCATATTTTCCCGTTGGAACAATCACTAAGACATATCCCAAAATATATCAATTTAATTTTTTTGTTTGTGAAATTAATACAGATAACAAGAAACAGAAAATATAAATATTTCTCGTAATTCTATATCCCCCTATAGAAACACGTTTGAAATAATTCCGTTGCTAAACAACATCGCAAAAATTTCTTCAAATAAAGTTTCAGAAGAAATAGTTCAGCAACCTTATTTATACTTACGCCAAACCTAACTTGAATACATTAAAGCTACAGGAACACTTTTATTGTGTTTTATTTTTTCATACGCACATTTGATGAAATTATTTGCGTATGGCTTCTAAATTAAACTATCTATCGCGAAATATGGAAAGAATGTTTTAAAAAACACTATGAAAGAAAATGCGAATACGAGTTACAATAGACTTCGTAGATTAGAGGCTTTCATGATCAGAAATATTTGTTCCTAATTTTAATACCTGCATTAAAGCAGAGCACTTATAAAAATACCAAATTAAGTACTAAATTATTTTATAGAATGCTGTTTCTTACCGTAGATTAACAAACTATAATTTTAAAATAACTCAGTTTTTTTTAAATTGTCTGCAGTATCTTGAATCTTAAATAGAATTATGGAATTGATCCTCTAAAAACGATTTTTTAAATCAAGGATTTGGTTGCCATGGAATTGGTTTCGCCAAATAATGCCAATCGAATTCAAGTTTTGAAGTCACCATTGAATTTGAAAATGATAATGATTTTATTGAAATATGGTTAGAATTTGAAATGCAGTTTAAGAAAGGGATTGATTTAAACTAAAACTGTCAGATATATGCAGATAATTTACAATTTTAACTTTTTAGAATCTTAAACAAAATGGACTACAAGAAATATTACGTATTGGAGGCTTACATTTTTTCTTATGCCTCTCTGTTTTCAATTTCTGTTTGCCACAATGCAAATATACATGAATAATTAAAATATGCGTTTTTATTAAAATCTCGACAACTACAGACCCAAGTGACTCGAAATAGATGGGGCTACCAGCAAAGCAGAGAATTTCTATACCAAATATTTAAAAAATTTGTGAAATCAAACTAATTTTCAATTTTATATAAATCGATATCTATTTTTCCTCCATTCGTCTACTTTTATTCGGAATAAACACATTCGACATAATTCTTCGTAAATTGAAATTTTTGGCATTAATCGTAGTGTACTGAAAAAAATCAAAATTTCGAAATAGTTCAACACATAGATTGTCCGTCGCATATATTCTTCAGGATGAAATTGCTCTGCGTCACATTAAAGAGCCTATTTTTCAATTAGAATATAATGATGAAATCCATAATAAAATGAAAATGAGATCCATATAAATAGCTATGCAACAAATAAATATAGAAATTTAAAAGAATTTTGCGCGGAAAAACTGATAATCGAATATTTCCAATGGACTACTTCCTCTAAATATCAAATTTACATATTTCATGGAAAGCATTATATCTTTCACATATTACTGAAAATCAACAAACTTACTGTCTCCAATTAAAACATACTTTCAAATTACTATGAAAATCGCTTCATTCTTTCTAGAGACATCGATAATAGTTTGTAACACTTTCTAAATAATAAAGCTAATTTATTTCTGGTTAAAATTACTTAAAAATCTTTTACTTATTTAATGACAACAAACAACTTTAGTTTGTTGAAAAATACTTTTATGCAATCTGGATTAAAAACAATTCGTTAATAACAGCATATAAAAGTGTATGAAATATATTAATCATTTTAAAAGACAAAAAATAGTCTTCTTCAGAATGGAAAGAAAGTGCAACCGCACCAGTAAAGGCTACACCGTGACTGTCAATATAGTATTGTAACAAGTAATCCAGGAAGGAAATAGTTACCAAATGGGAATTCAAATAAAGATAAGAGAAACACAGCAGATCAGTGAAATGTTTAAGACACTTTACTGAGTATATCTACAACTTTTCCTTTAATCTAAGATTTTTCTATTATTTCTTCCTAACTCCAGTAAAGAGCAATTTTTTCTAAATCACGTGATGCATCTATTCATTGACAGACACTTTCTGTTACTGTCTTTACTAATCTGATTACCCAGTTTTTCTGTTATGAATTCATAAATGTTTTTATGCAGCTTGAATTTGCATGACAACCAAAAATAAAACGAATAATACATAATCATATTTAATCTAGTAAATATCTAAAAAAATGTCCACTTCTTAGAAATTATTAAACCAGAGTCTGTTGAAAGAAGGGAGTCTTGTTCATCTTATTCTTAGACGCCTCTAATGCGTGAATTTATTCATGAAAGGCTTTAGCAAGGAGCTCACTGCGGTACTTCAAAAAATTTCTTTTACGGTCTAAAGTTTCTTTTTCTAATTTTAAAATTCTGTAAGAATGAAATTAATTTAAAATTTTCTATAAATGCCAGGATTTTCTCGGAAGAGTCTAAAAATCTTGACAATATAGGGTTATCGTATAATATATTATACCGTAAATTGCATATTCCTTGATTGTATGATCTAATGTTGTATCTTATGTATTTTTCTGCTTCTCCTACACTATAATAAATGTAGAGGATAAGTATACGGAAGAAATCCACAAACCGACTCTGGTAATTTCATGGTTTTCTTTTGTATTTTTATTGTCTCCAGATTGCGGGGACGTTATTTGTGGTGTGTTATACGTGCTCTTTGTGGATATGTTCCTTTGTTCATTCTACCCGTCCCCATCCGGGACTCTGGTTTCTGATTCATTTATGTTGCTGATGTTTCTTGGCGCTTTCGTCGGACGGAGGATTGCTTCAGGAAGGTAGTGGCTTCGGGGGTGTTTCCATGGATTAAAAGCTGCTCTAACCGGGAATAGCGGTCGCAATCCCCCCTGGCCAATTACTGCCTTACCTGTACTTCTTACCCTTCTTATTTTTTACATTATTTCCCTTTCATTTTTCTTCCCCCCCCCCTTTTATGTTCAATCTATACCCTTTATAAATACTATTTTGGCTTATATTGAAAGAGCGGCATGGCGCCTTTGATATACGAAGCTTTAAATGTATAGTTTTGAAATATCATTATAATGATAAAAATTCAAGTAATATTAACATTACCATAGAAGCAAAACCACGGCCATATTGCCGATAAGAGAAATGAATAGCACCTGCCCAAATTCGATGATTAATCAGAATTAAATTCATCTTTAGGTCTGAGCATTTAATTCTAATTAACCCAAACAAATGCCTGTTTCAGATTGAGCAATAGTATATTACTTTAAATGCTCAAACTCAGACTACAGACATCAAAAGATGAAAAAATGAAGATAAGAAATATTAAGGAAATTTGTATTACCATGTGGCATGAACCGTTCTTCTTTTATCACGTGTATACGCGATCAACCTCAGCAGAATGAATTATCTAGAAGCACCGGAATGAACATGTCGATGTACAACCAGGGAGGCAGTACGAACGTTCACAGCAACCCTCCTAGACCCGTCCAGTGAGTCAGAACAGTAGACAGGACAATTACCCGTATAAGCAATTCAGAATATGAACATGAGGCAAAGATGAAAGAGAGTTGAACTGAAGCAAGGCAGTTTCAGGTATGAGAATTGTACTTGGAAATCCTTTAACACAAAAAGTACAGTAAAACTTGTCTATGATACATATTTTATATAGTAACTCCTGTTTTAAAGATCAGATATAGAGCACAGGAAAACTTTCAACTGTGTGTAATGTTATTTTACCGTTTACAATAGACCATCTGCTGATGCGATTACGACTACAAATTTTAAGATAGCACACCGTATTAAGTGATTAATATATCACTTGTATTCAGTGACATGGCATTGGAATTTCCTGTAAAGATTTGTATAATTTGAATATCCTATGTAATGTATGCATATATGGTATTCTGTCTATTATCACAACATTAAGTTTGTCAAAATATATTGAGTGATTCGAAAGATAGCATAAAGAGGCAATTTATTTACTTCCAATGTAATCATATTTATTTATTACACTGTACAACGAAATAACAAAATATCGCAATGAACTAAATATAATAATTAAAATACCAATTGCTACGTAAATGAACTGATAATAAATATAAAATAAATATTTCGTTACCGCTTAGATATTTCCTTCTTTAGTGCGTTTAAGAGATTAAACACAGTGGTTTTTAACATGTTATTTCCCATGATCTAAAATCAATTCCTGGACGACTATGAATCTTGTACGAGCAATACCTACATTCGCTGCGTATCCTTTTCTTAACCCTTTACAATATAGTTGAAAAATGTTTATCACTTTGTTCATTCTCTCTGTCTGTCTGTTCGCATGATGACTGCCGTAAAAGATTTTATCAAACTGAAATTTTATTCTGACGGTCTGTGGGACCTATGGGAATATAAATTTATAATATCACACAATTAGTTTTGGATTGAACCCGGGTTGAAAAAATGAAATGCATTGAACCTTATGGGTCCTAATTTTTCAAACATTTTTTAAGCAAATTTAAAATTCTCAAATTGCTTCGAAAGTTCGAAAATATTCAAATCATCCCATAAAAACTATAAAAAGAATTTCAGCAAAATATATTTGGTAGTTTTTAAAATAAAAATTAAAATAATAATTACGCCCATATCATATGAAGAGATCACTTGAACCACTTCAAAATAAAATATGGCATCCATCTTGTGTCAAAGTTGTGATTTTTAAAGTTCTTTTTAATTTATATTTAGTGCTGTATCCGTCCTAAAACCGCTGTATTTTTGCTTAATATCTGTGCATCTATACTCTGAAACAACGCAATTACAATATATTTCAGTTTAAATGATCATCAAACTTTGATTATTTCTACAACGAAGCCTAATTTTTACTTATGGAGAATGTAAACACATCATGTGGTAAGATGAGTTGTATAAGAATTGCTGAATTTTTTTAACGCAAAATTATTTAACTCTAGAGTCTGTAATATAGCTGATATTAATGTTTAATTGATTTTACATAGAGAAGCAGATGATTTTATAGTAGATTTTTTTGACGAAGTTTTAAGTATAGAGTTAAATTACTTTTACCTCCATGTTTTAAGTTTTTAAGTGAAATAAATTATTGTAGTATTTTGATGAATGAAGGGAAAGGAATGAAAGTGTATGAATGAAATATTTACTGTTTTTTCATAGAGAGCCAGAGGATTTATGTTTCAATGACGTCATTTCAATTCATTTCAATTCATTTGAATAAAGTTCATTTTTTTTGATGAAGTTGTAAATTTTCAAGTATAATAAATTATTGTAGTATTGTGATAATTTTAAAAATATCTCCGCTAAGTGTATCACATTTTAGAGATGTTTAAATAAAATTGCATTGCAGTTGGAAAGTGTTTCATAATCAGTGCTTTATGCATGATTGATCGTTCTTGTTTATGGTAGCTATGGTGCGGCGATCCATCCCAAAAGCTACGACGACTGAATTTTAAGTAGCAACGCACAGAACCTGTTAGACAAAATATTTAACCTCCAGCAGTGTTGGTGACATCTAGTGCACTGTCTTCCATGTAAATCTTAGACCCCTACAAATATTTATCACAGGCCTCCTTCATGTTTCATATGAATTTTTCATACTTCCTTCCTCAAAAAATGATTGGGAGGGGGGGTGGAGAGTACGGACCTACATTTGAGTGGTGTTCTTCATTCTCTATGGGCGGCCTTGCTTAGTGTGAGAAGACAAATGTAAAACGAGAAACTCCAACTTTGTGTAGAAAAGGAATAAGAATAAATGAGAGGTAATATGTTTAAATTATTTTAATATCATATTTTAAAAATTTGCATTTTTTGTAACCGAATAAATTATAAAATGATACAATTTTTCTATACAGTATAATATGAGAATGTAAAATAAAAAATTACTTTCTCACAAGAAGTAATGAGAAAGTATTGTTTAAACGAAAATTTTCGATTTCGAGATTTTCATATTAATATATGATTTAGGACTTCGAGAACATGTTTTGTCTATTTTTGGAGTGATGTCTATTTGTCTGTGTTAGATTGTTTTGTGTAAACGATAGCTACCACAAATATAAATGTATGTTGGGTAAAATTCATAGTTGGCTTTGTAAATAAAAGATTAACTAGATACAATTTTTTTTTAAATTCCAGCGAAAACTTAGAGATTTGTTTTGAAAATATTTTCTTAACATAGTAGAACAGGACAAAATTTGATATTATCATGCGTAAAAGGCTTGATTTAGGTTTTAATGATCCCCAAACTTCGTTCCTTGCTAATTCTCCCGTGGTGAAGGAGCTCCTACGCACCACGTCCACAAGACCCCCCAGGGTATCCCATGGCGAAGGGGAGGAGATTTGCAACTTCACTTTTATAGAGGCTTCCGGAAGGGCGGAAGTCTGACTTGGCCTCGACATGACAACATCCATGCCCGCTGGCGGGATTCGAAGTCACAACCCTGCAATCCAGCGATCAGACGGAAACGCATGCCTCTGACCGCTCGACCACCGGATCGGCCCGAAACTTAATAGTATCAATCATTGCAGCGAAAAATAGCCGCGATACAATTTCCGTTTTAGTTAGATTATTAGCCTCATTCGGAGGACAATTTATCCCCTGGGGTAAACATTATTAAACTTCGTAGGTTCTTTCAAGCTCTTTAAAATGAAGGGTAACATGCTATAATTGTGATCATTTAGAACAACACTACAGATAATTCAAATTTTTTTTTGCAAAACTTGCAAAAAAGAAACAAACAAACACACCCGCAAATTTCTTAAAAATGAAATCTGATATGAGGTGGTCAAGTTGAGCCACACTCTTGTTAATTAAATAAATTGTAGGATTTTAATTTGCTGGACCTTTATGAAAATGAATAAACATCTTGCGCTTATTAATTGAAACAACAATTTTCGTTTGTCTAGCTCAATTTGGTTGACAGATATGTTCGTTAATACGGACATGCAGACTCATGTTTATTAAAATTGATTGAATCATACTCTGAAATGATCCAAGTTTTTTCATCAGAATCTGATCATAAAATGAGTTTATTAATCAAAATCCTTTTGTTTTACCACAGTCCAAGTTTTTTCTTGGCCAGATTTTTTTTTGGATTTTCAATGTGTACAAGTTCACCCAAATCCGATTGTCATATTTTGAATCCCTTCTAGTAAATCCCTATTGCATCTGCTACGTGTTGTAGGAAAAAACATATGCTAAAACCAAGGATTATGTATTTTAAAACCGAGGATAACGTATTATACCACATAATCCACCTTAAATTGAACTTTGTATTTGTACTGTCATAATTTTAAGCTCGTCTAAGAAACCTAACAAAATTCGAAAGCAGTTTAAAACTAATTCCATTCTCACAAAATTTTAGAATTCATTACATTCTTATAAAGTTTTGAAATTAAAAAAGCAGAGCAAAACTGAAAAGAAAATTTGGAGAAACACCTTGGTAATCATCTTGCCAAAGCTTTTCATGAATAAGTTCATCAATATTCATGCATCAAATCTGATGTAAGAAAATAAAATGAACAACACTTCTATTTTGTAAAGGAGCCTGGTAAATTAATTTTCAAAGAGTGGAGATTTTTGTGCTTCTTGTTTTACTGAATGTGAATATATAATATTCATTTCATATATTTTCAAATAAAATTAAGCAATTTAAAATTGACAAAATGTACTTCACATTTATTCTTTATATGCGTATGATACATGTAAGAAAATTATTGTAGTGGGGTTGAAAATTCAAATTCGAAGTGTTGATTTGTTTACATGTTTAAGACATCTTGGAATGGTGTTTTACTATTAAAGCAAGTACTATTATTGCACTTTAATCTCAGAAAAGATTTTGATAAAATTTAATGATAAACAGCACTTAAATGCTCTACTAATTTCACAAAATAAGTGATACTATTCCAAAATATAGACAAAAGTCATTTTACAAAACAACCGCTACTATTCTCAAAACATTGGCAAAAGTCACACGTCACAGTTCAATGTAGCTCATATTTCGTCTCTCTAACGGAGTGATGACTCCTTTTTATAGTGTCTCCATAGAAACTTCTGGAAATCTTTCATGTCACGTAAAATACTGGTCATTTCGAATTATTTCTCGAAGTTTCGAAAACTCGCCAAATGTCTCCAAATTGGAGATAAATCGCCAAATCTGGAAACCCTTTTTTGAACACTGGAATATGGCAACCCTAGACTTACGTCATGGGAAATGATGTCTGTACGGGTGCTTTCCCAGTGTGGTTCTCAAAAGAAAAGACTCCAGTGAGGGACAGTATCCTATTTATTGAACAGTCATAACTTATTAAATGCTTCGTTCTCAAAATAACGGGTATATCTGAACAGTGCAGGAATATGAATGCATGTCTAGTGGAAACTTTCACGCTATATATTGCTTTAAATAGATTTTAGAAAGATGCATTTCGTTTTGCATATTTCAAAGTATCTGACTCTTTTTGTTGACTGGTTATTTCATTGAGGTTAATCGAGGCTTATTTTTGCATTTACTTCGTAAAATTTAATAAAATTTGCGTTTCCTGCAAGTTGCAAATCCAATCATTTAATATATTTCTCCTCCCTTAAAATGTTTGGAACAGACTGTTCTATTTTAAGAGTATTCATAAACTGTAGAATGTTTCGTCCTCAAAATAACGAAATTCGAAGAGAAAATCAAATATGGAATTTCGATATCATTCTCTCGATTCTTTCCATTTATTGAGTTCTACGGGAATGCAAACAAGAGGAGAATAAAACTGTTTATAGGAGTATAATTCGGGCATGTCTTCGTATTTCAGCATGTTAAACATTACTTAGTTCTCAAAATTCAGTCAAAAACACTTAAAGGATTAGGAATTTTTAAATTGTCTACAATATACAGCGAGAGAAATAATTACGCCAAGCATGTCATTTTAAAAGAAAGTTTTTATTACAATATAATGAAAATATATAACATTTAAAAAATAATATTTTAAATTATGTTCAAGAAGGCTAAAATATTCTTATACTATGATATTTAGCAATAATATTTGCTAATGTATAAAACTATAATATTTACTACAGTATGAAGCTATAATATTTGTACGGCCTTTGTACACGTTTAAGTGATACATGAATTGCAAAATAATTAGGACCTTCTGAGCTTTTAACTCATTTGTGTCACTTTTAAAAGCTGCTGATTGTTTATATTTTGTCCATTCACATATAGCATTGTAGCAAGTCTCCATTCAACGAGGCAAGCTGTCATACAGGTCTTGAAAGTGTTTCATATTGAATTCCATGATTTAAGAATATTACGTTTTCAAACTGTTAATATACATATATATATATATATTATATATATATTATATATTTATATATAGATATAGATATGTATATATATATATATATATATATATATATATATATATATATATATATATATTAAAGAATATTAAGAGATAATGTTTATAACGTTAATATCCGTATATTTTAGGAACTCGCACAAAGAATTAATGGTGAGTTATAATGTGACAACAATGCAATGTACGGCTATACGAATTTATGACATAATTTAGAATATTAAGTCAACCTAAAGATTTAAGTATCATGTATAAAGGAGAAAACTTCACCTTATACGTACTTTCTTTCACAACAGAATATTTTACTGTTTTATGTATTTATATATATATATATATATATATATATATATATATATATATATATATATATATATGTATATATATATGTATATTAAAGAATATATATATTTTTTACAATGGCCAGGTACTAAACTTACGTCTTTTTGCTCTATGTACGGTCGAAATCGTGAACCATTTAGCCGTCCAGTAACGTTGCCCTAGGCGTACCAGAGGGGGGCGGAACACACTGCGCCCACAACACACAGCATCCATGTCTTACGTGGGACTCGAACCCACAACGTGGCGGCCGATCAAACGCTGGAAACGCTCGACTTGACCGTTCGGCCACCACGTCGACTGAAATGAGCCAACGGTACGCGGTGTTAGGTAAACTGCTTATTTAATATATATAAATTATAATATATAAAGAATATAAGAAGTAATGTTTATAATGTTAATATACTTATATTTTTGGAATTCGCACAAAGAATTAATGATGAGTTATAATGTGGCAACAATGCAATGTACGGCTATACGATTTTATGATATAATTAAGAATATCAAGTCAATCCAAAGATTTAATTATTATGTATAAAGAAGAAAACTCCACCTTATACGTACTTTCTTTCACAACAGAATATTTTACTGTTGTATGTAAAATATTATATATGAGTAATACAGTCTGACATTTCACTGTAGCTTGATGTTCAGATATGTCGGCTACAATTTCAATCATGTCTTAAAGTTAAAATAAGCAAAAATAGAATATGGAGACATTCATCTTCTTTTGAACGCTTTGTATTCATGTCCGATTAAATTTATTTGGCTCATCGCATCTCATATTTGTCACATCAGGAAATCGAATTGAAACAGCAGATTCGCGCTGGTTTTTTACATTATAGTATGAAAAAAAAAACCGTCAGTGGCTCCGGTTCGATGGAGGCAAAATGGTTTTACGTGAATAACATATTTATTTTGGGTAATTTGTTTTCTTTAGATGCTTTCGAAACATCTCAAAATATTAAAATGTCGAAATTGGAACCACCTATTCAAAATAGTTGAAATTATTAAAATATCAAAATTATAACCACTATCTTTCTTAAACTAAGAATCTGGTGCAAAATCAAATTATGTATTCTTGTAGAGCTTTCAAAGGGCTATAAATCATTTTTTATATTTCATAGCTAGCTAGCACTTTCAGTTTTTGAGATATAAACATTACAAATATTTATATTCTTGAACATAACAGGACATATATATAAATATATATATATATATATATATATATATATATAAATATATATATATAAATGAATATATATATATATATATATATATATATATATATATAAATATAAATATGTTTAAATATATATATATATATATATATATATATATATATATATATATATATATATATATATATATATATATATATATATAAATATAAATATGTATAAATATATATATATATATATATATATATATATATATACAATATAAAACTTGAAAAAATGCTACAATTTTGAGTGAATTGATTAAAAAACTAAAAGCAAAAAAATAATTTTTAATACAACTTGTAAAGCGCTATGCTGAAATTTTACATGTGTATACCTATATAAATTCCCAAATAGGACAAGTAGCAATGTACTCGTAAAATTTCTAGAAATTTTACGAGTACATTTCTACTTGTTCTATTTGGGAATTTATATATATATATATATATAAATATAAATATGTTTAAATATATATTTATATACATATATACATATAAATATGTATAAATATATATAAATATATATATATATAAATATATATATATATATATATATATATATATATATATATATATATATATATATATATATATATATATATATATAAATATGTACAAATATATATATATATATATATATATAAATATATATATATATATATATATATATATATAAATATATATATGTAATATAATATATAAATATAAATATGTATATATATATATATATATATATTTATAAATAACTATATTTCCACCAAAATAAGAAAAATAGTTTATACTACATCTGTTACGTACTGAGATATAAACGTCCAAAGTGTCTACATTTGTCGTATCGCTTGAGTTTCAGCCCCAACTACCCCAACTATAGATGTTATTCACTTCAAAATCTAATGTGGGCAGAAAATGGCTTCCTCTACACAGTGCAATAACTTTCACAAAGAAATAACGATACAAGATCCACAGCACAAAGTTTTGGTTGGAAGGTTGGACACGATAACTTACAAACGAATATTACTACCGTTCTAAAATGTTGTGTGAAGATACACTGTGAGAAAACTAGAATCAAATAGAATTTCGTATTTTTCTTAAAATTGAAGCTAGAATTATTCAAATTTTAAGATTATCAAGGCTATATGATGTTAAGTGTAAAACATTATCCTGGAGGACAAATTGATTATTTGCGATTATAGATGAATCCTTCCGTCGTAACGATATAGTTCTTGAAATATTAGAAATGTATTCCTGAAAAAAAAAAGTGAATGTTGACTAAAACTTTTAATAAAATTTGAAAATACAGAATATATACTATTTATATATTGTGAAATTAATTGCTTTACAGTTTTAATTTTAGTACATATTTTTTTCATTTGACTGACTACGTGCGTCCTCATACTTTAAATGAATCAAACACTCGCAAAGCTCTTTTGCTTTTCTTTTTGAAATCCTTGAGGCTAAACATGAGAGCAGAAAAAAGCTTCTTGGCGTCCGAATTTTCCCACCTCTTTTGTTTACAACATATTAACTTCTTGTCGGATTTCGTGAATTTTAAATTGATTTTTTAAGCTTTCGTATATAGAAACATTTTATCGATATATAGAAAACATTTTATGATACAATTTAACGTTTATATAAGATGCAGACACCAAGTTAAAAATGTTTTGCGTATAATATGTATGCTTTTACTAAAGTTACCAGATTACTTTTACAAATTAAATTGCAATATTTGAACTTGCAAGTCATTCTTTGTAAATTTATTTGTGGCATGATTTTTTAAATTATTGTCTAAACCAGAAATTATTAATGAATTGTTAATAAAGTGATATTGAAGATATAAAAATTGAATGAAACATAATCGCATTTGAGCGATAATTACGCGAAGTATGACACCTCCTCTCTAACTTGCCTGTGACGCACTGCGACTGATGAATTCAACCACAGCAAATTAGGGCGTTAGATTTATGCAATTGACACTTTTTACTGGTTCTGTATAATCAAGCAGTGGCGGCTCGTCAGCAGAAGCAGGTGACGCAGGAAAAGCGCTGCTTCACCTAGAGTTATCGGTTGGAAGGGATATTATTATTTTTACTTTCCTTATATACATAATGTATAAGGAAAGTATTGTGGCGGGGTCGAAAATTCGAAATCGAGTTTTCGACGGGAGAGCACGTTTCAAGCATCCCTGATTACGAATCAAACATTTTTGAAGTGATGTCTGTGTGTGTGTGTGTGTGTGTGTCAGTGAGTCTGTGGAGACGATAACTGACGAACGAATAGACCGATTCGAACCAAATTTGGTACAAAAACCACAATCCGTAAACACTGGAAGCCTATTGTTTTTATACGTAATCGAATGTTCAGAACTTCCCTAAATTTTCGAATAAAATTTTGAAAAAATCGTCAAAAATTCAAAACCACTGATAAAGTTACGCAAACAGACATTTCTTATGTAATTTTTCATTAGAAAACGACCGATTGACATAAATTTTAGAACGCTAACAGGAACCGTTCTCGAGATATTGCACATTTTAAAAAAAATATTAAAAAGTCATATAAAATGAAAAAAAATTCCTATTGAGAAACATGTCCACTTTTCATATGTAATACCATGCGATAAATTGGGTGATATCATTTTCGTAGATCTAGCTCGTTCCATTCATGAAAAAAGATACTTTAATTAATAATTTTGTATTTGAACGCCAATAGTCATTTATCTGCTGTAAGAACAACTTACATCTTCGCCCATAACGCTTGGCGAGATTTTAGCGACGAATTTGGCGGAATGTCGCCAACTTGGCGACTTTTTGAAATATTGCCAAATTAACGAAAATCTCGCCAAATGGATAAAAATGACGCTAAATCAATGAAAATGACGACTAATTGTCGAAAATTTAATATCTTGGAAAGAATTAGTATCTACTATAAGAAAAACCTATTTTTTTACTGTAAAAGTAGTAAATTCATTGCATTATATAAGGAAAGTCATGTGTTGCCCACATCAGATTTTTATTTGACGAATTTTTCAGACTCGTTTGGCTATTTTTAGATAATATTTCTTGCAGTAGCGCAATATGTTTTGATGATGTTCGTTATCGAGGACGAGGGGGAATCTCCTTCACCCATTCCTGAAGTCACGAGCAGTCACTGTAATCAAACTAAGTTATCCCAGAATTTAGCGATTTTTGTTTATCATCCATTAAACTATGCATACGACACGGGTTATTGGTTGGATGAGAAAAAGAAACTGCTAATGTTTCCCACTCAATAGCTGGGAGATGGTTTGACAACGATATGGGGGTGCAATTAGATGTAAACAGAAAAGCGATATTGGATTTGTATATGGAGAAATAAACAATGGTTATCAACAAATATTAAATAAACATTTTACCTGAAATGAACCTTAAATGAACAGCTACAATGAGTTGTTTCAGCAACTTCGCTGCAACATTTCTATGCCCAATTCATGTCAGATTGAAATTAAAAAAATAAAATATCTCGAACCTTAGATAGTAGAATCCCCTGATCCATATATAATAGAGAATATGCGGTATATGTTGAAATGAAAGAACTGAACTCGAGTCGAACGTTTTTGAGGTGATGTCTGTGTGCAGGTACGTATGTTTGTATGTGTGTATGCTAGTATATGTGTATTTTAGTGTGTGTATATGTATGTATAAAGAAGTAAAATACATTTACTGCAAAGGATAAGGAAACGTTGATCAATGTATTTAAACATAACCAACATAATGCAGCATATGCCTGTTTCGAGGATTCACGATATCTTCTTCTTTAGTGCTAGATTACCAACAAATCCGGACTCAGAAAGACAAAATGGGCACAAATAGATGAAATATAATGGTTAATATATCCAAGGCCGGGATTAAGAGTCCATCCGAGACAGCCAATCAGAAATAAGAATGAAGGGTTAGCTCAGGCAATTCGAAAAAGGAAGTATCACACAAGATTTGCGTGAGCCAAAATGCAACAGAAATATCCCAAAACGACAAGACAAGCCAGAACAAGAATACATTAGTCGTAACGAAAAGAAATAAGTTATAACGACACATAATAATCACAAAAGCTTAGCAATAGAACAAATATAAAGAAAATAGAAAATAAAATACATGACACTCCACCAGACTGAAGACAAAAATGGAGTACTGGACTATTCATTAACTGAATTACCTTAATTTTTCTGGATATGTCAGGTTTAAAAAAAATTCAAGATCATAGATTAACGTGCATTTTTGTGTGGTTTTGCTACAAAAACTCAAAAATAGTGGTTAAAATTGAAGCAATGTTGAGCAATTAATGATTTAATAAATCTTAAAAAGATAACTTGAATGTGTATTGACGTGAAAAGCTTTTAAGGAGACCAAATCGAACACTGAACAGCATTTTTACTTTCCCTGCAATACATGGCAATGTATAGGGAAAGTATTGGAATCATGTCGAAAATCGCAACTCGAGTTTTCGACGGATCTACACGTTTCGAGACCTCCAGAATACGAAAAAACTATTTTTAGCTTGACGTCTGAGTGTCTGTGCAATGTATGTATCCACTCTAACTCAAAGACTAATGGACCAAATTTCATAAAATTTGGTAGGTAAGACCCTTGGGTTTGACCCTGGTGCTGATTAGTTTTTGGTACAATTCGAAAAAAAACCCGCCTTATTATGCGAAATGACCCGCAAAAATCTCATGTATTCACTCTAGTTGAAATACAAATTCACCAAATTTCACAAAAATTGGTAGATAAATCACATGTGGGATACTCTGGTGCGAATTAGATTTTGGTACTATTCGGAAAAGAACAACCTGCCTGCCGATTCGGTGGTCGAGCGGTCAGGGGCATGCCTTTCCATCTGATCTCTGGATTGCGGTGTTGTGGGTTCGAATCCCGCCAGCGGCCATGGATGTTATCATGTCGAGGCCAAGTCAGACTTCCACCCTTCGGGGGGACCTCTATAAAAGTGAAGCTGCAAATCCCCTTCGCCATGGGAAACCCGGGGGAGTCTTGTGGACGTGGTGCGTAGGCGCTCCTTCACCACGGGGGAATTAGTACACACAACCTGCCTTCCCGGCCACACACTTTGCTACAGTAAACCTTCGGGTCTGTCGTGTGGTCTGGGTTTTCAACATTTCAACACAACCTGCCTTAACGGTTTCCTTACACCCTTCTGGTAGGTCGGACGGTCTGGGTCTCAACAACAACAACAACACAACCTGCCTTTTTTCACGAAATGGCCCGAAAAAATCGCCAATATCTAAAAAACGACTACGTATGGTCAAATGTATCAATTAAATGCTTGTTTTATACGTAATTTTTGACGAGGAAAATAATAAGAACAACTTTCTTACTCTAGGACTAACCGTTCTCGAGATATTTGAGATTTTTCGCATTTTTTTATGCCGCCTTTGGAAAAATGTCCAATTACCAAACAAAGCAGAAATTGAATTGAAAATGCAAATGTAGTGTCATTTTGTGCAATTAAACTCAATTTAATGAGTTCTTAAAGAAAAAATTAATTTGAATTTGCAGGGAATTAGTACACACAAGTCATGTGCTGTCCACATCAGATTTTTAAATTATGGAAGCAGACGAAAAATCGAATTAGTGACTTGCCTTCTAATAGTGATTGGTTATTGAATATATATTGATTATTGATTTTTCACACAATTGCGATGTGATTTAAAGTGGAATTTTAAGCCATGCTTAGTTTGACCCATATACGATTGATAAGCAATCTAGAACAGATCCCAATTACTGAACTTTTCTTTAGGGTTCTTAAGATGAAGAGTAATTGATATTGACAGGCCAGAATATCACTTGGAAATGATGCTCATTGGGAATTCTAGGAAGTTTACGATTGGTTTTAAGATAGAAAGGAAGGCAAACAATATTGCAAAAAGTTTTAATTGGATTTTCTAGTTAAAACTTTTAACAATATTGTTTGTTAGCAATATTATTTAAAATTTTAATTTCTTTTAAAGGAATCAAATACCGAAAATTATGTTTTCATATTATAATAATTTTTACTAATATTTTGAAAGAATGGAATGTTGGAAGTATTTGAGGTTAAACGAAAAATTTGGAATATATTCTAAAAAATATTACTACAATCATTTCATTTTTAATTGTATGAAATATTTTTTACAGTATTACTTCCCCAAATATATTTACTATTATTTATTAATTTTTATTATTCTTATTCTTTGTTATTACTGATGTTATGAACTCGTTATGAACCGTTTAGTGTGTCCGGGTTCAGATAAAGATTTCCAATAGCAAAGTGATGTATTCAGACTGTATTGGGAAGCTAGAACTTATATGAACTGTCCCTGAAGTCGCTCCTTTTTCTTCGACCTTTTCTCATTGGGCTCTGCATTTGTTTGATGAGCAATATTTTCTTTAGTGTCTAGTTTGTTGTTTTCTGTTTTGCATTTCCACCTTTGTATCATTTTGAGATGCCAGTTATGTAATGGATTGATTTCCCATAAAACCATATGTAACAACACTTTCCCTACAGTACATATTACATTTGAAAAGAAAAGTATTAAGATAGGGTCAAAGATCCAACTTTCGGATTATCATAGATTTTCACGTTTTAAGAATCTATGAATACGAAAATGTATGTACATCTTTTTATCTATGAGTGTGTATGGACACGATATATCTCAAACAAAATGCTAGTTAAGCGAAATTGTTTCAAATGATCGGAAGATGTAAGGATTAACAATTTCTATTTTCGACTTCTTAATTTTCAAGCAGTGTCTTCCCTGGGGAAAGTAGACTCTAAATTTAAATAGCAGCCGTGTAGATTGCGAACGGCAGGTGGAGATAGCAACCAGGTTCCAAAGATGCGAAGTGCGAAGCACGAATTGGAATTGTGGCGTGGAATTGTGGCACGAATTGTGGCGTGTGTGGCTGCATTCGGCAGTAGAAAGGATGGAAGAAAGGGTGGACCATGTACATTCGGATTTATTATTTGTAAATTACGTTAATGCGTATTTATTACGTTAATGGGTATTTTATGATTTTCTACAGCTTCAAGAATAAACTTGTTGTTTCTACCAAAACATGCCTGCGTGTTTATTCCGCCACCTTTACAAAGTTATAAACGAAATTCGTAATGTATGTTATAAAAACATTTTCCGCTATTGATCCAAAATGAACAAACTCATAAATAATGTACTCATTATCAAATAAATGAATGAATTTTAACATCAATTGACTAAGAAATTCATTTAGATTATTTTCAGGAAGTACACGAGCCAATATTGAGATAATTGAAAGGTTTTTTTTTCTCAACGTGAAAGCAAAACTCATTGAAGGAATTTAAGTAATTTCCAAAAAATTTCATAAGTTTATTTTAATCAGTTAAAATAAAAATTTATTAATTTTTAGAAAACTTATTGATATTTACGTCTATTTTATGGAATCAATTATACCTATTAACAAAATTAATTATTAATAAATGTAATACATAAAAATCAAATCATGTGATTGAAATTACGCTTTATTTACTACAAGTTTAATTAATGTTAGGAAATATTTTGAAAAATTTGATTCACATACCAGGTCTATTATTATGCTTTTTCGTAACTAAGTCATACTAAATTTCGTTGCTCGTATAAAGAGGCAGTGCCTAAAGTACGGAACTTTTGAAGACAGCACAAAATTGTAATGGAAGATATAAAAAATTTAATGTTTCCCAAACTATACATTGCTGATTCTTGAAGTTATGCGGATAATTCAATGCAGTGTGGATGCGATATTTTTAATAGATTAATTTTTTTACTGATATTAAAGACTGAAAATAAAGTTTTCATAACATGTAATAAGCATTTTCTTTGTGCACACTCCGGCTGCATGATTGTTATGAGGAACTGCAAACGTGACATCCAAATGTTTCATTGTTGATTTGTGGTCTTATTCGGGAGAAATAAATTACATTCTAGTAATCTATCGAACAGTATAATTCCCCCTATCCCCCTTACCCTAAAAATAAAATAAAAAGCTTTCAAACCACTAAAAATTATCGTAATTTTCTTTAGTACCGTCACCACACACAACACACAATAAACTTTTCCATTTAAATCATGCTAATGGTGTTGAGCTTGAAGCATGGTATTCAGTGATGTTGATCGTCAATCTATAACGGGTAATAGCGAGTAAAGGAGTAAGGAATTACTCATTCTTTTTTAATAAAAATTTAAATTCTCTATCTGTATGGTATGTGAATATAGACACTTTGTAGAGTCCACTTCGGCGATAAGAGCTTGCAATTTCGTTCAAATAGCTCATCGATAGAACGTCGACTGGCCAGTTCGGAGATCCAGGGTTCGATTTCCGACTGGAGCAGCAAGGTTCTTTACAATGGAGCCAGAGAGCAAGCAGAACACTTCGAGAGACAATTTGGGTGGAGCCGGGAATGGAACTCGGTTCGTCCTATTGCAATCCCCATGCGCTAACCACTGTCTCCCCCCTGGGTACTAGAAAATTGAAACTTTGAAATTATAATATGGACCAAGAAGCAGAACATAATTGAACCAAAATTAGATTAAGACGTCAGGTTTCGACGCAAAACACCAGGCATTGTCAAACAAAATAGAATATATAAAAATGCTGACTTTTTGTAACTTTTTTAAGAACGTTAATTTCCCTGCCTTTAACAAGCTTAATAACTAGTTATTTATATAAATGAGGAAAGCACAATTATTAGGAATGACCTCAAAAAGTAAGTACAAAGTGCACAAAGTACCAAAAAAAATTATTATTCATATTCTACCGTCAAATGTGTTTTTCCATATCACGAAGTTTATGTGTGATAAAAAGTTTTCTAAGTGAAGTGATAAAATACATTTCAAATTTTTCGATTCGATAAGATCAGATTATGGAATTTTATTATTATATGTAATGGGGTGAAATAAATTCCATCGCAAGAGTTTAATATAAACATAGAATCTTAATATGCCATTTTTGGGTGATAATAAATCAAAGTCAAATTTAACTTATCTCTATATTAAATAAAAAGTCCTGCAATACTTTGACACTGTATTACGAACAGATGGACAAAAAAATCGAACACTCACATGACAAAGAGGGCCGACGACAATGATATATCTCTTATTAGCGAATCTTATACACAGAACACATTGCAATTATTGCTGGCATGGACAATCGGCATTAAAATATAATTATTATTACAGTTAATAATTATATTTCTTGTTGTTGATTCTTATCAAAAATTAAATTAAGTAATTACGAAAATTAATATTCTATAATCTTGATTGTTAAAACCGTCAGCATATTTATTAACTGTTTGCCTAACAATTTACCATTTATTTTGTTTACATGTGAAACCGCATGCGTTGTTCAATCAGTTGTTTTAACTAATTCCTCACAGTCTAGCGATAACTTTGACCAAGTCTATAAGTGCATACACCCTCACGAAGTCGATTATCAGAACAGGAGACCGAAGAAGAACCTCTGTGGTCAAACAATGCGATCAGGAAAGTATTGTTGAAAATTGCATTTTGGACACGTTGGGAAAACTTGAAGTCTCTGAACAAATGGAAGTGCACTTGCATGTCCACTGATAAGCCTTGAGATGTCTGTATGTGTTTGCTATCGCCCATGAGCTCTAATGCAGCACCAGGTGATTCTTAGATTCCAGCTAGAAGCAGAGGAAGTTTTCCAGATAGATTTGATCGAATTTTTCTGTTTTGAGAAGAGTTCCTGGTCAGTTAGTAAACTAGGAGAAAACAAACGGTCCGAAGATCCATCCTTAGCTAATCAATCCACAATCTCGTTATACTGGATATGCATATGAGAAGGAATCCACTATATTGGTATTCTACTATGTGAAAACAGTTCAATCAGTTAAATCTCGAATTAAATATTACCTTATTATATTTACATTACTTACATATGTTATTAATATAACTGTTGGTAGGCCGTCTGAAACGATTTTATTCTAAAATGGATAAGAGCATGTTGTTCATATCCCAAAATTTCTATGTGTTTACATTTTTTAACTAAAAATTTTTTACATTTTTAAACATTTTACTGTGTTTATATTTTGAAATTTTTACTTTGTTTACAATTTTTAACTAATTTACAAGTGATATCGTAACTCATGAAAATAAAACCTGAAAATAAAGTTTTGTTTTATGTGGCTTAGTATATTTTAATCCCCATCCATTATACACTTCGTGAAAAAACGCGAAGAATCTGTCCTTGGAATGACGAGCGTAGTGAGCAAGAGCATGGCCAATACATATAAATAAGTAAATAATATTATTTAGAATGCTGTTGCCTAGTCAAACAGTAAGCGGAAAGTACACAATATACAAGAAAACAAAATTATTCTGCATTCTACCGTCAAATGCCCTTTCTTCCATATCACGAAATTTATCGCGTGATAAAGAGGTTTTTCAGTGAAGTGATAAAAACATTGCAAATTTTTCGAGTTGGAAAGATCAGATTATCGAATTTTACCGTTGTATATAATGGAGTGAAATAAATTCCATCTGCAATTTAGCTGGATCAACTGGATCAAAAGAATTCTATTAATACGCATAATCTTTATTTATAAAAATATTTTACACGTTTTATAAGTCGTTTACGGGTAATAAGTAGATTTTAATTTATTATTAAAGAACAGGAAGTAAAATAAAAATTTTTTCGCAGTGAATATATGCTTTTCTGTCAGGGAAAAACCGTGATGCAATGCAAATTTGATTAGTTAATATACTCGAATATAATAGAAAAATATAATGTGTCTAAAATATGAATTTTCCTGCAGATTATATCTAAGTAATATACGTTCAAGAAGCAGTAAAATAATTTTAAATTCCATTATAACACTCAATTTGGTTTAGCATAAATACACATTCCTGTTGCTGATTAAAATACGTACTAAATGTTAAGGAAATCATCTGATCCTTTCGAGCGATATCAGACTCCGCGTTTAAGGGGACGGGTTGAATTTTTTTATTTATTTATTGACTTTGAAACATGAAAATTTGTATAAATATTTTTCTTAACATTACTATATAAAATACCATTAATTTTTTTCAATTTTGTTATCATTTTGTATTTTTCTTAAAATTTAATTTTTTTTAGCAAAAATTTGAAAATGCTCCTTGCGTGCCATTTGATTACATTTTTGATTAATTTTGCATTATGATCACTCAAAAACACATTATGAAAAAATTTATGTATTTATTTTTAAATCCCTTGGAAAGTCAATTTTTAAAAATATTTTTCGGCATTGAAACTTAATTTTCATCATTTAATTAGGTTCTTATTCACTTTTAAATATCTTAATGAAGTCCTATTATAAAATGCATACTCAGTTTCATTAAAAAGTATAAAAGGTGTCTTCTTGCCAAATTTCATGCATCTCAAACAAAAATTAAGACGTATTTTAAAAATGTAAGAGCATTAAGAGCATTTTAAAAATGTAAAACCTTTGAAAATTCTGTTTCGAAAATTGCATTTAACCTTTTGCTTGCGGGTGGAACAGCGTCTATCCCAAACGAAGAACATCCCCAAAAGACAGGTATTTGACATACCCTATCCTAAACAGTTCGATCCGCCTTTGTAGGCATTGGTGTCCATGGAAATCGCCGACAGAAATATTGCACCTGCTGCAGCAGGTGCAATGTTTCTGTTCGGTCTTTTTAGGATGTTCTTCGTTTGGGATGGATGCTGTTCCACCCGAAAGCAAAAGGTTAAATGTGTAAAATAACGTTATATATTAAAAAAAAAAATTTAGTCGATTTTTGCTCATTCCAACGTCCACCGTCTCCTTAAAATTAAAAATTCTAATATCTCCATTATGACATGCAATATCTCATAAGCAAATTTCTTCCTATGTATAAGAATTTATAAAGCTGTGTTTTAATAATGTTTGTAAGATGCAATTAGTTTTGCAACATTTTGACTGATTCGTGTTGAACTTTTAACAAAACGTTCTTTCATCTGACAAATGCATATGCAGTGGAGGTAAAAAAAACAGCATCACTTGTGTTGAGTTTATCTGACCAATGCAATTGCAGTAAAAATTGCAATCTAATTGCACAACTTAGACCGTACAGCGCACCTAAGGGTTTTGAGCAGTTTGGATGCAATCTATTTGCCGCCGCAGTTTCAATGTGTGCATTTTAAGAATGTGGTAATATGGACTTGGGTTATTATATATCCAGAAGTTGATTCACTCAATCCGAGATCTTTTCAAGGCTGTAATTGCATCTCGAGAAGTATCAACAAAATATTGATAGCTTATTTGTTTCTTTATAGTACATGATACTGTTTTAATAACTTGTTATTTAAGTTTGTACACCTAAGTGTCATGAATGTATATGTGGTTGTTTTGATTGACATTTGAGTAATTTCTCATACGTATAGCCATAAATTATGCATTTTTACACCTCAGGAATATATTTATGAAATTATGTATATCAAGCACATTTTTATTAATTGATATATACAATATTCCATCCAACAGACGCATTTCGAATATTTATGAAATTTATTATTCAGAAAAAACACCTTTCATTGCAAAATTTACAAGTGATGATATTTCCTTATCTTCCTTTATTGCATTTTTATTATTATATTTTCATTGTAAGTGCCATTTGGTTTTACATTAAAATTAGACAAAAAATAACTATCTCTGTAACGGATTCCAATATATTTAATTTATTATAATTTCGTTTCGATTCTTGCATTTTTTAAAATCGAGAATCTGCCCCTGATTTGAGTTTACCGAAAATAACATTGTTACATTTTATTTGACTCTCTTAATTTTTTCCATCGTTGTGATAGTTCATGATAAATTGGTACGTGATTTGAATCATAAAATTGCACGTGTTTCTTCTTGAAATTCCATTTTTGGAAAAGACATTCATCCGAATACTCAATTCCTCAAGTACGTTCAAGTTCTTCTTACGTTACACTTACATTCATGTTTTTATAACGTAACACTTACATTCAAGTTCTTATTACGTTACACTTATATTCAAGTTCTTATTATGTTACACTTACATTCAAGTTCTTATTGCGCCACACTACATTTAAGTTCTTATTGTGTTACACTTACCTTCATGTTCTCATTGCGTTACACTTACATTCAAGTTCTTATTACGTTATACTTATATTTAAGTTTTTATTATGTTACACTTACATTCAAGTTCTTGTTGCGCCCCACTACATTTAAGTTCTTATTGCGTTACACTTACCTTCATGTTCTTATTGCGTTACACTTACATTCAAGTTCTTATTACGTTACACTTATGTTCAAGTTCTTATTACGTTACAATTACATTCACTTTCTTATTACGTTCCAAAATTAACAAGGAACGACGTTCCTAACATTCGCATTTCCGTTCTTATTTTACGCTCGGTTAAAAAAAATGCTGAAACTTGTAATTCGATTTTTACTTCCATTTTGACAGGTGAATAATAGGTATTGCAGTATGTAATTTATTTCTTGAACATATTTTCATTCGTTGCATGTACTTCGTTTTGTGTTTCATTAATATTAGTATGTACAGTAGGTAGATTTATTGTGAGATTTATGAAATTTACAAACCAACTACAATTTACAATTTTTAAAATGGTAAAAAGAGCTGATACGTGTTCTATGGTGCAAAGAACGTACTAATCCATTGAAAACTTGATTTTGAATTTGTAAAGTCATCACAATCGGTTTTTTTTCACATGTACTATATTAAAATTTTGTGGGACTTATGTAAAAAATACCAGTCCTGTTTTTCAAAATCGTACTGAAATCTATTCATCAATCTGGTAGATTTACATTCTTAAATTTATGGCCAAATATCATAAAATTTGAACCGAAAATCTTAGAGTGAGAACGGATGCATACATTGTACTCATACAGATGGACACCATGCAAAAATTATTTGATTCGTGTTCTATAATATACTGACAACTTGAATTCCAATTCTTGACCTTTATTTCATTTTCTCTATACATTCTCTAGAGAAAGTGAAAAATGTCTTTTGTATATTTTGTATACTCATCTTTTATCATCAAATAATTAAGCAATCACTCACAATTTGGGGGAAATAGTTCAAGAAATAAGTCTTCTATTGTTTTGTATTATTCATTATGTAATTTATCAGTGTAGAATAGTTTTTTTATTAGGCAATTAATCATCTTGATATGAAAGACGATAAATCAAAAAAATTCCCATTATGTTTTATCATATGCAGGATATAATAAAACTCTCCTCAGAATATAATAAGATTCTCAGAATTTAAGAAATGATGCAAACCTTTGATAAATATTAAACCCTAATTTGCAGCGAATTCTTGAAAGCCAAATAAAGTTTTAACAATACGCTCGCTCATCACAGAATAAAATAGGAATTTGTTACGTAAGGACACACATGGCTACGTCACGACCGTTCATTATAAATCCCAGACAACGCCGCGTACATTTTCTAGTATTCTATATTATTCATATTCCATTTGTGGAATAAGAATATGTGGATTCACGTATTCTTCATAATATCATAAATATTTTACGAGTGTGTAAAATGCTCTGACGTCTATTTTTCTTCCTCAAACTGGAGTTACTTTTTAAAACCAGAAAGTGAAAACACCCGTACTGGCAACCTTTCCCATGACCTGAATCTAGAGTTTCCATATGACGAAGTTCGAAGAGGGGTTGCCAAATTTGACTATTTATTGCCAATTTCGAGACATTTGGCAGTAGATTCGGGACGCACAGTGAAATAACCATTATTTACGCGATATGAGGTATTGCTAGAAGTTTCTAGAGAGAGTCTATAAAAGGAGTCATCACTCAGCTGGAAAGCAGTTAACGTGATGCAAGCTACATTGAATTGCGATATTCGTCATTGTTTCGAGAATAGTATTGGTTGCTTTGGGAAATAAAGCATTTAGTAAGTTATGACTGTTCAATGAATAGAATATTGTTGCGAACGTGTAATATTCCCTCACTAGAGTCTTTCCTTGTGAGAATCAGACGGAAAAAACACCCGTACATACATCCTGTCCTATGACGAAAGTCTAGGGTTTATACATTCCTATGTTTGAAGAAGGGTTGCCATATTTGGCGACATTTGACAAGTTTCCGAAGCTTCGAGAAACACTTTGAAATAACCAGTATTTTACGTGACAGGAGAGATTTCCAGGTGTTTCTATGGAGAATCTATAAAAAGGAGTCATCACTCTGTTGTTAATAAACTCAGTTTGTGAATAAACGTATCCTGAAGGTCCACCCACTATTCCAGAGGATAATTTATAACAATATTGATATCCTATAACATCACATATAGCGTGGAAATGGCGTCGCTATTGTATTTTGTTGAGCTCCGACATTTTCGAATACAATATGGCATAGAGAACAAACACTACACATTAGAGGTTGAATGTTCATATTTGAAAATGTTCTATTTCTAGCACATCCCAATATGATTATTTTTTCCTTTTCTAAAAATATAATAGAAATTTCATAAAATATGAAGATGAGTTCTTAAGGCCGAACATTTTTGAAGAAGTTATTGAATTGAATAGTCAACCCACTGGGATAACCGAAAACAATTTTAATAGATCCATCAATATGATTTATTATATTCGAAAAAATTTTGCATATTTTATTGAACATCATATCTCGTAAAAACTCATATATTGATGGATTGGTTCAATTTCCTGGGTCTCGTGATATGTGGCTTGAAATTATTTACTGCTATAGAAGGAAGGAAGAACTTTCGAATAAAATGTAAGAAAAGAAATTAAAGAAAAACGGTTCGAGAATATTTAATTTAGTTTTATAACTGGTCTAAAGTTTTGAAGGAAATAAATCATATTTTAGAATAGAACTGTGAGTTTAAAAATGTTTTCAAAAGTTTTTCAAAAGATGGGATTGCACATCATAACCAGTTGACTAGTATCGAACTATGTTAATAGAAGTGTGAATTTGTCTGTTTGTCTATTTGTCTGTATGTTTGTCCGAGCGATATGAACCGCAATTATGGTCTGAGGTTTTTCAGGCAGCAGCATCTATACCTGAACTAATGTGCCTCGAAGCTGTTTTTCCTAATTTTTATTAGACATTTTTAATTAAAATTTAAAGCTTTTTAAAAATTTTCAAATCGGCGGTTTACCGCCAACAATAGGGAAAATATTTCTCCCCCGTTTTCACTATCTTTATATACATAATGTATAAGGAAAGTATTGTGACGGGGTCGAAAATTCGAATTCGAGTTTTTGACGGGAGAGCACGTTTCAAGCATCCCTGATCACGAACCAATCATTTTTGAGGTGATGTCTCTGTGTGCGTGTGTGTGTGTAAGTATGTGTGTGTGTGTGTGTGTGTGTGTGTGTAAGTATGTGTGTGTGTGTGTGTGTAAGCATGTGTGTGTGTGTGTGTAAGTATGTGTGTGTGTATGTGTGTCAGTGAGTCTATGGAGACGATATCTCACGAACGAATGGAGCGATTCGAATGAAATTTGGTGCAAAAATCACAATCCGTGAACATTGGAAGCCTATTGATTTTAAACGTAATCGGATGTTCAGAAACCCCCTACATTTTCGAGTGAAATTTTGAAAAAAATCATCAAAAATCGAAACCTTTAATAAAGTTACGCAAATAGACATTTCTTATGTAATGTTTCCTTAGAAAATGATTGACATAAACTTTAGAACGCTAGCATGAAGTGTTTTCGAAATATAGCTCATTTTTCAAATAAATTTATCAAAATATCCCATAAATAAAAAAAAATATTAACTGTTGAGAAACATGTTGACTTTTCATATGTAATATCATGCGATAAATTGGGTGGACATTATTCTCGTGGATCTAGCTCGTTTCATTCATGAGAAAATATACTTTGAGTAATACTTTTGTATTTGAACGCCAATAGTTATTTATCTGCTATAAAAATAACTTATTTCTTCGCCCATAACGCTTGGCGAGATTTTGGCAACGAATTTGACGGAATGCCGCCAACTTGGCGATTTTTCTTCAAATGTTGCCAAATTAACGAAAATCCTGCCAAATGGATACGAATAACACTAAGTCAATGAAGATGATGACTAATTGTCGAAAATTCAATATCTTGGAAAGAATATAAGTATCTACTATAAGAAAAATCTATTTTTTTTACTGTAAAAGTAGTAAATTCATTGCATTATATAAGAAAATTCATGTGTTGCCCACATCAGATTTTTTAACACGTGACAATGCAAAAGTATAATAACCATTGTTGAAAGATAGTTAAAAGTGAGTCCAATATCAGGTTTCACTTTTATATTTCTTTTTAACGTGTGATAATGCAAAATGAGGTATTTCGGTGTGTGTGACTGTCATGTATTCGGCCTAATTTTTGCAACTAACTGCTTATTTTTGCAGATATGTATAATTAATGACAAAATGATTGTACTCTGACTTGGTTTGCCATAATGAACGAAGAAGGACATGAAGTGTAAATGGAACTGTTTATGAAACTATGATAAATAAAGTTGATAGATTTAGACGGACTGAAAGAAATATTGTGATACGTAACAACCAAACAAGGAATGCAAAACTTATAGCCAATTTAGTTGTTATTTTCAGCCTCCTATCGTTAAAATTTTCACAGATGCCAGGAGTGAAGATGCTATGCGCCGTACTACTATACATAATAAAAGAAGATGCTTGTTTGTGTGTGTATGTGCAGTCTGTAGCGGGAAATCTAAGTGCCGTATGGACATGAAATGTGGTACACAAGTACATCAAGACCTTGGGTGATGCACTTGGGCTAGAAATGTTTCTACCACTGGGGTTTTATAAACGGACGTATTATTAAAGCATTCTTTAAACTTAATTCAAGGAACTTACAGTGTATTCTCTTAAATCAAAGAACGCTTTATCTATGCTTCAGCTTATAGCAAAAAGTAAATACATAAGTAAACTGCTCTTAATACATAAATAAATCTGCGCTATGCCCCAAACCCAGGGCAACGTCGGGTATTTTTTTAGTAGATAACGAAACAATAACGTTATTTTTATAGTCATAAATTTTATAGTAGAAGGGTGTACTCAATTATCTATTTTTAATACAAGATTATTTAGTTAAATGTGGAACTTAAACACACACATGAATATAATCAAACTAAAATATATAAAAATATATGGAAGGTATATAAATAGGTGAAACTATGGTATTTCCGTAAAAATTGGGGGCTTCCATGATAGTTGTAATAGAGTTGACTCAGATTATTACTATCATTATATCTAATTTAATAGTATCACTACTATATAAATGCGGACTGTTCATTGCATAATTGCAAGATATGGCCTTGTTGTCAAAATATATTCTCACAGTAGAAGATTTTCTAAACGGTATTATGTCATTGTTACATAAAATGTCAGGAAGATTAATAAAACTTAGTTCACATATACAGCAAATGTGTAAAAATATTTCCTTGAGATTACTTACCTATAGAAGAAATTTCGGGAAAATCTGTAATTTTCCATCAGGAAATATAAGGATTTCCGATCCCAAAAAAAAGTTTAACAATAGAGTACCTAAAGTTGCTAATTTTGATATTTTGCCCACATGGGGACTTCCAGCTTTTTGAAATAGCATATCATCATGAAATAGCATAGCATTCATTTTTACTTTCGGCTTCAAAATCAATTTATTTAATGAGTCAGATGATGATTCGTCAAGAATGTCTGCAGCTTGAGAACGAAGCTTTGACATTTATTTATCGAGTCAGATGATAATTTTTAAAGAAAATCTGTAGCTTGAGAACGAAGCTTTGACATTTATTTATCGAGTCAGATGATGATTCGTAAAGAATGTCTTCAGCTTGAGAACGAAGCTTTGACATTTATTTATCCAGTCAGATGATGATTCGTCAAGAATGTCTGCAGTTTGAGGACGAAGCTTTGACCGAGTTTTGATCAAAACTTTGAGTGACAGCTACCGTCAGCCAGATTTCAAATAGTTTCAACGCGCTTATTTAGACATATGACTCCCGCGTAGTACAAATAATTAACATTGTTGTCAACGGAAAAAAAGGGCATGAGAATTATTTTTGTTCATAACAGGCGATTTGGAAAGTGAGTGGTGATATCTGTATCTGTATAATGTACGTAGCGAACGCGAATGATCCGGGAAACGGAAGGGGAATTCGATCTAGCGTTTAGTAAATAAAGCCAAAATGCACACATATTACACTATGTATTAATGCATTTGTTTTTAATAATGAACAAGTATATATAGAATAGTTGTGTATAGTCACAAAACTTAGCTTAAAAGAAATAAACAAATATTCAAAATAATAGTTGAGGGCAATTTACATTTATCTAGCAATTAAGAAGAACGTTTGAGCAAATCCTGGAAAAACTTCCTAATTAAGTTTTCCTGTACAGAAGTCGGGGGGATTTATTATTGATAAATATGGCACAAGAATGGTTTTCGTAAGAGTATTTTGCCGGTACTTCATGATTTATGACTTTTTGTTTCTAATTAGCAATCAGTTATCTAAAAAGGAAACATATATTTGGGTTAATAAAAAATACAGTAATATTATGGGTGATAAAAGCGTTACGTTTATTGTCATCAAAAATGTTGCAGGTCAGTTGAGACAATTTTTCGTTTCTTATGCCTTTGGCTTTTATAATTACCAATAAAGAACTGAAGAAGTTAATTTTAAGACATTTTTAGTGGTATTTGTTTTCCTCTAGACTTTTTATCAACTTCATGTTTACTTTTTTTGTTCTTTCGATTAACATCCTTGATGAGCCCGTTTTCGGACCATCAGATATGGAACTCGTAAAGAGTTGAAACCCGACCCATAGTTTCATCTCATGGAACATTTACATGTTATCATATTTTATCGTCCTTACGTCAGGCCTCTATGTCATTTACAATCGCCATGACTATGTTTTTGCCTTTGCAGTTTTTTGCAAATAAAGGTTCGTTGTCTTCAGATGAAATGCCCTCCTGGTTCCAACGCGTCAATCCATATATAATACTAAAAATGGTTTACGTAAATTACGCAAAAAATTAAAACTAGAAATAAAAAATAAAATTAAGCGACAAATCAAGTTGTATCTGTAGCTATAATAAATAGTTGTTTTCTTATGTCTTTTGCCTTAATAATTGGAGACACACAGAGAACTGAAACTCGGCCCACAGTTTCATCTCGTGGAACATTTTTACTTTCCTTGCAATACATGGTAATGTATAGGGAAAGTATTGGAATCATACCAAAAATCACAACTCGAGTTTTCGACGGATCTACACGTTTCGAGGCCTCTAGAATACGAAAAAAATATTTTTAGCGTGACGTCTGTGTGTGTGTCTGTGTGTCTGTCTGTCTGTGTGTCTGTCTGTGTGTCTGTCTGTCTGTGCAATGTATGCATCCACTCTAACTAAAAACTAATGGACCGAATTTCATAAAATTTGGTATGTAAGTCACATGGGTTAGATCCTGGTACTGATTAGTTTTGGTAAAATTCGTAAAAACAGAATCCGCCTTTTTTGCGAAATGGCCCGTAAAAATTTTATGGATCCACTCTAGCTAAGATACTAATTGACTAAATTTCACAAAATTTGATAGATAAGTTATTTGTAGTATGCTCTGGTGCTGATTAGATTTTGGTACGATTCGAAAAGAACAATCTGCTTTTTTTACGATATGGTCCGTAAAAATTTGATGTATCCACCATAGCTAAAATACTAACTGACCAAATTTCACAAAATTTGGTAGATAAGTTACTTGTAGGATGCTCTGGTGCTGATTAGATTTTGATACGATTCGGAAAAGAACAACCTGCCTTTTTTATGAAATGGCCTGCAAAAATCGCCAAAATCTAAAAAAAAAATAGACTACGTATGCTAAAATGTATCAATTAAGTTTTTGTTTTATACTCAATTTTTGACGAGGAAAAGAATATAACACACACCATTATACTTTAGGACTAATCGTTTTCAAGATATTTGAGATTTCTTGCATTTTTGTTACGCCGCTTTCGGGAAAATGTCCAATTACCAAATAAAAACAAAAATTGAATTAAAAATTCAAATTTAGTGTTATTTGGTGCAATTGAACTCAATCTAATGAATTATTAAAGAAATAAAGAAAATATGAATTTGAGTCTGCAGGGAAAGTCATGTGCTGCCCACATGATTTTCTAGATATCCCACTAAAACATGACAGTAGATATGGTACTTATACCGTCTTATATGACAAGAGAAACAATTTCAATATAAAAATCAACCGCATTATTGATTGGAGATCCAATTTGACCAAAAACATTTTCAGAAATGTCGTCATTGGTCACCTCAAAAGAAATCAACGCATTAATACTTTCAAGTCTGATTGCATCATGCATAATAGGAATATTATGAAGGAGGCAATAAAACGGAATTATCCAATTGGCTTCCTGAAATGTTATTATAATTCCCTATTTAATACAAAAAAGGGAGAAAATGCTTACTTAAAGGATATGGCAGAGGTATAGAACGATGAAAGTGAAAATAACGAATAGCGCATGCGTGGACTTCTGTTATATATGATGCACTCCATCTTAACCGACAGGGGCATTTGCTGCATTTCCATTCTTTCCCTTGCGATCCAGGTCGATTCCTATTTGTTTTCTTTGCACTTTTTCGAGTGTTTTTGATTTGACACATTTACGGAAGTATGGCTTCTGCGTGGCATTGGTACCGTGAGTGTTGCCCGGGCATAAAAGCAGTCATTTAAACGGGAAAGAGGGGTCGCCATCCCCCTCTACCATTTTATGCCTTGCATTTGGTCATTTCCCCTCTTTTTCATATGAATCTTATATATATATATATATATATATATATAAACATATAAAACATATAAAACCATAGTGTTTGGAATAATTTAAATGTCAGCAAAATTGTCAATTTAAACCAGAAAAGCAATAAAATAGTAGGCGCAAAGCAGCACTGACATATTTATGCGCTATACATAACCCAAATAGAATAAAAAGACAGTGCCAAAACGTGGCCGTGGAGCGATTGTGAGCCCCTCTACCCAGTTGAAGCATGCTTTAGAGCCGCGGTAACACTCTCGGGAAACCGGTACTATTCACAGTACCGATAATGCCCGAACAGTACCGGTTTTCCCCAGGGGTGTTGCCACAGTTCTAAAATATGCCTCAACCGGGGAGTGGTGGTCACAACCCCTCCGCAGCCAATTTTTTGTACTGTTATTTTATTCTAGTTGGATCATATATATATATATATATATATATATATATATATACTCTTTATAAATGAACATGAAAAATCCGTTACATTGAGATATTTTCTAACACCATAATATAATACATATATTTTTAGAAGTTTCTATTACCAAATTTCTTTTGAAATTCAAAATATCACGGCAGTATTAATATACACGGGAATAATAGGTTTGCTATTAATAAGTATATTTAGGAAGTTATCAGCACTGATGAAGTTTACAGAGATGACCTTCGCATTTGAAATATAGCACTTCTTAATTAGATTCTTTATGGTTTACCTTGGATGAAAAAAGCGTTATAACTAATCCCCATCTTTTCATACATGAATACTGTTTTAATGTAAACACATTCTTATAATACGAACTCTTACATTATCCATAAAATGTTTTGATATTTCGTTTTATCCTGTATGAATTAGAATGTAATTAATTTTAAATATTTTCACAGTGGTTTTACAAATATTTAATACATTATAAAGTATCCTTCATCTGTTATTAAGAAATATCATTTCATCGAGTCTCCTGTGTTGCATTCGAGTACACTGATTATTTTGTAATTTTTCCGATTTAAAACGACGCTTTACATTCTACGAAATAAGTTTAAGACGGCTTAACTTTCTTTTACCCTATCTGGTTCTATTAAACTGCGTATTGTTAGCTGGGATTTCAATGTCTGAGAGATATTTTTATTTGCATTTTAATACTAATATATCAGCCTCTCTTTGATATCAGGTTTCTCAACTAGGCTTTCTAACCATTACACCGTTACGATTCTTTTTTTTAAGTAAGAGATTTATTTCTCAAAATAATCGCTTTGATGAAGAAGAAAAATTAAAATTGGCAAAATAAAAATATCATAGTTTCTGAAAGTAGTATTACTGCACAAGTTTGATACAGTATATTTAAATTTTATAATGACAGGAGTCATCTACAGATTTTTTGTTTGTGAGGTCATAACTGGTAAAGCCCTATCAGCCTTGTTGGGCGGAAATATCACATTTTTGCCCATGTCAGAGTATGCTTTCCCTGCCCTTTAAAGTTTGTATTAGTACAATTACGCACTTTTTTGAAGGATACAATGGTTATAAATAGTTATGCAGTACAATGCTTACAATATGCGGTACAATTCATCAATATACCTTTTTCGGAGGAGCAAAATATTTTTTTTATCGTATCAAATAATTATAATCAATGTTGTATCCATTACCATATCGGTATTTAATTCATCCAATATGGTGATGAAGCTTTAGAAATAATTGATGTTATATTGTGTGAGGCCAGAAATCTCACACCAGTTTGTTGTGAGACAGCTTTATATACGTTATTTATTGAGTCTGAAACGTCAGACAATACCTTCAGTCTCAATGACGCCAATGTTTATAATACGTTGACCTAAAGGTCAGCTAAAACCATGAATTTAGGGACGTCAAGACAGAGGAATCTAAAGATAAGATGAAGCAACGACATTGGGTAAAAAAGTTGACCAATTGAGAAGATGCTTGTGGCTTCGCCATAAAGGTTGCAAATAAGAGCAAAAGAGGAGTTGTTGTTGTTGAAACCCAGACCGTCCAGAAAGGTGTAAGGTAACTGTTTGGACGGTCGCTAAGGGCCACCAAATTTAGACCTGAACCCAGTGGGGGAGGCATCCACAGGGACTGTACCCTCCTTCCCCTACCACCAACCTCTCGGAAGGACTTTCGGACCCACATGTTTAACGTGATCGTACTCCGCATGAACACGGCGGCAGTTTTGGCAGTGGCTGGAATCGAACCCGGGCCCACCGAGTGCAACTCCAGCGCGCTAACCAATGGGCTACCGCGCCCCAGCAAAAGAGGAGTGTCAGACCTCAGGCAAAAGAGCCACAACCAAAAGTGTAAAAACAGACATACAGAATGAATATAGAGAACGGCAGAGAGATTGCAGCATGACTCCTCAATAATACTTAATAAAATAATAAATCGAAAATGTATGCCTGAATATATAATTTTAAATGCGCACCACATATTGTTTAAAACAATTAAAGTTAACCAAGTACGGGGAATTATACTTATTTGTTCAGGACTTCCCTTATTTAATATTAAAAGATCATTTATGCTTAATAATGTCTGAAAGAAAATGTTTGCTATACTAACTATAATTCACGTAAAATTTCATTATTAATATTAAACATTGAACACATATAAATTGCTAAATTGAGTAAGCATGGACTTTTGCTAACTAGGCAGTATTAAGCATGGCCAGGTATATTTCCTTCTACAGAAATTGGAGGATACATGTCTTTAAGACGCAATTTTATTAAATTCATTGGCTTAATCTAACGATATTAAATTGATATAACTTACCACCACAATGAGAATGTTCCAATTTGCGTTATTTTATTTCCACAATATTTACATTTATTGATCTGTAGTCTTATGTGTGGAATACATCATAACTTTTTGTATTAAATTGTGCAAAATTGGGTTAAAATCGGAATAAATTTTAAACAAGTGAAAATGCAAACCAGAATAGTACAAATTACACCTGAATGTATGGGCACCAAATGTTCTTGATTTCATATAGGCTTTATGTTTTTATAAAGCCGTTCAGAAAACTTTGTATTTACTGTATTAAAGTAACATATTTTTGAATCTAAAATATCAAATTAAAAATTTATACAACATCTGCTTTATGCACTTGTTTTTTTCATGTGTTCTTTTCCAAAAAACAAGTATCACACGCTGTATAAAAACTTTGTCTGGCTGACAAGAATCTCTAAAATAAAATCAGTTTCATTTCAAAATTTTAGTCTCGCTTTCTAAGTAAGTTTTTTTCCACATTAAAATGCAATTTCCGCTAAGAACTGCAGACTGATAAAACTTCAAAATGTTTTTACAAGACTAAAATAAAAAAGTCCAGGAAAAGGAGTAGCAATTAAGATAACCGGAAGCATTTAGTGAAAAAGTTAGAAACTTGCATTTAAATGTACAGATTTATATAATCACAAAATTATTAAAATGCAAGAATTTTAAAGAAATAGCACTGAATAATAGAATAGATACAATGTTAATTCTGACATGACATAATGTGTGAATATATATATATATATATACATATATATAGTATAGTATATAGTATATATATATATAGTATATATATATAGTATATATATATATATATATATATATATATATATATATATATAGTATATATATATATATATATATATATATATATATATATATATATATATATATATATATATATACATATATATATACACTAAAATATTAGGTTAAATCGTATTTTATACTGTTTACTTGATTATCTACAAAGGTTTTGAAAATATGTGAAAAACACTTTCGTCTTTTTTACTACTCACTGGGTTTCTACATAAGCGTATAACTTTCAAATACTTTTATTTTCACAAATATCTTTAAACAGAAACTCTGTAAATCACCCGAAGATAGTTAACAAAGTATAAAGAAATAATATAAAAGTGTAACCCTAATAAACTTCGATAAACAGAAGGTGTATATAAATTTTGAATTTGGGACTTAAACCGGGGCCTCCGCTCGAGAGAGGGGGCCGTGGCAGTCAAATTAGTGACGTCACGAAAAACGATCCTCGGTTGGCGAAACGATCCCGTTTAAAGCTAGTTTTTAAAAATATTTTAATACTTTTTTTTTAGCTATACCTGACAAGATTTTCAAAAAGAGGTATATATGTTTGTCTGTTACACACACACACAAAAAAATGCAATTAATTAAAATTTAATGAGCACATATTGATTTAATGTTTAAAATAATAAACAGGTCTTTTACTGACAACTTCCCTTACATATATGTAAATTTTTTATTATTTTATGTGTTGGATTTTTTTTTATTAATCAATGTAACAGACTAATTCATTGTAACAGAATAACAAAAAATTATTATAGCATTTAATGACTTTGCTATTGTTTATTTCAATGCTAATCATGTTATATTTTGGTTCATATCATAAAATCATGGTAATTTTGGTTAGTCTGTTACATACACAGTTAATTAGTGTTAATTTATTTAAAATTCAATTTTTTTTTTCAAAATTTGTTATAGGCTATTCTTCGAACATATGCAGATCTGCATTATTATTATTTTTTATTATTTGTTTTCCCTTTTTTACGTAAAAATCTTTTTTGTTTTCCTATATGTGTTAGTCTGTTACTATGGAATGGCCCAAAATTGTAACTGACAGTAATTTTATTTAACGAGAAATATATGTCAAAAAATTAAACAAATGAAGATGTCACTGATGTGCTAAATCTACAAGTAAATGATTGGGTATTAGTAAAATAAGATTCCATCCTTTACCAGGGATCTGTCACGTAAATCAATAAAAAAGAAATTGAAGTTTCTGTAATGCACAAAACTGAAAACCATTTGAAGTGGCCTCAAAAAGACACTTACAGGGTGATACATAAAAATGACAAATTAACAAGTTACAGCAAACATTAAAAATGACATAACACCTATGCAATTATAAAAATCAGAATAAAAACAATCGATACAGGAAAAAAACATATAATCAGTAATATAAGCTGCTACTGTATTCAATTGAAATGCATTATGTTTACACAGAGATACATTGGATTAAAAAAAAGATAAATATAATTATTCTAAATTCTTGTTACACATTAGTTGCTTTAAAATGACCAATCCAATAATGTTGTAGTTAAAATAGAAGTTTGCAAACTTAAAAATGAGCTCAAAAGCAGAATTTTGTTAAATATCAAATGTAAATGTTCTGCAGAGCTTATAAAACAGAGCTCGTTCTGTGATGTATGTCACAGCTTTAAGTACTACTTTCTGTTGTCGGGTAAATGAGAATTTCATAACTCAATGAATGAAGCAAGATACATTTGCATTGCACTGTAGTAAATAAATTTTTAAAACTACAATGAAATTTATAAAAACTGTAAATTTATTCAAAACTAATAAAGTAATTTATGGCAAACCTTAAAGCAAATTATTTTATGGCTTTTAAACAAGCAACAAAATGAAGGTTCTTAAAATAAAACTTAGCGTTATCCAAAGTTACTGCAATTTTCATTTAATAATTTGTTCATGAATGTATCTTTGTCAACAATGTCTTTGAAAACATAGTGTTGTAACAAACAGCTGAGATTTGTAGAAAAATTGATTTTTTAAATTTTCATTCATGAGTTATTCTATAACTATGATTATATAATAAAATGTTGCAACCTCATAAGTTAAAACTATGAGTCCCTAGGCATTTTTTTAAGTTTGAAAGGTTTTGTAAGTTTATTCAACGAGATATCTGGCAAACTATTAGTAATGGGATTTAGTAAACAAGCAGCTAAGCGACATAGGAAAGTTGAACTCCTACGTCTTCAAAATAGTATTCAATTTGTCAGATGATGCTACAGTTGTAGACAATGACACATTATTGGAATTAAAATCAACCAATACTACTAACACAATGTCAATAACACAATGAAATAAATGTAAATAACACAATGTATAAGTAACACAATGAAAGTCAAAAAGTTTTTAAAAGAAACCAGCTCAACCATAACATCAGATCAAAACAAACGCTTTTAGGTTGAAATACGCTGGAACACTGGATCGTTTTTCATGACGTCACAAGCTCTGAAAAACAGACTACCACGGCCCCCGGAGGAGCGGAGGTCCCGCTTAAACCGTCGAAACTAATAGGGAGATTAAAATAACAAATCTTATTCTTCCATTTTTTTAACACTTTGTGTATTCTGTGATTGTGATGTCTGGTTTAATATTGTCAAGGTGCCAATTTTTAAATATACCTACCTCTTGATAACTGTAACCTTTTATCTCCTTCAAAGTATAGTTGAGAAAAATATGGTGAAAATTTTCGAATTCGATATTTTGATGACAGTATATGTTTAGAATCTTTTGAGCAGGTTTTGCATGTTTTTAAAGTGATATCTGTCTGTTGTTATTTGTTTGTGTACACGATAGCAGCTACAAATATTATTGGATTTTCAAGAAACTTCATATCCGGCTTTGTTATCAAAAAATCTAGAATTAAATGAATATTTTTGAAATTCGAGCGAAAATTTTATATTTTTTGAACATGTCAGCATAGCGCAAACTTTGACATAAACATTCATAAAAGGGTTTATTTATGGCTCAATTATTACGAAACTTAATAGTTTCAATCATTGTTGTGAAAAATAGCCACAATAAAGCATTTTTTGTTTATTAAGTCATTAGCCTCCATGGGGGGCAAGTTACCCCTACCCCACCCCCAGTAGGATAAAATATCAAGTATGGTATCAATCGAAAGAGGTTTTCAAGTTTTTTATAGTGAACGGTAACATGCTGTAGCTGAATTGATTTGGACCCGCCACACCGATTTTTTAGTTTTCTCTTGTAAAAATTGAAAAAAAAAATGGATTTTGATATGAGAAAGTCGAGTGGAGCTACACTCCAGTTAATTCTATTAGATTTTGTTATTTTTCTGAGACATTTTCAATGAGATTTAAATGGTTATTTTTTTGGTTGTTTACAGATGACAGCCCAATAATGCATCCTTATAAACACAAAGTCCGCCTATAAGGGCTGTTTCCGAAATTCGAAAAAACTTTCCAATTGAAAATACCAGCATCAATGAGCTGGTTTTGCGTTTATTATGCACTTGTCAGACTAGACCGATATCTACAATAGCAGTAAAAAATTTGCTATTAGCCGAAATTTTTGGGAACTTCTAAGAAAATTCACAATTTCAGTTCTTTCACTTAGTCGGCATAAAATTAAATTACAATTTAGATCAGGCCACACGAGGATTCAAAGGCAAAGTTAATGTTTTATTTGTTTTATTTCATTATTTTACTTTTTAAACTAGTGCAAGAAGTAATTATATGAAATATTTAATTTAAATGATTGTCAATTATAAATTCCATTATTTTCTTTTAATATATAAAATACTTTCTTTCAGCAATAAGTTCATAAGAAAAAATAATACTTATAGTTTACTGCCTATTTTAAATCTTGATTGCCTTTTAAAAACCAACAGGATGTAGAAAATATATTTTAACCCTAAATGCTATAGTTTTAGATCTCTGTTGATTTCATTTTAGTTTTTTCAATTCAAAACAATGAAATATTTTCTGATATTTAATCCGAATGTTAAATTTGATTACACTAATTCTTATTACATTTCTATAGGAACGAAATATTCTCCAATATATTCTTTCAAAAATAAGACGCAGATGATTGAAAATGCTTATTTATTTCGTCACTATGAATCGGCATTTATCACATGACTTTCCGTACAGATTAAGAAATTTTGGTATTGTATTGAAACAGTAACACACATTAGATATTTCTCATAACTCAATTGTTTTGAAAACCAAACTACCTTTTGCTGTTACTAATAAAGTAATGAAATAAGAAATTTCTCTTAAATTGATTTTGTTGAAAATTATTATACTTTAGCTTTCTACCAATAAAAAAACAAATAAGATGTTTCTGTTAAATTGCTCTTGTTTGAAATCAATATACTTTTTACTGTTATCAGTAAAACAAACAAATGAGAAACTTCTCTTAAATTGATCTTGTTGAAAATCAATAAACCTTTTACTGTTACTGATGAAATAAGCAAATGAGAAATTTCTGTTAAATTTATTTTGCTGAAAACCAGTCTACTTTTTGCTATTAACGATAAATTAAACAAATGAGGATTTCTATTAAAGTGATCTTGTTGAAAATCAATATACCTTTTACTGTTACTGATGAAATAAAAAATGATACATTTCTCTTAAATTGATCTTGTTAAAAACCAGTCTACTTTTTGAATTGTGGATAAAATAAACAAATGAGAGATATTTGTTTTAAATTGATTTTGTTGAAAATCAATGTACTTTGTGTTGTCATTGATAAAATAAACAAATGAGAGATTTTCTTAACTTATTCTTGTTGAAAATCAATATGCTTTTTACTGTTACCGATATGATAAACAAATGAAAAATTTCTGTTAAATTATCTTTTTGAAAACCAGTCTACTTCTTGCGTTTATAGATAAAATAAGCAAATGATAGATTTCTCTTAAATTGATTTTATTGAAAATGAATGTATTTTTTTCTGTTATCATAAAAGAAACAAATGACAGATTTCTCTCAAATTGGTCTTTCTGAAGACCAATCTACCTTTTGCTGTTACCGATAAAATACAGAAATGACAGATTTTGCTTAAATTCACCTTGTTGAAAATTAATATACTTTTCGGTGTTATCGATAAAATAAGGAAGTGATAAATTTCTCATACATTTATTTTGTTGAAATCCAATCTATTTTTTGTTGTTATCAATAAAATAAATGTATCAAATCACTTCCCTTAATTATTTTGAGACAAATCGCGCTTCCTATGGAAAAGTAAGATATCGAAGTTAGTGGAAAAGTTTCAGTGTAGGTCGTTATCAATGGTGTCTATTTAGTTTTGGTTAATGATAATATGGAACATGTTTTAACGTTTTATATAAATATAGACAAGAGAAAAACAATTGCCTCAGTAACTCAATAGATAATGATAGATATTTTTTAACTACATGGGCAGTCGACAGTTGCTGATTCAAATCCCTACTGAGTCATTAGATCATTATAAGTTGAACAATATTCTTGTTATCGAAACGCTTTTAGAAGATCATAAAAGTAGTTTTGTCTGTATTGGTAATACCAACAAATTTCAATTCAAGAAATTAGAGCTTTCTTATATAATATGAGAAATCATAATATATAATTTTATCAAAATATTATCAGACGTATAAAATTTCCAATATTACTTATCAATAAATGAAATATATCTTTATATAACATACACACACACACAAAAAAGAAAATTCTAATAGTGAACAATTGCTTTCATTTAAAATTTAAAAATCAGAACAATAATTGAATTTAAAGGCAGACGGATTACTGAAAGCTTAAACTAGCTTAATTGCTTTCCGATTCAGATGTATGTTCTCAATTTGTATTTCAAACAGAAAGTAATCAAAGAAATTCTTTGATATCCTATCGGAATGCGAACTTTAATTCTGTCAACTAAGTTACTCAGTCTACCCAAATCTTTACCGAATAAAATATTTGAGTAAAATGAAACTCCAGAACAAAAATATATAGAATTGGGATAAATTGCTTCCATGATTTGAAATTGCCCCAACATAAAACGCTGTTTGATTTGAAGTGCACATATTCGATTTCAATGTATAGTATTTGGGACATTATCGTTGTCTTATCATTTACATGCAATAAAACTTTATTCAACTTAAGCAAAATTTCCCAAATTGGTTTATTTCAACAATTTGTATATACATTTTTACCGAAGTAGATGCTTAATTCATGTGATAATAAAATCGGGTGATATATTTTAATTAATAAATGATTATGTAGTAATTATAATGCGCATTGTTGTTTTAATATTTGGATTCACCTTTGAATTTTCATTGCTCTTGCTGCCGCATCCCTAATATATTACAGAAAGCAAATCGTCATTTTTTTACAGTTTAAAAAAAATAACCGTATTCCATTCAAAATGAATTTTATTAAAATAATCTTCAAAATTATTTTTTAAATAACACTACAAAACTATCAACTACGTCCAATAATACTATTTATAACTTCTACACAGTTGAAAAATTGTTGAAAGTTTTTTGGCGTAGCCATGTGTTCGGAGCAAGCAAGTGTCCTGAAGATTTAGCCATTTTATCAGAGTGGATTAAGAAAGCCCATAGATTCGACAAGAGTAAAAAAAAAATATTCGTGTCAAACTTGAACTTTTCTTGGCTAAGGATGGTTACTATGAGATTATGTTCAAGGTAGCTTTCAATATCACTTCTACTTTGACTATACCTGATTGGTTTGAAGTTTTACGGGCTCTTCTCCATGCCCCCCGTTTCTGGACTTCTAAAGTTGCCCCTTCCTTCCGCTACGTTATATCACATCGTGTTATTTTTGGTGACTTGCGAAAATCTGGTTTATAGTTTCTGCCATAAATTTGAGCATAATAACAAGTTTGATACTTTGTTCAAGCTGTTTGCTTATATGACCTGGAATTCGTCTCATAAATTTAAACTGTCATAGAGTTCTTTTGCACATTTATATAATTTGTAGATCTAACATTTCACAAAATTATTTGTGCTATTAAAATGTTTTAAACACTATTGCATTTAATTTTTCTGCATAATCACAGTTTATTCGTATCCAATACTGGCCAAAATCGGTTTTCAGCCATATTTACGGCAGTTTCAAAATATAAACCATATTTTGCCTGTTTTAATAATTTTCCATAGGAGGTAATCATGAATCAATATTATAAAAAATATATTGGTATTATATGTATAAAATTGTTCGTTCTATAGTCTTATATTAAGTGTATGGAAATCCGCCTAAGCGAACCATTTGTAAGTGTCATTAATAGTTTTATTTTTATCTTACTTTATATTACTTCGAAGTCTACACAGATAATGAGAAATAGCAGGAATTTGATAAGTATATTAAAGATCCATTTGTATTCCACAGAAGTTGTAGAAATGCTTTGATGTTATTGATGTTACATAAAAATTCATTCAAGAAATATTCAAGACCAAGCAAGTTATGCACGTTGTTAAGTATTCGAACATAGATTTCTCTTTCAAAGCAATTTGTAAAGCAATTTTAGCCAGTTTTGCCGTGTGGCCCTTGATACTTGGGTTGAGTTTTAGTCAGTTTTGCTGTGTGGCCCTCGATACTTGGATTGAATTTTAGTCAGTTTTGCCGCGTGGGCATCGATACTTGGATTGAGTTTTAGTCAGTTTTGCCGTGTGACCCTCGATACTTGGATTGAGTTTTAGTTATCTCTTTCGTGTGACCTTCGATACTTGGATGGAGTTTAAGTTGACTGTCCCGTGTCGCCTTTGATACTTGGATTAAGTTCTGTATGGCTATCCCATGTGGTTTTCATGTGGTTCGACCCACAGTTTTATCTTGTGGAACATTTTTGTGTTATATTTTCATATTATTATGTTGCGTCTTTACGTCATTTACATATTTCATGACTATGTTTTTGCCGTTATATTGTTTCTCAAATGAAAAATTAAATTAAAAAAAATTCAAGTTTTCTAATGTCTTCCTCTACATTATTATTATTAGAAATTGAAAAAAGTGATTCATTGAAAAAAATGAACTTCATTCAAATGGCATCATTGAAATATAAATTGCCTGGATTAAACATCTCTAAAATGCAATACATTCCTCAGTAATATTTTTAAAATCATCATAACACTACAATAATTTATTATATTTGAAAACTTCATCGAAAACAACTGACATTCATTCAATGACGTCATAGAAAAAATAACACTCTTGGCTCTCTCTATAAAAGCAGCATTTCATTCATAACATTTTCCCATTCATTTCATTCATCACAGTACTAAAATAATTAATTTTATTAAAAAACTTAAGACCATGGAGCTACAAGTAATTAAACTCTATGCTTAAAACTTCATCTAAAAATCGTCCTTCTCTCTGTAAAATCAATGAATATTTCAGGCATATCAGCTATGCAGACACCATGAGCTAAATACTTTTGCGTTAAAGAAATAAAGCAATTCTTATACAACTCATCCTACATATTTTGCTGTTTACATTTTACATAAGTGAAAAATAGGCTTCGTTGTAGAAATAATCAAATTTGGATGATCATTTAAACTCAAATATATTGTCATGGCGTTGTTTCAGTATGTAGATGCACAGAATTTAAGGAAAAATAAAGCAGTTTTAGGACGAATACAACACTCAATATGAATTAAAAATAACTTTAAAAATCACGATTTTAAGACAAGATGGATGCCATATTTTATTTTGAAGTGGGTCACGTGATCTTTTCATATCATGGTCACGTGATCGCTTCATATAAGCGATGTAATTATTCTTTTAATTTTTATTTAAAGAACTACAGTATATATTTTGCTGAATTTTTTTTATATATTTTATGGAATAATTTGAATATTACCTAAAATTTTCCAAACAAGTTGTGTATTTTAAATCCGCTTAAAAATGCTTGAAAAATTAGGTCCCATAGGGTTCAATGTATTTCATTTTTTCAACCCGGGTTCAATCCAAAACTAATTGGGTGATATTATTCATTTATTTTCCCACAGGTCCTACAGACCGTCTGAACAATATACTAAAATTTCATTTTGATTAAGTCATTTTTACGGCAGTTAAAACTATGAAAAAACACTTTTCAACTATGTTAAAAAGTGTTAATAAAATTGGTAATTTCAGTATAATGTATTGAGTTATTAGTAGGTTTAACGGACAGACAGACAGACAGACAGAATGAGCAAAGTCATAAACACTTTTCAACTTTGTTGTAAAGTGTTAAAATTTGAAATAAGAGGAAAAATTTAGAGGGATAAAAATATCAAAATGAAAAAGTTAGATAGCTTTTTTTCTTTTTTTTTTCTTCCATAACAGGACATAAAAAATGTGAAAATAAGTAAAAAAACAATAAATTGATCGTATTGATCATAGAAAATAACAAATGGACCATATTGATCACAGAAAACTGAAAACAGTTCTCTGAATAAATTTCAGAAACTTTATCATAAATAGATTGGGCGACAATAATACAATTTTGTTTTTATTTATAGAAGCTGGGTGGGAGGAGACGGATTTAAACCAATTTGGTTTAGTACGATTTGAAGGTTAAAAGAGGTGAAATTTTTTAGTAAAGGGGCAATTAAAAATATAAGGATCAACATATCCGTAGGAATCCCATAATAGTGGCGCCAGGAAAAGTAGAAAACATATTTTAATCACACATGAATTTGAACCAAATTGAGGATGCAGGCATATTTAATTCTAAATGATATAATATGAAACTTAGCAGTATCCAAAATTGAAATTATGCAAAGCATTCGAAACTATTATATCTGTCTACAGTGTAGACATATAAAATAGTTCAGACAGATAACATGTATATAACAGTAGACATATAAAATGCATAATATAAATTTTTGAGGAGGATAGGATTTTTATTCCAATTTTTCCAATTGAATGTACTTACATCCTCATTTCCCTTCGACAATTTTCCATAATTTCAATTTTTGGATAAAGAATAAGATTTATTTGGAAGTGCTTTGAACTAAATCTGCCCAAGCTTTAATTAGGTGTGTTATTAACATTTTTTTTTACTTTCCCGTACGTCACCGTGTAGGGGAGGTCATTGAAAAATTTCATTTCTATCATAATTTATTAACTGATGCTTTTTAACACTTTACAACAAAGTTGAAAAGTGGTTATGACTTTGTTCATTCTGTCTGTCTGTCTGTCCGTTAGAACGATAACTGCCGTAAAAATGACTTAATCAAAATGAAATTTTAGTAAGTTGTTCAGACGGTCTGTAGGACCTATGGGAATATAAATGAATAATATCACCCAATTAGTTTTGGATTGAACCCGGGTTGAAAAAATGAAATACATTGAGCCCTATGGGACCTAATTTTTCAAACATTTTTTAAGCGGATTTAAAATTCACAAATTGCTTCGAAAATTTTAGGTAATAGTCAAATTGTTCCATAAAATATATAAAAAAGATTCAGCGAAATATATTCAGTAGTTTTTAAATAAAAATTAAAATAATAATTACACGTCTTATATGAAACGATCACGTGTCCATGATATGAAACGATCACATGACCCACTTCAAACTGATATATGGCATCCATCTTGTTTCAAAATCGTGATTTTTTAAAGTTCTTTTTAATTCATATTCAGTGTTGTATCCTTCCTAAAACTACTTTATTTTTGCTTAAATTCTGTACATACTAGATACTATCTATTGACAAAAAGCCACCAGGAGTGAAGTCCAATCAGCCCCCGCACCCCTGTAATTAAAGTATATATGTATGTAGTTGAAGATACTTAAATGGGATGTGATGCTGGATTCGTCATGGTGAATGATACATCTGGGTTATGGTACAGTATCTACTTTGGAAATTAAAATCTATATGTTTGTTTCTTATTGCCTTTAGTTTTGTGAGAGTTAAACTAATAGTACAGTTTTAAAATACGAGTCTTCTGGGTACTCCACACTTTCATGTTTCGTAACCTCCTTTTTAAAATCCTTTTTTAAAGTCCTTTTTAAAGATTTTTTGATACTTCGGTATTCATATTTGTGCAATATATCGGCTTCCGGAAGTGTTGTCTAGACGCAAAGCTGGCTTAAAAGGGGAGTGGGAACCCCCTCCCAGCCATTCTTTGATATATTGCTTTCTTTCATTTTTATACTTTTCTGGTATGATATATATATATATATATGTATATAATTATAATAGCTTGAAAGTTCAATGAAAGAAAAGTGAGAAGCTGCAAATCGAAAAACCTAACTTTCTAAAACACCCGCAAAAATAAAACAGCAAATCTTCAATCAAATGGAAAAAAATACAAATTACGAGTCATCGAGTTAAAGAAAATCAACAAATTTCAATGGTATGGAAACGATAATAGAAAAACATAAAAAATCAAGCATTATTGCTATACACGGAAACAAGGGCTAGGCCTTAAAAATGGACTTGTTCACTTCGCAAAACTCTTCTTCGGGTCCAAGTATTTTGACGAAGCAAACACAAAATGTGTATGTTTTAGAAGAAATAAATAGATTCTATCTATAAACTATTTCTACTTGGACAACATACATAAAGAAAGAAAAATAAAAGAAAATATGAATACCTGGAACAAACACTGCATATGCCAGAACCAGTCGAACCCTGGAACCCTGAATGAAGAGACCAGTGTTGCCATTCGCAAAGAAGGAAGAAATGATCTACTGTTGCCATTCGTAAGAAATGAAAAACAGTAATGCGAAAAGGTAAAAAAAAAGTAATAATATACAAAAATAGCTCCAAAAAGTGAGGCTAATAATAGTAAGGCTTATGTTTAAGAGGATATAAAAATAAAAGTATTATTAATACAAAAGAAAGAAGATGTCTGGATAATATAAGATACTATGAATAGAATTCATGAAAAATCATCTAATCTAAACTTAACTATACCATTTACTAATTAAGAGGGATATTTATGTAAATTGCTGGTAATTTTGAGATTATTTATATGCATAAAATGAAATTTTTTATCAGATATTCTATAAATTCTAAAAAGCTGATTAAGTATAATATTTATATATATATATATATATATATATATATATATATATATATATATATATATATATATATATATATATATAAATGAATATGAAAAATGCTATACATTGAGATGTTTTGTAACACCATATAATATATATATTTTTAGAAGATTCTATTATCAAATTTCTTTTGAAATTCAAAATATCAAGGCAGTATTAATATACACGGGAATAATAGGTTTGCTGTTAATAAGTATATTTATGGAATTATCAGCACTGATGAAGTTTACATAGAGGACTTCCGCATTTGAAATATAGCACTTCTTAATTAGACTCTTTATGGTTTACGTTGGATGAAAAAAGTGTTATAAATAATCCCCAACTTTTTACATGTGAATACTGTTTTAATGTAAACACATTCGTATCATACGAGTGCGTATGGTTATTCAGAAAATGTTTTGATATTTCGTTCCATCTTGTGTGAATTAGAATGTAATTAATTTTAGATATTTTCACAGTTGTTTTCCCAAATATTTAACATATTAAAAAGCATCCCTCATCTGTTATTAAGAAATATCATTTTATTCCTGACTATTTTATATTTTTTTCGATGTAAGACGACGCTTTCCATTCTTCGAAATAAGTTTAAGAAGGCTTAACTTTCTTCTACACTATCTGGTTCTATTAAACTGTATATTGTTAGCTGGGATTTCAATGTCTGAAAGATATTTTTATTTGCGTTTTAATACTAAAATATCAGTCTTGATTTGATATCAGGTTTCTCAAATAGGCCTCCTAACAATTACACCTTTATGATTCTTTTTTTTAAATAAGTGATTTATTTCTCAAAATAACTGCTTTGATGAAGAAAAATTAAAATTGGCAAAACAAAATATCATAGTTTCTGAAAGTGGTATTATTGAACAAGTTTGATACAGTATGTTTAAATTTTATAATGACAGGACTCATTTACAGATTTTTTGTATGTGGGGTCATACTCGGTACAGGTACTTCCTATCAGCCTAGTTGGACGGAAATATCACTTCTTTGCCCAAGTCAGAGTATACTTTCCTTGTTCTTTGAAGGTTGTATTAGTACAATTACGCGCTTTTTTGAAGGATACAATGGTTATAAATAGTTGTGCAGTACAATTCTCACAATATGCGGTACAATTCATCAATATACCTTTTTTGGAGGAGCAACATTTTTTTTATCGTATCAAATAATTATATCAAGGCTGCATTCATTACCATATCGGTATTTAATTCCTCCAACATGGTGATGAAGCTTGCAGAAATAATTGATATTATATTGTGTGAGACCAGAAATCGGTCTCACACCAGTTTGTTGTGAGACAGCTTTATATATACAATATTTATTGTGTCTGAAGCGTCAGACAATATCTTCAGCCTCAATGACGCCAATCTTTACAACACGCTGTCCCAAAGGTAAGATAAAACCATAAATTTAGGGGCGTCAAGACAGGGGACTCTAAGGATAAGATGAAGCAACGACATTGGGCAAAAAGGTTGACCAATTGAGAAGATGCTTGTGGCTTAGTCATGAAGGCTGTCAATAAGAGCAAAAGAGGAGTGTCAGACCTCAGGCAAAAGAGCCACAACCAAAAGTGTAAAAACAGACATACAGAACGAATATAGAGAACGACAGAGAGATTGCAGCATGGCTCCTCAATAATACTTAATAAAATAGTAAATCGAAAAGGTATGCTTGAATATATAATTTTAAATGTGCACCACATATTGTTTAAAACAATTAAAGTTAGCCAAGTACGGGGCATTATACTTATTTGTTCAGGAATTCCCCTATTTAATATTAAAATATCATTTATGCTGAATAATGTCTGAAAGAAAATGTTTGCTAAAAAAATAACTATAATTCATGTAAAATTTCTAATAATTAATATTAAACATTGAACACATATAAATTGTTAAATTGAGTAAGCATGGACTTTTGCTAACTAGGCAGCATTGAGCACGGCCAGGTATATTTCCTTCTACAGAAATTGGAGGACACACGTCTTTAAAACGCAATTTTAATAAATTCATTGGCTTAATCTAACGATATTAAATTGATATAACTTACCACCACAATAAGAATGTTCCAATTTGCGCTATTTTATTCCCACAATATTTACATTTGTTGATCTCTAGTCTTATGTGTGGAATACATCATAACTTTTTGTATTAAATTGTGCAAAATTGGGTTAAAATCGGAATAAATTTTAAACAAGTGAAAATGCAAACCAGAATAGTACAAATTACACCTGAATGTATGGGCACCAAATGTTCTTGATTTCAGATAGGCTTTATGTTTTCATAACGCTGTTCAGAAATCTTTGCATTTACTGTATTAAAGTAACACATTTTTGAATCTAAAATATCAAATTAAAAATTTATACAACCTCTGTTTTATGTACTTGTTTTTTCCATGTATTCTTTTCATTTTAATATAAGTATCACACTCTGTATAAAAACTGTGTCTGGCTGACAAGAATCCCTAAAATAAAATCAGTTCCATTTCAAAAATTTTATCTCGCTTTTAAAGTAAGTTTTTTCCACATTAAAATGCAATTTCCGCTAAGAACTGCAGACTGATAAAACTTCAAAATGTTTTTACACGACTGGAATAACAAAGTCCAGGAAAAGGAGTAGCAATTAAGATAACCCGAAGCGTTTAGTGAAAAAGTTAGAAACTTGCATTTAAATGTACAGATTAATATAATCACAAAATTATTAAAATGCAAGAACTTTGAAAGAAATAGCACTGAATAATAGAATAGATACAATGTTGATTCTGACATGACATAAGCTGTGATATGATATTTTAAAATTCGAATTTTTACTGAGTTTTAGCATTTATAGTAATGTACTATTGCTCAATCTGAAACAGGCATTTGTTTGGGTTAATTCGAATTAAATACTCAGACCCGAACATGAATTTAATTCTGATTAATCATCGAATTTGGGCCGGAGCTGTTCTTTTCTCTTACCGGCAATATAGCCGTGGTTTTGCTTCTATGGTGATGTTAATATTACTTGAACTTTTATTATTACATTTTTCTAATATACATATATATATATATACATATATATATATATATATATTCTTACTAAAATATTAGATTAAATCGTATTTTATACTGTATACTTGATTATCTGCAAAGGTTTCGAAAATGTGTGAAAAACACTTTCGTCTTTTTTACTACTCACTTGGTTTATACATACGCCTATAACTTTTAAATATTTTTATTTTCACAAATATCTTTAAACAGAAACGCTGTAAATCACCCGAGGATAGTTAAAAATGTATAAAGAATTAATATAAAAGTGTAACCCTAATAAACTTCAATAAACAGATGGTGTAATTAAATTTCAAATGTAGGATTAAAACCGTCTAAACTAATAGGGAGATTAAAGTAACAAATCTTATTCTTCCATTTCCTTTAACCCTTTGTGTATTTTGTGATTATGATGTCTGGTTTAACATTGTCAAGGTGTCAATTTTTAAATATACTTCTTGATAACTTGACCCTTTTATCTCCTTCAAAATTTAGTTGAGAAGAATATGGTGAACATTTTCGAATTCGAGGTTTTGATGCCAATATAAGTTTAGGATCTTTTGAACATGTTTTGAATGTTTTTTGGAGTGGTGTCTGCCTGTGGTCATTTTCTTGTGTATACTACAGCAGCTACAAATATCAATGGATTTTCAAGAAACTTCATATTCGGCTTTGTTATCAAAAAATCTAAAACTAAATAAAAATTTTTGAAATCCGAGCGAAAATTTTATATTTTTTTAACATGTCAGCATAGGGCAAACTTTAACATAAACATTCATAAAAGGGTTTATTTATGGCTAATTGTTGGGAAAAATTGCCACAATACAACATTTTTTTTGTTCTTTACGTCATTAGCCCCCTTAGGAGGCAAGTTACCCCCCTCCCAGGCGGATACATCGTCAAGTATGGTATCAATCGAAAGATGTTTTCAAGCCTTTTATAGTGGACGGTAACACGCTATAGCTGAATTGATTTGGACACACGATATCGATTTTTAAGTTTTTTTCTTGTAAAAATTGAAAAAAAAAATGAATTCTGATATGAACAAGTCGAGTGGAGCTTCACTCCAGTTAATCCTATTAGTTTTTGTCATTTTCTGAGATATTTTCAGTGAGATATAAATGGTTATTTTTTTGGGGTGTTTACAGATGACGGCCCAATAATACATCCTTATAAACACAAAGTCCGCCTATAAGGGCCGCTTCCATAATTCGAAAAACATTCCCATTGAAAATACCAGCATCAACGAGCTGGTTTTGCGCTTATTATGCACTCGTCAGACTAGACCGATATCTGTAATGGCAGTAAAAATTTTGCTAAAAGCCGACATTTTTGTAAACTTCTATGAAAATTCACAATTTCAATTCTTTCACTTGGTCGGCATAAAATTAAATTACAATTTAGATCAGGCCACACGAATATTCAAAGTTAATGGTCTATTTATTTTATTTCATTATTTTATTTTTAAATAAGTGCAAGAAATAATTATATTAAATATTTAATTTAAACTATTGTCACTTAAAAATCCTATTATTTTCTATTATTATATAAAATAGTTTCTTTCAGCAATAAGATCATAAGAAAAAATAATACTTATAATTTACTGACTATTTGAAAACTTGATTGCATTTGAAAAAGAAACGGATGCAGAAAATGTATTTTAACCTTAAATCCCATCGTTTCAGATGTCTGTCGACTTCATTTATTTTTTCAATTCAAAACAATGAAATATTTTCTGATATTTAATCCGAATGTTAAATTTGATTACACTAATTTTTATTATATCTCTATAGGAACGAAATATTTTCCAATATATTCTTCGAAAAATAATTCGCAGACGATTGAAATGCTTATTTATTTCGTCACTATGAAACGGCATTTATTACATGACTTTCCGTACAGATTAAGAAATTTCGGTATTATGCTGAAACAGTACACATATTAGATATTTCTCATAACTCAATCGTTTTGAAAACCAAACTACTTTTTGCTGTTACTAATAAAATAATTAAATAAGAAATTTTCCTTAAATTGAATTTGTTGAAAATTATTATACTTTTTGTTTTTACCCATAAAATAAACAAATAAGATGTTTCTGTTGAATTGATGCTGTTGGAAATCAATATACTTTTTACTGTTATCAGTAAAATGAACAAATGAGAAACGTCTCTGAAATTGATCTTGTTGAAAATCAATATACTTTTTGCTGTTACTGATAAAATAAACAAATGAGAAATTTCTGTTAAATTGATTTTGTTGAAAACCAGTCTACGTTTTGCTATTAACGATAAATTAAACAAATGAGGGTTTCTCTTAAAGTGATCGTGTTGAAAATTTAGGTACTTTTTGCTGTTATTGATAAAATAAAAAATGAGACATTTCTCTTAAATTGATCTTGTTAAAAACCAATCTACTTTTTTATTATGGATAAAATAAACAGATGAGAGATTTCTTTTAAATTGATTTTGTTGAAAATCAAGGTACTTTGTGTTGTCATTGATGAAATAAATAAATGATAGATTTTTCTTAACTTGTTGAAAATCAATATACTTTTGACTGTTACCGATAAAATAAACAAATGAGAAATTTCTGTTAAATTATCTTGTTGAAAACCAGTCTAATTCTTGCTTTTATAGATAAAATAAACAAATGATGGATTTCTCTTAAATTGATTTTATTGAAAATGAATGTATTTTTTTCTGTTATCATAAAAGAAACAAATGAGAGATTTCTCTCAAATAGGTCTTTCTGAAAACCAATCTACCCTTTGCTGTCACCGATAAAATGAAGAAATGACAGCTTTTGCTTAAATTCACCTTGTTGAAAATTAATATACTTTTTGGTGTTATCGATAAAATAAGGAAGTGATAAATTTCTCTTACATTGATTTTGTTGAAAACCAATCTATTTTTTGTTGTTATCAATAAAATAAACGTATCAAATCACTTCCCTTAATTATTTTGAGACAAATAGCGCTTCCTATGGAAAAGTAAGATATCGAAGTTAGTGGAAAAGGTTCTGTGTAAGTCGTTAACAATGGTGTCTATTTATTTTTGGTTAATGATACCATGGAACATGTTTTTAACATTTTATATAAATATAGACAAGAGAAAAACAATTGTCTCAGTAACTCAATAGATAATGATAGATATTTTTTAACTACATGGGCAGTCGACAGTTGCTGATTCAAATCCCCAGTGGGTCATTAGATCATTATAAGTTGAACAATATTCTTGTTATCGAAACGATTTTAGAAGACCATAAAAGTGGCTTTGTCTGTATTGGTAATATCAACAAATTTCAATTCAAGAAACCAGAGCTGTCTTATATAATATGAGAATTCATGATATATAATTTTATCAAAATATTATCAAACGTGTAAAATTTCCAATATTACTTATCAATAAATGAAATATTTCTTTATATAAAATACACAAAAAAAAAAGAAAATTCTAATAGTGAACAATTCTTTTCATTTAAAATTTAGCAATCAGAACAATAATTGGATTTAAAAGCAGACGGATTACTTAAAGCTTAAGCTAGCTTAATTGCTTTCCGATTCAGATGTATGTTCTCAATTTGTATTTCAAACAGAAAGTAATCAGAGAAATTCTTTGATATCCTACCGGAATGCGAACTTTAATTCTGTCAACTAAGTTACTCAGTCTACCCAAATCTTTACCGAATAAAATATTTGAAAAAAATGAAACTCCAGAACAAAAATATATAGGATTGGGATAAATTGCTTCCATGATTTGAAATTGTCTCAACATAAAACGCTGTTTGAATTGAAGTGCTCATACTCGATTTCAATGTATAGTGTTTGGGACATTATCGTTGCCTTATCATTTACATGCAATAAAAATTCGTATTCAGCTTAAGCAAAATTGCCCAAATTGGTTTGATTTCAACAATTTGTATATATACATTTTTACCGTAGTATATGCTTAATTCATATGATAATAAAATCGGGCGATATATTTTAATTAATAAATGATTATGTAGTAATTATAATGTACATTGTGGTTTCAATATTTGGATTCACCTTTGAATTTCCATTGCTCTTGCTGCCGCATCCCTAATATATTACAGAAAGCAAATCGTCATTTTATTTTGCAGTTTCAATGAAAAAAAACCGTATTCCACTTAAAATGAATTTTATTAAAATAATCTTCAAAATTATTTTTTAAAGAACATTCCCAAACAATAAACTTCGTCCAATAATACTATTTTTAACTTCCACACAGTTGAAAAATTGGTGAAAATTTTCAGGCGTAGCCATGTGTCCCGAGCAAGCAAGTGTTCTGAAGATTTCACCATTTTATCAGAGTGGTATAAGAAAACCCAGTAAGATTCGACAAGAGTCAGAAAAATATTCGTGTCAAACTTGAACTTTTCTTGGCTAAAGATTGGCACTACTAGATTATGTTCAAGGTATCTTTCAATATCACTACTACTTTGACTATTCCTGATTGGCTTGAAGTTTAACTGGCTGTTCCCTATGGCCCCCGTCCCTGGACTTCTAAAGTTAGCCTTCCTTCCCTTACGTTATATCACAATGTGTTATTTTTGGTGAATTGCGAAAATATGGTTTATAGTTTCTGCCACAAATTTGAGCATAATACCAAGTTTGGTACTTTTTTCAAGCTGTTTGTTTTATATGACCTGGAATTCAACTCATAAATTTAAATTGTCATAGAGATCTTTTGCACATTTATATCATTTGTAGATCTAACATTTCACAAAATTATTTGTGCTATTAAAATGTTTTGCACACTATTGCATTTAATTTTTCTGCATAATCACTGTTTATACGTATTTCCAATACTGGTCAAAATCGGCTCTCATCCATATTTAGGACAGTTTCAAAATATGAACCATATGCTGTTTTATTAATTTTTCCATAGGAGGTAATCATGAATCAATATTATAAAAAAATGTATTTGTATTATATGTAAAACATTGTTCGTTCTACAGCCTTAGATTAAGTGTGTGGAAAACCGGCTGAGCGAACCATTTGTAAGTGTTATTAATAATTTTATTTTTATCTTACATTATACAATGTGCGAAAAATGTATAAGGGCAAGCGAAAACTCGCCAAAATTAGAAATCCTTTAGACGGAAATGTATGCAAATTTCTTATGTAAAAATATTGATAAAATTAAGTTCTTTTTCATGTAAATTAGTTAAATTTTCCAAAAATAAATATGTATAAATTTTCTTTATAAATTTTAAACCCATATGATCTTGGAAAAAAGTATAAGGACACCTGTTTTTTCATCTTAAATTATAGTAAAATTTGCATGTTTGAAAGCAAAAAATGACCATTTCAAATATAAAGACTGGGTTTCTAAACAAAATTCACACTTACTTCATTTCTTCACGATTTTTGTACGATGTCAAAAAGAACTCATCTGTCTGATCTTGAGAAAGGGAAAATTCTAGCTTTTAAAGAATGTGGATTGAGTGGGCAAGAAATTAAAAAAAAATTAAAATATCTAAAACTGTAATGTATAATTTTCTAAAAGACCCTGGAATGTATGCAATAAAAATGAACTGGAAGACCAGTATTTCTAAAGCATCGACAGAAAAGAATGGTTGTAAGAAGAGTTAGCGAGAAAAAATAAACTGCGAATGAAGTTAGAAGAAATTTGGACTTACTATGTTTCACACGAACAGTTCAAAATGTTTTGAATAAACATCCGAATATTTGGTATGGAAAGTTAATGTTACGTCCGCCTCTTAAAAAGGAGCATAAGGAAAGAAGACAGGAGTTTTCAAGAAAATACCTTTCTGTCAGTCCAAAATGGATTGATGGCCAGATGGTTTTTGGTTTTTTTGGGTATAATCAGCGTAAAACTAAAAAAGTTTTTCCAGACGTCAATACGGTGGAGGCACAGTAATGATTTAGGGCGCTTTTGCAGCAAACGGAACTAGGCCTGTAGTCTTTATCAACTACAAAATGAACTCTGACAAATATGTTGATATGTTAGGCGAACATTTGTTACCTAGGCCCCACTAATTACTTCAGGAGACTATATTTTCGAACAGGATAACGTTTCCATACACGTTTCTAAGAGTGCAAAGCTCTGGTTTGAAGCTAATTCAGTAAATTTACTTGATTGGCCGGCAAGGAGTCTCGATCTCAATCCAATAGAAAATTTATGGGGTCTTCTAGCCCAAGAAGTTTATAAAAATGGCACACAATATCAGTGTAAACAGGATCTTGTGTTAGCCATCAAACAAGCTTGGAATAACATTTCCATTGGCACTTTAAAATAATTTTCAGCATCGATGATCTCTCGGCTTATTCAAGTAATTGAGAAAAAAGTTATTTTCTTTATTATTGAGAGAAATGTCAAGCAATTTAGAACATGTCCTTATACATTTTTCTATATTTTTTAGTGATAATCTCTACTTTTGTAAGGGTCATATTTGTTGTTTTATGTGTTGCAAATGCTATTGTATAATTTCGTATTAGAGGTTAGAAATATTAAAAATTCATTTTGATGAAGTGAAAATAAAGTATATTTTCATTCAAATACATGTTGTCCTTGTACGTTTTTCGAGCACTGTATTACTTCAAAATCTATACAGATAATGAGAAATAGCACAAATTTGATAAGCAAATTAATGATCCATTGTATTCCATAGTAGCTGTAGAAATGCTTTGATGTTATTGATGTTACATAAAAATTCATTCAAGAAATATTCAAGACCAAGGAAGTTATGCATGTTGTTAAGTATTTGAACATAGATCTCTCCCTCAAAGCAATTTGTATTTTTTTGAGAATGAGGTATAAAGATATGAATTCAAATGTGCGATAATATACACAGCGTTCTATAAGCAATTAAGATAACGGGAAGAGTTTCTTGAAATTCTTTTCATCTATCAAAGTGCAAAATTGAGTTCTGTAAACATAGAAAAAAACATACAAAGATACAGAATGATAAAAAGTGTTTTTAAAACTCTTGAAAATGTACATCAAAGCCGAATAAATATCTTTGCAGAATGGCGATGCTGATAAAGCGCAAATGCATGAGCCGAGCAATGAATGACCGAAATATATTCCAAAAATATAACTTCTGTTATCTATTTTTACTTGCTTCATAATCTATAGGGTGCTCCAAATATAGCAGATTACTGGGTTTATTTTATTTTTACCTGATAGAGGCAGATAAATAATGTAAATTTGAAAGGTGTTCAAAATAAGGTAAAGAAAAATAACAGTACAATTCGATCTCCATTAGAAGTATTTGAATTTTTTTTAAAATATAGATTTTTTTATCATCCCTCTATTAAAAAATTCCCATTTAGAAAAATATTTATTGCTATTCAATTACTTTATTCAAAAACATTGGCTTTCACACTTACACAATTCATGGAGCTATTTACGCAATAAAAATGTGAATTTCATTATGCAACAAAATATCTACCAAAAACCTCATTAAATTTGAAGTGGTCTCCAAATGTTCAATTTAATATATATTCTTTAAGTTTGCAGCAAGTGGTGCTAAATAATAACAAAAATAATGTGATTATACCTAGTGATTCCCGTAAAATTCGACACAAAAAAGTGTATATATTCTTTCTTTTTACAGCTTCCTAAAAAGCATTAAAATTTTAACCCTGTATACATATCTTCATTAAATCAGTAGATAAATGCACATACTTTTGAAGGTTGATGCTGTGGAAGGTGAGGGAGAGAGATTATTAGACTAGGAGGAATGCTTTTTAATTAGGGTTTTTCAATAACGGTACTGTATAAAATTCAATTTATAAATTTTCTACAAAAAAACGCCCTTTTCCTTGTAATTCCATGATACTATAAGCATCATTGGATATTACTTCACTCATAACTAGTGAACCTCGATACTTGGATTGAGTTTTAGTCAGTTTTGTCGTGTGGCCCTCGATAGTTGGATTGAGTTTTAGTCAGTTTTGCCGTGTGGCCCTCGATAGTTGGATTGAGTTTTAGTCAGTTTTGCCGTGTGGCCCTTGATACTTGGATTGAGTTTTAGTTAGCTGTTTCGTGTGACCTTCGATACTTGGATGGAGTTTAAGTTGACTGTCCCGTGTGGCCATTGATAATTGGATTAAGTTCTATATGGCTATCCCACATGTGGCTTTTCATACTTAAATTGAGTTGTAGTTGGCTGTTCCGTGTGGCTCTCGATACTGGGATTGATATTTAGTTGGCTGTTCCTAGATATTGTCAATCGACAACTACTTGTTCAACATTAAATTTCATCGTGTGACATTACTTTTTGTGATCATTTATCCTTCATCATGCTACTTCATCTTTATCTAATTCAATTCAATGTATTCTACGGCGTTGTCTTGTAGGGTATGAGAACGTGCATTCATCTGCGTTTTCATCTGATAGTTGTCCATTGTCGAATTTGAGGAGTGCAACCATATAAGTATTTCAAAAGCTGAATCTCTATAGCTGTATTTTCTACATCTAAATTTCGTTCACTTTTGTGATACCGAGGTTTTTAAAAGTTAGTTTTTTATTAATAAATACCATGGCGACAAAAGACAACAACAAGGCCCCAGAATTGATGTTATGAAGGACAACGTTTTATGGTATGGACAATGATTTATGATATCACGTCACTTGATGTTTGTAAACTCGAGGCGGTGAAGGTGGCTGACCACACATGCAATCAACGACACCTTCAATTTGTGTGACGTGTGTATTGGGATCATAAATTTTCCGTCCAAGACTGTCAAATATGGTGACTTAATGTCTTCGCTTTGTTTCATCGCAAACAAACATCTGCATATGGTTCCTCCTGGTCTCACACAGTCTATAGTCAATTTTGATAGATGTTTCAAGTGAAATAAACATTTTTGAGCCGGAAATAAAAAAAAATAACCAAAAGTGGAAATCCTTAGTAAATCTCCCATTCTCCTCTTAAATTTGATGCTCATACCGAATCAGACGTCATCTAAGTTTTATTTATAGCAGATCATGAGACATAGATATTTCAAGAAAAAAGTTTTCGCAAAAATAATATATAGTAATTTATGGAATAGTATGGTAATTTTTTTGCCAGCAACAGAAATAGTGGTGTAAAATCAAACTAGAAAGCGGCTTTTATAATAATAACAAAGTAAAATTTTACTTTTATTAATGCATGGCATATGACCAATGTACGTCATTTTAAAATAATTTTTTTAACTGTATAGATTTTTGCGGAAACATACAACAATGCTCAAAATAATCGGAAGTTAAAACCTTCCGTATTCATAAAAGATAGTGGGCATGCGAAGAGTTTCATTTTAGTTATATATTTTCATTTTCTTTCAATAGATAAAAACTTACTGAAGAGTTAAAATCGGGCAAAAGGAAACTATATGTGTTATGATTTCTAACGCAAATTCTGTTTTAGAGCAATTTTTAAAGAGAAATTTCTTGTAAGTAGAGCACTAAGATAAGAATGCAAAAGCTTTAGAACATACAAATTGCACAAGCTTGTAAAAGGAAAGCAATTAAGATAAGAGGAGAAGTTTTAGGAAGACCTTGCAACACTTTTACCGAAAGGTACAAAAATAAAAGTTACTGGAAGAATATAATAGACGCAATTTAACGGCTCAAAATACTAAAATTATTCTCTGCATATTTTCAAACTATCGAAAAAAATGAGAATAAATAAAAAGACAAAGAATGAGGAAAGCATGTTTCCAAATTTTAGCATTTGTCCTCTCTTTTTAAGTTCTGACTAAACTAAGAATATTTTTTTGTTTGGGTTTTGTCTTATGTGTTCATTCTTGCTAGTTCTTTAATTTTCAGTGCTAACTTTCAACTTTTAAATTTGTTGATATCAAATCCGTTTCAAATCAAATACGAAGAATAAAATCTGTGCCATAGATACTTGAATTTACGGAGTCATAAATTGTATGATGCAAAGAGATAATTTATAAGAAATATACAATTTTCATAAGGTATTTCGGGATTTTTGGTTTGCTCTTTTTGGGCATAATTACAAATTAATAATGTCAATGGTAAAAATATCGTTATATAATTCCACAAAAAACTTATGAAAAAAGTTAAAAATTTCATTATACGTGTTTTATCTAGATGGAGGAAACAAAGTACCTTAACACAAGTGACGTTAAAACGCTATAGTTTTTATTGGGATTGCCGTTCAAAAGTTAGCCATGTAAAATAATATCCAATATGCGACAGTAAAACAAAATATACAATTTTTTTTTCGTGGTTGTAATCTGAAAATCCAGGTCGCTTGGCGTTGCCGACGAATTAAATGACCTTGACGACAAACTTGTTGAAATATACTCAACTTGGCGACTTTTATAGATTAATTTGATTTATCTCTGAACTTTCAATGTTTCACATTTTGTAGATTAGTTAAAATCTTCACGAGTTACGTGGGTTTTTCCAGAACTTTCCTCAATGGCAAGGTATATAAACTCACCAATGTTCAGTTGATGTGTTAGCGTGATATGAGTAAAAGTATCTCAGGCATCAAAAGTATTCAATACAGAACCCACTTGTATAATTTTTCTTCTGGTTATATATACACTTTTAGATTTTTTTTCTTTAGACCCTCACCGACTTACTTACCCGGAGGTGTGAGGTTTGGACGGCCGATACGGTGCCATTCAATTTAGACCGGGAAATAAGTGGCTGTTACATCAACGTGAACTGTACCCTCTATCAGGGAGTAGCTGTAGTAGGTGCGCTTGTGTGAAAACGTTGTTATTGTCCACAGAAGAAGCAGTTATTGGACGCAGATACGCTGTACGTAACAGCCCGAGGTCCACAGAACCACCTCACTTTATAATATGTGTGGGGCTTATTTATTTCTCCACATAAATTTGTTTGCACTTAATGTCATCCACTGGCGACCATCTGACGGCGTTCATTACAAAGTTTATTTACATTATCTGATACTCGTTGTTATAAATGCTTTAAAGGCTACAGTCATTAACAATGCGAAAACAAAACGGGCTTTCATCATCACAAATTCAAAATGTTTAAACTTGTCCCTAGATACTTTGTGCCATTCGTCACACACAACGCACATCGACATTGTTCCATTTTTTAATATGATGAGTTACAGAGTATTGTTTCACATTAATCTATACCGAGCAGCAGAGTTACTCACGATTTTTTTAATGACGTTCTTTTGCTGAATTATTTTCACACAAAATTATTTAGTTCTGGAGTATGGAATATCTATATAAATAAAATTGAAAATCTGTCTGTCTGTTTGTTCCATCATCACGGGAGAACGGCTGAACCGAATTTGATGAAATTTTGTGGGTAGACTGGAAATAATCCCACTTAAACTTTAGTCTATGTTTGGAGTTTTTACGATCAGTGGTTCTCGAGATATTAGTAAAAAACTATATTTTCGTTTGCCGCATCATCACGGGAGAACGGCTGAATCGAATTGAATGAAATTTTGTGGATAGCCTTAAAATAGCCATCCAGAAATTTAGCCAAAGTTTTAAGTATCTTAGACCAGGGGTTGTTGAGATATTAATGAATATTAATGAAAACGAAACTTTTCCTTAGGAGTTCTACTCTCTAACTCCGTGGTTTATCCAAACGAAAAGCTTGAAAATCGTTTGAAAGTGAATTAAAACTATATCTCTGAGTTTAATGCGAGATTTTTGCGCTAATTAGTCACTTTTTGAAAACATGAATTGTTTGAAATATGATTTAAATGAGAAATCTGTCTCCATGGTATAAGTATTTTCTTTGATGTATAAAGAAAACAAAATGGATAATTAATTTCGCAGTTTATGAGGAAAATTCTATCTTATATTATGTTGCTCAGAAACTCAATTAAATTAATTCTGTCTGCTAATTTTAATTATTACTTTCTAATAATAAATAAACGAATAATAAATAAATGGATATAAAAATATATTTTAGAAAAGAACGATTTGATTTTTCTTATAGCATTTTTGACTGGATAATATCAATTACCAATTACGGTCTTCAGGTTTATACGTTATTATTATTGATATTTTCGGGGATTATTGCTCCAGGGATTATTGATATTTTCAAGTTATTATGCCATTGTTTTATTATGACAAAAATTATTTAAGCTCATATACTGTACGTTGTACGAGTAATCTTCTACAAATACACGGGTATATCTTCTAATTTACGAGAATATAAGTAGTTTAGGTATATTGGCATATGTTTTGATATATATTGGCATATATTTGAATCAATTGCGACCTTCTGGTATAAAGAGTACGGAGATTATTGATATTTTCAATTTATTACGTCATCTTTTTTATTTTGGCAAAGAATTTTGAGACTCGTATTGTAATACGGGTAATCTTTTACTAACACACTGGCATATTTTCTAATCTGCGGCACTATAAGTAATACGGGGTTGCATATATTGATTCAATTCCTTTTTTTTTTTGTAAATTTGCTTACAGAAAGGGCCAGGATGTCTTATTTTTCAGATCTGCCCGTGAAAGTAATTTTGCATAGTGAGAACAGATATTGTTAAACTTATCTTTAGGAGCAATAAATTCAATATTTTAACAGAATTTGCGCATGATTGCGAATTATAAGTTTCTTTATATTTTATACTCCGTACAAGGAACGGGTAAGTAACGGTAACTGCTAGTAAGTGATATGAGTGAAATATTAATTGATTTTACATTGAGAGGCAGGCGATTTATAAAATGAAATGGTTTGTGATATTTACAACAACTTCGAAAAACTAATTTAACATGAGATTTGAAAATTATATTGTTTCTATAATAATGAAATATTATAATTGTGACGTAATATTAATCATAAAAGCATCGTAAACACCTCGCAAATTAAACTCTCGATGACGTCATTGGAATAAAGTTCATTTTCTGTAAAATATAGTCCTTTTGGATGAAGTTTTAAGATTAATTGTTTCGATGCTAATTTTTAAAGCAACCTTAAATGTAAATAAAATATCACTTCAGTTATAAAGTGTTTTATAATCGAAGCCTTACACATGAGTGATCTTTTTAACACTTCACAACAAAGTTGAAAAGTGTTTATGACTTTGTTCATTCTGTCTGTCTGTCTGTCCGTTAGCACGATAACTGCCGTAAAAATGACTAATCAAAATGAAATTTTAGTATGTTGTTCAGACGGTCTGTAGGACCTATGGGAATATAAATGAATAATATCACCCAATTAGTTTTGGATTGAACCCGGGTTGAAAAAATGAAATACATTGAGCCCTATGGGACCTAAGTTTTCAAACATTTTTTAAGCGGATTTAAAATTCACAAATTGCTTCGAAATTTTTAGATAATATTCAAATTGTTTCATAAAATATATAAAAAAAATTCAGCGAAATATATTTAGTACTTTTTTAAATAAAAATTAAAATAATAATAACACCTCTTTTATGAAACGATCACGTGACCATGATATGAAAGTATCACTTGATCCACTTCAAAATGATATATGGCATCCATCTTGTCTCAAAATCGTGAATTTTAAATTTCTTTTTATTTCATATTGAGTGTTGTATTCGTCCTAAAACCACTTTATTTTGGTTTAAATTCTGTGCATCTACATACTAAAACAACGCAATTACAATATATATAAGTTTAAATGCTCATCCAAATTTGATTATTTCTACAACGAAGCCTATTTTTCACTTATGTAAAATGTAAACAGCAAAATATGTAGGATGAGTTGTATAGGAATTGCTGTATTTTTTTAACGTAAAAGAATTTAGCTCAGGGAGTCTGCATAGCTGATATGAAAGAAATATTCATTGACTTTACCGAGAGAAGGACGATTTTTTGCGATGAAGTTTTAAGCATACAGTTAAATTACTTGTAGCTCCATGGTCTTAATTTTTAAATAAAATAAATTATTATAGTATTGTGATGAATGACATGAATGGGAAATTATTTATGAATGAAATGCTGCTTTTTTAAAGAGAGCCAGGCGTGTTATTTTTTCTATGACGTCATTTGAATGAATTTCAGTTGTTTTCCATAAAGTTTTTAAATATAATAAATTATCGTGGTATTATGATAATTCTAAAATTATTACCGAGTAATATATCACATTTTAGATATGTTTAAACCAGGCAATTTATATTTCAATGCCGTCATTTGAATGAAGTTCATTTTTTTCGATGAAGGTTTAAGTTTTCAAATCTAATAAATCAATGTAGTATTGTGAGAGGTTTTAAAATATTACCGAGGAATGTATTGCTTTTTAGACATGTTTAAATAAAATTGCATTGAAGTTGGAAAGTGTTTCATGATCAATCCTTTAAGCATGATTGATATTTCTTGTTTGTTTATTTAATCAAGCGTAGCAAAATAACGGCCTATTTTCTTACAGATGGAAATAACTTCAATTTTTCCATATATATTATTAAGAGATCATTTTATAAAATATAAGTTAGCAATAAAAGTAAACTATATATCCAATATTTCATTTCCATTTCGAATTTTTAAGACTTTCTTATACGTACACACATATCTAAAAGTTTCGTCTTATCCCTTTTCGTTTAGATTTTGAAATCTCGAGGATTTTAGAGAAAAATATTTATTTTCGAATACGTAAAAATCCGATTTGAATGTTATTGGATTTTGTGCATCGAATTGGGCTTTTGAAAACTCCAAATAGATTTCTTCGCTCTCCCGTAAGCTTCAATTTACTATATTTTTCAAAGTTTGGTTGGAAGTGATGGCAACGGTTGAAGAAAATGTTATCATATAGAAACATTTATTTGTTCACTATAAAATCTATCTATATTGGACTAATACTTCTGTATTGAATATAACTATGGGACGATACAATAGATATTTCACAAATAAATTATTTAAAAATATTATTTTTTTTCTAATCATACTTTTATTAGAGTACTCTAGCTTTAGCCAACAGTAACTGCAGATAAATGTGTATAAAGTGTTGAGAAGAAACTTTTGTAATTTATAAACATAGTGTTGTGAAAAGAAATTTTTGTAATTCATAAAATAGTTCTATATAAAAAGTTCTAAAAAACTGCTTACTAAATTAACTTATTTGGATTAATTATATGCTTACACAAATGTGTTATGTATAATCTTTAAAAATCTGGTTGTTACCACCTCGAGCTCAGAGTTATCTTTTGACTAAAAGCTATAGTAACTAATATGTGATATGTTTAAATAACTTATGTTTCATCCAGGTCTTAAATTATGAATGTCCGTCTATAAGCTATTCATTTCGAAAGAATTTTACTTTCTTTACATACATTGCATAATGTATAGGGAAAGCTTTGTGACGGGGTCGAAAATTCAAATTCAAGTTTTCAATGGGAAAGTAGGTTTTAAGCATATCCGAACTCAGATCGAACGTCTTTGAAGTGATGTGTGTGTGTGTATGTATATTAGTATATGTGTGTATATATATGTTAGTGTGTGTGTGTCTGTGAGTCTTTGGATGCCATAGCTCATGAACGAATGGAGTGTTTCACATAAACATTTACAATTAGTGAATATTGAAACATTTCTGATTTTAAACGCGATTAAACGCTCAAGCAAATAAAAATGTTCGGAAAAAAGTCTGAATATATTACATTATAAGCAGTAAATGCTACACGTTTAAGAGTAAAATGCATTTTTAATAGTACACCATTTAAAACTTTGAACTAAAATTCGGCTACAGCGCTTTCGAACGTGATAATGTTCTTCAACAGTAAGAATGCAATAAAAGAAGAAAAACATGAAAAACTCACATTTATTAATTGAAAAACATTTTTATTAAGTATTTTTATCCAGAGATGAATGAACACCACAGAAGTTCCCATGAGCCGTTCTCATTATATAAAAACATTATTATTTTCCATTCAGAGCATCATATCTCACGAAAGAACGATATGGAATTTCTGTGAAATTTATTATGCTTATTTCAATGTGCAACAACAAAAATTCTGTTGATTTTTTAGAAGAAAATACAGAAACTTTAATTTGAATAATACGTTTACTTAATTATCCTAAATGAATATTTTAATTTGTTTATAAAAAGCCATCTGTTGGTCACATTATGTTATTTTATCAAATACGTAAAATAAACACATTATACTGTCCATATTTCCCCCCGAAAAATGTTTAGACGTTATATATTTTGCTAAAATATTAAATAAAATATCGGTCTTAATGGTTAATGTAGTCAGTTTTAAAGAAAATCGGATTAAAATAAAGTATAAAATTGAAAATATTAAATAAAATGTAGGTCTTAATCGAAAATATATTCAGTTTAACTGAAATCGAATTAAAATGATAAGAAAAAACCCGAAAAAAATAACACTGAAAATATTAAATAACTTATAGGTATTAATTGAAAATATATTTAGTTTTAAAGGAAAGATTAAAAAAAAGTTTGATGTGAGCAGCACATAACTTTCCGTGCAGACTCAAATTTATTTTTATTTATTTCTTTAATGATTCATTAAATTGAGTTTAATTGAACAAAATAACACTAAATTTGCATATTTAATTCAATTTTTATTTTTATTTGGTAATTGGACATTTTTTCCAAAGGCGGCATAACAAAAATGCGAAAAATCTCAAATATCTCGAGAACGGGTAGACCTAGAATAATGGAGGTGGTTTTATTTTTCTCCTGGTCAAAAATTACGCATACAACAAGCATTTAATTGATACATTTGTGCATACGTAGTCTTTTTTTCTAGATTTTGACGATTTTTGTAGACCGTTTCGCAAAAAAAGGCTGGTTGTTCTTTTCCAAATCATACCAAAATCTAATCAGCCCCAGAATATCCTACAAGTAACTTATCTTCCAAATTTTGTGAAATTTGGTCAATTAGTATTTCAACTGAAGTAGATACATGGGATTTTTGCCAGCCATTTCGCAAAAAAGGCGGGTACTTTTTTCTAAATCACACCAAACACTAATCAGCACCAAGGTCACACCCAAGTGACTTACCTACCAAATTTTATGAAATTCGATTCATTAAATAAAATATAGGTCTTAATCGAAGATATTGGTCTTAATCGAAAATTTAGGAAATCGGATTAAAATAAAAAATGAAAGTGAAAAATAACACAGAAAATTTTGAATAAAATACAGTTCTTAATTGAAAATATATTCAGTTTAAAGGAAATCGGAATAAAATAAAAATAAAAAAATCGGGAAAATAAAACTGAAAACATTAAATAAAATATTGGTCTTAATCGAAAATACATTCAGTTTTAAAGGAACTCGGATTAAAATAAAATATAAAACTAAAATATGTTCTAGAAAATATTAAATATAATTTAATTGAAAATATATTTATTCACTTATAAAGGAAATCGGAATAAAATAAAAATTAAAGCTGAAAAATACAGAGAATATTAAATATAATATAAGTCTTAATCGAAAATATATTCAGTTTTAAACGAAATCGGACTGAAATAAACAAAAACAACAATAAAAAGAAAACCCAGAAAAAAACTAGCACTGAAAAGATTAAATAAAACATAGTTAGTTCTCAATCGAAAATATATTCAGTTATAAAGGAAGCCTGATTAACATTGAAGATATTTCTTGTCGAATCGATATTTTTGTTCCATTGTCGACCTACGAAGAACGTGACTGACACTTCTTCCACATTTTACCCTACAAAATAAGGATAGAATGAAATATGTCATAAAAGTGAAGGTTACTTATTTTAAAAGTCATTTATCATTCCTGACGGTCTCAGCAACATCGATTTTCGAGACATTGGGAAAAGCATCAAATATTCGTGTAAGGTGCAACTCCTAACGTTTTGTGTCATCAAATGGAACACCAGTAAATCGCTATTGGAATTAAATCAGCGGAATTTTGAAAGATTGTTCTGTTATCCATATTGTGAGGGGAAGGTATTTTGATGAGAAAATAGTCTGATGTGGGCAGAACATGTCTTTCTCTACATAATATAAATACTTTACTTCTTTCAATATGGAATAATGAGGGACAAGATCAATGGCACGTTTTTAACGTTGAAAAGTAGGAACATTAATTATCCTGAAGTACTAAATTGACTTATATTTCGCTCAAAAATAACTTGACAGTTGGAAATATTGTTAACATCCGCTAAACAATATACCCTTAATGATATGTTAATTATTATTAAGGGTACATTGTGTGTGTTTAGCAGATTATTATTTATCAATTATTATTTATCAATTTGACGTCATTTTCGTAACACTAGCGTCATTTTTTGGCAATTGGGAGATATTTCCGCTAATTTCACCCCCCATTAAAAACTCGTCAAGTTGGCGATAATTCGCCAAATAAGTCACCAAGGTCGCCAAATGCATCACCAAGTGCTGCATATTTGATGATACTTATTACTGTTCATTTTTAGACCATTCAAAAGTTTATGTTATTCGTTTGCATTTATTTTTTATTTTTTATTTTTTTTATTTATTTGAAAGAATGCAAGTTACAGAACAAAGTCCTGTAGCTTGCATAAGCCCCAGCAACAGTGTGCTCGCCCAATGACAGCGTGCAAGAAAAAATTTCATACAAAAATATACAGACTAAAATATTACAAAATGCATTACAATGCAGACTATTAACAACAAATGATTTTTAAAAGCACTTGTGAATGAATATAAAATGCATTAAAATATAAAATATCTACAACAAATGATTATTAAAAGTAATTTCAGATGAATGAAAAACATCAAGATTATCGGGGAAGCTATTGTATAGTATAAAAAATTACGTTTAAATTATTATTTATTTTATATTATTGAGTGTTCTGATTTTTTAATGATTTTTTCGAAAGTTCATTCGAAAATTTAGGGGTTTTTCGAACATTCGAGCACATTTAAAATACACATGATTCTAGTTATTACAGTTCGTACTAATTGTGCCAAATGTCGTTCGAAACTCTCCATTAGTTTGTAAGATATCGTATCTACAGGTTAACAGATACACATTCCAACACACACATATGCACATACACCACCTCGAAAACGTTCTATTTTAGTTCATGGATGCTTGAAACATGCTCTTCCGTCAAAAACTCTGATTCAAATTTTAGACTCAGTCACAATGCGTTTCCTATGCATTATAATATGTATGTAACAAAAGGAATAATGATGTGCAAAATGAACCACACACAGATTTTGACATTGAATTGTATATTAAAATTTGGCGCTTTTCTTAATTACAATATGTAAGACTATTTCAAAGAGTCAAATTAACTTATATGTCGTGTATAATTTGGAAATTAACAGCTAAAAGAAAAATTACTAACGTCTGTAAAGAAATTTATTCCATATATTAAACAATTTTAATAATTTATATAAACCTAATGTATAAAGCGCTAAAAATTACTGCAATAATAGTACGAAAAAATAAAAATTTTGTTAAAACAGCATGAATTAAAATATAAAGTAGATCTGATTTTGATAATTGAGGGTACGCGTTTTGTCGGTCCTAAAGAAGGCTTTTTGTGTGTCTTTGAAACTTATTGACCTGTTTATATTTGTATTTATGTTGTATTTACAAAATTTTCATTTTACCACGATAAAACCAATGGTTTGAATTAAAGTCAATAGATCCGTAAAATTCAAAATGCAAATTATACTTATGTCTTTCAAAGGTCAGTAATATATTTAACTTTGCGTTATTTAATTTGTAAAGCTGAATATCGTTACTAGGACAACTATACAATCATAATTCGTAAAGTTTCCCAATGTGCGTATAAATAATTAAAGCTAATCCTCAATGATGTTGGTATTGAATTAAAATGTAGATTAAATTTGGTGTTTAATCTACTATTTAGGCCAAACAAACTGACTTACATATACTCTCTCGCAAAATCTGCATCAAAATGTAACTGGCATTTAAGTAATATCCAGTGAAATAGATAATAATTAGCCAATTGTTTGGCGTTGAATTGCAAAGCATTTACAAAATTTTTCTTTTCTAGGGAATAGAATCAGTTCTATCGACGAAACAGATGCGCATAGATTTAACGCATAATATTACATCCGGAAAGTAAATGTATTTAGTGATGTTTACTACTTTTTAACACTTTTCAACGAGGTTGAAAAGTGTTTATGACTTTGTTCATTATGTCTGTCTGTCTGTCTGTCTGTCCGTTAGCACGATAACTGCCGTAAAAATGACTTAATCAAAATGACATTTTAGTATGTTGTTCAGACGGTCTGTAGGACCTATGGGAATATAAATGAATAATATCACCCAATTAGTTTTGGATTGAACCCGGGTTGAAAAAATGAAATACATTGAGCCCTATGGGACATAATTTTTCAAGAATTTTTTAAGCGGATTTAAAATTCACAAATTGCTTCGAAAATTTTAGGTAATATTCAAATTGTTCCATAAAATATATAAAAAAAATTCAACGAAATATATTCAGTAGTTTTTTAAATAAAAATTAAAATAATAACAACACCACTTATATGAAACGATCACGTGACCATGATATGTAACGATCACGTGACCATGATATGAAACGCTCACGTGATCATGATATGAAACGATCACGTGACCTACTTCAAAATGATATATGGCATCCATCTTGTCTCAAAATCGTGATTTTTAAAGTTCTTTTTAATTCATATTGAGTGTTGTATCCGTCCTAAAACCACTTTATTTCTGCTTAAATTCTGTGCATCTACATACTGAAACAACGCAATTACATATATTTGAATTTAAATGCTCATCCAAATTTGATTATTTCTACAGCGAAGCCTATTTTTCACCTATGTAAAATGTAAACAGCAAAATATGTAGAATTAGTTGTATTAGAAGTGCTGTATTTCTTTAACACAAAATCATTTAGTCCATGGAGTCTGCGTAGCTGATATGAATGAAATATTCATTGATTTTACAAAGAGAAGGACGATTTTTTTCGATGAATTTTGCACATAGAGTTTCCGGCCATCCATATAGCTGCTCTAAGTCCTCGGACGAGTCGCATGGTCTGGGCTTTCGACACATAGAGTTTAATTACTTGTAGCTCCATGGTCTAAATTTTTAAATAAAATAAATTATTATAGTATTGTGATGAATGACATGAATGGGAAATTATTTATGAATAAAATGCTGCTTTTATAGAGAGAGCCAGGCGTGTTATTTTTTCTATGACGTCAGTTGAATGAATTTCAGTTGTTTCCGATGAAGTTTTCAAATATAATAAATTATTGCAGTATTATGATAATTCTAAAATTATTACCCAGGAATGTATCACAGTTTAGAGATGTTTAAACCAGGCAATTTATATTTCAATGCCGTCATTTGAATGAAGTTCATTTTTTTCGATGAAGGTTTAAGTTTTCAAATATAATAAATTAGTGTAGTATTGTGATAAGTTTTAAAATATTACTGAGGAATGTATTGCATTTTAGACATGCTTAAGTAAAATTGCATTGAAGTTGGAAAGTGTTTCATAATCAATGCTTTAAGCATGATTGATCTTTCTTGTTTTTTCTATGACGTCATTTGAATGAATTTCAGTTGTTTTCGATGAAGTTTTCAAATATAATAAATTATTGTAGTATTATGATAATTCTAAAATTATTACCGAGGAATGTATCACATTTTAGAGATGTTTAAACCAGGCAATTTACATTTCAATGCCGTCATTTGAATGAAGTTCATTTTTTTCGATGAAGGTTTAAGTTTTCAAATATAATAAATTAATGTAGTATTGTGATAAGTTTTAAAATACTACTGAGGAATGTATTGCATTTTAGACATGTTTAAATAAAATTGCATTGAAGTTGGAAAGTGTTTCATAATCATTGCTTTAAGCATTATTGATCTTTCTTGTTAAATTTTACTTTTAATAATTTTTATTTTACTTTTAATTTTACTTTTAATTTTTTTAATTTTACTTTTAATAATTTTTATTTTACTTTCATTTTTACTTTTAATTTTTAAAAATTATTTTCGTAAACTTAGTTTGAAAGCACGCAATATTTCGAGAATAGTTCATTGTAGTGTTCTTTCTAACATTTATATTATTCGTTTTCTAATGAAAAATTAAAAATATAAAAATTAATGATGATAATATTGGCATCTTATAAGTGTAGGGCTGTTTATGAATATTTGTATGTCCAACATAAAGCAAATTGAAATATTAATGCCTTTACATATGAAAGAATTGCTGTTTATTGGGCCAAGTGCAAAAATACTATTCATTTAACACCAGAAAATGTACACGGCGATGCCCAAGATTTAGGATGCAAACCTGTGATTAAATGTAAACTGGAATGCATAGCAAATACTCCAAAACAAAACAGCTCTTTTCCGATACGCCCGCTTAGAACAAAAATTAAATAACTTTCTGCGCAGGCATGAAACGCACTAAATAAGCGTGCAGCGCTCATGGAATCTGGGTACACAGTCTTCGTCACTCCAAATTAAAAATTATAGTCTTTAATATAATAAGAAGCGGAGATTCAGACTTATCAAACTAATATATTTTAGGGTACTTTCAGAACACCCGCATCGATAAAACAAAATAGCGCCTCAGAATACAAGAAAAGGCTTATTAACCCATTTAGTAAAATTCAAACAAACAAATGTATCTCAGAGAGTTTGCATTCCATTTATGTGATTTTTATATGTTATAACATTTATAGCGTGATATGTTACAACATTTATATATTATACCATTTATGTTATTTTATGTTATAACATTTATAGTGATAATATAATACAAACTAAAAATAAATAGAACGAACTCTTTAAAAATTAAAAAAGGCAGAATTTTACATTTTAAACCCCAGTTTCTGTCCCGACAGCTGTCACTCAAAGTCTAGACTGAAAGTCTGAGATAGCTCCCACTCTTCCAAAGAAATTGCTCGCATTCGAGCAAAATCGTCTGCGCCATAAATGAATTAAAAATGGAGAATATTTGGCCGAATTTCGGCTTTAAATGTCTCCAACTGTTAACCTAATTTGAAGCGTAAAAAAATCTATCTCGCCTAGCTGAACAATTTGAAGACCCGAAGAACACCGCATCATCACTGCACTGCATGAGTATCTTGATGCAAAATCGTCTGAGGCTGTGTGGAACTTAATGCATCTCGTCTTTTCTGACTGCACTGCATGAGAATCTTGATGCATCTCTTTATGCACCTGAGCCGACTTTAATGCATATCTGCATATCGACTCTAACTGCTCCTACTGTTTCTTACATCTTTTACTACATTACTGAAAACTCTATAATCTCACATGTCCTGGAAGACACGTATTGTTTTTTATCTTTTATTTCTATTGACTTGAACGAGCTTGAAAGACTTCGAAAAGTATTACAACTGATACGTGAATGTATATCAGTGTAACTTCGGTATATTTTCATATTAGAATAAATGTAACTGTTGTTTCTAAGATAAAATCTTGCAGAATATCCTTGAATAAAGCAGACATGTTTCAGGAAGGTGTCTACAATTGTTCTGAGGGTGTTATAAGCCCTCTTCCTCAGGACAAGAAATATGTACAACAGTATGCGCTCTTAACCACTGCCCCTTGAAACAATTGTTGCCACCTTTCCGACATATGCCTATTTTATTCAAGGACGTTTTGCGAGATTTTATATTTTTTTGTACAAATTCTATGATTTAATTATTTATTTAGGTAGGGTAAATAAATTTTTTTAGTCCGAAGTCGTGTAGTTTAACTGAATAAATGCGTTATTTATTTTCTACATTTGTTTCTGTGTACAATCCCTGAACGGTAAGGGTGTTGATAGTTTGCAATTCACCTGGACGGAAATTAGAGGTGGCACTTTAAGTTAAGAGAAAGTCCCATATAGAAAGGGACTCTACAAACTCTACAGACTTGTCGTGACCATCTAAAATAAGCATATTAGATTACTAGCAGCATACCCATTCTTCGTACGGAGTATATAATATAAAGAAACTTAACATTCACAATCATGTGCAAATTCCTATAGTATACTAAATAGAATTTTTAATCGAAATATTCTGTTAAAATATTAAATTTAATGCCCCTAAAAAGAAGTTTAAGAATCTCTGTTCTCGCTCTACAAAATTATCTTCACTGGCAGATCTGAAGAATAAAACATCCTGGCTCCGTTTGTAAGCAAATTTAAAGAAAAAATTGAAATTGAATCAATATATGCAAAATAAAAGCGTTAAAATTGTATGGGACCCGTACTACCTAAATACACGAATATTGCAAGATATACCCTGTATTACTAGATTACATGTATAAATTGGTCAATAAACCCGTAATCTTTAAAATTGAAGACAGTAATTGATTCCAATATATGCCAATATTGAAGTGCTAAAATTAAATGGGAAGATATACCTGTACTACTTATAATGTCGTAGATTAGAAAATATGCTCAAGTGTTAGTAGAAAATTACCCTTATTGCAATATGAGTCTCAAAAATCTTTGCCAAAATAAAACAGATGACGTAATAAATTGAAAATATCAATAATCCCCGTAATCTTCATACCAGAAGACCGTACTTGATTCCAATATATGTCAATATATGTCAAAATATATGCCAATGTACCTGTACTAATATTCTCATAGATTAGAATATATAGCTTAATGCTTAACAAGACATATATTAATATATATATATATATATATATATATATATATATAGTAATAGATATAGATCATTTGATATATATACATATATATATGTATATTAACAGATATGGATCATTTTGTAATTTGAAACGTTTTCTATTTTTTTTTCCTGCACTTATTTTTCTTTTTTGTAACTTTTCACTTACTCTTTTAGTTTATTATTACCTGCATGCATAATTCTCATTCCTTCCTTAGTACCCACTAATATTAAAAAGTCCCGAAAAACGGGATTACTGGACTTTGTGATGTCACCGCGCCGCGCTGACTGGCATTTGGCTGGTTGTCTATCGTCTATCCAAGCATCAGTTTTTCATTCCTCTCCTGATCCTATGCAGGATATTATTTTGAAGCTTGGGGGTTCAGGGTTTTTTCCCCATTTCCTCATTTGTTTCCATTCAAGTTTGTAAATTACAAGCGAAAAAAAAAGGATGAACTTCGTTAAAAGTTGCCCCAAAACTAGCAAATACAAAAACTTTCTTGAGACCTTGAGAGTACGCGGTGCGAACTCTGTATTTTTCAAAATTTCTTGAAAGTACGCGGCGCATACAGCGCGTACCCTTTCGGGACAGCCCTGAGTATAATAACTTGAAAATATCAATAATCTCTGAATCAAGAATTCCCGAAAATATCAATAATAATAATGTTTTAACCTGAAGACCGTAATTAATATTATATAGTCATAAATGTAATGACAATAAAATTTATTTTATATATATGAAATTTATTTTATATATATATATATCTTCATTATTCAAATTGGAAGAGATTTAATAAAAATCGTCTGCCGCATAAACACATTGGATTTAAATCCGTTGCTAAGAGACATGATATCATGTGCTTCAAATAAATTGGTGGAAAAATATCGTCTGAATAATGAATGTTATCTCTATGGAAGGTTTGGCGACATTTTCGTCAATTTAGCGACATATTAAAAAATCGCTGAATTTATCGCTAAGTGGGAATGTAGAATTGACAGCCCCACTTGGCGACAAATTGATGAAACATCATCACAATACTATCCCCTAACAAACACAATTAATTTAATTTATTTTGTGCAATTTTATCAATTTCAAAATATTTTTATGGATTTACAAATATTTTTATCAATTTGGTGACATTTTAAAAATTCGCTAAGTGTTTTACTAAGTAAGAGGGTTGGTCTGACAGACAAATTCTAACGAAACATCATTTCAGTACTCTCTTCTAATAGAAAAATTAGAACAAAGGTTGTGCAGAGGTAATTGCGCACTGCCTCACTAATAAGAAGTATGTTATTATTTATTTTTCTTTCATAACAGCATAATAATATTAAGGTAAAGAAGCTTACCTTTCTGTGCAAAGGGCGTAGTTTACTATTTCGATCCAATTCCCTTAAAGTCTTAAAAAATATCATTTTATTATGTTTGGTTTTTTCTTGATGTCAGGCATCTTTGTGACACGGCATAATTGCACTTGATTGAAAAAAAAGAGATTATTTTATTTTTTCAGATTATTTTCTTTCATAACAGCATAATAATATTAAGGTAAAGAAGCTTACCTTTCTGTGCAAAGGGCGTAGTTTACTATTTCGATCCAATTCCCTTAAAGTCTTAAAAAATATCATTTTATTATGTTTGGTTTTTTCTTGATGTCAGGCATCTTTGTGACACGGAATAATTGCACTTGATTGACAAAAAAGAGATTATTTTATTAAATTCTGCATTAAAAGTCACACTTAAAAGAAACAAGCATTTTGTTCCATCATAATACGAAACAACAACACAGACAGAACTTAGAGTTCACGCAAGTGTACCTGTAGTGTCTTATGATGCGCGCGCAGATCACACGATATAAACAAATTCCTTTTCTTGCGGAAAGGAGAGAGCGGTATTTTTTGGATTTGTCTTTCGCAGTGATAAAAGATCATTCATTTCTAATATCTTCTAAATAAACAAAATAAATTTAATTGATTTGCATCGTTTTTATCAATTTGGCGACATTTCCGTCACTTTGGCAACGTTTAAGAAAAGTTGCCAAGTTAGGAACATCCTGCCAAATCCATAGCTCTGAATTTGCAGATCTGAATAAAACATACTGATCCTGTTTGTATATACTAAGCGAAAACACTAAAATTGTATTAGAAGATATATTTGTTCTATTCTTTTTCTGTTTCAACAATCGGCTAAATGAATTTATTGGTTAAACACAATATATGAATTTATTAGCTAAACACAATATATAAGCTTGAAACTTTTTGCCAAAAAAATTGAAAGTGATGTATGCAGTCCGCAATTAATATAATTAAAAGAAAAATCAAACCGTTCATTTATAAGATATGTTTTTATATCCATTTATTTATTATTCAAATCGAAAAATAGATAATAAATATTAACAAACACATTTAATGTAATTGCGTTGGCGAGCAACATGATGTGAGTTAGAATCTTCCTCATAAAATGCTGATAATTAAATAACTATTTTGATTTCTTCATACTTTGCATTGTTGAGTAAAAGCTTGTGGAAAATAAATCATGGTGATAGATTTTTCATTTAAATTCATATTTCAAATAATTCATGTTTTCAGAAGGTGATTAATTAGCACAAAAATCTCTCACCTAACTCAGGGATAAAGTTTTAATTCGCTTTCACGTTTTAAACAAACGATTTCCAACCTTTGCGTTTGGAGGAACCAGTGAGTTAGAGAGTAGAACTCCTAGGAAAAAGTTTCGTTTGTCATTAATATCTCGACAACGCTTGGCCTTAGAAACTCTAAACTTAGATTAAATTTAAGTGGGTCTATTTCAAAGTTACCCACAAAATTTCATTTCATAAAATTCGGTTCAGCCGTTCTCCCGTGATGATTTGACAAACAGACAGACAGACAGACAGATTTTCAATTTTATTTATATAGATTTAACTTAACACATATTCATTTAATTTTCTAATATTTATAAAACAAAACAAAATATCTCGTGCTTCTGAAGCAATATTTTATTAAGGAGTAAGCAAACACATTGAGCTGCAACACTCACGTCATTTGGAATATTACAACTTTCTCACCTATTGGAAAACCCAGGTTAAAATGACTAAAATATCGAATTACTATATTTCGAAAACTAAGAACTCAATCCAAAGTTCTAATTATATACAAATGTAGGGTTTTAAAAGTGATACAAATTCGTGCTTAATATTCATAAGAACTTACACATCTTCTTTGTATTAAGAAGTCATATGTTAGTTAGGTGACACGATAGGTATCAGTTAGGTGCCAGTTAAGTGACAAATTACGATATGTCATCTGTCAATTAGGTAGCAAACTATTATACGCCATATGTTAGGTGACAAACTATTATATGTCATAATTTAGTTAAGTTACAAACTTAGGTTGTCATCTAACTGATATATGACTGCTTTATACAAGGAATATGCGTAAGTTCTTGTCTTACAAGTAGCAGTTTGTTTTAGTGTTATTGTTCATAGCTATCACTTTTAATTTTTGAGATATATGCATTACAAACTCGAAAAACGGAAAAATTTCAATCTTCGTCAACTTGCAAAGCTTGCGATCACTAGTAGTGTTAAAATTTATTTACCTTTTCCCTATTTTTTCATTAATTCTTTTTGTGAAAAGTTAATTATTTAAGTTTGTAAACTTTTATTGGATACCTTTTTAAGTTCCGATATGCCTCTGTTAGAATTAGGTCATTTCTGCATCTGGTTGATCATAAGCTTAATAGTGTGAATAAATGTTTGATATTTATTACGGGACATGGACTATTTATGGCATACCGGAACAGAGTTAAAATTAAGAGGTTCAGCTCCGAAATTGTCCTTGCCTAGAGTATGGTGATGTTGATCATTATGTCTTTGATTGTACTTATACCAAAAAGGTTTACTTGACTAGATCAAGTGACGTTAACAAGGCGTCATTGTTATTTAAGGTTCTTGAAAATGTCATATCAACATCCAGAATTAGAGATCGGGTTCTCCTTGCTGGGTCAAATTGCTGACAATTTAAATTAAAATTGCAAAAAATAATATTATTATTATTATATGTTTTTATATATTATCTTATGACTTTGCAGTTACATTGTTGTTTCTTAAAAAACTCCTAACTTTTTTAAAGTTATTTAAAATTCCTAAAATTTTTGGATGGGTATGTTTGCAGCAGTAAAATCGATGGTGATTGATTAAGTATCGTGATCTGTTTATGAATAGTTCCTGCTTTAAATGTTATAATGTTCAATGTTGTTTTATTTTACTATTTGCATCGATTTGGGTTGTTGTTGTTGTTATTCATTTAAAAACCTTTTAATATTTTTTTTAATTTTCTTTTATCAGAATTATATTTGCAAGTGCATTCTATCATTTTGAGGTATGCCCGCTTTTCTCTGAAACCTGCAATTTTTGTCTTTGTATGTCTGTATATGTCTATGTATATCGTCTTTACATGTATATGTATATTATCTATTTTAGATGTATTTTTATTCCTATGTTCTTCCAGACCGTCTCTGCGGTGAGCTGGGTGAGTTTGGGTGAGCTCGTGTAATGAAAAAATAAAACTAAAAATCTTCTCTAACTTAACAAGGCAATTACTCAAAAACTATAAGAGCTTTAAAAAATCTAGATATAGGAACTAAATTTCTTACACATATTTTATAGCTTACTATTTACATTTTTTTATAGCTTCGAAAATATTTCGAGTGAAAGTAAGAAAATGAAAGAAAAAAAAAGCTGATACAGATACTTTTAAATGTTTTTATAGAACGAAAAATAGTTTGATCCCAAATCCAATTACATACATTTGTAGGGCTCTAAAAGATTTATAATTTATTGTACATTATTCATATTAAGAATATTTAAGTTTTGAGATATAAGCATTACGAATTTCAAAAAGGAAAAATTTTAAATTTTTTCAACTTGACACGATGATTACTTGAAAACCATAAGCGATTAATAAAACAGAAAAGATATTTAGAAAATTAATTACCTAATACATATTTTTTGTCGCTTACTATTTATAGCTATTTATTTTATAGTTTAGAAGATAATTCAAGTGAAAGTAAATAAAATGAAAATAACACTCACTCGGGCAGATACTTTTTAATTTTTTATTGCCTTGTGAATTTACTAAACAAATTCCATCATTACTTCAAATATAATCTCTTAGAAATAAATTTCTATCAACTACCAGATTTCGTGTAAAAATATCACGATTATATAATTACTTCCCGGCCGTGGAAATGGTTACCTTACACCTTTCTGGTAGGTCGGACGGTCTGGTTCTCAACAACAACGATTATATAATTGCCTGACTTGTTTAACGTGTTTTGATATCACTGTCACCCAGAAGTCCAATGCCGAACTAGAAGGTTTAATTTCAGCACACTTAAAATATCAACTACGATACAGAATCTAACAGAGCTTGATTTTCGATTTACTCCTATGTACAAAGTAAAAGGGGATTTCAAACAGACTGTACAGATAATTCTGAAAACTCTTGGTGACGTAGAAGGCAGAATGTTTGACCACTTATAGTATTGACCACCGGGCAGAATTTAACGCAAACAAATTTTCAATCTACTTCTGGAGGAGGAAAATTGAAAATATTTTCAAACTCCCCAAAACCCCTAGGATGAGTTTTTAAAGGCTTTTCAATCACTCAATTAACCCTTCAGTGGTTTAAAAGGCCGGACGGAACTAACGGATTAGCTATTTAGAATTTTCTCCCGAAATTTACAAAATGGGGTGTGATGGAAGGTGAATGCTCTTAGGACCCTCCCAAAATCGGAATTGAGAGGCTTAAATCCACCACGGGGCAGCACCTAATTAGGCCATTTTTCAATTGAGATAACTATTTTCCGTGTTAAACGCCAGGTACTGTTAAAATAGTTATTAACAATGTTGTTATAAAATAATAAATAGTCATTAAAATTGTTATGCCGACGGGTTGGTCGAGCGGTCAAGAGGCAGGTGTTTCTTTGTGATCGCTCGGTTGCCGGTTGTGGGTTCGAGTCCCACCTGCGGGCATAGGTGTTGTGATATTGAAGTAAAGTCAGTCTTCTGCCCTAGTGGAGCCTCGTTCAAAGTGAAGCTGCATACTACCCTTCGCCATGGACCAGGGGTCTTTGGATTTGGTGTAGGCTTTCCTGCACCATGGGGATTTGTAACAACAACAACAAAAAAATTCCTATAAAACATTAAATTGTTATTAAAACATGGTTTTTCAAAAAGTTACAGCTTAATATTTTAAGTGTTATATTCTCTGTTTTTGACAGGCTAAAATACTAGTTACATATGTGATTTTGTAATATAAAACGGATATATCATTCTTAATTAAAATAAATTGAAAACAAAATATGTGTTTCTTTCCAGAAAAACCCAATATGTCGTTCACACTATATTTTAAGAGTTATTCGAAATTTAATTCCTTGAAAACATTTACCAAATAGACTCAATATCAACACCGTAAATATTTTCTCTTATAAATGAATTTCTATCAACCGCAAGATTTCGTGGGAAAAATATCCAACTATATTTAGGTTCCGTTGTAAACCAGTAAAGCACATACAACCGAGAATTCTTCCGTGTCTTTTTTTTCAGAATAAAATAAAGACCAGAGATAAAAAAGTCGTAAAAGTGAAAATTACTTATTTTAAAAGTAATTTATCATTTTTGACAGTCACCCCCGAATTGATTTATGAGCCACTAGAAAAAAAAACGTGCAATACCCATGTAAGGTGTTGCTCTTAAAGATGTTATCATCAAATGGAGAATCACTAATTTTTTTATTGGAATAAAAATACCCGAATTCAAAACGGATATATGGATATATGTGAATTGTGACAGGCCTAGATTTTAACTTTAAATACATATAAGACATTTATTACAATAATATCAAGGTGTGAAAAATAATTTTTTCTTCCATATAATTCATTAACGGTACTTCAAATATACGCACATATACTTCATGTGGTTTATATGGATATACGCGAATTATGACCTGTCAAGATTTTAAATTTCCATATATGGAAGACATTTAATCCAATTATATCAAAATGAGAAAACATGAGCTTTTCTCAGATATGAACATCAACGTGATTAAGCATTTATTTTTACGATTTAGCAAATGCCTGATTAAAAACACCCCACGACAGGAGATATGACCTTATTACTTTCCTTATATACATAATGTATAAGGAAAGTATTGTGACGGGGTCGAAAATTCGAATTCGAGTTTTCGACGGGAGAGCACGTTTCAAGCATCCCTGATCACGAATCAAACATTTTTGAAGTGATGTCTGTGTGTGTGTGTGAAAGTATGTGTGTGTGTCTGTGTGTGTGTGTCAGTGAGTCTGTGGAGACGATAACTGACGAACGAATGGACCGATTCGAACGAAATTTGGTACAAAAATCACAATCAGTAAACACTGTTGTGATTTTTGTTGTTTTGTTGTTTTTGTTGATGTTGTGATTTTTTATTGTTTTGATACGCAATCGAATGTTCAGAACCTCCCTAAATTTTCGAATGAAATTTTGAAAAAATCGTCAAAAAATCAAAACCACTAATAAAGTTACGCAAATTGACATTTCTTATGTAATTTTTCATTAGAAAACGATTGACATAAATTTTAGAACGTTAACATGAACGGTTCTCGAGATATTGTACATTTTTCAAAAAAATTATCAAAAAGTCATATAAAAAAAATTCCTATTGAGAAACATGTTCACTTTTCATATGTAATACCATGCGATAAATTGGGTGACATCATTCTCGTGGATCTAGCTCGTTCCATTCATGAAAAAAGATACTTTGAGTAATACTTTTGTATTTGAACGCCAATAGTCGTTTATCTGCTGTAAGAATAACTTGTTTCTTAATGCATAACGCTTGGCGAGATTTTGGCGACGAATTTGGCGGAATGTCGTCAACTTTGCCGCGAATTTGGCGGAATGTCGCCAACTTGGCGACTTTTTGAAATGTTGCCAAATTAATGAAAATCTCGCCAAATGGATAAAAATGACGACTAATTGTCGAAAATTCAATATCTTGGAAAGAATATTAGTATCTACTATAAGAAAAACCTATTTTTTTTACTGTAAAAGTAGTAAATTCATTACATTATATAAGGAAAGTCATGTGTTGCCCACATCAGATTTTTTGATTTTATTTACGAAACTTTATTCAAAAGAGTGTGGAAAAATTGTATAGTGATTATGTATACAGGGTGATTAAAAAATGATAGGCCAAACTTTACTAGGTGGTAGAACTCCCCAAACCAAGCATTTGTCGTCATAGTTTACCGGTCGGAAATGAAAAGTAGAGGCACCAGTGGGAGCTTAATGGTGAAACCGATGAGGTGAGGCGAATAAATAAGAATGACTTAGAAGTTATAAAATGACATTTAATAAACAATAATATAACAGTTATGACTTCCCGTACAGTCATTGCGTCTCTCTGCCATTCCCATTTGCAGTTTCATATATAAAATGCATATCAGCATTTTCCTTATTTGTAAATTCCTCCATCGTCTCAAAAGTTGGATCTGAAAATAACTACTGCAAACTGATAAGTCCCTATATTAGGTGTTACAAAAATTTGCATAAGGGTTATTCTTCTACCTCAGATGAAATTTGTCTACGTGGTGTTCTTCTTCAACCAGAAAACAACAACCAGAATGACGCTTTTAAGTTTGCAGAGCAGCCGCTTCCCAACGAGTAAACGCCCTGTAAAGCCTTTAAGTTTCATTTCCGACTATGTAAGCGATGATGAAAAATGCTTGGTTCGGTGTATACTACCACCTCGTAAAGTTTGGTCCATCTTTTTTTAATCACCCTATATTATTGGTTTCCCATCTCAGGGCGGTTCCTCCCACCCTAAACTGCGATTTCACTTTCAATTTTAACTTTTTCCTCTTTTTAGATACAGACCTCATTTGTCGATATGTTCTATATAAGCTGCAAGGGGGGGGGGGGGCGTTAATATTGCACGTAGCTTGGGGATAACGGCACTTGTTTAATGTTCTGTATATTATATCCCCTCCCCCCAATATTTGCTAATATTGATAAGGATTCATATGTTAATTTATATTTTCTCTTTTAAGAGGAAAATATTAGGAGTTATTTGTGGTGGAAATATTGTTAATTAATTAATTATAAAATAATTAATCAATTACATTGAATGCCGAAATAGGAATCATTTGTGTTGTGTTTAACTCATATATTTGCTGCTGCGTATAGTACATCATTTTAACTGGATTTGTTGTAAAGAAATTTAATTAGTGGGAAGGTTAATATATACGCATAACTAAAATTTATTCTACTTATTACTTACATTATTAATTATAACATAATGTATAGACAACGTAATCTTAGGGTGTTAACTGTGTGATACCAGATATATCTGTATATGTTAGTAACTAAATTTGCTTAATTCACTTTATTATAATATTTTCACTCCAATATGTCGGTATTTTTACCCCATATAGTAGAATGTCAAATCACATGAGCACACATTGATGGGGCTCTTTCACGTCGCAATCTCTGGAATAGTACTTTAGTCTTTGCTGGTAGACAACTTAGTCTGTATTGTCTGTCATACTCCTTTCGCGGATACACAGCTACTATACACATCATCATGTCAATGATGTGTGCAGTAGCAGTATATCCGCACACTGCTACTACTGATCATTTGCTCGGTCTGATCATCTTTCCTCATCCTCATGACTTTCTTATAGAGCTTTTTCGGTCTGCCCACTATGCTGTAGGGACCATTATGCTGTAGTCTGCCTACTATGCTGTGGTACACCCTCAAATTCTGATTGGCTCGAAAGTATATTGCAATGTGACGGGGAATTAGCCTGCGGAAATTTTCATTTGGGTAGCTTGCAAAAGAATTTGGCCCTTTCCTTAATACAAATGTACTATTGCAATTTCAGTTCTTATCCTGAACAAAAACACATTTCACTTTCAATTCTTGTTATAGCATATGCTGTATTTATAAAATGGATACTATCAGAAGGTGATGTGAGAAAGATACAGAAATATTAAATATCAAAGCTCAGGCTTGACCTTTTGTCAGCAATTTAAAGACAAATTCATTAAAACATTAAAAATAGTGGCCTGTCGTATAGTGGTGGACTGCCTAAAATAATTTCACACTTACCTCTGATATCTAAAAGATAAAAGTAAAACAATACACACTGTGCAGAAAATATATTCTTTCAGAATGAGGGTATCACAGTTTATTAACACATCAACATAGGTATTTTATAATCAATTAAATCACCCTTTTCTTATAACGTGCAAATATTTCATTTAATGTGGCAATTAATTCTCTTTATAATTCAATTTTAATCTATTATTATATAGCACCATAGACACCTTCTTTCGAATTCAAATACCAATAGCTAAATTAACTCAATTATTATGTATGTATACAATGCTTCCTTGGGCTTAATTCAAATTCATACCTTAAATTTCATATACTCATCACACATGTCAAACAAAATGCCTCTCTGGGCTCAATGTATATGTTCTTATATTATTATTGTTACTTATCAATATAAACTAATAACTTGTACTTTATAACCATATTTCATTATACAACAATAACTTGTAAATCTAAAATTTCATTTTATCATAATTACTCTGTGTGGCACATGAATGTAACTCATTCTTAATTTCATTCAAAATTTCTCATTTGTAAATCTTCACTATTTTGGGATATACTTTGTTAAAAATTCAGCACTAATTAAAGTTAAGGCAAATTTATAATTGTATTTTTTCTTTTCTTCATTGATGGGGTTACTTGAACGTCCCCAAAATGCACGGTGGCATTAAATTTTATAAGGAAGGATCAGTTCCTTAAAACCAATTATTGCTGCATAATTGCAACGCGGAGAGTGCTTATTTGGCCCATTTTAACTGAAGGTTCAGGATATACAAAATTTTATTACCCTTACTAATTAAGCTGTTAATTCAACATATCAAAAAATTCCTTCTTTAAAATACTTCCTTATATTTGAATACCATTTGACTTTCATAATAATTTTCCCACTAATACAATAACTTTTTCATACTTATACTCCCAATAATACAATAACTTCTATATCTCAGTGTTTTGAATATGTAAATTTCTAATTTTTGTAATATTTTTGATTAGTCTAATAATAGCTCTAAGCTAAAATTTTATAATTCGTAGAAGTTACGGCCAAACATCTAACGAATGGTCTGCGCCAGGCAGTAAGTTGACTCAATACTAATAAAACGCCATTGTCAAATTACATATGTTATCACTAGAAATCGAAGCTTATTGTTATTCCATCTCACCATCATTATATCATAATTTTGATTTTTATATGCCCACAGATTTCAATAAATCATTTTATTTTTTTTACTTATTCAATCACATTAATATCTTTATTAATTATGGTACCACTTATTTATTTGTAAAGTTACTTGAATCCAAATTCTGTTAAATCTTATTTTTTTTTATGTACTTAATTTCATTAGCACGTTAGCTCATATTAATTAAAATTCCAATACCAACAATCTATACATCACTATAATACAATTTACATAAAATTCACAACTCAGTTTATCTGGAGAATCCAATAATATTTCTGATTAATTTTTTTTACAGATTTACTTCCTATATACAAACACACTACATTCTTTATAATATAATTACTTTTACTCATTAATTATTTTAGATGAAGTAAATTATTATTCACATACAAAATCCTCTTTCTCGACTTTCTCCAAAGGTATTATTATTATTTCACAGAAAACCATTATTAGAATTTTTGGATCATATCGAACATTTTTATAAGCTAAATGAAGTATCACTCACCAGCAATTGCAGAGTCCGAATTCTCAGATAAAATTTACTGTAGCACTGTGCATTTATAACCTTTTTTGTCACGGGGAATCCATCATAGTAGAGGTTTTTCATTGAGTCACAAATGGCGGGATCATTCCAGTTTTTTGCAATGGGGCACATGGCCAATTTTGCACTTCCTTAGCCGTCTAAATCTCATTCGGCTTCCATCTATCCTCCACGTTGTTCGTCGACCGTTAAACCTTCCCTCGTCCAGAGCGGGGCTCTCCATAGCTGCGGTCTCAGCATCCTCACGCGAGTCTCTTTGATTTTAACAGCAACGATGAATATCAAAAATTCGAGCACTCTGTGTCGATGTTCAATGCCGTGGTAATTGCTCTAGTAAAAGAGTCACTCCGGTTCACTAAACATTACTAGTTCACCCGGTCGAGATCTGCATTGACTATAAATGCGTTCGCGCCATTTTGCGCTGATCAGGCCGAAGCCTTACCAAAGGAGTCACAAAAATGATACATTGTTTGCAAGCAGTTCATCATGAGACGGCATAGCTTCTATGCTCCATTTTGCGCCGAGCAGGCCGAAACCTTATCAAAGGAGTCACGAAATTTGCTACATTACTAGCAGTAAGTTCCGCATGAGAGAAAAGTAATTCTCTGCGCCATTTTGGGGCAGAGCAGGCCGAAGCCTAACCAACGGAGCCACCAATTTTGCTACATCGTTCGTGAGTCGTCCAGCATCGAGAGCGAGAGAGGAGATCTTCGCACTCTTCGCGCCTAGAAAACAAGGGGGTCCGAGTGTCCTCTGCGATTGGTCAAGAGACCCTTCTCCGCTCCGCTTTTCTTTATTTAATTTTGTTTCTTTCTGACGTAGCGAGCACCTGCAATCTATTTTTAGCCACTGCTGGCCAAATCAGCATAGCAATGCCTCTAAAAAAGTACACTTTTTCTCCCATGACCAGTGAATTTCTGAAGTCCTATTCTGGGGAGTAATTTCATTTAAAAAAAGGTTAATTCTTTTTAGAAAAACCATGTCTGATCCCTTGGATCAAGACAGATACATTATCAAAAATCATTATCAATGATCTGTATTTATTACGGACATAACGAGACATAAATATATAAATATATAATAACATAAAGACACATAAATATATAAATATGTAATAACATAATGACATAAATATATAAATATAACATATATTTATGTATAACATATATTTGTGTATAACAAATATATATGTATAACAAATTATGTATAACAAATATAACATATTATATATATTATGTATGACAAATATAACATATATATTATGTATAACAAATATAACATATATTTATGTATTATGTACATTATATATTATATATTATGTACATTATATATTATATATTATGTATAACAAATATAACATATATTTATGTATTTATGTATAACATATATTTACGACATAAAGACATAAATATATAAATATATAACATAATATATATATGTCTCTCTATTATATTATATTATAAACATAATATATTTATGTTTATAATATAATATAATATATTTATACACTTTTATGGGCCTGGTGTTATACCGTTGCCGAGTTGCAATGTTTCTATTCTTACCCAAAATATTTTCTCTTGCCTCGCACTGTATTGTGGCTAAACCAGGATACAAAACCCGTCTAGCCGCAGTGGTATCCAGTTGGGTTCCACTAACTAGCTAACCTTCCATTCAACTAGACTGCCGTCCAACCGCACTCTATCCTTCCAAGCCAAATTATTAATACATTCTTCAATGAATCCCAACGTAGAATCACTTTGAATCCCCTGAATACCTTTTATTTACTCCAAATCCTGTTCTCCCCAAAGACCTCACAAATGTTACTTAGCTCGGTAATTGGTCTATATAACGGAACTAGTTAGAATTGTTAATTTAAAGAAAACATAAATTACAATGAAAACTGAGGGAAATAATAATCGAAAGGTTATTTAGACTACACAAGCTGTTTACGTGACTGTCATTATACTATAAATTCTACTCATGAAGATGTAGATGTGATCATGTTAAGGTTAATATATACCGGCAGACAGGTAACAGAGTTATAAGTTGGTTCGGCACACACATTGTTGAATATGATGGCAAATGTCATAAGCACCACAACCATTATTTATGTATTTGTGTCTTTACTTTGAATTTGTACTTTTTATGGTATCAGATTAATATACGTCATGCGCAATGCATCAACATGATGTTCTACATTTTCGCTATCAGAAAGAGCTTAACCCAAGGTCCGTAGATAGATATTTCTATATTTTAATTGAATTGGAGAAATACATTATGAGCCTTTGAAGCACTTCATATCGTAGATTGTGAGCATCCATTGAGATAAAAAAATTCCAATCCCTAGTTTAATGTCCATTAATGTCTATCAGTCTATAATCGGATCTACATTTATGCATTTCCTTATAAAGGTTATAAAATTTAAATACATATAAGATTGTGAAATTAAGATCATATTTTGAAAATGTTGAACATTAATTAAAAACTGACTCAATAACTGACAGCCAGAAGTTGGAAGGAGGAAACTGACATCATAAAATGTCTTAAAAGGGCGATGGAATAGACCCTCTGAGGGTGTATCTAATATAGGCACTTTAGATTGGTGAGTAAGGGTAAGTACTTCTAGAAATAGACAGTAACAATGAAAATAGGAGCAAACAACTTGTTAATATTTTATTAGACTTAGCTTAAATCAAGTTTTAATTTGATGATGTGCTATTTCTGGATATTTTTACACGGATATTTTTATTCAAACATTACTTCTTTATAATGCAATTCGAACAAGTTTAATGCAGACATTATTATTATTAGTTATGCGCAACAAGATTGAACAGTTGGGTTGGGTTGGATTATTTCGGCGCTCCGGGCTTGATTTTGTTTTGTAACGGCTAATTTTAAGTGCGTACAAATCAAAGATTCTTTTACTAAAGAATGTTATACTTCCTTTGACTTGTGCGTTTTAAAATATTCTTATCTTTTTGAATAAAAATTAAACCCGATTTATTGAGAATTAAATAGCTTTTCAAAAGTTAAAAAATTAAATAATTTTACTTAACATTTTTCGAGATGATGGGGAGTAATATTATAATAGTGTATAATAGTGATTTTGTGCACGATGAAGCATTGACTTTTCCTATGAGGGGCGGTAAATACGTAAAGAATTTGAAAAACTGGGGAGGAGGCTTTAAACAATCTACACCTGCACAGTTCTGAAGAGTACCTGAACAATGTTCTTGTTAGCAGAATATTAAGTACAGGCCATGCTTGAATATTAAAAGTTGTTTTTTTCATTTCACACGTATTATTGGTGTAAATAATTCCAGTAATTAGTCCAGTAGTTTTGATCTATTTTAAATGTTTAGCCGTAGAATGTGCCTTTTTTAGTTAACACTTTTAATTTTCATATTATGCAGATGGATTTTCAGACATAGTTGTGGTTAAATTTTTATACATTTTATTTAAAGTAAAATTTTTTTATATATGTTGAATAAAACATATAGCTCTGCATGGGGTTAATAACAAATTTATTGCATCTTTTACCAGGTTGCTAAAACAGTCAAGCGCATAACATTTAATAGAGCGAAACATTTTTAGAACTCAGACAATATGTGAAATGGAAAATCAATTTGAATTAAAAAAAATCTGATGTGGGCAACACATGAATTTCCTTATATAATGTAATGAATTTACTAATTTTACAGTAAAAATAGGTTTTTCTTATAGTAGATACTAATATTCTTTCTATGATATTGAAATTTCGACAATGAGTCATCATTTTCATTGATTTAGCGTCATTTTTATCCATTTGGCGAGATTTTCGTTAATTTGGCAAAATTTCCAAAAGTCGCCAAGTTGGGGACATTCCACCAAATTCGTCGCCAACATTTCGCCAAGCATTATGCACTAAGAAAAAAGTTATTCTTACAGCAGATAAATGAATATTGGCGTTCAAATACAAAAGTATTACTCAAAGTATCTTTTTTCATGAATGGAAAGAGCTAGATCCACGAGAATGATGTCACCCAATTTATCGTATGGTATTACATATGAAAAGTGAACATGTTTCTCAATAGGAAATATATTTTTTTTTTATTTTATATGACTTTTTGATAATTTTTTTGAAAAATGTACAATATCTCGAGAACGGTTCAAGTTAGCGTTCTAAAATTTATGTCAATCGTTTTCTAATGAAAAATTACATAAGAAATGTCTATTTGCGTAACTTTATTAGTGGTTCAGATTTTTTGACGATTTTTTCAAAATTTCATTCGAAAATTTTGTGGAGTTCTGAACATTCGATTGCGTATAAAAACAATAGGCTTCCAGTGTTTACGGATTGTGATTTTTGTGCCAAATTTGGTTCGAATCAGTCCATTCGACCGTCAGTTAACATCTCCACAGACTCACTGGCACACACACACACACACACACACACACTCACACACACATACTTTCACACACACACACACACATACACACACACACACACATACTGTCACACACACACACACACACACAGACATCACTTCAAAAATGTTTGATTCGTGATCAGGGATGCTTGAAACGTGCTTTCCCGTCGAAAACCCGAATTCGAATTTTCGACCCCATCACAATACTTTCCTTATACATTATGTATTTAAGGAAAGTAAAAAGTACTAGCCGAATTTTAAAATTTTAATAAAAATACGAGTGATAGAGGTCAATAAGGATATTATTACTAAACTCGCATCAAATGATCATCTATGTATGTTGCTTTGAGGCTAGAAATAATGCAAATTAAAATATTTTGACCTATAAAATAAAGATACCTCAAACAATTTCATCTTATTCAGTTCACGTGTAATAAGTGGTCAATTTATTGGATTATTTTTATTTTAATTGATGAATCATTATTACATTTTATGCCATTTAGCAGAAAACTCGTGTATATAACTTATTCCATTTACAAGCGGTTGGTAACATTTTGGGAGGTTTTGTCTAAAGCTTTAAAACTTAGATTTACGTCTCACATCTAATCAGTAACACAAAAACATTAGATATTTGACAAATGATAAACTAACTGTTTTCACTGATCAACAGAATCATGTGTGTATTTAGAATAAACATAGATGTATTAAATGTGGATAATTAAATTAAAAGTAATTTTAGATTAACGCACATGTATAGTCGAATATAAATACACATCTCGGGTTCGAAATACACATTTGACACATGTTCTATTCCAATTGAATAATTTTAGCTCAAAAATTGAAGCAAGCTTTGATCGACCCTGATGTTCATTGGGCATCAACAGATCTGTTCCATTTTAAATTTCCTACGTAAAACGGCTTCTTGATATTGGAAGAGATACTTTTTTAACAGATGGCAACTCAAGTTTAGATCTCTGAATATTATATTGCATGGTGTGATTTTCTGTCACATTTCAGTGAAATATTTATGTATATAAGATACTATGGAGTAAGTAGTTTTCTGATTTATACGAAGTTCCTTTAATGAATTATTTTCTAATTTGTTCCTTTTAATTTGGTAATACGCAGAAAAGTGAAAAGTAACTTAACGTGAACAGTGATATACCAATTTTGGTCTAATTAAGTAGTATATAGTGGCAAAATATCCAAAGCTAATTTATTTTATAGCGCGCTGTTTCTGTTCAAGGATTTTCCCAATTACTGACTGCGTGATTTAATAGATGGTTCAATTAAGCGGAGTCTAATATAATTATTGATGCATCTTGGATTATTTTCTCCGAGTAGAAAATGTCAAATTTATATTTTGTTACGAATGCTTGCTTATTGGGATAAGAGAAAAATATTTACATGGGACGTAAGATTACTGTAGTAAAAATTTATCAACATTGGCAAATATAAGCTTTTCCCACTAGCAGTTATTTTTATTAACCAGGCCGTCCGCGGACATGCACATCCAAAACTTTTGGGAATTTTGAATCACTTAACAAAAATTACGAATTTTTTAAGGAACAGCGATATAATAGCAAACTTATAAGACACTATATATATATATATATATATATATATATATATATATATATATACGATCGTGATATATATATATATATATATAAGTAATCGTGAAATATTAACATCACCATTGAAGCAGAATGACGACCATAATGCTGATAATAGAAAAGAACAGCGCCGGCCCAAATTCGAAGATTAATCAGAATTAAATTCATCTTCAGATCTGAGTATTTAATTCTAATTAATCCAAACAAATGTCTGTTTCAGATTGGGCAGTAGTACATTACTATAAATAACCAAACTCAGACTACAAGCACCAAAAGATGAAAAATTGACGATAAGAAAAATTAGGAAATCTATTATTACCATGAGACAGGAACCCTTCTTCTTTCACCACGTGCAATTGCGATCAACCACAACAGCATGAGAAATATCGAGAAGCACCGGAATGAACACGACGAAATACAACCCAGGAGGCTGAACACACGTTCACAGCGACCCTCCCACACCCGTCTAGTGAGTCAGAGTCGGAGACAGGACAACCACCCATACAAGCAAAACAGAATACACATGAAACACAGATGAAAATTCCCACCAAACAAGTGATCCAAAGAAGACATGGACAAACGAGAATGCCACATCACACCATTACAAGGGCGCTCAAAACGTAGTATCAAACTGGCTAAAGTTACAATTTTTCAGCGAAAATACAATTCAAACCATTAATTTTAATGTATCCTATTTTCCGATTTTTTTTTACTTTTTTAGTTTATTTTATTATTATTCATTTTTATTTATTTATATAATTAATAAGTAATTATAATATCCCCCCCTCCATATTATTAGCCACTATAATTGTGAAAGTTGAATTGGATGTTATCGAGTGGAAGTTGGTTCACTGAATTGATAATTTTAATGACGAATTTGTGAGGATATGCATTATTAGTCGTTGTACTCAATAATTCCATAAAATGTGCTAATTTATAATTTTCATCATAAATTTTATTGTTTCTAAGAACCTGGTTTATTATAATATTTCTAAAAACTGATATATTCAAACAAGAGTCAAAGTGTTGAGTTTTTGATGTATTAAATCTAAAATCTTGTTTTTTATCATATACGTTTATAGCCAGATTACAATTTTGTAAATCTAAATTTATATATATATAAATATATTGCTACTTTTTATAATTTTAAGTTAATCTAACTGTCAGCAATTTAATCAGCGATGAGAATTAGTTACTAAGTCTAAATATTGAATTGACATTTTCAAGTACCTTAGATAACCATAATGCCTTGATAATCACTTGACCTAACCAAGTGAATATTTTTGGTGTGAACACAATCAAAGGCTTAGTGATCAATGTCAGCGTACTCTAGGCAAGAACAATTTGGGAACGTTTTAATTTTAAACATGTTTAGGTACGCCATAAACGGTTCATGCCCCGTAATAAATAATAACATATATATATATTCACAATATGAAGCTTAGAATTAACCAGTTGCAGAAATGATCGAATTCTGACAGGAACCATATCAGAATGTAAAAAGGTATCAAATAAAAGTTTCTAAATTTCAATAATTAACTTTTTTACAAAAATGTATAATGGAAGAATAGGGAAAAGTTAAAGATATATTAGCACCACCAATGTTCGCAAGCTTTGCATGAAAATCTGCAATCTCATAACCGATATTACCAACATGTGCTTTAACCCAACTTTAATTTCGCAAATCCTTATTTTGCAAAGTTAGACATTTAACATCTAATAAACATTTTAATTTATTATTAGCAGAATCCAAATCTAAAATTGTAGACAAACAGTGGATAACAATATTAAGCTTCTTTTGATTTTCAGAAGCCCATTTAATTACGTGACACTGAAAACTCTGCTTGATAGACCTAATAATTTTTATCTAATTTAAAACTAAAAACATGAGTTAAAATATCAATCTCAAAAATGCAAACGGTGAAAACCACATTATTATCGCTCTCCGAAATCATCAGTATAGCATTATATCTAATTTCATTACTGCATTCAGATAACTCAATGAATCTTAACGAGAGCCAATGGTTGAAGCCCCCAACTGGTAAAGTAGGCCACGAGGTAAGTTTCGGAGGTTGGTGAGCGTCAGGAAACAGAGGGAAAAGCCCCCTATTTTCTTAAAAATCGCGAATCGATGTTTTTAATCTATTGTTGACCTGTAAAGGACATAACTGACAATTTTTTTCACATTTTATCTAACAAAATACGATTAGAATAAAAAATGTCTTGAAAATGAATTTCACTTATTTTAAAATCATTAATCATTTTGACGCTCGCAGTAACATTGATTTTTGAGTCATTGGGAAAAAAAAATCAAATATTCGTGTAAGATGTTACTCCTAACTTTTATGTCGTTCAATGAAACATCACTAAATCGTTATTGGATTTAAATAAACGAATTCTGAAGGATACAACTTTTGTTTTGTTATCTATATGTTATAGGCACGGTATTTAGAGTAAACAATATTTGATATGTTCCTTTAAATGATTTTACCTATATTAATAAATTTTTAATGTGGGTAAACGATTGTACTAATAGGTTTGCTGTTACCAATAAAAAACACATATTAGATTTTATGGACATTTCTTAGTTACTTCAAGAGTTATATCATTTCCTGTGGAAAAGTAAAATATTTTCAGAACCTTTCATGATGAGTCCTACATTGGTTTCTATTTACTTCTTTTAAGATGAATTGCAAAGTATTTTCAGAATTGGTAATAGTGATTTTTACTGTTTAGAGGTTTGTTTTCCATTTCAGAACAAAAGAGTGGAAAAGCATGCAAAGAACAAAACCGTGCCTGGGTCTCCCGTGTGCGATCTTCGAGCTGTAATCATTAGGACAGAGATGCCACACAGTTTTATTTTCGTGTTCTAGGCTGCTCGAAATGATCGGTAGAAAACTTGCGTTCCGATTTTCAACACCATCCCAATAATTTCCCTATACATTACCATGTATTGTAGGGAAAACAAGAATCTCTAAACACAATGGTTTTTCTTCCATTTTACTATGAAAATTTTTCAACTTTAAAGCAGCTGGTAAATCACACGTTTTCCATTATAAAACAAAATTGGCATACATTAGCATCTCAGGTAATATTAGCCAATTATACAGGGTGATCGAAAAGTCCTTGACGCATTTTAAAGTTGAATATAAACTCAAGTAATTGCAGTACGATAGTGAGGTTTGGACTAAAATGCTTTCCACGTTGAAAAGTTTTGGTTAGGCCATTAAAAAAAATCTGATGTGGGCAACACATGACTTTCTTTATATAAAATAATGAATTTACTACTTTTACAGTAAAAAAAATAGGTTTTCTTATATTAGATACTAATATTCTTTCCAAGATATTGAATTTTCGACAATTAGTGGTCATTTTCATTGATTTAGCGTCATTTTTATCCATTTGGCAAGATTTTCGTTAATTTGGCAACATTTCAAAAAGTCGCCAAGTTGGCGACATTCCGCCAATTTCGTCGCCAAAATCTCGCCAAGCGTTATGGACGAAGAAATAAGTTATTCTTACAGCAGATAAATGATTATTGACGTTCAAATACAAAAGTATTACTCAACGTATATTTTTTCATGAATGGAACGAGCTAGATCCACGAGAAGGATGTCACCCAATTTATCGCATGATATTACATATGAAAAGTGAACATGTTTCTCAATAGGATTTTTTTTTCTATTTTATGTGACATTTTGATAATTTTTTTGAAAAATGTGCAATATCTCAAGAGTTAGCGTTCACATGTTAGCGTTCTAAAATTTATGTCAATCGTTTTCTAATGAAAAATTACATAAGAAATGTCTATTTGCGTAACTTTATTAGTGGTTTTGATTTTTTGACGATTTTTTCAAAATTTCATTTGAAAATTTAGGGGGGTTCTGAACATTCGATTGCGTATAAAAACAATAATCTTCCAGTGTTTACGGATCGTGATTTTTTTACCAAATTTGATTCGAATCGGTCCATTCGTTCGTCAGTTATCCACAGATCCACTGACACACACACACACACATACTTTCACACACACACACACACACACACACACACACACACACACACACACACACACACACAGACATCACTTCAAAAATGTTTAATTCGTGAACAGGGATGCTTGAAACGTGCTCTCCCGTCGAAAACTCGAATTCGAATTTTCGACCCCGTCACAATACTTTTCTTATACATTATGTATATAAGGAAAGTAAAAAATTTAGTTCCAAAATTTTCCCCATAGATGCCGCTGTACCTTAAAAATACCAAAAAAAGCATAAAAACTGAAGACGAGTAGTGAAGAAGTGCTTGCCCGGCCACTTCTTTCTCGATCCAAAACGCTTCCAGTTTCTAAAAATTTCCTATGCCAATCCAAAATGCTGTTTCAAGATGGACGGTTTTTCTGGTACTTGGCACGAAACGTCCTTTGAACTGTAATGATGGATTTAGTTTCAAAGTACCAACTTACGCAATGAGCTTTGTCGGTGGGAGTTGTCATTTCTTACTGTGAGGTCAGAATATGTCCTCACATGAGACATTTTTATTTCAATATTTATGGTGCCTAGAACGGCTAACAAAGCTCGAGTCTGGCTGGCCCCGGTGTTTACAACAACGTGAATTTTAGATTAAATACTATACATTTCGGTGTCCCTGGCCAAAGGGGCTGAGAGGGGCATTGATATATGTGAAGGGATGCCATTGGGTTCAGAAGAACCAATGAGCGCCAAGGGGAAGAAGGGCGGAGCTACCTCCCCCCTCCGCCGAAGGAACCACAAGTAAAAAAATAGTTTTACAAGAGGAGCGACGTGAACATGACCTAGCAGACATGACTTAGGAGTTGCAGTTAGAGTACAAGTATTTTACACTATCATGACTTAAGAGTAAGAGATGTTCCAAATTAATTGAGGTAGATCAAATGGCGAGTTCATAAGTAATACGAGGAGGAGCCACACACCACAGAGTTATGGCAGTACAAGACTGATGCAAGCCTCAGAACGATGAGCCCAAGACTCAACTGGAAGGTATGTGCTCTGATGTTACCGGTCCTAGACACTATTGCAAATCTAATAATTCGGGTCACATATCTCCCCTTGCTAAAATATTAAATGAAAATTGATAATAACGGAAAGTTGATATTGATGAAAATTAGTGCTTTTGATAAATTGATGTTGTTAATAAATGATATTGTTTAAGTTTTAAATAGTCTAATCTTTTAATATTAATTAATAATTCTTTTCAGGACTTACACAAAAGGTAAAAATAATAGGAGGGTTTATTACGGCACAACAACGAGCAATGTACGTTTTAATGTTAACTCCACGTTATGAGATCAACGGCCATGAATTTAAAAATCTGATGTGGGCAACACATGACTTTCCTTATATAATGTAATGAATTTACTACTTTTACAGTAAAAAAAATAGGTTTTTCTTATAGCAGATACTAATATTCTTTCCAAGATATTGACTTTTCGACAATTAGTCGTCATTTTCATTGATTTAGCGTCATTTGTATTCATTTGGCGAGATTTTCGTTAATTTGGCAACATTTAAAAAAGTCGCCACGTTGGCGACATTCCGCCAAATTCGTCGCCAAAATCACGCCAAGCGTTATGGACGAAGAAATAAATTGTTCTTACAGCAGATAAATGACTATTGCGTTCAAATACAAAAGTATTACTCAAAGTATCTTTTTTCATGAATGGAACGAGCTAGATCCACGAAAATGATGTCACCCAATTTATCTCATGGCATTACATATGAAAAGTGAACATGTTTCTCAATAGGAAATATATTTTTTTTCATTTTATATGACTTTTTAATAATTTTTTTGAAAAATGTGCAATATCTCGAGAACGGTTCATGTTAGCGTTCTAAAATTTATGCCAATCGTTTTCTAATGAAAAATTACATAAGAAATGTCTATTTGCGTACCTTTATTAGTGGTTTTGATTTTTTGATGATTTTTTCAAAATTTTATTCGAAAATTTAGGGGGGGGGCTGAACATTCGATTACGTATAAAAACAATAGGCTTCTAGTGTTTACGGATTGTGATTTTTGTACCAAATTGCGTTCGAATCGGTCATTCGTTCGTCAGTTATCGTCTCCACAGTCTCACTGATACACACACACACAGACACACACACACACACACACACACACACAGACATCACTTCAAAAATGTTTGATTCGTGATCAGGGATGCTTGAAACGTGCTCTCCCGTCGAAAACTCGATTTCGAATTTTCGACCCCGTCACATTACTTTCCTTATACATTATGTATATAAGGAAAGTAATAATTAAAAGTAACTTAATAACAATTAATGTTAATTGTAAGTTAAACTGTTTCCTTTTCTTATTCTTTTTTTGTCCCACACTTACTTCTCAGTGACAGTGTCAAAACGAATCTGAAAAAAATCGCAGATATACAAACATTTGAATAAGTAGCGCCACCTACGGGCAAAGTTCGGAACTAAAATTTTCATTTGTTTAACCAAAACTCTTCAACGTGAAAAGCATTTTAGTCCAAACCTCACTATCGTACGGCAATTACTTGAGTTTATATTCAATTTTAAAATGTGTCAAGGACTTTTGGATCACCCTGTATTATGTCACCACATTTGCAAATTGCTCCTTTTGTTTTTGAAATATCTTTTATATGCCTAACTTTTTGTGAACAATATATAACTTCATGTATTTGATTTCTCTAACTAAACTTTTGACTTTTTCATACCTTTGCTCAATAAGTATTTCCCAAGGATTTTAATAATACCTGAATTGGTGGAACAAGTAATGTTTTTATATTACTTTCTATACGAAAACAAACAAAACATGCATCGTAAACTAAATGAAGTACTTAAATTATGTGAACATACAGTGGGTAATCAATTTTAAGACTAATCAGTATATCTCTTAATTAACTAACAAAGACTTAGAACATACTTATTATTTATGAGCTCAAACACGCTTAACCAATGCACCCACTAATTAGTCTGTTTTATGACCACAAACATTTATGTTACCCACGCGTGTCAAAGAAATTGTATAGCTGATGCGGTTAATCAATTTACTGGATATGGAAGAAGAAAATGTCTTCTTAATGAGATCCCAAAGGAAATTAAGGCCTAATGGAGGAAGAAAGGGTTGAATGAAGTATAACCATCTCATTTTTTTTCTTTGGGAAAATGTGGGACATCGGAAGATGTTTTGGTATACAATTTAATAGTCACAAGTGGAAAAACTACTGATACTAACACATGATTCTTCCTGAACTGTCGGGTTCTATTTCTTTAACAGTAAAGCTATGGTTTATGCATTTCTGAATGGACCGGGGGGGGGGGGGAAGCATATAGCTGTAAAAGCGATATTCCATATTGAAAGGCTTGACGCAATAACTATGGATTACACTTTAGAGAATTTTTACTTTTTAAGGATAATTCATAGAACAAAATCATATGTGAGCAGCTCTTGACTCTCCCTACAGACTCAAATTCATTTTTTACTTTCCCTGCAATACATGGTAATGTATATGGTAAACTATACAAAACAAGCATTTAATGGATACATTTATGGTAACTTAGTCTTTTTTTTCAGAGTTTGGCAACTTTGCGAGTCACTTTAAAAAATATATATTCTTTATTTCCGAATCAAAGTATACCACAAGTGATTTTACTTGAGGGATACTAAATATACCAAATTTTGTGAAATTCGGTTAATCAGTTTACTAGCTAGATCAGTTTACATTAGAGGGCGGAGAATGCAGAGTCCACTTCGACAATTGCATAAATAGACAGGCACATACCCATACGTCACGCTAAAAATAGATTATCGAGTTCCAGAGTTTTCAGAACGTGTAGATCCGTCGAAAACTCGAGTTGCGATTTTCGGCACGATAATGTGTATCCTTTTGGTCTACATTTATATAAATAAGAAACATAGTTATCTCAAACAAAAGTTATTGAAGGTCACTCACGATTAAAGAGAATAAATAAAAATCTGATGTGTGCAGCACATGACTTTCCCTGCAGACGTATATTAACGTTATCTTTATTTTAATTAAAATTATTTCACTTTTAATTCAATTTTCGTTCTCATTCGGTAACCGGACTTATTTTCAAAGGTGGCGTAGAGAAAATACGGAAACTAAAATATCTCGAGAACGGCTAGTCCTAGTGTAATGGGGTTGGTCTTATTATTTTCGTAGTTAAAAATTACGTATTAAACGAGCATTTAATGGATATATTTGAGTATACCTAGTTCTTTAGTTCAGATTTTGTCGACTTTTGCGGGCCATTTTGCAAAAACAGGCAGGTTATTTTTTTTTAATCGTACCAAACTCTAATCAGCACCAGAGTAACCCACAAGTGACTCATCTACCGAATTTTGTGAAATTCGGTCCAGTAGTTTTTCAGTTAGAGTGGATACAAGCTTTTGCGGGCCATTTCGCACAAAAAGGCGGGTTCTTTTATTCCAAATCGTACCCAAAACTAATCAGCACCAGACTCGCTCACACGTGACTTACCTACCAAATTTTGTGAAATTCGGTGCATTAGTTTTTTAGTTAGAGTGGATACAAAATCTGCACAGACAGACAGAGCAGACACACAGACAGACACACAGACAGACACACAGACACACAGACAGACAGACACACAAACACACACACAAACGTCAAGCTAAATAATGGTTTTTTCGTATTCTAGAGCTCTCGAAACGTGTAGATCCGTCGAAAACTCGAGTTGCGATTTTCGACATGATTCCAATACTTTCCCTATACATTACCATGTATTGCAGGGAAAGTAAAAATCTGATGTGGGCAGCACATGACTTTCCCTGCAAACTTATATCCACGTTCTATTTATTTCAATTAAATGTAATTCACTTTTAATTCAATTTTCGTTCTCATTCGGTAACCGGGCTTATTTTCAAAGGTGGCGTAGGGAAAGTACGAAAAACTAAAATATCTCGAGAACGGCTAGTCCTAGTGTAATGGGGTTGGTCTTATTCTTTTCGTCGTTAAACATTACGTATTAAACGGGCATTTAATGGATATATCTAAGTATACCAAGTTCTTTAGTTTAGATTTTGAAGATTTTTGCGGGCCGTTTTGCAAAAAAAGGCAGGTTATTTTTTTCCGAATCGTACCAAAATCTAATCAGCACCAGAGTGACCTATACGTGACTCATGTACCGAATTTTGTGAAATTCGGTTCATTAGTTTTTCAGCTAGAGTGGATACAAGCTTTTGCGGGCCATTTCGCAAAAAAAGGCGGGTTCTTTTATTCCGAATCGTACCCAAAAGTAATCAGCACTAGCCCCGCCCACAAGTGACTTACCTACCAAATTTTGTGAAATTCGGTCGATTAGTTTTTTAGTTACAGTGGATACAAAATCTGCACAGACAGACAGACAGACACACAGACAGACAGACACACAGACAGACAGACAGACAGACAGACACACAGACACACGCACAGACGTCACGCTAAAAATGGTTTTTTCGTATTCTAGAGGTCTCGAAACGTGTAGATCCGTCGAAAACTCGAGTTGTGATTTTCGGCATGATTCCAATACTTTCCCTATACATTACCATGTATTGCAGGGAAAGTAAAAATGTGTGATGAAGTTGTGTACATACTACAACCTCCAATTGATATTTGGTTATGCAATCATCTTGGGATAAACGTGAAACACGATGGATGTCAAACATCAGAAGATGATTACGAATAACCATTGGATTCTTTACTATATAAAGACTGTGCAGAGTCCACTTCGATAATACGAGCTTGCAATTTCGTCCCACTAGCTCAACGCTAGAGCGTCCGATGGACAGGTCAGAGATCCAGGGTTCGATTCCCAGTTGGGGCAGCAAGGTTCTTTACAATGTCGCCCGAACAAATCAATCCTGTAGGTTAGTGCAAAGATGTCGGAGGTCTAAAAATGATTCTAGTACGGATTCAGTGGATTCTGGAAGATTGTGCGGCCATTTCAAATCAAGAGGATAACGACCACGAAGGATACTAACCTGGGTAAAAAAAGTAGTAGCAGGAGGTTAACCTGTGGTAAAATAGCTGAAGGTGGTTAGCCAGGTTGTCAGTTGCCTGTCAATCTGGCATTAGAGGGTGGGGAATGTAGAGTTCACTTCGACAATAAGAGCTTGCAATTTCATCCCAGTTCGGAGATCTACGGTTTAATTTCCGGTTGGGGCAGTAAGGTTATTTACAACTGCACTGACTTTGCAATCTGATCAATTGCGTACCAAAATAGTAATTTAACGTTTAGTTGTTTTCATTCAAATTACTAAACTTTATATTTTAATAAATTTCATTTTTGCTCTAATACATAATTATGTCTTCACTTTGGTGCAATAACTGGGTAAATTCATCCCAGATTTTTGCTGTTCCTGGAACTAAAATATATGATAGGGACAGCCCATAACTTTTTCTACAGACTCAAATTCATGTTTTCTTTATTTCTTTCATAATTCATTAAATTGACTTTAATTGCATAAAATATCATGAATAGCTATTTGAAATTACATTGAATTTTGCAATGTTAATTGAATTTTTGTTCTTATTTGGCGACTGGACTTATTTTCAATGGCAATGTAACAACAAGAAAGATCAATCATGCTTAAATCATTGATCATGAAACACTTCCCAACTTCAATGCAATTTTATTTAAACAAGTCTAAAATGCAATACATTCCTCGGTAATATTTTGAAACTTATCACAATACTGCATTAATTTATTATATTTGAAAACTTAAACCTTCATCGAAAAAAATGAACTTCATTCAAATGACGGCATTGAAATATAATTTGCCTGGTTTAAACATCTCTAAAATGTTATACATTCCTCGGTAATAGTTTTAGAATTATCATAATAGTACGATAATTTATTATATTTGAAAACTTCATCGAAAACAACTGAAATTAATTCAAATGACGTCATAGAAAAAATAACACGCCTGGATCACTCTATAAAAACAGGATTTCATTCATAACTTTCTCCCATTCATTTCATTCATCACAATACTATAATAATTTATTTTATTTAAACATTTTATTTAAGACCATGGAGCTACAAATAATTAAACTCTATGCTTAAAATTTCATCGAAAAAAATCGTCCTTCTCTTTATAAAATCAATTAATATTTCATTCATATCAGCCATGCAGACTCCATGGACTGAATTATTTTGTGTTAAAAAAATACAGGAATTCTAAAATACAAATCATTCTACAAATTTTGCTGTTTACATTTTACATAGGTGAAAAATAGGTTTAGTTGTAGAAATAATCAAATTTAGATGAGCATTTAAACTCAAATATATGGTCATTGCGTTGTTTCAGTATGTAGATGCACAGAATTTAAGCAAAAATAAAGTAGTTTTAGTACGGATAAAACACTCAATATGAATTAAAAAGAACTTAAAAAAATCTCGATTTTGAAACAAGATGGATGCCATATATCATTTTGAAGTGGGTCATGTGATCATTTCATATCATGGTCACGTGATCGTTTCATATAAGATGTGCAATTATTATTTTAATTTTTATTTAAAAAACTACTGTATATATTTCGCTAAATATTTTTTTATATATTTTATGGAACAATTTGAATATTGCCTAAAATTTTCGAAGCAATTTGTGAATTTTAAATCCGCTTAAAAAATGTTTGAAAAACTAGTTCCCATAGGGCTCAATGTATTTCATTTTTTCAACCCGGGTTCAATCCGAAACTAATTGGGTGATATTATTCATTTATAGTCCCATAGGTCCTACAGACCATCTGAACAACATACTAAAATGTCATTTTGATTAAGTCATTTTACGGCAGTTATCGTGCTAACGGACAGACAGACAGACAGACAGACAGACAGAATGAACAAAGTCATAAACACTTTTCAACTTTGTTGGAAAGTGTTAAAAATGCGATAAAACTGAGATATCTTGAGAACGGTTATATTTAGCGTTACATGGTCAGTCTGTCGTCAAAAATTAAACAGAAATGAGGCAATTAATATATTTGATCATATGCAGTCTTGTTTTTTAGATTCTGATAATTTATGCGGGCCATTTCACAAAAAAATGCAGGTTCTGTTTTTTCGAATCGTACCAAAATCTCATCTGCTCTAGGTGAATCCACAAGTAACTTATCTACCAAATTTTATGAAATTTGGTCAAATATTTTTTAGTTAAAGGGGGTACATATATTGCACAGACTAAACCTGAACTATATGTAAAATGGATCTGTGACAAATCTAGTGAAGTCTGTCACTTTAGAGATTTTACAATGTATCCCCTTCCCAAGCATTATTTTGTATATTACTCGCTATTCCTTTGGAAACGTTTTTGACGACCGTGAAATATAGCTAGCAAATCACTTAATCCTAATTTGCTAGGCCCTTTACGGTATTTTTATTAACTTTCAATATATGAAGTTATACTGTTTGGAAATTCTAACATAACCTGGTTATAAAGATTTCCAATCCGCTTTTATTGATTGTAATAAAATGTATTTATAGACAGACCATTCAGAGTTAATACTTTTAGTCCTTTTTTTGCCTATGAGTTAGAATTTGTGCTTGAAAGTAATTATTTAAAGCATTTTCACAAATAAAGCAAACATTTTCACTATATATGCAGTTATATCATGTAATCAATGAGTAATAAATTAATATGACACAATTTATCGATATAAACATAAGCATTTTAGAACAGATTTAAAATAGAAGTTGCAATACATAAAACTTTATACTATTTATAGACTCGCCAGTACTCACTAAAGTGTTCAATAAATAGTTTTCTAATAAATGGAAAAAAATGCCTTAATGGAAATTCTTGCGTGTTACTTCATAATAATTCGAATTAGTATTACAATATACATAAATTATACTTGCATCCAGACTCAGAAAATTGATTTCTGCTAATCTCTCTGGGATAGAGAGACGCTTTAATTCTATCACAACCTAATGTAAAACTGCTTTATGTTTTAAGCAATTGATTTTTAATTTTTTCGCATGTTTTCATGTTACCCAAAGAATATATATTCCCAGAACAGCGTTATAATATGAGAACCCCAGTTACGTTATATAGATTTAACGGAGATACGTAAAAGCCCACGGAAACTACTTAGATTAAACAGAACAACTTGCTACTTTATCCCAGATGTTTTTAACCAATAGGTCGCGACCATAAAGTGGGTCGCCGTGTTTTTTGGGATGAATCGTCGCACCAGACCTGCCATAGAAAACTGAAAACAGGCGATAATCGCATTTCGTCTTATCTCGGGCGACCACCTGTGATAATTCTTTGATTATAATTACTCAGAAAAAAATGTGTAAATTAAAATTAGCTTATCTTTCAGATATATTTGCTGAACTCAATAAATTGAACAACTTAATACAATGCCGCGATGACACAGTTATTGGTCTAACTGAAAAATTCACAGCATTAAAACAAAATTTGAAATTGTGGAAGAAAAAATATAGAAAAAAAAATAAGATGACTTTTTTTCTTACCCTAAAGCATTATTTTGAAAGAAAATATATTGTGCTAGTAGACGTTAAAATATTATAATTGATCATCTGGAATTACAAAAGTGAAAAAATGAAAAGTCTATACTAGTGAGCAAGGTTATGATAGAATTATTACTTTTTTTAACTACCTATTTATGTGAATATATTTCCTAAAATTTTTGAAGCAATTTGTGAATTTTAACTTTGCTTAAATTTTTTTTAAAAATTAGGTTCAATAGGGTTTAATGTATTCCACTTTTTCAACCTGGATGCAATCCAAAACTAGTTGAGTAATATTTTTCATTTGCATTCCCATATGTCCCACAGACCATCTCAACAACGTTCTAAAATTTCATTTTGATAATGTCATTTTTACTGCAGTAATCGTGCAAACTGACAGGTAGACAGACAGGTAGACAGACAGACAGATAGCCAGACAGATAGGCAGACAGACAAATAGAATGAACAAAGTCACAAACACTTTTCAACTATGTTGGAAAGTGTTTATAAAATTAGTAATTTCAGTGTAATATATTGAATTATTAGTTGGTTTGAAAGACATAGATGAAAAAAAAATTTCGCATTAAAAATACACCCTCGTAATGTTTGAAATATCATTTAGAGGTCATAAAACGTGTTCTGTCATCAAAATTATGGATTTCAAGTTTTGGGGAAAATGTTACTGTATACAGTAGTATGGAAAGACAAGAGTATGTTAGTAAATTTAATAGGATTAACAACACATTATTATTATAATAATTAACTGTTATGATAAAATGCTACTATAATAAGCGGAATATTATATTAACCAATATCGTATAAAGCTGTTTGACTGCATAATTGATAATTACTCGAAAATCCATTAGAATATGAACCTTTAGAGGAGCTCTCCAGAATGTAACCTTCACACTAATGGTAACGTTGTGACATTATACAGTGTTTTATAACCCCAGTGAAGTGATGTAATTAGCATCATTTCAATATCTGGTGGCTATTATTAATTTTATCAACGCTGCTTTAGGTGTTTCTACTAGTTTCGTGCTGATTAAATTTCTATAGGGGACCACTCAATGTCGTGAGCATATCTGAAAGTGGATTTTGGAACTGGGTAAAATTGTTAGAAATAACAAACGTATTGTTCCTTATGCTTAGTGTACAATATGGTAAAATAACAGTGAATTTATGAAATTATATATTTCCAGAGTTAAGGGATTATACAATTTTATTCGTTACTAGTATTTATCCCTGTAAAAGAGAGACATACTAACAATCTTAAAAAAATTAAGTTTAAACTTGTTTTAAAGTTTTATTTGGTTTAAAAATGCATAGTACTTACCGTTGAATTAGTTATGCAAAGTACTATTAAACAACGTCCCAAGATCGTGACTTTTGTATGAACAATTACAATTTATTTCACTCTAAATTAAACTTCCAATAACCTAATGACTAGACTTCGACGAAAGAATCACTACATTTAACAAAAAATCTGATGTGGGCAGCACATGACTTCCCTTATAAAATCTGATGTGGGCAGCTCATGACTTTCCTTTTATAATGCAATGAATTTATTACTTTTACAGTAAAAAAAATAGGTTATTCTTATAGTGAATACTTATATTCTTTCCAAGATATTGAATTTTCTTCAATTAGTCGTCATTTTCATTAATTTAGCGTCATTTTTATACATTTGGCGAGATTTTCGTTAATTTGGCAACATTTAAAAAAGTCGCCAAGTTGGCGACATTCCACCAAATTTGTCGCCAAAATCTCGCCAAGCGTTATGAACAGAGAAATAAGTTATTCTTACAGCAGATAAATGACAATTGGCGTTCAAATACAAAAGAATTACTCAAAGTATCTTTTCTCATGAAAGGAACGAGCTATAGATCCACGAGAATGATATCACCAAATATATATAATCTGATGTGGGCAGCACATGACTTTCCTTTTATAATGCAATGAATTTATTACTTTTACAGTAAAAAAAAAATAGGTTATTCTTATAGTGAATACTTATATTCTTTCCAAGATATTGAATTTTCTTCAATTAGTCGATATTACATATTATGATATTACATATGAAAAGTGAACATATTCCTCAACAGTTAATATTTTCTTTTATTTTATGGGATTTTTTGATAAATTTGTTTGAAAAATGTGCAAGATCACGAGAACGGTTAATGCTAGCGTTCTAAAGTTGATGTCAGCCATTTTCTAAGGAAAAATTACATAAGACTATTTGCGTAACTTTATTAAAGGTTTTGATTTTTTTATGATTTTTTTTAAATTTCACTCGAAAATTAAGGGGGGGATTCTGAACATTCGATTGTGTTTACAAATAATAGGCTTCCAGTATTCACGGATTGTGATTTTCGTACCAAATTTTATTCGAATCGCTTCATTCGTTCATGAGATATCGTCTCCACAGACTCACTGACACACACATACACACACACATACATACTTTCACACACATCCACATCCACATCACTTCAAAAGTGTTCGATTCGTGATCCGAGATGCTTGAAACGTGCTCTCCCGTCGAAAACTCGAATTCGAATTTCCGAACCTGTCACAATACTTTCCTTATACTTATGTATATAAGGAAAGTAATAAACAAATTTATTTACAGCTAGTTTAGCTGGGAACTCAAAACACATATATATTACGAATCTGTATACAAATTATTTATAACGCTAGCATTACAAATTCTACCCGAAACATACTAATCTACAATAAACTCTAAACTGTTACTAATCTGACTTCAATCTGAACCTATGATGATCAAACTACGACACAATTTATATACTCACAAGATTGTAGGCTATTATTTCTCGATACTACCTTGCAGGGATGATCAGAACACACACGCGAATTCGGCAGAATGGCAGATCCGTAATTCTAAAGTCTGCCCTTCTTAAAGATCTGGCCAATCGCGAGTATGCGATTCTTCGGAATGAGAGTTGAAAAGTTTAGAACATAAATTAAAATCAGGAAAAAGTAGAATTAGAATAAAATGATAATACATAATAAAATACTCGCATTCAAAAATTGGCTCAGCTCGGTTTTGTCAAGTGGCTGATACTTGGACGGTAACCTGAACTAAGTGCCTCGGTGTAGGCTTATGAATATCTGCTACAGAAGGTTTCCATCTACACCCGGTGAGAGTACCAACCTTGGTTCAGCACCTAGCTCATCAGTGGTATTTATTTTCCATTTGTGTTATAAAAATCTTTATATTTGAACAATATGCCCAATTTTCTTACACGTCTTCTTAGTTTACATGTTGTTTTATGCAGATATACACTCGCAGGTGTTTGGCTACTTTATTTCCTGCTTTCAGCGTACACTGACACCCGACCGACTTACAAACGACTGAATGTTCCATGTTGCGATTATTTGTTGAATGTTTGTTAAACTACTTTGTAAAGGCCCTTGCTGCCCCAACCGGGAATTGAACCCTGGAACTCCGAACTGGCCAGGCGGCGTTCTACCGTTGAGCTACTGGGACGAAATTGCAAGCTCTTATCATCGGAATGGACTCTGCATTCTCCACTTTCTGATGTCGGATGGGCGGGCAACTGACAATCTGACTGACCCCCTCTTGTTATTTCTACCCCAGGTTAGCCTTCTGCTACTACTATTTTTATCCAGGTAAGTATCCTGCGTAGTCGTTATTCTCTCAATTTGAAATCGGTACTCCATCTTCCAGAGTCCACGGAATCCGTACTAGTCGTACTAGGGTCACTATCGATCCCTGAATCTCCGACTTGGCCAGCCGGAGCTCTACCGTTGAGCTACTGGAACGAAATTGCAAGTTCTTATCGTCGAAGTGGACTCTGCAACTTCTATCTTTGAACTAATTTTTTGTATTCTTTCTTTATGTTATATAAAATCGTTTGTGTTTCTAAAGTCACTTTTGTGCTTTCTGAATTCATTAGTTGTTTTTTGTTTGAACACCTATATAGCGAATCTTTGGTGAGTTAAGTTGGTTGGTTGGTTGATTATGGTTTAATGGCACAAGATCCAAAGAGGATATGCTGCGCCAGACATATGGTACCAAGATACATAAATTAGTATGGATTAAAACACGTGTATAATTTAAAAGAGTTATAATGTGTGAAAAAACCATGACTATGGAACATGTACAACAATGAAAACGAGATGAAAAATGACTAAAAGCTTATAAAAAGTGAAGTTAAAAATGATGGAAAAAACCAATGTCCAGAAGGAATGGGAAAAGCTCTAAATGAGGATTTTCTCCAATCAATTCTGCCAAATGTAAAGTATACGTCTTGAAATGCTTAAAACGGAACTGTTTATATTTCGAACACTCAATTAAAATATGTTTGATATTTGCTGACGTCTGACAACTATTACAAAAGGGTTCAATTTCTCCTAACAGTAAGTGTCTGTGGGTAAAACGAGTATGACCAATACGCAAACGAGTTAATATAACATCAAGTTTCCTACACTGAAAACTAGTCCACTTCTGTATTAAAGGCTTTATCTCATACAATTTATTTTGAGTTTGCTGATTCCATGAATGTTGCCATTTATCATATAATATTTTACTAATAGTTTCTTTAATATCTGTCAAAGGAATGGGATGATTCATAATACGATTAGCTGTTTTTGCAGCGGTGTCAGCCAATTCATTTCCCTTTATACCAACATGCCCTGGAACCCAACAAAATTGAATATGGTGTCCTCGTGCCTTCAGACGATGCACAAGTTGGAGGATATCTGAGGCAATGGGATGAAGCATGGCCATTCTGGATGAAAGCAATTGCAAAGAACTTAATGAATCTGTATATATGATGTATTTATTTACCCTTTGATGGGTGATAAAAATTAATGACTGGTGAATTGCTGTGATTTCAGCAGTAAAAATGGAGCATGAGGTATGAAGTTTAAAAGACTTAACTATATCATTACATACATAAGCAAATCCGACATGTGCTGCTGTTTTGGAGCCATCTATAAAAATAGGAGTGAACTCCTTAAATAAATCACTATGTTCTGCAAAAAGTTGAACATAAATGGAATCAGGTGTACTACTCTTTAAAAAATTAACAAAAGGATTGAGAAAAATGAAATTTGGGACTTGCCAAGGAGGTATTTCACAAGCCTTTCTCTTTCTAACATTGAGATTTTCTAGTGGAGTTGATAATACACTATTGCGCATTCGCATGCCAAAGGAAGGAATACAGGAGGGTCGGGCTGAATACAGCCGATCGTAATGTTGGTGAGTTAAGACTCAGGTAGCCTTCTACTTGTATGGTGCATGCTAATAGGTGTTGTGTTTATAATGGGTTGCTCGCTAACTATCAGATACCTAATCGATCTTCTTATCTTTTCTACTGTGGGTGGGCTTTTCAGGACTCTGTTTGTCCAAGTTTCTACATGCTCTGCTGCTGGTATATCGTACTAAGTTTCAGGGTTCTATGTTTTATAACTAGGTAAAATTGTCAGAAATAATGAACGTACAGATGTTTATGCTTAATGCGTGATATAATAAAATAATTAATTTATGAACTTATATACTACCAGACCTAGAAAACTGATGTAAACTTTTATTATTTACTGGTATTTAAGGTTATCAATGACTGGGAAACTGAAAACTCTTAAAAATGCAGTTGTACTTTTTATTACTTAAGTTTTATTTTATTTAATAAATAATAGTTTATTAATTTATCTCTGAAAATTGTAGTCTTAAATAATTATCGTCTTAAATTGTCGTCGAAAATACCTCAGCTATGTTCTATCCCATGGATGATTCTGCAATTGTGCAATGTTTCTGTCATCTAAGTCACTGGCAGGCTTCTAGAGGGACTGAAAATATTTTTCGACCTCCGCTATTTTGACTCCCCTTGGATGGGGGATCGAAAATTCGACACTATTAGGTTTTGTTTCGTGGTTGGTACTAGGAAGGTATTATTACATGGAGTAATTTTTTTTGCGGAACTTTCGCAATTCAACCTGTCAGTCCTGTATTTTAAGACCCTATTCTTGAATAGCTGATTGAGAGTATTTTACGATTTGTTTGTATTTAGAACGCTTTTGGGACACGCCTTATAAATGCAAAAATCTCATCAATTTTCCTCCATGAAGCATTTTTAAGTGTTTTTTAGTATGTTTGTGATCATTAATATACCGTATATTTATGTAATTAGATAAAAGTTCGTGGAATTGTCTTTCGATATCCGCTGCTCGCCGTAGAGCTGCATTCATAGTCGCTATCTTTGAATTTTTCTTGCTATAAATGAAAAAATTGCGGCAATTCAGTGACAAGCCTTCTTCTCATTGAAATGTACAGGGTGCACGTGGGTACAGGGTGTACAGGTAACACGTGGGGGATGTACAGGCTCCTCACTGTAGGCATGTGGGTTTTCCTTTGCCCAGATTCTACAGTTATGAGTATTGACTGTTCCATGCAATAAAAAATGAGCCTCGTCTGTCCACAAGATATTGATCAGCCATTGTGGATCTTCGTTGATTTTTGACAAAGCCCAATTTGCGAATTGCACTCGCTTAGCTGTGTCATTTGGTAATTTCAACTTGTAGGGGTACAATTTTAATACATCGTGAAGGATGCAGAATACCGATGTCTTCGGTATACCACTTATTCTTGCCAGTTCACGTGCGCTACTTGCTACACTCGTTGACTCTCCCCTTAGAGTGTGCAGTTGCGAAGCCACAGCGGAGGTACGTACCTCTGACAAACGTGGTCTACCACTCTGAGGGTGATTACACAAACTTCCCGTTTTTTCGAAACGTCGTACCAGGGAAATCAGTCTGGCAGGAGCGATTGGATCAGAACCTTTCTTCAATCTCTTCTGTGTCCGAAACCTTCGTAAAGTTTCAGCCGGCGATTCGTGACTGAGGTAAAACAACGTAACCAAAAGTGCTTTATCCACCAATGTCAACATCACAATGAAAGCCAGTAACAGGAAAATTCAGAAATGAGCTTTAAATCATACACCCAGCATTTTATAGGACTCTGATTTGCATATTTCCTGTGATTGCTTCCGTGCAGCGCCCTTTATTGACAAAATTTTGAACTAATTTTTTTTTTCTCTAACAAAAAAATCCCCCTTCATGAGACTAACTTTGTCGCAAACCGCATTCACATATACCAATTCCTTCCAATTTTAGGAATTTTTAAACTAATTCGGAATTTATGGAACACTATGTATAATGTTAACGAAAGATTGCTGGAAGGAATTGACCCGTGTAATGACACCTTAAATGTGCAACGATTCAATCATCTAGCACACAGGGGGGGAGGTTATGGAAATGCATCTTGCCCACCTTCTCCCATTCTATTGTACTTCGGGGAAGAAATTCAAAGTCCCGCTGCTTTATGTTTGTTCTGTTCCTCTGCCATACTATAAATGCGGAAATATTCAGTCTTCCAGTAGGTCACCTAGGAGTCTCTGCAGCGTCTGGAAAAAACAAATTCACGTTAGATAATTAGGTAGATTCATGTACGAAAAACAGTCTGATTTTGGAAAAGGAGTATTATTGGTTTTGAATTTGTATATAATGCAGACTGAAATTTTATTGGTTGCTTTTTTGTTCAATTAGATATTACTAATTACTAGACGAAGTACAGAACAAAACATTTCACATACGCTATAAATAAATTGCTCACAATACAAACTCCACGCGCAAATGAAACTGGAAATGAACACAATTGATTCGTCAATGGGTATTTTCAACGCGAATTTCGAGTTTCTACGAACAATGGTTCTCGAGATATTAGTGCAAAACGGGACTTTCGTTTGTCTCATCATCACAGAAGAACAGCTGCACCGAATTTAATCAAATTTGGTGGGTAGCTTTGAAATAGCCATCTATAAAGTTAGTTCAAGTTTCGAGTTTCTAAAGCCAAGGATTGTCGAGACATTGATGGAAAATCAAATTTTTTTTTCTAGGAGTTCTATTCTCTAACTCCATGATTCCAAAAGGAAAAGGTTGGAAATCGTTGGTTTTAACGTAAAAGCTAATTAAATCTCTGAGTTTTGTAGGAGTTTATTGAACGTATTAGTCATTTTCAAAATCGCAGGTTTGAAATGTGAATTTATATGGAACAGTCACCATGGATTATTTTTCCCAGACTTACTCAACAACGAAAAGTATTAAGAAATCACAAGAAAGATCCATCATGCATAAAACATTGATTATGAAACACTTTCCAACTTTAACTTTATTTCAACATCTCTAAAATGCGATACATTCAGCGGTAATATATCACAATGCAATAATTACTTATATTAGAAAATTAAAACTTCAACGAAAAAAAAACAAACTTGATTCAAATGACGTCATCGAAATATAAATCGCCTGGCTCTCTGTTGTTGTTGTTGAGACCCAGACCGTCCGACCTTCCAGAAAGGACCTGCCTGGCTCTCTGTGTAAAAGCAGTAAATATTTCACTAATATATTTTTATTTCATTCATAACAGTGCCACAATAATTTATTTTACTTAAAAACTTAAAACCATGGAGTACAAAGTAATTTAACTCTATGCATAAAACTTCATTGAAGAAGACTGCCATTAAATCGTCTGCTTCTCTATGTAAAATCAATGAATGTTTCATTCATATCATCCATATTGTAGACTCCTGAGCAAAATAATTTTGCGTTAAAGAAATTCAGCAATTCTTATACAATTCATCTTACATCCTAATCAGTTCACATTCTCCATAAGAAAAAAATTAGGTTTAGTTACAGAAATAATCAAAATTTGATGATCAATTACACTGAAATATATTGTAATTGTGTTGTTTCAGAGTACAGATACACAGAAATGAAGCAAAAATAAAGCGGTTTTAGGACGGATACAACAATACATTTAAATTAAAAAGAACTTTAAAAAGCACTATTTTGACACAATATGGATGGTATTGATCATTGAAATTGAAATACATTCTATTTGTGCTGTTTCAGAATACAGATGTACAGAAATTAAGCACAAATAAAGCGGATTTAGGACGGATACGACACAAAATATAAATTAAAAATAATTTTAAAAATCACGATTTCGACACAAGATGGATGCCATACTTTATTTTGAAGTGGATCACGTGAACTTTTCATATAATGATCACGTGATCTCTTCATATAAAGGGTATTATTATTTTTTGAAAATTTTTTTATATATTTTATGGGATAATTTGAAAATTTCCTATAACTTTCGAAACAATTTGTGAATTTTAAATTCGTTTAAAAATGTTTGAAAAATTAGGTCCCATAGGGTTCAATTTATTTCATTTTTTCAACCCGCGTTCAATCCAAAACTTATTGGGTGATATTATTCATTTATATTCCCATAGATCCAATAGACCGTCTGAACAACATACTACAATTTCATTTTCATAAAGTCATTTTCACGGCAGTTATCGTGCTAACGGACAGACAGATAGACAGAATGAACAAAGTCATAAACACTTTCCAACTATGTTGTAACGTGGTAACAAGAAAGATTAATCATGCTTAAAGCATTGATTATGAAACATTTTCCAACTTCAATGCTATTTTATTTAAACAAGTCTAAAGTGCAATACATTCCTCGGTAATATTTTAAAACTTATCACAATACTACATTAATTTATTATATTTGAAAACTTAAACCTTCATCGAAAAAAATAAACTTCATTCTAATGACGGCATTGAAACATAAATTGCCTGGTTTAAACATCCCTAAAATGCGATACATTCCTCGGTAATATTTTTAAAACTATCATAATACTACGATAATGTATTATATTTGAAAACTTCATCGAAAACAACTGAAATTCATTCAACTAACGTCATAGAAAAAATTACACGCCTGGATCTCTTTGTAAAAACAGCATTTCATTCATCACAATACTATAATAATTTATTTTATTTTAAAATTAAGACCATGGAGCTACAAGTAATTAAACTCTATGCTTAAAACTTCATCGAAATAATCGTCCTGCTCTTTGTAAAATCAATGAATATTTCATTCACATCAGCTATGCAGACTCCATGGGCTAAATAATTTTGTGTTAAAAAAATACAGCATTTCTAATACAACTCATTCTACATATTTTGCTGTTTACATTTTACATAAGTGAAAAATAGGCTTCGTTGTAGAAATAATCAAATTTGGATGATCATTTAAACTCAAATATTTTGTAATTGCGTTGTTTCAGTATGTAGATGCACAGAATTTAAGCAAAAATAAAGTGGTTTTAGGACGGATACAACACTGAATATGAATTAAAAAGAACTTTAAAAATCACGATTTTGACACAAGATGGATGCCATATTCTATTTTGAAGTGGGTCACGTGATCTCTTCATATAGTGGTCACATGATCGCTTCATTTCAACTTTGTTGTAAAGTGTTAAAAATGGTTATTTAATTATCAGCATTTCATGAGGAAGATTCTTTCTTATGCAGCTATGACTAATATAATGCAATGATTTTTTTCCCTTACATAATGCAATGAATTTACATATTTCACAGTGAAAAAACAATGTATAAGATTCACGGCGCTATATATTCCGGTGTAATTTTCATCACAGTTTTGCATGGTAAATCCCGAGCAACGTCGGGTAATCACTGCTAGTGTATACATATAAGGAATGTAATAAAGGCTTGTCCAGATACGTTAATTACATTTATTTATATATAACTATACACATATGCAGCTAAAGAGAAGGATATAAAGCTCTTATGAATGGAAATCCTGAATAAGAAACTCCCATCTGCACTCATTGGATGCAACAGGAAATCGTAGTGATGTCTGAGTGATGCTTGTCTGTATGTCTGTATGTATGTCTGTGCACGATAGCTGCTATACATGTTAATGAATTTTCACAAGAATGTATATATTTATATCCGGCTTGAAAAATCTAGAACTAATTAGAATCTTTTTAAATTCGAGAGAAAACTTTGAACTTTATTCTAAATTTTAACATGGCAACATAGGACAAAATTTGACATAGTCATGCATATGTGGCGAAGGGGTTTGTTACCTCCACGGAACGGATCCAAAAATGTCATTTCTTCTCGAAGAAATCATGTGCAGCTTATAGGTTTGTGATTATCGTGATAATATGCTGTGCATTCCATCCTTCATTTCGTAAATAACTGGATATCTATTTATCCACCCCAGCACCAGCATGGACGTGATCGTAATATATGTCCTTCCCTACATAAATACTTATGTTTTAATTACCCAGGTTCATCCGTTGTCTGGAAGTAAACTCCCAAGATGACTAGCCCGAACACTTAATTCAATAAACGATGAACTTATGGATCTTACCTTAAACAGTAGTGTCTTCAGTTAAAACATGTGAATATACAAGACACAGAGTAAGTAAGTAAACACGCATATTTAATGTAATAATTATTCTTTAATTTAAGTGGAGATTTATGGAGTTACAGCCTAATCATTATCATCATTCACCCACTGGACTTAGGCAGGACTTTAATTAAGTTAACAATGCCACGACATGAATATAAACGGAAATAATACGAAGATATGTGGCAACTAAATATATATATATATATGTATATATATATATATATATATATATATATATATATATTAAATCATACTATAAACAGGTATGGTCAGAAATTATATTATAAGGGAACGAGCACTACGAGAGAGAAAATCACTATTTTTAGAATATCAACACTTAATGAGTTCGTAATTAAAAGGAAAGTTATATTTTCTAATTACTTAGATGCACTAAGTTTCTTAGCCAAACTTGGCAGACCCTTCACTTGCCGGGAATTATAGGGTTGCCCACAGTAACTGAAAACGCTTACCTTGTGCTAAGGAGAAGTCGGAAATAATAGGACATGGGTCAAAATACCATGGGATAAGGTCGGAATACCATGGGAACACTAGGAACTATTGGTCCGGCCTGGACACTCAAGCGACGAATGGTAACAACGAGATCGGCAGGGCATATGGCCAATTTCCCAAGACATCGTCCCAAGACCTCCGAGAATCCACAGATTTCTCGGAAAACGGGTAAGAATGGGATTTCGTCAAATTAATCCGAAATGCGACCACTGATTCGTCTTCTTCATAGTCCGGAAGGGTCGTTGGAAGGGTCGTCCGGAAGGGTCGTCCGGAAAGCTCGGGCATTCCTCCAAGAGTTCAAGAGTGCCGGGATCAGCGTAGATGCCGATCACCCGTTCTTGTAGTGAGCATCGTAGATAACAAATCTACCACATCTCCGTATGGTAGACAGAAAGGGAATGCGCGCCGAACCATCGTGTTCGAAGTTTATATCTTCTTCCAAGACTTATAGGACTTAGAACTTCGCATCAACAAAACACGTAAAATATTTATGCCGAAAAATAGGTTCTCACCAGCAGCCCCGACGCAAAGTCTAGACATCAGTACGTTGGACCGCTTGAATATACACAGAGCAATCAAAACCTTTCCATTACATACGTTTTCGCCTAACGAAGAAACATATGTCATATGAAATGTTACCAGGCTATTTCATCACCCAAGCAATGACCTCGGACTTCTAATGGAAAATAAGACTCTCTCTCTCAGAGTGCGCGTTTAATGAATTAATACAAAATGGCTAAATATTCCTTTAAAACAGATAGATGATTGTAGAACATAAATTACATATTTAAGAGACGAGAGGGATATCCAAACAGGGTTAGAGATATTAAAAGGATGTATAAATTATAGTGATTAAAATGTAACGCCGATTTTTATGATTTTCTCATAAGTGATGAGAGATTAAGAAATCTCGTCGCCACACATAAAAGGGTTTATTTATGGGTCAATGATTACGGGACTTAATAATGTCAATCATTGTTGTGAGAAATACCAGCAATACAATTTTGTGTTCTTGACGTCATTAGCCCCTCGGAGGGACGTTACCCCCCTTCCCCCCGGAGGGACGTTACCCCCCTCCCCCTGGAGGGTATATTGTCAAGTATGGCATCTAACGAAAACATTTTTAAAGCCCTTTAATGTGACTGGTAACAAGTTGTAATTGTAAAATTTTGTTTGGAAAAAAAACATATGCTATTTAAAAATGGATTTTGGTATGAGAAAGTTGCCACTCCCAGTTAATTTTGTTTTTGAATTTCTTTTTCATAAAGAAATATGAATGAAGTATTTCAAAGCATAGGCCACTCACTAAATCGCCTGAATTTTATCTTTATTTCTATCTGCTCTCATTTCCAACAAGTTATGACCATTGTTTAAAACGATAGAATGCCAAAGAATTGCGTTTTAGTGACATAAACTTATACTTATGACACATTTACGAACAGTGAAACAATACAAAAAGACAAACTTATTATCTGTTAACAAATGCGAAAGTTGATAAAAGTTAAGCCCCTTTATGTATTTCCCTATGAATTTCAGATAGAACTGTTATCTATTATAGGGAAGCTTTTTAAAGCATTAAAAATACAATTACCCTCTGCAGCCATTATTTATCTTATTTTCTCTTGCTCATTATTACCTAATTTGGAGACGAGCGGAAAATGCTAATTATTGTATTTGCCGGAAAGTTAACACAATGCTGCCGTTTGGTAAATTCGAAGCAAGCTAAGAAATGTACCAAATGAAGTTTGCAGGTAGAATGTATGTAATAGTCATGTTAGTAATATTCATGAACACACATAGAATAATTCAGAAATTTATCTCATTTTATTTTATATTCATTATTAAAAAATCTGATGTCGGCAGCAACATGACTTTCCTTATATAATGCAATGAATTTACTACTTTTACAGTAAAAAGATAGGTTATTCTTATAGTAGATACTTATATTCAGTCCAAGATATTGAATTTTCGTCAATGAGTCGTCAGTTTCATTGACTTAGCGTCATTTTTATCTATTTGGCGAGATTTTCGTTAACTTGGCAACATTTAAAAAAGTCACCAAGTTGGCGACATTCCGCTAAATTCGTCGCCAAAATCTCGCCAAGCGTTATGGACAGAGAAATAAGTTATCTTATAGCAGATAAATGACTATTGGAGTTCAAATACAAAAGTATTACTCAAAGTATCTTTTCTCATGAATGGAACTAGCTAGATCCACGAGAATGATGTCGCCAAATTGATCGCATGATATTACATATGAAAAGTGAACATGTTTCTCAACAGTTAATATATATTTTTTAATTTATGGGAATTTTTGATAAATTTATTTGAAAAATGTGCAATATCTCGAGAACGGTTCATGCTAGTTTTCTAAAGTTTATGTCAATCGTTTTCTAAGAAAAAATTACATAAGAAATGTCTATTTGCGTAACTGTATTGAAGGTTTTGATTTTTTAATGATTTTTTCAAAATTTCACTCAAAAATTTAGGGGGTTCTGAACATTCGATTACGTTTAAAAATAACAGGTTTCCAGTATTCACAGATTGTGATTTTTGTACTAAATTTCATTCGAATCGCTCCATTCGTTCGTGAGATATCGTCGCCACACACACACACACACACACACACACATACACACATACTTTCACACACACACACAGTCATCACCTAAAAAATGTTTGATTCGTGATCGGGGATGCTTGAAACGTGCTCTCCCTTCGAAACTCGAATTCGAATTCGAACCCCGTCACAATAGTTTCCTTATACATTATGTATATAAGGAAAGCAAACACAAATTTTTGATCAATTGTTTTATTTTCTCGGAGTAATATCCTATTATGATATAAGAAATCTGATATGGATATCCACATGGCTTTCGGTACTTTACTTTTTTGAATGCGAAATAGTGACGGACAAGATTCGAGACACAATGATTTTAATGCTGAAAACTCTGAATGATAACATGTAAAATTATTTTAAATTACCAAATTAACTTACATTTTAAGAAAATCTAACTTGACAATTGGAAATACTAACGACATCTGCTGAACAATGTAGTCCATTATATTATTTTAAATTACATTACTTATTATCAATTCATGAATTTGGCGTTATTTTCGTAATTTTAACGTCATTTTTGCTAATTTAATGACATTCTCATCAATTTGACACCACAGTAAGAAAAATCCCCAAAATGAAATTTCATGTCATTTTTAGATACATTTATTTGAAAAACCTGTAATATCTTGAGAACAAACAGGTCAAGCTAGATTTCTAAAGTTTAGGTTATTCGTTTGAGAATAAAGAACTACATATAAAAGAATATTTTTTTGGCGTAAATTAAATACTAGAGAAGGTCTCGCACTAGAATGTGGTGATAATTATAAATAGTTTGTTTATGACTGGCGTGTCGTAAATTTACATAGTAGTTCGTTGTTGTGATAATACGTCATTGTGTGTTGTCTGGTGTTAACTGAAAATAAAATGATGTATTAAACATTCAAAGAATTATTCAGCCGAGTATAAAGAGGATACATTTTTAGTCAACTCTAAATTGTATTATAAATATTCTTATGTTAAAGACTCTCATAATTAAATTCACAATAACTATTTGATTTTATACAAATTATAAGTTACTGCATTAATCATATATTATTTTGCTGAAATACTATATGCGAGATACAGGATCGTTTTTTTTACTTGACGAGTCAAATAGGTCTATGTTATCTTCTCAGATAAGATATATAGACGTTTATCTTATTCACTTTCGTGCACATCATTTGATGTAAGTGGTAAGGCTACTACGTCCCTTTAAGGATCCATAGTTATACTTCTATATCACTCACAAAATCACTTCTCTATAACGTAATGTTGAATTCAATGAATCTTTTTACAACAAAACCGCCATAATGCCCTGACTGTAAGGAATCGAATGAAAATTAGGATGAAAGTTTTATCCATTGCATGGGGTTATCTGCGAGCTTCCCCCAGGCTACTTATTGGCTCTCAAGTCTCGGTCTCCGGTTCAGATATGTTGCAGTTCATAACGTTTTTGATCTGGTTATCCGACTGAAATCCGAGCGCTACGGAAAATATAAACACTTGGTACGCTTATATCTCTGAATATAATAGATAAAAATGCAGAAGATTATAGTATTTGAGTCAGAAATTGCTTACTATTTATGAAAATATATAGATAAATTCAATATCTCAATATTTGGAACAGTATTTAAAAATAGAAGAAAGAAAATGTCTGAGCGGGTTTCCGTTTCACTTTGCTCAATTTCACACTAAATAGCTTCTATAAAAATATTGATATAAACTTCAAGTGACAAAAATGTTCAGTAGAAAATTAAGTTTTAGAACAATAATTTATTTTCACGAAGCTCTTATAGTTCTTGAATAATAGTTTTGCGAAGTGGAAAAAGATCGAAAATGTCCTTCTTTAAAGATTCCAATGCTTATCTTAATGACTAAAAGTGCTATAAACAATAAATAAACAGTTTGCAGTCGTTTAAAGGCTCTACAAGGATGCATAATTGAATCTTTGTTTTTGATATATATAAATATTTTGAGATATTTCTAAAGGTTGTTTCGGTTTTCCTGCTAATGGTGGTCGCTGCTTGATAGTCGCTCATAACTTAATAATTATTTAAGATTAAATTGTTTCATTTTGTGAGACCAGAAATAGATCTCACATGTGTTTTGGTGAGACAGTTTTATACCAGTTATTTATTGATCTAAAACATCGAACAATACTTGTAGTCTGGATATCGTCGAGGTTTACAGCAAACCATAAATTTAGGAGCGTCAAGACAGAGGGGCCGAGCGGGCCCTGACGAGAATGCCAAGTAGCGACATTGGTTCAATGATTAATCAATGAAGAAAGTCCTTGTTGCGTCACACTGAATGCTGCAAATGAAAGCAAAGGGGGAGTGACACCCCCGAGGGAAAAAGGGAGCCGCAGTCTGTGACCAAAGAAGGACACTAGGAGCAGACTTTGACAAATAACTTCGAGATGATGACTTAATAACGACTTGTGGAATAATAGTTCGAGTTCGACATTATAATTATGACTTAATGATTTGTGCGGAGATTAGAGAGAGACTTGTGCGACATGATGACTTGTTGATGTGCGGGTGTGCACGCCATGAGTACAAAGTGATCGTCGACATTATGGGTCAGTGAATAAGTACTTCGAGTCTATTCCGGTAATATGATCGGCGAAGTACCAGGTGGTGACAAAGTACAAGACAGACTTGAAGGTATGTGTTCCTCAAAAGAATATCTAAGTCTAAACAAATATATTAGGCCAGTTAGGTAGTCTCGCATGTTCCCCCGCCAAAACTAATAATTAATTGTGTAATGAATTAATAAGTGTTTATGGTGTTAATAAATGTTTTATTCTTAAAGTTTAAATGAAGTAATCGATTTAATGTTATTCTAATAATATTCATGTACAGAACTCACGCAAAGATAAATAATTGGAGGGTTTTATATAGCGGCACAGCAATGAAATGTACAATAATAAATAAACCCACTATACGAGCAATTTATGACCATGTATATTAAGTTTAATTTAACAACATTATTATAATTAATAATAATAATATTCTTCATACTTTTAATGTTTGCCACACATTTATGTATCCTTCTTTAGTTTTAATAGGCCCATATTATCTGTTAGGGACTAAATAAATGAGACTGAAAAAAGAAATAAATATATTCAGCTTTATTGGAGTTTAATTTTTCAAAATGTTATTCGCGCAAAACCATTTCAGCTTCAAAAGATTGGAACTCCGCCATCTTTTAAAAAATATATCTGTCTGTCTTAAAACTTTTGTGCGTCTGTATTAGAGATGTGTATATTCTGTATATAACTATATGGGTGTGTTATCTTGTTCAAACTGCGCGATTTGATAGGAACTTTGTATGTTTAGTTCGATCATTGGACATGAGACTTCTATTCATGTTTGGTCATATATGACAAAGAAAACGCCAGTAAACATTAACAACATTTGGTTTCTAACATTTGGTTTGAAACTAAGCATACTTCCAAACATTCTGACATAGAAACCAAAAACTTTCAAACATTTGGTTTCTCTGACACTTATTTTATATAAAAGGAGTCATATAAAATAATTATGTCAAGTAATGTTAAATAAATACTTTATGAGGGCATAATTTATGGTACAACTAATGATAAAACTTATTAACCACTAATATGTACCGTTCAATATTAACATACAGCGTTAAATGTTTTTTATTTAAACTGTTAAGAATCATAAGGAATATCTTCATCATTTTAACATATACAGAAAAGTTTGGAAATAGTAAGACTATATTTTATGGTTCTGTAGCGTATAAAAATAATTTTATAATTAGCCATGATTTTACAATGGCACGTTGCTGATATAACACACCATATTAATTTATTGTGTTGCCCGGTGTTTCTTCTAAAAGTAAATTGATTAATAACATAAAATTAATTTCACTTATCCAATAAAAAGACATTAAATTTTTCAAACTAAAATTTAGTAATTATTATTAATTTTATCATTAAGTCTTATTTACCAAATTTATCAATTATTAACATAATAGTTGCTAGAGCTGTCTTCGTGTTCTGATACAGTACGGATACTATTAATTTAGTACACTGGCTACAAAGTCTTCAAAATCTTTCCTCAAAATGTTTATGTAAATGGTTACCTGATTCATCCTTGATGCCTGTCATTGGGCCTGGACTCTTTTTCCAGTCGTCCGGCGATTTCACACACACTTTTTCTAGGAGCACAAATCGACTTATTAAAATCAAGGTAATTGTAATGTACTTCGAAAGAAAGTATAATGCAATGTTATCCGTAAGAAAGTCATCTCAAGACTAGAAAATCATTTTATGTCTATAGTAAAATTAGGTATCTCTGCATGTCATTTTATGTCAACGGTAATTCAGGAATCTGTCTTTTTCACAAACTCTCGTACTAAAAGTTATTTTGTGTTTTCCCCTTTCTGCTCATTTATTTGGCAATTTGTTCTGCTATTGGTTGCAATTCTGCGGGCGGAACTTAAGTTAAGCTCCATTTGGACACGACTTTCTGCCTTGAAGTCTTGTTTGCGTCATAAAGCGCATGTGTTACGAAGTCATAATTTTATAGCTTGGGCAGTAAATTACTGCCCCCCCATTATAAAAACTGGCGTCTCAAAACTGGCAATAAAACTATTGTGTTGGGCTTGGTGCCAGCCTGTTGCTTTTTGAATCTATAGACAAAAATATTCTTTTCTATTCGTAAAGTCAATATTTTAATGGTTATATTCGCGTACTGTGTCACAAACTCCCCCGCTGATGGAAAAAAAAGCAAAAATTCGAACAGAAAAGTCCCATCAAGAATCAATATTTGACCAAAATAGTTCAGGACAGTCAATTTCAATTATAATAAGTATTTTATCAAGAATTGCTTTTACACCATTATTTCTTAGAACGAGTGATTGAGACATCTTTATTTCATTTTTATTACAATCAACGTGATGGAAAATATGAAAGAATAATAAACGAGGGGTGTCCGATAAGTATTAGCATTTTTTAGTCTTATCAATTACGGATGAGAAATACAGGATGCATATATGATATTGACATATGCAATACAGTGCTACAAGTAGTCGAAGTCAGTTTTTCACATAATCTCCGTTCACCACTAGGCAGTTCCTCAACCTATCAACAAGTAGATTCATTCCGGTAGCGAATAAATCAGCAGGGGAGTTGCAAATCCATTTACGGACAGCCGCTTGCAGATAGCCCATGCTTTCATAGTGCTAGCCACAAAGACGACCGAATGGACCGAAACGGTGGAAATATGAAGTTGCTAAATCCGGACTGTAAGAAAGTGCGGTAAAACGGTTCACTTTTGTTTTGTGATTTCTTCCTGTACTGGCTTAGCTATATGCGGGAAAGCGTTATCATGCTGAGGCAACACTTGATTGTTTTGCAATATTGGCAATTTGTTCCTAATACTCTGCGTGTAACGTATCGCTTAAAGTAGTCTCCATTGCTTTTTATCAAAAACGGCACCAAATTTTAATATCAAGCAGACCAGCTTTAACTACGTTGCAATGGAAGTTGTAGTAATAGTTTCACACATACATATGATCATACAAACGGTTTTGTTTCTACAGGAGTAGAAATCCATATATTTATCGAATACCCTTCCTAAAATTCGGCATGACATTTTCACTTCGTAATTAATTTAGTTCTTAAAGTAAAGAAATATGAAATAGATTCTTTACAGGGTAGAACGCTGTGATACATTCGTCTTCCACTATTTAGATGCCGACAAATAGCTATCTAAGGGAAGAATATATGTGCTATTCTTGTACATTATAAAATAAAATACTGAAATGTATAAGCAAATTTTATTGCATTTAATATTACGAATAACAGCCTTATCTTAAAAATAATATTAATCAAAGTTCATGATGAATAAATTATACTTCTAATATGTTCTAAACACATGCGATAAATTTAAAGCGATTTTATTCTGTTTTGCTTCCTCTATGCGAGTTAAATGTCAACATTTAAGCATTTTAGCCTGTCACGTCTGGTTTTAATTTTGATATCTTTAAATGCATGGTACTTTAATACAATGCCCCTTTTTAATATGTATGTCTGATGTTTTAAATGTTAATTCAAGTCAAAGAATGTGCAGATAAGAAGACATTTTACTCCGTTATTCTGGTGAAAATAGAATGACTTAAATATTTTGAATTTAAGGAGAAAGAAATGTGAAGGAGTTTAAGGAGAAAAGGAATGTGGAGGAGTTGAAGGAGGAAAGCCATTTTGTTTACTTTTTCGCAATATACAATTAATTAAAAATAGAATACAGTATTATAATGGAATCAAATAATGCAATCAAACTATTTTTATAGTTTTGCATATCATGGAATTTAATACTGAATTATGGAATCATCAGGGATTTACTAATACTGAATACGTATCAATGATAATCTAAGTTCTACATATAATAAATATTGAGAAGTCGATGTTTCAAGATACTTTTTAAAATGAAGTGGAAATTCGTAATGACTTCCCCTCCTCCTTTTAACTCAAGAATTGGATCCTTAATCCATATCAGGCATCATCTAAATTATACCTATAACAGATTCTTTGAAATAGAATCAGAAGTGACTTAACTAGAATGGGAAGTAGAAATAACTAGTGAGTTCTTTCACCCCTTCTAGAATTTTATGCTTAATCCATATCAGTCATTACCTAAGATCGATCTATAGCCACTTATGAGAAATATGAGAAATAGATGTTTTAAGGAAAATTGTTGAACCGGAATAGGAAAATAATTCCGTAAGTGAAAATTCTTAGTGATACACTCCACCTTCGTCAGAATTCGTTTATAAATCTAAGTCGGTTGTCATCTAAGCTATAGCCAATCATCTATAGCTAATCTTTAGATATAGATGTTTCAAGTAAAATGAAAATTTTTCATCGTGAAATGGGAAAATAACCTGAATTTCTTAGTGAACTCATCCCTATTCCTCTTCGGGATTTGATACTGAATCCATTGTGATCTGAGCTGTATTTTCAGCAAATCTTGAGAAATATATGTGTCAAAGAAATATTCTTCGCTAAAACAATAATATGACAACATTTTCCTCACCAATAATTATGTCAAATAATGTAAAATAGGTTATCGTGTTGTATGATAGTACACACCACCGGCTTGTAATCTCCGTTTTATTTTCATTTCTGTTTCAAAATTTCTTCTGTAATATATATAATTATCAGGATTATGTGTAGTTAGAGCTTTAATAATGACTCATATGGAGTCAGCATTGAATTTCAGAAGAGGTAGGGGTTCACACATTTCCATTTACAGTTTTAGAGATGTTACTTTTTCTGAAAATTTGCATGACTGTAAATAAGTATGCAAAAGAGAATGAAAATGCTTAATATTTCAGCCAAAATTGAAGGTTACACCCCCCATTGGTCAATATATAAACTTTCCCTCATAAGTTTCTTGCTGTTTTCTGAGTTATTTAAATTCATGCCTTAAATTTATTGAAAATGGTTTGTTATGAAATCAGTTTGAGTAATAGAGTTTTTAAATGTGATGGTGAATGCATCGCAAGTGCGTATTTGAATATGAATTGAGATTTTTCTAAAGTGTCATGTGCTGGCATCTTCTTAGTTTTTCTTTCAAAGTCAAGGCATCCATCACTAAATACCCGCATTATACGGAATGGCGAGAAAATTTTAATATTTAAAATCTGGAAGAATTCCAGTATCTGAAAAGGCCTCTAAAATTTAATTTTTTTTAAAACCTTGTCATGGCGAATTATACGCAAAAAATATTTTCCTCTGATGAATTGGGAAAAAATATGAAGATGAGTGTTATGAATGATGCGTTAGAAAGCTGTTATCGTAGCCGAAGATGCAAAATTATTTCTTTTGAAAATTTTTAAAAAGAACGAATTGTCATTTATATGCAAAATATTTGTCAATAAATATGATATTAAGATACTCGAGGAGATATTGATTATTAATTAGATATTTAGTATACATTTAACTATGCATCGCGGAATGGACTAGCATGCATAGCTCTGTATTATATATTTTAAAATTTTATTTGATTCTTATATGTTTTTAAATATTAATTAAAACATCTGATGTGGACAGCATATGACCTTCCCTACTGATTCAAATGAGTTTTCAATGTTATAACCTATTAAATGAAGTGCAATTGCCTCAAATGAGACTGATACCTCTTTCATATAGTTTCCAATAAGCAATTTTAATGCTTCTTCTATTTCTTTTGGTAGTATATAGCATTTTACAACATCACAAGCTCCTCAGAACGTGAAGGAAAAATTAAATAACTTTAGAACCGTTAATCTTAAAGTAATGGGGCTGATCTTATTTGTTTTGCCGATAAATGTTAAACACAAAGCAAGTATTTAATGAATACATTTCAGCGCCTTTAGCCTCTGATTTCAGGATTTGACGATTTTTGCGAGACATTTCGCAAAAAAAAATTTTTTTTTAAATTGTACCAAAATTAATCAGCACCAGCGTAATCTACAAGTGTCTCACAAAATTTTGAATCCGAGTTTCGATTTTTTTATTCTATTCTAATTCTTTCCCTACACATTACTGTGTACTGTAAGGCAAATAATTAACAGCCTTAGGTATAATTTTATTAACCAAAAAATATTAATGAGGACAAGTAATTAGCCAAAGTTTGGTGTTAGTGGAATAAGAAAGCATTCAAACGTTGGTGCCCATACAAACAAGCAGACGGTTGGTCTGATTAATGATACTCCCAAAAAGCAAAATAAAATGAAGCAATAAAGTTCGCCTATGTTTATTATCTACAATCCAAATTATACACATTTCCTTACAGATTATAAAGTGCTATTTCCTCCATCATTTTTATTTTCAATCAGCCATCTTGAAAATTAATACTAACCAATATTGTGTATAAATAAATAGAACTGGTGTCTATTGAAGAATGCTATCAAAAGTAAAGAGTCCAAACACATGAATCAAACAGTTGAGATGAAGAACGGTACTTGCATCCTAGCAATTAGAAAAAATATAAGAATATTAAAAATTTCTGAGCTAAACGACCCTCCTTCTTCAAGATATCGAAAATGGAGCAGTAATTCCAAGAGTAGATAGATGACTGCTTCTCAATAGACACTTTGCTGATATGACACAGAAAACCCCCCAAATAGTAGTTTTGGAAAATCAAACCAAAATATTTAAGAGAAATATAAAGAACTGGAAATTGTACTGGAATTGTCTCAGGATTTAAAATGAGCGGTCGAGGTGTAGCCCTGTGTCTGCCTACGTAATAGTATTTTATTTTATATTTGTTATAAGACAGCGTATTGTTAAAACGTTATTCGGTTTTCAGGAATTTTCTGTGAGTTCCGGTGCATTAATTATCTTTTTGCATTTTTATAGTTTGCTTTTTAAATCCCATGTTCCATGGTATTCTATAGACAACCCCTGATTTACAGCAAAGTGGGTGGAGCCGATGAAGCTCGCTGAAAGTTAAGAGTAGAGATGACCAGAGGGATAGGATTCAGACGACCTGAGTTCTATTCCCGGCTCTGAACAGACTGTCCCCGTGTTCACGCGGAGTACGGGCACGTTAAATTTGTGGGTCCATAAGTCTTTCCTATAGGTGGTATTGAAAGGAGGGTATGGTACCTATGGATGCTTATCCCATTGGGTTTCTTCTAAAATGAATGGCACTTCCTGAACGTCCAAACAGATATCTTATATTTTCGGGTCAGTTGGAGAAGAAGAGTAGATGACAGAAGGCTATTTGGCTTTCAGGAATTCTCTGTGAGATCCGATGCATTATTTGTCAGTTTGCATTTATTTAGTTAGCTTTTTAATCCTGTGCTCCATGATGTTCCATGGACAGTCCCTGCCTTACAGCAAAGTGGGAGGATCCGTCCAAACAGATATCTTATATATTCGGGTCAGTTGGAGAAGAAGAGTAGATGGCAGAAGGCTATTTGGCTTTCAGGAATTCTCTGTGAGTTCCGATGCATTATTTGTCAGTTTGCATTTATTTAGTTAGCTTTTTAAATCCTGTGCTCCATGATGTTCCATGGACTGTCCCTGCCTTACAGCAAAGTGGGCGGATTCGTCCAAACAGATATCTTATATATTCGGGTCAGTTGGAGAAGAAGAGTAGATGACAGAAGATTTTGGCTTTCAGGAATTCTCTGTGAGTTCCGATGCATTATTTGTCAGTTTGCATTTATTTAGTTAGCTTTTTAAATCCTGTGCTCCATGGTGTTCCATGTACAGTCCCTGCCTTATAGCAAAGTGGGCGGATCCGACGAAGTTCGCAAAATTTAAGAGTTGAGATGATCGCGGGGATTGCATTCAGACGACCCGAGTTCGATTTCCTGCCCTGCACAGACTGTCCCTGTGTTCACTCGGTATACGGACAAGTTAAATGTGTGGATCCGTAAGTCCTTCCGAGAGGAGGTGGCAGGGGAAGGAGATATGGTACCTATGGATGCCTCCTCATTGGGTTCCTTTTAAATTGGGAGGCACTTCCCGGACGTCCGAACAGATACATTACATCTTCGGGTAAGTCGGACGATCTGGGTCGAAGAAGAAGAAGAGTTGAGATGACAGAGATATGTTAAGCAGAAGACCTCCTGAGAAAGTGCTGGAACGAAATGATCATAATAACTTAACAATAAAAATCCCTGGTACAGTTTACAGTTTACATATAGCTTTGGGACAAGCAATGATCCCATAATAATCTATATGAATGAAAGTAGTAGCAACGATGTAGGGTCAGGGCCGGATTAAGACTGTTTAGGACCCGAAACACATACAATTTGATGCCTCTAGGCAGTGGCGCTGATAATTTTCTTTCTGTCCGATAAAAAAAGCCGTTAGTCCTCCCCAAGGTTTATATTAGCAAATTAACTCATTCATTTGATCGTCGAATGTTCCTTTACAAAGATCTTGGAAACGGCTGTGCCCTTATATATCTTTATCAAAATGCTTCTATGCGACGGGCTTCAGAATTGTCCCTTAAAAATTTCGGAGGGAGTGATTTTAAGGAAAGGACCTTTAAAAAGGATACTGTATTTTTGTTTATACATCTGACTGAAGTGTGTAGAAGGTCCAGGCCGCCCGAATCACTTTAGGGCATGAGCAGCAAAGTGAGCGGTCGGTGACTGAAGTGCGTGAAACATGTTTTTCAAAAGACCAGCTGCAAATTGAGGAAGTTCTCCACATAGCGAAAAATATTATTTAGGTACAAACTAGCAAAAAGCAGAAGAGTGTTGCGCTGAGTTTCAATCATAAACTCACCATGACAAAACCATCCTCAAACAGTTTGTTTATTAATTTATGTTGAATTATGTTGCTTCAGTTTTTACTCATTGCTACCGACACAGAATACTATATTTAAAAGTTTCACTTCCATAGGAACCCATGGAATCATCTTTAACATGGGATTTCGCATAGATACTAGCGTTCGGGGAGCCAACCATCGGAGCTATGATGTAAACAAAGCTTGGCTGCTAGATTTGGCGATTATGGCTCGCTTGGCGATTTAATGTTAATGCGGCCCCCCCCCCCCAAAAAAAAATACGGAACTGTACTTTTATAATTTTTTCAACTATAAATATGATCAGCAATTAAAAATAATTTTATCTCTAATATATTTATTAGTTTAAGTAAATTTAAATAACTAAACATAGATATATATTTAATTCATGTAATCATAAACTAAATAAAAATTGACGCATTGCATCACTGTAAATTGTTATACACCAAAAATTACAAGCTAACATACTCAAAAGACTGAAATATTATATAATATTTTCTGTCTAAAAAGTATATTAGCGTGGTGTTTGTTAAATTGCTTAGTTCTTAATTTATTATGGGCTGCTGATAATATATTTTTTTAAATACACTAATATTCTTATAATAAATAACAAATTTACATAAATGCACTGTCAAAGGTGTGGAACGCAATCGTTAATTACAAAGGGGATTTTCCACATTACGTTAGTTAGTAAAGAGTATACAAAATATATACATATACCATATCATATTCAACTTAACTAGCTCTAGGAAAAGCTATCCAAATATCAATTTTTATACATTATAAAAATGCAGAAAAGGTTTTGTAACTAATAATACCACTGCTTCATAGAATTTAGTCTAGTCGGCAGTGATAATACAGCACTGATTTCTTATGATGGATACGTGTATATTTACGATGAACACGTGCATAGGATGAAAAATAAAATTAAATTGCATACCTTGTAAACGTAATTCCTTTTTTTTTAGTAATCCATTTCTTGAATTGCACGCTAGTAAGCTACAAGAAAGTGTTTCATTCAGGGCCAAATAGGGTTATATTAACAGAACGTTTTGGCGTAAACATCACTAACCATCGTTAAGAGTGCCAACTTTGATATTTGATTTGAATTTGGTCGAAGATGAAGGGCACTGCGATAGAGACTGAAACGTCTACATATACTGGTTTGTGGATATCGAGTATGATTTTTCTACTTATTTTAACTAACTGTACGCTTTATTTGGTGCAGCGTTCGTGAAGTGATGAAAGTTTTATTGTGGGATAAATCAAACGAAACAATTTTTGATATAGGATATATCAATAAAATATTATCGATACATATTAACGGTCCACATAAATACCTCATTTTATATTTTTAGAAAATCAGAATGTATGGGATAATAATTGTTATCTATTTAAGGATTAACAAATTGCTGTCCAGATGATTGGCGCTAGAATTAGAATCAATGACCCTTCGGTCCTAAAATATGCAAAAGGAAAATTTGAACCTGATATGGCAGAATTAATGTCGATACGAAATCCACATCGAAATATTATTTCAAGTTTTGAAATTTTTCCTGATCACATTTTAATTGCTAAAATAGTTATCCGGGATGAAATAATGTAATTAAAATGTTTCACACTCCCCACTTTCATATTTATTGAAAATAAGTTTTTAAATTGGGAACAGTTTTTTCGACAAAGAAAGTTAAACCATCTGAATATTACTTCTTTTGAGATGGCGACAGCCTTTTCAACAATGAAAGAATAGATTTTGAAGACACAACAAAGAAATTAAACGTTTCCTATAAAGGTAGCTTAAAATTATTTTCACTTTAAAATTGCATAACAAATAGAAATTTCATCGGATTGTAACCGAAATAGGAGCCGACACATGGCAATATATTCTAAATCGTCATACCACACTGCAAATCATTTGAGGCCATAGGTCCTTTTCTGGCCTTGGCAGCCTTGAAAATCTCTCTATTTTAAACGGATTTGGTGAGCGGTTGCATCTAGTCTTTTTTGAATATAGAAAGATAAAGGAATATTTCAACAATTTAAATTAACAGATTCACAGGCCACCAAAAAAATTCTAAAGATGAATGATATTATTAACAAAAATTTAATAAATAAATAAATAACTCTCATTATTTTTAATGCATTTCCTGCGGTTTCCTTGAAAGTAACAAAACTGCAAAAAGAAAATTCATATTAATAACATAATTAAATTTAAAGAGCCAATAATTTAAAGATCTCTCCGTAATAATATCCTTCTATTATCTGGTCAAAATAATGTTCAGTAGTTCAGTTTCAGTGGACATCAGAGATTTAAGCAGTTTTGTAATGCGCGTGTTCTTGGCTCATTCCTTTTATTTATTTGAGTTTTGGTAATATCATTTCACCTCTTGAAACTGACATCTTTTAGTTACATTTTTTGGGGATCTCAGTCATTCAGGGGCCTCCAGGCGAGGGATCACATACGCCTAATGGATAATGACCCTAATAGATTCGTATTATCAACTGGTTGTTGTGGTTTGGGCTCCAAGTGCAGCATAATTAGCTATATTTTAATTTTTAAAGAACTATAATTAAATTGTTATTGAAAAAGACACCTGGCGTTAAACTGACTTCCGAAATTTCGCACAGACCTTTCCCTTTCACTAGGAGCATTTTTATTCCGATAATGTTGCTACTTACTGTAGTACTAACCAATTGATTATATTAATATTGATGAGATGTAATAAAGTCACCATTGCAGGAGGCAACCACTATATAACCCTGGAAGTCAGAAAAATTTTAAAGGTTGCTCTGGTCCCAAAAGTGTACGGGGCTGTAGAAAATCCACTGCCCTCTATTATTAGGTAAGCATTAAGCAAAAATATACAACTTTTGTACACATTTTTGATTTTTATTGGTGTCCCCTAATTTGCTGGTGCCCTAAGCACGTGCTTATTGTGCCTATTGGATAATCCAGCACCGTGTAGGGTAATGCACTTACTTATTAAGTTGTTTTAACCATGAATTTTGACAAATAAGATCATTTACAAAATTTAATAATAACTTGCAATCTGGCACCACATATATTTAAATACCCTAATATTCAGAGTAATTAATGATGATTTATTAAGTAGCAAAATTTTAATATAAAAAATAAATGTATTGAAATGATTCATGCTTAATTATTAATCCCCCAATTAGAATTCTATTTTAGAGGTGCACTAGGTATTTTGAATGCAGCAGCTGAAAATAGGTGGGGTTTGATTTTTAATAGGAAGTGAAGATTAACATGTTTTTAATATATGAATATCATGTGAATAAAATATGTAAATATTAACATGCAATTAATTTCAAATTTATTAAATTATTTCAACAAGTAAACTTAAATCATATAATTTATCAATTTGCTACAAATTCTCATCACGAAATCCTACTTAAACCGATGGTGATTACAAGATAATAACACAATTTGTCATGCGTTGGTGCCTTTTTAATTAACAGTACATAAACAATACATACAGTATGCACTGTAGGAAAATTAAAATATCCAGTATCCTGCATTGTTATAGTGTAATTAATTTTTTGTTTGATTATTAAGTAAGGCATTTTTAAACGGAAAACAAATTAAAAAATAAAAGTGTCCCAAGGGTGTATTTTGTTTAAAAAATCGATATTTATGTTTCACTTCATATTAGAGCTTAAATCTTATGCAAAAAGAAGTGGAAAAAACTTGATATGATATTTTTTTTTGCAGTGAGACAGCTTTTGAAGATATTGTTGCCATTTTGTGTCTGAGAAATCAAGTACAACTTGTACGAACATGGCATCGTGATTAATGACTACAGTCAGGAAGTTCTTCAAAATGTTGCTTATTTCTTTGGGTTTGATACGATTAAAATACGATATAAAATTTCCGTTGTATGAAATTTCAGTATTCCAAAATATAATGTAGTACACGCTGACATGCAAAATTTATATTTAGTAAATTCTCTGTTTAAGCGAGATTTTGCGTAAAGTTAAACGAATCAGGTTATATATTTAAATCATTGATACTCGATAATTGTAAACAACAACCGAAAACGTATTTTACTCCAATAATTTCGAAATATCATCTCTGATATGTAATATATATATAAATGAAGATTTCGAATATTTATTTATTTATTTATAAATGACAAGCATTTCACAACTAAGCCACTAGCCTTTTAGCTTCCCAATATTTTTGAACAATACAACTTAAATCACTAAATGCAGTACATGTGGCTAAAGGTTCTCTAGTCGTCCAGAATTACATTATATATGTAGATTCCAAATATATCCAAATATATGTATTGTGAAAAATATTCTTTGAGATTTTTTTATTTAAAAGGAGGAGATTTCAGGATATTCAGGAGATTTTTTTTTCCTTTTATGAGACACAAAGTTTTCCAAGCAAATAAATCTCGCAATAAAATTTTTCCTAGAGTTTCAAACACAAAATTTATGTACATTGTGATTTTTTGCGAACTTCAAGGTCTTCCTGAAATTCAAAAATTTACATTTCGACCGATTTATAAGAGCTCCGTCTGATTTCTAGTTACGGACATAGAGACTGTGTATGAACCATTTGTGGAAATTCGCAAGCTGGACCCCCTCACCGTTCAATCCGGACCCGCCTTACCTCCTATCATTTTAAATTTCCGTACTATTTCTATTCGCTCTCGCAAAATTATTATCCCATACCACTTATAATTTCAAATATTCTACGTTTTTATTTTCAACAATATTCTTAATTATGAGGGCAGAATTTGCCTTATAGGAAGTAATATATAAGAAAAGGATATGCTGTGTTTGTTCTTTTACTCTGACAAAACTGACTTGTAATTAGAAAATGTCTGACTTTTACTGTACTTGTAATTAGAAAATGTCTGAAACAATTTTTTTGCAGCGTAGAAAAGGGCTAAATGAAAATAATTATTTTTAATCACGTATCATACATTGAAAGCATAATTTTGGTTTATTTTTAAATAAAGGAATTAGGAATAAAAAGATCCTGTTTTCTGATAAGACACGCAAAGCTTTTCAAATTATGAAAACTTTAAGCAGCATATTTTCTAGTCACAAACTTTTGCGATTTTCTCACTGAAGTTTTACCACTTGTGGCTATAGTCTGATTTTGCGTTGCTTCAATTCCAGGTTAGAAACACGGAAATGTCTAGTAAGATCTTATTGTGCATAGATAGTCATATTAGTTTCAAATTCCCTTTAAACTGCATGTCCCGGTCAAAGTAGCCTTGGTGTTCATAGAACTTTATGTTCCAAAATAATAAAATCCTGTCCCAATCTAAGACATACATGTCATCTAAAGTAATGTAATTTATTTATTTAACAAGATAATTTATTTAACAAGATAACTTTCACTCCCTTAAAGGGGGCCAACGGCCCTACCGTGCTGAAAACATCGGTTCCCTTTAGATCACTGAAGTCAAGCAGTATCGGGCGCGGTTAGCACTTGGGTGGGTGGCCACCTGGGAACACCGTGTGCTGTTGGTACATTTCGGGTGCGGTAGCCCGGTGGTTTGCGCGCTGGATTTGCACGCTGCCACAACTGCCGTAGTGTTCATGCGGAGTACGATCATGTTAAACATGTGGGTGCGCAAGTCCTTCCGAGAGGTGGGTGGTAGGGGAAGGAGGGTACGGTCCCTGTGGATACCTCCCCCACTGGGTTCCGGTCTAAATTGGGTGGCACTTCCCGGCCGTCCAAGCGGTTACCTTACACTTTCCTGGTCGGTCGAGCGGTCTGGGTCTCAACAACAACTCCCTTATAGGGATCTTATCACGGTGCAATTTTGTGAATATCTTTTATATATTTATAAGATTGAATTAAGCTAAAATCAAATATCTATATTGCAATGGCGATAACTGCTATTTGTCAGAACACAAATTGATGAAAATTATGTCACTACAATTGTTTTAAGGATATTATGATCCCTCTTAAACACGGTGGAAGCACTGTGAATAGCTGATCAAATGCAGCTGCTAAAAATATTTGTTTATTTATGCAAGCCTCCATGCTATACAGGCAATTGTAATTTATCCCCTGATTGATACACACTGCTTCCGACATGAAGATAGGTGCTCATAATTTCTTTGAAACAAATTTTTGTCACCTAATTGTCAGTGTAATGGTAAATGCAAAGTTTTACCTAACTTAATTACGACACCAATTATGTGGTGCTTTGATATACATTTATTAGGGAAAACGTAATTATGTGGTTGAACAACTATTAATCACATACTATTTAGGAGAAGATTAGCTGATAATTGTGATTTCATGGGAGTGTGAATGCTAGATCTCTACCTTGAACCGACTCTCCGGAGTTTCTTGAAACCTTACGATATAAGATCGATACGTAATTCGGTACGTTATCCAACTCAATGTCAGATGAAGAATTGATTTATGGCCATCATCTCATATAGTAGAGACTCGACACAAGTGAATACTTCCGGCCACACACTAAGCTGCAGTAAGCCCTCGGGTCTGTCGTGTTGTCTGGGTTTTTCACATGTGAATACTTTCGTTGGCATTTATGTCCGGCGCTTCTCATTCCGCCCATTGCCGTTCTGTTCTCCCTAACTCACATATCAAAATATTGTTAATTCAGTATAAAGCTATATTACAGTATAAAATATCATCCACTAGAGAACTTTGTCTGGCAAAAAAAACCCAATCAAAATACTCTTTTGAATTTGCCCATCTGCATTTTAGAGGATGATCTAGCTCTGCCTTACTGCTGAAGACTAGGCCTGCTTCTAAAATCTGATTGGTTCGTCTGACAGGTTACGTGGAGTCACGTGATAAGTTGCTTATAGGGTTTGACTGGCCTGGAGAGATACGTTAATTGGCTTGAAGAATATTTCCTACAGCTGGGATATCCTCGGGTCGCTCCGCCTGTGGAAATTAAGCTACAGCTGTGATGTCGTAAATAATTTGATTAAGAAAATTCAGCGATGGCGTCAATATGACGAGCCTTTTTTATTCTCCATTATTTATCAACGATTACTGTCAATGCACCTTTCAACACACTTCACCGTTACTATTTTAATATTTGAAATGCTTCTAGATTTGGAATGACTTCATTCAAAAATTCATTAGAAAAATCTGAGGGTCTTCTCAGCATTCGATGGCGTTGAAAATCAATTGGGTTCCAGTATTCATGTAATAATTATACAAAACCTTTTTCAAAACGTTCTATTCGATATAAAAATATCGCTTCCAGAGATTAACACACACACACGCACGCGCACACACGCACGCTCACACACACACACACACATACTTTCACACACACACACACACACACACACACACACACACACACACACACAGACATCACTTCAAAAATGTTTGATTCGTGATCAGGGATGCTTGAAACGTGCTCTCCCGTCGAAAACTCGAATTCGAATTTTCGACCCCGTCACAATACTTTCCTTATACATTATGTATATAAGGAAAGTAAAAATTCAGAGAGACGCATCGTTCTGGGTCCTGGATGAATCCTGAAACAAATTTTATGGCCGTACGACACATAGATGTCCTTCTACAGACTGCACATACACACAAACAAACATATTATTTTATTATGTATAGCTGTACCCGGACAGAGCCCCATATAAGTATTTCATTATAAGTATCCCCATATGAGTTTTCTATCAATTCCTATTTTCCCCAGGAGGGAAAAGCAGGGAGTTTTCTTAGCCCAAAGAATCCAAAAACTGAATTCCTTGATCATGAGATCGCTTCGCGAGCTATTTCATGCCAAACTAAAGTTTAAATCGATAAACTGTTTATTTCATCGTGTTATTCAGTTATTTCTCTATAAATGTATCAAATTTCATATTACTTTCCTTATATACATAATGTATAAGGAAAGTATTGTGACGGGGTCGAAAATTCGAATTCGAGTTTTCGAGGGGAGAGCACGTTTCAAGCATCCCTGATCACGAATCAAACATTTTTGAAGTGATGTCTGTGTGTGTGTGTATGTGTGTGTGTGTGTGTGTGTGTGTGTGTGTGAAAGTATGTGTGTGTGTGTGTGTGTCAGTGAGTCTGTGGAGACGATAACTGACGAACGAATGGACCGATTCGAACCAAATTTGGTACAAAAATCACAATCCGTAAACACTGGAAGCCTATTGTTTTTATACGTAATCGAATGTTCAGAACCCCCCTAAATTTTCGAATGAAATTTTGAAAAAATCGTTAAAAAATCAAAAACGCTAATAGAGTTACGCAAATAGACATTTCTTATGTAATTTTTCATTAGAAAACGATTGGCATAAATTTTAGAACGCTAACATGAACCGTTCTCGAGATATTGTACATTTTTCAAAAAAATATGAAAAAGTCACATAAAAAAAAATTCCTATTGAGAAACATGTTCACTTTTCATATGTAATACCATGCGATAAATTGGGTGACATCATTCTCGTGGATCTAGCTCGTTCCATTCATGAAAAAATATACTTTGAATAATACTTTTGTATTAGAACGCCAATAGTCATTTATCTGCTGTAAGAATAACTTTTTTCTTAGTGCATAACTCTTGGCGAGATTTTGGCGACGAATTTGGCGGAATGTCGCCAACTTGGCGACTTTTTTGAAATGTTGCCAAATTAATGAAAATCTCGCCAAATGGATAAAAATGATGCTAAATCAATGAAAATGACGACTAATTGTCGAAAATTCAATATCTTGGAAAGAATATTAGTATCTACTATAAGAAAATCCTATTTATTTTACTGTAAAAGTGGTAAATTCATTACGTTATATAAGGAAAGTCATGTGTTGCCCACATCAGATTTTTTTTGTATGCTATATTTTTTACGGTACGAGACAGAGAAATCGCTAGACGTGCCGATACGACAAAAAAAGTTCTCTTCAGAAGTGCATAAAGAGTAAAATATATCAAAAACTAAGTCGAAATTAAAAAAGGAGTTCCATCCTGCCAAAATTCACCTATACAGGTACCAGCCTGCAAAAATCCGTGGTCTTGCTAATGTTAATCTATCCAGGACGAGAACTCGCAGTTCAAATATTTTGTCTTTAATTTGACATTAAATATTTCTTAAACTACAATATCTCAACAAACAGTTTATTTCAGCGTATTTGCCGAAGCTTTTTCTACAAATGCACCAAATTTCATATTTTTATATGCAATAGTTTTTGCGGTGCGAAGTAAAGAATCTCGAGAAACGAGAAATTTGTCAAACAGCGGCGGCGTCAGCTACTTTTTATTAATATAGAGAGAAATTTGGCCCGTAGACGAAGTTTGAGATCATCATATTTCACTTTCAATTCACTTTACTACCAACGGAATATACAATACAGTCAACCGTTGATTTTATATTCTTCGAGCGCTCTTCATGAACACCCGTTTGAGTAAGGAGGCAAAAACTGACACGAAAATGTCGGTAAAATAATATCTTCAAACTTTTATCGCCATCAATTCTAAAGATACCGAAGTAAATTACAATACTTTTCCAAATTAAAATCAAAATCACACTACTGCGCAAGTATGCCTTTTATAGTAGCCATTAGTCCCTTTACCCCTCTCGGGAGAAATTTAAAATTGACAAAGAGTTGCATTTTTCTCCATTAAATCTTGATATTACGTCACATTATGAACACGGACAAAACAGTTACATTTTATCGTGTATTTCACGTTGAGCAAGAGAAAGAAAAATGTTGCAATTTGTGGTGAATAAAACAACATTGAATGGGTTAGTAGCTCAGCATGACTGGCACCTTTACCAAGTCTTTTGTTGACATTTAGAGTCAGAATTCGTCTTTTCCAAAACATTCTCGCTACTCAAAATGAATAACACTGCTTGAAAAACACGACTCTTTCTCTTCAACTCTTGAATAATCATGAAATCACGACTCTCTTCGCTTTTGAATAATCATTTCTAACAATTTACAACATAGTTGAAAAGTGTTTTATAAATTTGATCATTCTGTCTGTCTGTCCGTTAACACTATAACTGCCGTAAAAATGACTTTATCAAAATGAAATTTTAGTGTGTTGTTCAGACGGTCCGTGAGACATATGGGAATATAAATGAATAATATCTCCCAATTAGTTTTGTATTGAACCCGGGTTGAAAACATGAAATACATTGAACCCTATAGGACCTAATTTTTCAAACACTTTTAAAGAGAATTTAAAATTCAAAAATTGCTTCAAAAGTTTTAGGAAATATTCAAATTATCCCATAAAATAAATAAAAAAAAATTTAGCGAAATATATTCAGTAGTTTTTTAAATAAAAATAAAAATAATAATTACACCCTTTATGTGAAGAGATCACGTGACCCACTTCAAAATAAAATATGGCATCCATCTTGTGTCAAAACCGTGATTTTTAAAGTTCCTTTTAATTTATATTTAGTGTTGTATCCGTCCTAAAACCGCTTTATTTTTGTATAAAGTCTCTGCAGCTACATTCTGAAACAACGCAATTACAATATAATTGAGTTTAAATGATCATGAAATTTTGATTATTTCTACAACGAAGCCAAATTTTCACTTATGGAGAATGTAAACACCAAAAGATGTACAATGAGTTGTATAAGAATTCCTGCATTTCTTTAACGACTTTTTCAATGAAGTTTTTAGTATAGAGTTCAATTACTTGTACCTCCACAGTTTTAAGTGTTTGTTGTTGTTGTTGAGACCCAGACCGTCCGACCTACCAGAAAGGTGTAAGGTAACTGTTTGGACGGCCGGGAAGTGCCACCCAATTTAGACCGGAACCCAGTGGGGGAGGCATCCACAGGGACCGTACCCTCCTTCCCCTACCACCAACCTCTCGGAAGGACTTACGGACCCACATGTTTAACGTGATCGTACTCCGCGTGAACACGGCGGCAGTTTTGGCAGCGGCTGGAATCGAACCCGGGCCTACCGCGTGCAACTCCAGCGCGCTAACCAATGGGCTACCGCGCCCCAGTTTTAAGTGTTTAAATGAAATAAATTATTGTAGAATTGTGATGAATAAAAGTAATGGAAAAGAGTGGATAAATGAAATGCTGCTTTTATATAGAGAGCCAGGCAATTTATATTTCGATGACGCCATTTGAATAATGTACATTTGTTTTCGATGAAGTTTTCAAATATAATAAATTACTGCAGTATTATGATAATTTTAAAAATATTACCGAGGAATGTATCGCATTTTCGAGATGTTTAAATAAAATTGCTTTGAAGTTGGAAAGTGTTTTATAATCAATGCTTAATGCATGGTTGATTTTTCTGGTATTTATTTAGCGCAATGCTATCAATTTTAAGATATTTTTATGGATTTACAAACATTTTTATCAATTTAGTGACTTTTTAAAAATTCGTTAAATATATTTCTAGGTAGGACCGTTGGACTGAGCGACAAATGCTACCGAAACATCATTTCTGTGTTCTCTTATAACAGAACAAATTTTATTTAATTGATTTAGCGTCGTTTTTATCAATTTGGCGAAATTTCCATCAATTTGACAATGTTTAAGAAAATTTGCCAAGTTAGAGATATCCCGCCAAATTCGTAGATCTGAATTTGCAGATATGAAGAATAAAACATCCTAATCCCGTTTGTATATGCTATAAATAAAAACACTAAAATTGTATTAGAAGATATATCCGTTCTACTCTTATTCTGTTTCAACAATCGGCTAAACATAATATATGAGTTTATTGGCTAAATACAATATATGAGTTTGAAAACTCTTTGCCAAAATAAATGAAAGTAATGTACGCAGTCCGCAATTAATATAATTAAAAGAAAGATCAAACCGTTGATTCATAGATATATTTTTATATCCATTTATTTATTATTCAAATCGAGAAAGTAATTAAAAATTAACAAACACATTTAATTTAATTACGTTGCTGAGCAACATGATATTAGTTAGAATCTTCCTCATAGGATGCTGATAATTAAATAACCATTTTGATTTCTTAATACTGTTTATTGTCGATAAATTCTCTCTATATATTTTTTTAAAAATTAGCTGCTGCCGTCATCGCTTTTCGACAAATTCCGTGGTCCTAAATTTCTCTGTCATGTACCGCAATAACTATGGCCTACTAAAGTTGGCCTACTACTACTGTTGGCCTACTACTACTGTTAAATTGCCATTTAATTATTTTACATAAGCGAAGCTCAATAAAGTTAAAGTGAATAGGAAAACGAATGTTGGAACTTTCGCTTTTCTATTCACTTTAACATTATTGAGCTTCTCTTTCCATCATTGATTTTCCTATTGTCTTATTCTGTAAGACATGCAGCTTATCATACTGTTATAGAAAATCAAATGCAAACAACAAACTACTAGCACTTATCACAATTTGTTTTATTATGTATAATTTCATATTCATTTCATTGTTTTTTAATTTTTACGGAAATCAGTATCAATCCTTTAAATATTTAATCATAGACATAATTATTAGTTTTCTATTATTTTCTGATGTTACTATGAATATTTAATAGTCATTACATATTTTTAATCATAGTCAGCACTTATTATTTTGATCTTTTTTTTTGTGATTTGACTATGAATAATATAGTTATAAAAAGTTAATATATAGGAAATGCTAACTTCAGGTAGTATACAGTATATAAACGGTATTGAAAACTAAGAAATTTAAGAAATAAATATGAATAGGATATATTTTTTTGAAATGCAATATAATGCATGAATTAAGAGAGCAGATTTTAGAAAACCATATTTTTGAATAAATTCTCAAATAATATCTTTAAAACAATGACAAATTCAATTTTATACATTATACAGCAAGTAATATAGACTAGGATTTTGACTAATCTTTATAATAGAAATATTTAAAAGATATAAGATTTATATGAATATAAACTAGAAGAAATCAATATTTATTAATAAACAGGTGGTCCTTTCATTTTCTTCATTTTGCGAATCATTTCAATATTTTGATATTTTTGAAAAATAATTGCAATAAAGTTAAAAAAAATTAAAATGCTTATTTAATATATTTTGATATGGCAGCAGGAAAAAATTAATTATACGTTCATAAATTACTTAACCAGAGTCAATTGAACATTTTGTAGGAAACCATTATAAATTCTGGTGTATTTAATTATTTTTCAAATCTTGAAAAAGTTTCTTGCATTCAAAATAACAAATTCTGTGAGACAGGAAGAATTATATCAATATTAAGGAAACTAATAAATGCGGTTTTATTATTCATCACAGCCAGTATTTAAAGTATTGGCAAAAATAATACTTTTATTAATAACATATATAATGAAATATAGCTATATTTAAAATTAATTTAATGGTTCGTTCTGACTTTTTTCTCTCAAGGCATTTATTATAAAAATACAATGAATTTAATTTTTGTTCTTGTGTTATCTTTTCCTGAAGTCGATACATAAACATTTGATAAACATCAATTTTTTTAGTTTATTGTATGTGAAAAATAATTTTGTCAAATTTTTAATTATTTTGTTAATACTATTTTTAAGATATGCTCCTTCTGATTCAAAACTCACTTCTCTTACACATGGACTATTTGCTCCATCGTTTTACACTAATTTATATGGAACCTGGGGATATAAAGCCAGCCCTAACCCGTATACATAGGAATGACTGGTTAGATATTGGCCGGATTTGGCCACGTATTGCAGAAATCCTTTTCAATACATTCAATTCATTATATAAATTACTCGGACGTATTCAAACCCGAATAACAAAAGAGCCTTATAATCCAAAATAAGAGCAAAGGCCCAAGATGAAAAATTCCTTATGTTGTTGTTGTTTATCCTCTTTAACAGATCTGACATAAGTCAGATCAACTCCAGAAGATTGTTGACCGCCATAAAATCAATAACTAAAAGGGGGGCAGATGTCAAGTCCTCCTTGGAAAGTCCGACGCAACTCAATATGTGCTCCGGGGAGGCCGGATGGTCACAGCATTTATTACAAGTGGGATGGATTTTTCCACCGCGTTCAAAAGAAAGGCACTTAAGGTGGCCACTTTTAAGTCTAGCAAGTGCAGTCTTGGAGCCACGATCCCATTTAATTTCCAGAAGAGCGCCAGGGGATGTTCCGGTGTACCATTGGTGCACAGGTGGAGTACGCCAAATTAAATTTAATTTAGATCTTGCATTTGAGTACAGTTCTTGATAAGTAAGCGAAGAACCAGGGGCCGTTTCGTCCTCACTGCCCTCTTTGGCCAATCTATCCGCAACCTCATTACCACTAATGTTTACATGTGATGGAATCCATTGGAGATTGACATTGTGGTTTTGAGAAATCTTTTTTAGCTTGAGCAGAATAGATATACTGGTTTCATCGCCTGCAGAGGACCAGCCACTAAGATGTTGAAGTGCACTGCGGATGTCCGACAATATCCAAAGGTCACCAAAATTATAGTCAAGAGATATGATGGCATCAAGCCCTACATTTATCGCAATTAACTCACTCCTGAAGACAAAACAAGTGTCCGGGTTACGTTGTTTTAGTGAAGTGTCAAGATGAGGGGTTCTAATATAGATTCCGCTGCCAGTACGGTTTTCTGTACGACTACCATCAGTATAGACCTGCACTGCATCTTTAGGAATGCAACTAATAACTTCTAGGGCCAGCTGCCTAAGATAGTCGTCAAGATGCGTTTGCTTGTTTGCAGTGGAATTCAAATCAAAGTGGAAGAAAACTCTTGGCATCCCCTCTGAGGGATCAATACAAGATATTAAAGATTGAGATACAACCTCACGAGAGATCAGGTTTTGAGTTTCCGCCAAGCTAAACGGGCTGGATTTCTTTAGTCTTAGGATTGTTGTGCCAGGTGTGCAGATACAAGGAAGTATGATGTTGGGGGCCATAGCTGTAGATTTTATTAAAGTATTTTTCTAAGTTGGCTCTTCTTCTAATATGCAGTGGTTCTAAGTTTGCCTCGAACAGGGCTATATCAGAAGGACAGCTATTTTTGAGTCCGAGAATGATTCGAGCGGCACTCAGATGTACACGTTCTAATTTCTGGAGGTTGGTTTCAGACACGCAAGAGTAAATTGGGTAGCCATATTCCAGAATAGGTCTTATAAGTGAAATATATGTGGTTCTAAGAGTGTTTACATCAGCTCCCCAATCCCTGCCAGCTAGATATTTAAGAATGTTAAGGCGCTTACGAGCCTTTGAAACTAGGTGGCTAATATGTTTGTTGCTGTTGAATTCAGGATCGAGAATGAATCCTAGATATTTGGGATGTTTTTCGTAGGTGAAAGGCTGGACATCAAAATACAGCTTTGGTTTATAGTTATATAGGTGTTTATTCCATATAAAATAGATTATCGAAAACTCGGGCCGGGCTCAGTCAAGCCCCCAAACTTAAATCTGCCCGAGAACAAAAATTAATCATAAAATTATCGAATACTCGGGCCGGGCCCAGTCAAGCCCCAAAGCTTAAATCTGGGCCTCTCCTGTCTAAATTAGGAGGACGGGCCCGAGAACAAAAATTAATCATAAAATTATGAAATACTCGGGCCGGGCCCAGTCAAGCCCCAAAGCTTAAATCTGGGCCCCTCCTGTCTAAATTAGGAGGACGGGCCCGAGAACAAAAATTAATCATAAAATTATGAAATACTCGTACCGGGCCCAGTCAAGCCCCAAAGCTTAAATATGGGCCCTCCTATCTAAAATAGGAGCAAAGGCCCGAGAACAAAAATTAATCATAAAATTATTAAATAATCGGGCTGGACCCAGTTAAGCCCCAAAACTTAATTATGGGCCCTCCTATCTAAAATAGGAGCAAAAGCCCGAGAACAAAAATTATTCATAAAATTATTAAATAATCGGGCTGGACCCAGTTAAGCCCCAAAACTTAATTATGGGCCCTCCTAACTAAAATAGGAGCAAAAGCCCGAGAACAAAAATTAATCATAAAATTATTAAACAATCGGGCTGGACCCAGTTAAGCCCCAAAACTTAATTATGGGCCCTCCTATCTAAAATAGGAGCAAAAGCCCGAGAATAAAAATTAATCATAAAATTATTAAATACTCGGGCCCGGCCCTGTCAAGCCCCAAAGCTTGAATCTGGAGCCTTCCTGTCTAAAGTAGGAACTCAGGCTTGAGAAAAAGATATTAATCACATAAATTAGCGAAATCTCGGGTCGGACCCAGTCAAGCCCGAATAACAAGGCTTGAAGATGGGCCCTTCTAATCCAATATAGGAGCACAACTCAGAGTTTAAAATTTCATTATAATAATAATCGAAAACGGGTCTACTCGGGTCGGGTCGGGCCGGTACAATCTCGGAAAGTAAATAACAATAATGTTATGACTTACTGATATCATATGATGGTCTTCGACCGCATATTATCTTTAACGTAAATAGGAGCAAAAATATTTGTGTGTCTCCAGTGGATACCGTCTCATGTCGGTGTGTCTGGAAACGAGATTGCTGACGAGCTGAATAAAGAAGATTGTGACAATCCTGACCCCAGTTCTTCGGTCCTGTGTCCTTCGGAAATCCATTCCCTCCACGAAATTAGAACAAATTCATCTTGGCATACTCCCCCTGTACACCACTGGTACGTTGCAACGAGCCCATGCTTCTCTCTACAGTGCAAGAGTTCAAGATCTCTCCAAACACCCATGGCGCGACTTAGAAGCGGACACCTCCGTAATATGAAATTCGTGGAGAGGGAGAAAAACTTTTCTGCTCCTCCTTGTTCCCTGCCTGCTTCTCCTGCTCACCTCTTAGAATGTATGGACGTCTCTTTGAGACAGCTGTCGAGTGAGCAGAAATTAGTCTGTGATTCTCTTTTGCGGCAGGGTCTTTTGGACTTGGTGTATGCTTTCCTTCACCAATTGGGTTGGAAACAACAACAGGAGCAAAAATTGCGCATATGTAAAATATGTGAACCGTACAATATAAGGGCGCTTATCGGGCATTTACTGAATTATAAAGAATACAGAAGTAATTTAGAGGCCGGCGAAATAATTTGTTGCTTGCAAAATAAAAGGATGCAAGCAGTTTCAAAACTACCAAAGTTTAAAATTTGAAAGGTATTCGTTTACTTTAACTAATTTTATGTTGTTTAAAGATATACATATATTTTATGTTGTTTAAAGATATTTTATATTTTTTATTAATAACTTGAACTTTTACTATTTTTACATGCAAGGAGTTTTAATAATTTTTTTTTGTATCTGCTTATATATTTTTGTATCTGCTTATATATTTTTTATCTGCTTATATATTTTGTATCTGCTTGATATTTTTATTAAGTTTTAAAAATGAGATATAGAGGCATAAAAAATGTATAGGAATATTGAATTGTGTAGGAAATTTAAGATAGGTGTGTATGTGCAACCAAGTTATTTGTTTCATTTTAAAGAAAAGAAAATATTTTTAATATTAAGAATACTAATCAAATATTCATTTAAACTATAGAGATAAGTGGATTTAATTAAGTATAAATACATTCTGATTCATATTGGTTTCCATTTTTTTCCAAATTCTTTGCTACAAGTCATGAGCAAGTTATGAACAACAAAGATAAAAAGAAAATTAAAACAAAATATATATATAAAATGACCTGTTATCAATGTATATTGATTTCTCTTAAAACTTTGAAGAAGTATTATAAAGATATTATTATATATTATAAAACTGTTTAGTAAATTAAAATACTGGTGTATGTGTATGAAACTTTTGGCTACTAGCTATATGTACTGTTGGTATTATAATACCACACTTTACTTTTTAAAGATATTAATGAATTCTGAATACTGAAGTGACTACCTAAAAATAGCATCCTTTATGTAAATATATATTAAATTCGTTATTTTATTATTTATAGGAATCTTTATACCTTTTAATAAATTCAAATATTTTAAATAAAACTTCATAATTTTTTATTATATTTCATTAAGAAATTGTCTTCTATATATATTAAAATTCTTATATTTATTCTGTTTCTATTTCAGTATATTTAAATTATTATTAGTAAAAATAAAATTAAAGTAATTATATATGATATTATTGTTAAAATCTTAATGTAAGTTTTCAGTCTTACTTGATCTCATTCTTATAAAAACATTTAAAAATTAGTTACATTTAAAAATTTTTGAATGAGATATTTTAATTGAGGACGATACTGATTCCGTATTTTCTAAACATTATTTTTACCTTGAAAATTGTTATAAATTTTAAAGCAAAGTGTAAAACAAATGAAAAGCCTTCAAAGACAAATGGTTTCTTGATTAACAACTGAAAATCATCAACTCGAGAAAAAAGCAGAAAATGAACTCGGCATATCTGAAATAGAAAATGAAAACTTTAAATTACGTCAGACTGTAACAAATAAGCTAGATAGATAATATAGTTTAACATAAAGCTGAAATCACTCTATATTAAAATAAATTAGCTGACGCATACAAAAGCTAGAATATAAAAATATGCTATTATATAGCTAACATACAAAAATATTTTTTTTTCTTCCATTGGTCGGGCACTACACTCTACGTCGACTTACGTCCATTTTGCCGTCCTAGGACGTTGCTCCAGGCGCACCAGAGGGGGGCGGAATATACTGCGCCTACAACACACAACATCCATGTCTTACGTGGGACTCGAACCTACAACGTGGCGACCGATCGATCGTTGGAAACGCTCGCCTTGACCGTTCGGCCACCACGCCGACTTAAATGAGCCAACAGCACACGGTGTTTGTTCCCAGGTGGTCCCCCACCCAAGTACTATCCGCGCCTGATGCTGCTTAACTTCGGTGATCTAACGGGAACCGGTGTTTTCAGCACGGTAGAGCCGTTGACTACATACAAAAATATAAAATTTGACATATTTTTATAGGAAAATTAAAAGCACACTCTAAAATATGCCGTTTTACTTTCCATGCAATACATAGTAATGTATAGAGAAAATATTTGAATCGTGCAGAAAATCGCAACTCGAGTTTTTGACGAATTTACACGTTTCGACTGCTCTTGAATCTAAAAAATATATCTTCAGGGTATGACGTCTGTGTGTCCATTTGTATGTCCAATGTATGTATCCACTCTACCTAAAACACTAATGGTCCAAATTTCCCAAAATTTGGTAGATTAGTCACTTGTGGCTGATCCTTATGCTGATTAGAATTTAGTGCGATTCGAGAAAAATGAGTCTGTCTTTTTCTGCCTGCAAAAATTGTGTAATTATCGACTTTAGATAAAAAACTAATTGACCAAATTTTACGAAATTCAGTCAATGGTACCGAGTAAATTTCGTTATGATTCGAAATAAAAAATCTAGCTGATTCGTGTAATGGAACACAAAAATGGTCTAAATCTAAAATAAAAGACTACAAATTCTCATATATATCAATTTAATGCCTGCTCTATAAGGAATTTTTAAAGAAGAAAAGAATCAGGTTAACTCCATAATTCTAGGGCTAACTTTTCTCGAGATATTTTAGTTTTTCAGGCTATAACCGGCAAACAAAATTTTTTCAGTAATATGTAAATTTTGTCTGGTGGTTATAGCCTGTATTTAAGCACATGTTCGCTACTTATTTTCAATTTGCCACTGATGAAGGACATGGTAATACCCAAAAGTGCTATGGCTGAGTAATTTTTGTACGTCGTAAAAGGAGATTTTAATAAAACACTTTTAATTATGGCCAAATTTTTTCGTGTCTTTATTTTTAAAGTATATTAAATAATTCTGAAATTAAATTATATCTTTCTCTTCACTTACCCAAGTTAATCATCGGCTGTATTGGTGCCGCAGATCCAGAGACCAGTCCAAACTCTACGAAACCAGCCACCGACTCTCTTCCTGCGGCTCTTTCTCTTCTTGATGACAGCATCTAGAATAAAGAGCAGATTATTTTAACACTACTTACTTTTCCTACAACAGATATATGTTTTCACCTGAAGGAAATGTTTTGTGGCCTGATTCATGTTTGCTTCTAGTGTAATCCTTGTACCTTTTGCTCCTGGGAGAGTGTTCCCTTGTGATAAGCTTTGTTTTACTTTCCTGTCCGAGTGGATCAGTTGTTATGTATCGTTTTTATCCTAATAAAGTGGTTAGGTGGAACGAGTTCCGACAGACCAGTATGATGGTCGGCGTCTGGTTCTCCTCGCTTCGTGCTCGGTTTCTTGTCACGGGCTGTGTTGTTGCTGTGATTAGTGGGGATCCCGTCTTGGAGTGCCAAGCTTTGACTGCTGGCTGCCGGGGCCGAGTCGTACCCTGAGCGGGATCGCTGCCGTGGGGACATTTTATCTGCCGTCTACCTTCGGGTGGGTCGTTTATTTTTATGGATTTCCCTACAATACATGGTAATGTATAGAGTAATCGTGTCGAAAATCGCAACATGAGTTTTCGACGGATCTACATGTCTTGGGACCTTTGGAACCTGAAGCATCTATTTTTAGCGGTGACGTCTGTGCGTGTGTGTGTCTGTGTAATGTAGTATACACTGTAACTGAAAAACGAATTGACTAAATTTCACAAAATAGGTAGACAAGTCACTTATGGAATATTCTGAGCAAAATAGGTGAAATATTTTCTGTTGCAAAGTGGTTTAACGCTCTCTATTTAGTGTGAAAAGACTAATAGAGAACGAAAATTTGATTTCATATTCTCAAAGTGTGTACATAATATACATATGAAGTGAAAACAATGAGCAGCAAGAAAACCGATAATTTTCTCGTTTACTTTCCAAATACTTTGGTGAGAAATACGTATGGAAAAATAATAGTTCGTGTAATAGGTTAATTTTAATTTATTTAAAAGTATCAATTTTCAGTAAACAGTACATGTTGCACGAAAATAGCGGGCAATTGATGCAGTACAATAATTATCGCTGCACGAAACATAAGACGAAACCATACGTCTTATGTGAAAACCATTTGCCTTTCCATAATACAATTGACGTATACGTATAATGACATACTACATTATAACTACTCTGCAATTGACCATTTTATCGCTCTTTGCTTTATTTTTTTAAATAGGAATTCTAATTTTTTCACTTCACCACTAGAATCGCTGAAAACCTTTTCAATCAATAGGGATAGTCACTTTCCTATTAGCAGACCTTATTTATGTAAGTCTAGAACTCTGCAATAGAAAGTTAAAGAGATTTAAGAGCATAAGGACTTCGATGCCTAAGGACTTCATCTTCTCACAAGTTTCAGTTATATTCATCTACAGTTAAAAGGGGTTGTTAAAATTCATATCTTATTCTTAAATGGAGATTAGTTACAAAAAATAAAATAATCAAATTATTATTTAATTTAAAAATTAGAATAAGATAAAGAAATGCTTACAAAATAATTTCATATTATGATTTTATTTTAATAGGAAGAGAAATTCTAAGAGAAAAATTCGAACTTTATGTTTATAAGGTCATGTCGGGTGTCATCATTTGTATAAAGTACAAAGCTCAAGTTCCGCATACAAAATACATATTTTTCCCAATTTTGTACTTTTCAAATCGGGTATAATAATTTACATTTTCTGAGGACAGCGGGTAAACTAGTTTATATTTCGAGTTGAGTTCGAAATCCAGGGATTGTCGGAATCATAATCGGTTCCATATCACAGAATAATCAACAGACAGAAGATTTTGTTTGCTAAAATTTTATTTAAAAAAATGAGAATGCGTTGCTTAGCAACGGAAGTAGATTCTTTTTATTGGGTCAAAAATCTTTCAACTTAGCCATGATTTTTGTATTATCATTTGATTCCTTAACAAATCTAGATAATAAAGAAAATGTTATATTGCTATAAATTTACCAAATTAATTATTGATATGAATTTATAAATTTTGTAGTATTTTCATTTATGTTTTATCAATTGTCAAAACGTAATAGAGGATTGGCGAGATTAGTGAATTAAGTCATATATCCTTTATGGCTAAAGACGGTCCTAATTTAAAATACTTCCGATTGTGCTTAATCTATGGTTGTTATAGGATAAAATTCGTTAATATAATTTTCTATCTGTGTCAACAATCATTTTTCTATGAGATCAACCAATTTGATATTTTTCGGGATTTGTTAAGCAACGGGAACAGAATAATTTATTTTTTAAGTAGATTTGCATATAAACCTATCTTTTTAAATATAGAACAAATATTGATATATTGCATCTCCTTTGTCTTTCATGCGGACTACGATGAGATTTTAATGGCAATTTTTAGAATATTTTTAAACTTTGCACAATTCAATGACGAGCAACAGCGGTTGCACCTGCTATTTACACATACAGGAGAGTCATTTCTCCATATTTTCCCAAACCGTCCGACTCATATATATTGTCCGACCTACACGAAAGTGTAAGTAATCTTTGGTCGGCCGGGAAAGTGTGCTCCATAATTTAGACCAGAACTCAATGGATATGGTACCTACAGGAATGTTGGGAGAGTTTTTTAATCTCTAACGAATGTGACATAATGAGAACCATCTATAAAATATTTCGAGGGAAGATACTCACCCTCTGCTGCTTTAGAGGTATTTGGAGATCCCGGATGACCGACGATCTCCTTTTCCATCACAACTTCTTTGACATTTTTGACAACTTCATTGACGTTTCTGATGTCATTCAGTTCCGATGTCAAGGAATCTGTGACATCTCGGGGTAAATCTGCAAAAGTAAACGGAATCACTATCAACGTGTGCAAGAAAAGCGTTAATACTATGTTTTTCGAAATGAAATCCAGAATCGCTGTCGAAATATAGAAGGGGAACAAGTTTATGTTATTGCTGTTATTTTGTTTTCTCGGCGTTCCTTCTCATCACAAGTGATAGGTGATCAGAGTGCCAAGCTAGGGATAACAGGGAGGTGAAGAATTTTACTCTCTATCATTTTTTCATCACCTAACTTGCCGCCAGTAAACGCGATACCGTTGGTCCAAAGATTTTGAAGGCGTAACTAAGCGAGTTCTTTCCTTCTGGTATGGGGCGTCCCGTTATCGGAAAGAAGTATATTTTCACTATCTTTTGAAATATAGAGCAAAGATTGTTACATTGCATCTTCTTTGCCTTTCACGCGGACCAAGGAAGAGATTTTAATGACAATATTTAGAATAATTTTAAACATTCCACAATTCAATGACGGCCAACAGCGGTTGCATCTGCTAGTTACACATACAGGAGATTCATTTCTCCCTATTTTCCCAAACCGTCCGACTCATAGATATATTGTCCGACCTACCCGAAAGTGTAAGTTATCTTTGGTCGGCCGGGAAAGTGTGATCCATACTTTAGACCAGAACTCAATGGATATGGTACCTACAGGAATTTTGGGAGAGTTTTTTAATCTCTAACGAATGTGACGTAATGAGAACCATCTCTAAAATATTTCGAGGGAAGATTCTTACCCTCTGCTGCTTTAGAGGTATCTGGAGATCCCGGATGACCGACGATCTCCTTTTCCATCACAATTTCAAGGTTATTGACGTTTCTGATGTCAGTCAGTTCCGATGTTAAGGAATCTATGACATCTCGGGGTAAATCTGAAAAAGTAAACGGAATCACTATCAACGTGTGCAAGAAAAGCGTTAATACTATGTTTTTCGAAATGAAATCCAGAATCGCTGTCGAAATATAGAAAGGGAACAAGTTTATGTTATTGCTGTTTTTTTGTTTTCTCGGCGTTCCTTCTCATCACAAGGGATAGGTGATCAGAGTGCCAAGCTAGGGATAACAGGGAGGTGAAGAATTTTACTCTCTATCATTTTTTCATCGCCTAACTTGCCGCCAGTAAACGCGATACCGTTGGTCCAAAGATTTTGAAGGGGTAACTAAGCGAGTTCTTTTCTTCTGGTATGGGGCGTCCTGTTATCGGAAAGAAGTATATTTTCACTATCTTTTGAAATATAGAACAAAGATTGTTACATTGCATCTTCTTTGCCTTTCATGCGGACCAAGAAAGAGATTTCAATGACAATATTTAGAATAATTTTAAACATTCCACAATTCAATGACGAGCAACAGTGGTTGCATCTGCTAGTTACACATACAGGAGAGTCATTTCTCCCTATTTTCCCAAACCGTCCGACTCATAGATATATTGTCCGACCTACCCGAAAGTGTAAGTTATCTTTGGTCGGCCGGGAAAGTGTGATCCGTAATTTAGACCAGAACTCAATGGATATGGTACCTACAGGAATGTTGGGAGAGTTTTTTAATCTCTAACGAATGTGACGTAATGAGAACCATCTCTAAAATATTTCGAGGGAATATTCTTACCCTCTGCTGCTTTAGAGGTATCTGGAGATCCCGGATGACCGACGATCTCCTTTTCCATCACAACTTCAAGGTTATTGACGTTTCTGATGTCAGTCAGTTCCGATGTTAAGGAATCTATGACATCTCGGGGTAAATCTGCAAAAGTAAACGGAATCACTATCAACGTGTGCAAGAAAAGCGTTAATACTATGTTTTTCGAAATTAAATCCAGAATCGCTGTCGAAATATAGAAAGGGAACAAGTTTATGTTATTGCTGTTTTTTTGTTTTCTCGGCGTTCCTTCTCATCACAAGTGATAGGTGATCAGAGTGCCCAGCTAGGGATAACAGGGAGGTGAAGAATTTTACTCTCTATCATTTTTTCATCGACTAACTTGTCGCCAATAAACGCGATACCGTTGGTCCAAAGATTTTGAAGGGGTAACTAAGCGAGTTCTTTCCTTCTGGTATGGGGCGTCCTGCTATCGGAAAGAAGTATATTTTCACTATCTTTTGAAATATAGAACAAAGATTGTTACATTGCATCTTCTTTGCCTTTCATGCGGACCAAGGAAGAGATTTTAATGACAATATTTAGAATAATTTTAAACATTCCACAATTCAATGACGAGCAACAGCGGTTGCATCTGCTAGTTACACATACAGGAGAGTCATTTCTCCCTATTTTCCCAAACCGTCCGACTCATAGATATATTGTCCGACCTACCCGAAGGTGTAAGTTATCTTTGGTCGGCCGGGAAAGTGTGGTCCGTAATTTAGACCAGAACTCAATGGATATGGTACCTACGGGAATGTTGGGAGAGTTTTTTAATCTCTAACGAATGTGACGTAATGAGAACCATCTATAAAATATTTCGTGGGAATATTCTTACCCTCTGCTGCTTTAGAGGTATATGGAGATCCCGGATGACCGACGATCTCCTTTTCCATCACAACTTCAAGGTTATTGACGTTTCTGATGTCAGTCAGTTCCGATGTTAAGGAATCTATGACATCTCGGGGTAAATCTGCAAAAGTAAACGGATTCACTATCAACGTGTGCAAGAAAAGCGTTAATACTATGTTTTTCGAAATGAAATCCAGAATCGCTGTCGAAATATAGAAAGGGAACAAGTTTATGTTATTGCTGTTTTTTTGTTTTCTCGGCGTTCCTTCTCATCACAAGTGATAGGTGATCAGAGTGCCAAGCTAGGGATAACAGGGAGGTGAAGAATTTTACTCTCTATCATTTTTTCATCGCCTAACTTGCCGCCCGTAAACGCGATACCGTTGGTCCAAAGATTTTGAAGGGGTAACTAAGCGAGTTCTTTCCTTCTGGTATGGGGCGTCCTGTTATCGGAAAGAAGTATATTTTCACTATCTTTTGAAATATAGAACAAAGATTGTTACATTGCATCTTCTTTGCCTTTCATGCGGACCAAGGAAGAGATTTTAATGACAATATTTAGAATAATTTTAAACATTCCACAATTCAATGACGAGCAACAGCGGTTGCATCTGCTAGTTACACATACAGGAGAGTCATTTCTCCCTATTTTCCCAAACCGTCCGACTCATAGATATATTGTCCGACCTACCCGAAAGTGTAAGTTATCTTTGGTCGGCCGGGAAAGTGTGATCCGTAATTTAGACCAGAACTCAATGGATATGGTACCTACAGGAATGTTGGGAGAGTTTTTTAATCTCCAACGAATGTGACGTAATGAGAACCATCTCTAAAATATTTCGAGGGAATATTCTTACCCTCTGCTGCTTTAGAGGTATCTGGAGATCCCGGATGACCGACGATCTCCTTTTCCATCACAACTTCAAGGTTATTGACGTTTCTGATGTCAGTCAGTTCCGATGTTAAGGAATCTATGACATCTCGGGGTAAATCTGCAAAAGTAAACGGAATCACTATAAACGTGTGCAAGAAAAGCGTTAATACTATGTTTTTCGAAATGAAATCCAGAATCGCTGTCGAAATATAGAAAGGGAACAAGTTCATGTTATTGCAGTTATTTTGTTTTCTCGGCGTTCCTTCTCATCACAAGTGATAGGAGATCAGAGTGCCAAGTTAAGGATAACAGGGAGGTGAGGAATTTTACTCTCTGTCATTTTTTCATCGCCTAACTTGCCGCCAGTAAACGCGATACCGTTGGTCCAAAGATTTTGAAGGGGTAACTACGCGAGTGCTTTGCTTCTGGTATGTGGCGTCCTGTTATAGGAACAAAGTATATTTCACTGTTTTCGGAAATGTTCAGAAAGTTTAAGGACAGCCATTATTCTACCTGGGGGAATCCAGAAGTTACAGATTCCACTTTAAAGATAAGAACTTACAATTTCGTCCCAGTGTCTCAACTGTAAAGCGTCAGCTGACTAAACCCAAGATACAGAGTTTGATTCCCGGTTTTGGCAGCAAGCTTCTTTTCAATAGCGCCAGAACAAATCAAATTTATAGATTAATAGAAAGATGTCTGAGGTCTGAAAGTGACCTTTGTACGGACGTAATGGACTCTAGAAGATGGAGCGACGATTTCAAATTGAGAGGATAACGACCACGTAGGATGCTAACATGGGTAAATATAGTAGTAGCAGGAGGCTAACCTGCTGTGAAAATAGCAGGAGGTGTTCAGTCAGATTGTCAGTTTCCCTCCAATATGACAGAGGGTGGAAAATGAAGCGTCCACTTCGACGAAAAGAGCTTCCGATTTCGCCCTAGTAGCCCAAAGATAGAACGTCGACTGGCCAGTTTGGAAATGCAGGGTTCGATTTCCCGTTGGGGCAGCAAAGTTCTTTAAAAACTTTTTCAGTTATTATTTAGTAAAATTCCATTAAGAAACTAATCAACACTTTTAAATTTTCTGATTGGGAAACAAAAATTTTTATTTATTGTACAAGTTGAAGGTGCTGGTGAAAAACCTAAAATTTCGAAGATAATTTGATGTCATAAACGATGAACATAGGAACACAATTTGAGAAATCAACTTTATTATCTTTAGACGTTAAAGCAAATAGTACTAACTCCCTTTAAATTCCCAATTTTTAGAAATTAACCATTGAACTAATAATTTTATATTTCAATGATTAATTTCTATAAATTAATCAAAATAGTGACAAAAAAACCTTGTCTCCCCGTGCTCACATCATTAGGTAACAAAGAATAATATGAATCGTACGGAAAGGAAAAGAATGGAGAAAGAAAAACATTTTTTGGACAATCGGTGATTGGGGACATGGTCTGTGCCAAAAAGTAACAAGTTTTTTTAGTATTGGAATTTTTTTTATGTTAGGTAATTTTTTTGCAAACATATATATCATCGAAATTGTTTATTTTGTGCACTCAAGATTTTTATTTCTCTTGTATTATAATTTCAAGATTTTTATTTCTCTTATATTATCCCACTTACCAGGATTTCCGGTAATTTCTGTTCCACCAGATTCAATCCGATTGTGTTGAACGGGAGCCGTTTCACGATCGATGCTCTCATTCACGTGACCGCAGAATTGGCCATCCCCTATAAACACTGAAAAATCGGCAAAAGATTCCATGTAAAAGGCTTTTTCGTTTGCTCGAACAAAACCTGTTAAAGGAAACATTTTATGTTTTTTTAACACATATTTACAATTGTATTAATTAAGATAAATTAATAGGCACATGTGACGCGAGATGTAAAAAGGAAGAAGCAGGTGCTTTTCCAGACAATGCGTGTTAGTGAAATGTAGTCGTTCGCATTTGTCGAAAATGGAAATGGTGTTTGAAGAACATCATTGCACCTGCAAAATAGTATCCCTCTCCTCCAATCAGGGTTGGAGATATCAGTAGTCTACGAACTTTTTGATCCTACCTTGTATAAGTATTTACAAACTGCTTGAAAAGAACTTACCTTTTGCAATCTCAACATCGCCCGAGTACACTTGCCTTTCGTTTGAAAGAAAAGGGTGCTTCAACAATTCTGTAGCACAAGGCCTGTTTTCTGCCTTGTCCCTCAAGACGGTCTGCAGGAAGTTCAGCGTTTTAACGACTTCTTCATCAGAAATGGCCGATGCAGGGAAGGCCTCTGTCAGTAAAGCACGGAACCGAGGCACCTGAAACGAATTATGTTCATGCTCGTATGCATTCAAAATAGTTAAAATAGAACAAACACACGAAAAAAAAATATCTTGGTAATAAATGAACAACGAAATATTAAAAGAGGATATTGAAATATTTCGAAAGATGTTTTATAGTCATTCAAATGATTTTATATTGATAAAGAACGCCAATACCTCTTCTTGCCAGTGTCAAACTTGGCGAACTTGGGGACAAATCTTGCAAAATAACGACAAATTGGTGACTGTTTGGTTATGTCGCCAAGTTTAATATTCGTGCGAAATATGTATGTTTTGTTATGACTTGAACCTGAGAGGGGGGGATCTCATTAAGTAATCGCGTTGCGTTAATGCGTCGTATAATAATGATAGGGAAACTGTGACGTAATTTGTGTCTGGGAATATTGGAAGAGAAAACGCTGCATGAGAGTGGAGAAGTTAATTTTTAACGTAGATTTATCCACGCCATAGTCAGAACCCGTCTAAACAGGGTATTTCCGAGGGTAGGATCGTGACAACATCTATGACCATTATCCACGTTTTTATGTGCTCTTGAGCCTGAAATATCTGATATATGTAATTTCAGACTTGCTGTGTGCCCAAAAATACTATGCACCCCGTTATATGACGGATTTAACATCTATAGCTGTATAAAGTAAAAAATATCTAACAGTAAATTATAGGCGATATTGTTATTGCGAATAAATCAATTAGAAGTATAAATTGTAAGAGGGTGAAATGTTACTGACCTTCAGTCCATATAGGAGGAAGGGGTAGATATCTTTTCTCCAGCTCCTCATCTGCCTGAGCTTCCTCAGAATTACGTGGCCCGATAACGCATTGAAGGCGAGCATCCCAAAGCACCAAATATCGAGTTTAGCACCGTACACTGGCACATGACATCCGAGACTTTCACATGCCTCAGGAGGGCGGAAAATCCACGGTACTCCATATCTGAAAAATAAAAGAGGTAGAAAATTGTGAGATTAAAGGACTTTAAGACGACAATCCTCCAAAATGAAACAGCTACCGTATAATGAATGAAGTATGCTATTAAAAACACGAGTGCTGATCGCATAACCTATGCTAATAATTGGTAATTTTTGAAAATATCTAACCTTCTGGTTGGTGCTGTTGTATCGTTGAGGAATGTAAAGTCACAGAGAACTGCTCGGTCACTAAAGTCTATCATCACGTTGTCAGACTTTATATCAAGGTGACAGAGCTGCCGCTGATGTAGGTAGTCGACTGCTTCCAGAACGTCCTTCAGCCACGATTTCACCCTATCGAAGCCACGTGGATCGTTACGAATCTCTCCCAAAATATGATACAGATCTTCGGATAACTGTGGCATCACAAAGATATCTGCTTGCTTCATGCTTATCACCTGCAAGAGCGGCATCACATTGGGGTGATTCAGGTTGCGCCAATCACACTTTTCTTTTTCCCAGGTTTGGTCTGATCGGGTGATTTTTATGGCTACTTTGTCCGGGTAGATAGGGCTCGTTCCTGAAAACACATCGCCGAAACTGCCCTTTCCGAGGGCTTTCAAGATCTTAAAATTCCAGTCCCTCTCCAGAACTATTCTGACATGCTCTTGGAGGCTCTGGCGGTATTCCTCAGGACTCATCACTTTCTCATCGAGAAATGGATTTGGATTATCCATGACTGAGTCGTATTAGGGTTAAATTCGTCAAAATAAGAATGAATAATTCTCAGTTAAGTAGAAGAGATTTTCAGGTTAATACCCAAATTATTTCTACTGATAAGATGGAGAAAATTCACAGGATTTTTAGTCACTGACCAACTTGGTCTTCAAGATGCCGAAACAAATGTCACTCAAATGGTAAAAATTTAAATTTCAAGATGGTAAAAGTGGATTAAAATGAAGGAAAGGTTGTCAAAATAATAAAGTAAATAAAAATCAACAAAATAGGAGAAGAAATAAACAGTTTTAAATCGCTTTCAGAATCGCAGAGTAAAAACACAAGTGATAGCATTCAACTCAAGATTTGAAAAGGCCAATTGTGCCGAAATTGTTACTTAAGTGTCATTGTTTTACATTGTTGTTGCCATAAAGTGTTATTGACTTCATTGTTTGAAGTATTGTAATTGTTTAAATGGCTTTTCTAATCGAAATATGTACATTGTTGAAATAATGTTTTCATTTTGCATCATTGTTGATTCTGATGCGAGAGATCTGGTGTGGACAGCACGTGATATTTCTACCTCCTGAGATAAATTTGCCTTTTTAACTGTGTTAATAGAGTCTATCTGAAGAAAATTTCAGTTATACTTCATGAACGAGGACGATATGGCTGGTTTGTAATTATCAGCAAATAATTTAAGGCAAATTAAACCAAAATAATAAACCTTTTAAATAATTTAAAATTTATTTTGAATTATGTAGTCAGTAGGGAATGCCTTATACTGATCACATGGAATTAAAAAAATTATTTAAGTATAATATATCAGTATTAAGCCCAAATGGTATGGATTGTTAAATTTTCATTTAAACATCGTGAACCATTCGTCCATTCTGTGAAATCGTGAACCATTTTGCCGTCTTAGGGCGTTGCCCCAGGCGCACCACTGGGGGCGAAACACACTGCGCCTATAACACACAACACCCATGTCTTACGTGGGATTCGAACTCACAACATGGCGGCGATCGATCGCTGGAAAAGTTCACCTTGACCGTTCGGCCACCACGTCGACTTCAATGAGCCAACAGCTCACGGTGTTCCCAGGTGGTCACCCACCCAAGTACTATCCGCGACCGATGCTGCTTAACTTCGGTGATCTAACGGGAACCGGTGTTTACAGCACGACAGAGCCGTTGGCTTTTCAGAACTTTAAAAGACTAATATTTTGTATCCTTTATAACGTAAATAAAACATAGGATACGTGCAGCTCAAACTGCCGCCAAATTAACAAAAAAGATCAATCATGCTTAAAGCATTGATTGTGAAACAGTGTGAATGTGAGCATTGATTGAAAACAAGTTTTTGTTAAAAAACTTAAAAAACTTTCCAACTTCAATGCAATTTTATTTAAACATCCCTAAAATGCAATACATTCCTAAGTAATATTTTAAAACTTATCACAGTACTACATTAACTTATTATATTTGAAACTTAAACCTTCATCGAAAAAAATGAACTTCATTCAAATGTCGGCTTTGAAATATAAATTGCCTGGTATAAACATCTCTAAAATGCGATACATTCCTCGATAATATTTTTAAGATCATCATAATACTAAAATAATTTATTATATTTGAAAACTTCATCGAAAACAACTGACATTCATTCAAATGACGCCATAGAAAAAATAACAGGCCTGGCTCTCTGTGTAAAAGCAGCATTTCATTCATAACATTTTCCCAATCATTTCATTCATCACAGTTCTAAAATAATTTATTTTGTTAAAAACCTTAAGACCATGGAACAACAAGTAATTAAACTCTATGCTTAAAACATCATCGAAAAAAATCGTCCTTCTCTGTGTAAATTCATTGAATATTTCATTCATATCAGCTATGCAGACTCCATGAGCTAAATACTTTTGCGTTAAAAAAATACAGCAATTCTTATACAACTCATCCTACATATTTTGCTGTTTATATTTTACATAAGTGAAAAATAGGCTTCGTTGTAGAAATAATCAAATTTGGATGATCATTTAAACTCAAATATATTGTTATTGCGTTGTTTCAGTATGTATATGCACAGAATTTAAGCAAAAATAAAGCGGTTTTAGAACGAATACAACACTCAATATGAATTAAAAAGAACTTTAAAAATTACTATTTTGAGACAAGATGGGTGCCATATTTTATTTTGAAGTGGGTCACGTGATCTTTTCATATCATGGTCACGTGATCGTTTCATATAAGAGGTGCAATTATTATTTTAATTTTTATTTAAAAAACTACTAAATATATATTGCTGAAACTTTTTTTATATATTTTATGGAATAATTTGAATATTACCTAAAATTATCGAAGCGATTTGTGAATTTTAAATCCGCTTAAAAAATGTTTGAAAAATTAGGTCCCATAGGGTTCAATGTATTTCATTTTTTCAACCCGGGTTCAATCGAAAACTAATTGGGTGATATTATTCAATTATATTCCCATAGGTCCTACAGACCGTCTGAACAACATGCTAAAGTTTCATTTTGATTAAGTCATTTTTACGGCAGTTATCGTGCTAACAAACAGACAGACAGAATGACCAAAGTCATAAACACTTTTCAACTTTTTTGTAAAGTGTTAACAAGAAAGATCAATCATGCTTAAAGCATTGATTATGAAACACTTTCCAACAGCAATGCAATTTTATTTAAGCATATCTGAAATGCAATACATTCTTCAGTAATATTTTAAAACTTCTCACAATACTACATTGATTTATTATATTTGAAAACTTAAACCTTCATCGAAAAAAATGAACTTCATTCAAATGACAGCATTGAAATATAAATTGCCTGGTTTAAACATCTCTAAAATGTGATATATTACTCGATAATAATTTTAGAATGATCATAATACCACGATAATTTATTATATTTAAAAACTTCATCGAAAACAACTGAAATTCATTCAAATGACGTCATAGAAAAAATAACACGCCTGGCTCTCTCTAAAAAGCAGCATTTCATTCATAAATAATTTCACATTCATGTCATTCATCACAATACTATAATAATTTATTTTATTTAAAAATTAAGACCATGGAGCTACAAGTAATTTAACTCTATGCTTAAAACTTTATCGCAAAAAATCGTCCTTCTCTCGGTAAAGTCAATGAATATTTGTTTCATATCAGCTATGCAGACTCCATGAGCTAAATTCTTTTGTGTTAAAAAAATACAGCAATGTCTATACAACTCATCCTACATATTTTGCTGTTTACATTTTACATAAGAGAAAAATAGGCTTCGTTGTAGAAATAATCAAATTTGGATGAGCATTTAAACTCATATATATTGTAATTGCGTTGATTTAGTATGTAGATGCACAGAATTTAATCCAAAATAAAGTGGTTTTAGGACGGATACAACACTCAATATAAAATAAAAGGAACTTTAAAAATCGCGATTTTGAGACAAGATGGATGCCATATATCATTTTGAAGGGAATCACGTGATACTTTCATATCATGGTCACGTGATCGTTTCATATAAGAGGTGTTATTATTATTTTAATTTTTATTTAAAAAACTACTGAATATATTTCACTGAATTTTTTTTTATATATTTTATGGAACAATTTGAATATTACCTAAAAATTTCGAAGCAATTTGTGAATTTTAAATCCGCTTAAAAAATGTTTGAAACATTAGGTCCCATAGGACTCAATGTATTTCATTTTTTCAACCCGGGTTCAATCCAGAACTAATTGGGGGATATTATTCTTTTATATTCTCATAGGTCCTACAGATCGTCTGAACAACATACTAAAATTTCATTTTGATTAAGTCATTTTAACGGCAGTTATTGTGCTAACGGACAGACAGACAGACAGACAGAATGAATAAAGTCATAAACACTTTTCAACTTTGTTGTAAAGTGTTAATAAAACTAAAATAACTTCGTTAAAAGTATCGTACAACACATAAATAATGTGTGACGACTAGTTTCGAAGTCAAAATATAGTTTTCATCGTCAGGACACACATGAAGCGCAACATCCACTGCGAGAACTAGATCGGCAACTTACTTTCATTTCGTATTTTACATTTAGAATTTGGTATTTTGTACCTCTAGGTCGGTTGACTCATATAGCTTCCGAGACCTGTTGGTTGCCATTTTAAAATTTAAAAATCTGATGTGGGCAGCACACGACTTTCCTGGCAGATTCAAATTTTTTTGTCATTTTTCATTCCATTATCCATTAAATTGAATTTAATTGCAGAAAATAACATAAACATTTTTCTGATATTATATCCAATTCGCCTTTTCATTGTATCTTTGTTTTATTTGGCAACTTAATCCACTTCAAGTTTTCCAGGTTTTCAAAATTCGAAAAAACTAAAATATCTCTGAAATGGTCCATTCTACATTTATGGGGCCAATCTCATTCGCTCAAATGTCAAACTTTACCTGAAAAACAAGTACTTAATATATTTCAACAGTTTTAATCATTTATTTCAGATTTTTACTATCTTTGCGGGGTAATTCACAAAAGAGAGTCGGTTTTACTTTTCTGAAAAATCTAAAAATCTAGTCAGTATCAAGATAATCATCCTGGGACTTAACTACTAAGTTTTAAGAAATTTTATTGAAAAATTTAAGATCTCTAGAATAGTCCGCCTTAGAGTAATAGGGCGAATCTTATTATATTTGTCGTCAAAAATTACGTATAAAACAAGCATTTAATGGATACATTTGAACATATGTAGTGTTTTATTTTGAATTGGCTATTTTAGATTTGCAAGCCATTTCACAAAAAAGGCAGATTCTTTTTCTCAGAGTCGTACCAAAATATAACCAGCATCAAAGTAACCCACAAGTGACTTATCTACCAAATTGTGTGTAATTGGGACAATTTAGCTTATCAGCTAGAGTCGAACCATACAATTTTTGCTGGCCATTTCGCAAAAAAAAAAAAAAAAAAAAAAAATGCCAGTTATTTTTTCCTGAATCGTACCAAAATCTAATCAGTACCAGGATAACCCACATGTGACTTATCTACCACATTTTAGCAAATTTGATCAATTTATTTGAATTTTAAGTGGATACAAACATTACACAGACAGACAGACACACCCACACACACAGACATCATGCTAAAATAGATTTTTCTTCTTCTAGAGGTCCCAAAACCTATAGATCTGTCGAAAATCGATTTGCTATTTTCGACACGATTTTAATACTTTCCTTATACAGTATCATGCATTGCAGTGAAAGATAAAAGGCTCTAATATTCGTGTTTTACTCACTAAATAATTAGTTTGAATATTTCCTTCTACTTTCACTTTTCTCTTCGCTATTTAATCTTTAATTCATTGTGCCCCGCCTCTGGTTCTTTCCCACTTGGTTTTTTACCTCTTTTTACTTATCTCGCCGCAGGTAATCCCTTCTGCCTGCTTCAGTCACGTTTGCCGTCCTTGTATCGGTCACCAATCTAGCTCTCACGAGTGAATATTGCGCTTCTTGTGTTTCCTAAAGAAGAAAAGCCTTTTCTCGCCTGTCTAAACCGGTCATCACTATAATTTTTACTCTCTATACTTCCTCTGGCGAAGTTATTATTATTATTTTTTTCAATTTTGGATGTTCCATGACATAAGAATAAATTTTAGTATTAATAAATGCGGAAATATACGTAAATATTTCAAATTTGTAATCTGTGCTGTTAGGAGTATATTAGGAGTATGCCAATATATGAGACATTTAAATTTGTTAAAATTAAAGATTATTGGACTATAAACTGTTTTATTTATACTACATTTTTAGCTATATCTTTAAAAATAAATGATATCATTAATGCCACGTCAGTGCGTTGATGGTGGATATACACATCATTACTTTCCTTATATACATAATGTATAAGGAAAGTATTGTGACGGGGTCGAAAATTCGAATTCGAGTTTTCGAAGGGAGAGCACGTTTCAAGCATCTCTGATCACGAATCACACATTTTTGAAGTGATGTCTGTATGCGTGTGTGTGTGTCAGTGAGCCTATGGAGACGATAACTTACGAACGAATGGACCGATTTGAAAGAAATTTAGTACAAAAATCACAATCCGTAAACACTGGAAGCCTATTGTTTTTAAACGTAATCGAATGTTCAGAAAGCCCCCTAAATTTTCGAGTGAAATTTTGAAAAAAACGTCAAAAAATCAAAACCGCAAATAAAGTTACGCAAATAGACATTTCTTATTTAATTTTTCATTAGAAAACGATTAACATAAATTTTAGAACGCTAACATGAACCGTTCTTGAGATATTGCACATTTTTCAAAAAAATTATCAAAAAATCATAAAATAAAAAAATATATTTCCTATTGAGAAACATGTTCACTTTTCATATGTAATACCATGCGATAAATTGGGTGACATCATTCTCGTGGATCTAGCTCGTTCCATTTATGAGAAAAAAAAACTTCGCGTAATACTTTTGCATTTGAACGCCAATAGTCATTTATCTGTTATAAAAATAACTTATTTCTCGGTCAGTAAAGCTTGGGGAGATTTTGGCGGAATGTCGCCAACTTGGCGCCTTTTTGAAATGTTATCAAATTAACGAAAATCTCGCCAAATGGATTAAAATGGCGTTAAATCAATGAAAATGACGACTAATTGTCGAAAATTCAATATCTTGGAAAGAGTATAAGTATCTACTATAAGAAAAACCAATTTTTTTTTACTGTAAAAGCAGTAAATTCATTGCATTGTATAAGGAAAGTCATGTGTTGCCCACATCAGATTTTTTTTTTAAGTCGTGCAAAAGTCATTAAGGGATTGGAAATATTAATATTTTCTTTAAAGGTTTTGCCAGATCTTTTAGAGTATACCTGGGGGATTTATAATAGAAAGTTACAGCGTTATTTTGGAGTCAAAAGTTTATGGATTAAATGGATTTTATGGGTAAAATTTTAATGAAATTTAACCCAAGGTAACGAGCTTTGTCCGCTAGTGTAGTACTAATTGCAGCAACTACTTTTATAGCAATGAGTCTTTTATCAAGTTCTTGACCCGCCTCCCAGAACCTCCTTCGTTTGCTCCCCCCCCCCCGAATTGCAAAAGTTGTAGAGCAACAAAATTCAGTCCAAGTTTAGCGTGAGTAGGTCAAGTGGGTCTATTGCAGAGAAGAAAATACAACATAAAATTTTCATCAAAATCTGAGCAAGTGTCCAAGAATTATCACATGTTTTGTAAAACACGAAATCTTTGTCGATGTGAATTGTATGCTTCTCCTGATAAGATCGCGTGACCAATATTCTCATCTTGTCACGTGCCCTTTCACGATAATTCTTGGCACGTGACCTACATCCCCCCTACTTTCCCGCAGAGGATATGAAATAACTGGAGTGAGACAGTGACTCTCCGGATGAAAATTCGCGAATCATGAATTTAATTGTAAAGATTAACAAATAAAGTGACAATAAAAATAATTCTAGTTTTGTAGAATTGGAACACGAGGCTTCGTGATGGCAAATATTGATGACCGTACTTGAAACACTGTAGTGTTAGCGGAATTTTCATGTTGAGGATTATGTCGCTTTAAAATGAAAGTTATCGAAACCTTAATTTAAATGTAGCATTAAGAGCCCTCTTTTTGATTCTGCTATTTAGGCAACTTTATGTTTACAAAAGCTTTTATTATATTTTATGTTCATAAAAGTGTGAGTGGCAGTCAATGTAACTTTAGGCTGAGGTGAGAAATTATTTGACCTCCTCGAACCAATTCTACTAAATTTCGGAAATTTTATCTCTTCACTGCTCCTAGATTTTGCAAATTTCTACCTCCAATATTTTATAAAAACATTTCTGCACATCGTTCTTTTTCCAGGGCTATTCAAGGCTGATGATTGATATATCATTCAGCTGAAGTTGAGATATTTTTTCATATTGACAGCTAGTTATTTACCTGCTTTAATGTTCATCCTTATATCTTATGTTGTTCATGTTTACCTTTTTAAATGTTATGTTAAACTTTTTAAATGTTATCTTTTAAATGTTATGTTTAGGGGATTAAATTTGAAGAAATACATAATTTAAACTTTTATACGGCCCCGTACAAAAACATTTCCAATAAATAAAATGTGCCCCATATACTAATAAGGTGATGTAGTTAATAGGATTTTGTCATTTTTATTAAAGAAATTAAAAGAAAATCGCTTTAAGTTATATGTTCTTTGGAATAGCTTGTATTGGTTAAAATGCATTATAATTACGAATGGATAGGACGAATTGTCCGGTGTGGCAGTGGTTCTAAATAAGCGGCCGCTACTTAAATAGTGCATTTACAAAATCGCCGAGAAAGAATTCTTTCGCGAGCGGAATCGGAAATTTCAATTTTTACGTGTTTGATTATGAAATCACAGAAAAAAGGAAAATGTAGTTATTAAAAAACACATTGTTAGAATGCAAAGATATAGACATAACTAGACGACGCACACACAGATAAACAACTTCTTTTATTATGTCTGATATATGCACAAATACGCAAATTTAATAAAAAGTTCAATAAACTCCAAAGAACCTTTTTAAGAAAAGGTCCGTGAGTGCACATGTAACGTCTTTATGATACAATGGCTATGCTTGATCGAATAAAAGTGATTGCAGCGTCTTTGGTAAAAATTTAAAAAATTAGGATAACGAATTCATCAACAGAACGATATAGAGGGGAAACCGAGTTACAATATTTTAGATAATTGTCCAGTGAGTAAGAAAATCTACACGAGAAACGAACGAAACGCTTATAAAAGGTAATAAATTCAAAAAGCCTATAACTAAGTCATCGCCGGTGTCTATGACATAGTGAAGCTTGTAATGTTTGGCCAAGTACGCTATTCTATTTTTTGTGACGTTCAAATATGGGTTGTTGCTGACGGAGGACATTTTTAAGAGACTGTAAATTGAATTCCTATGCATGAAAGTTTTTTTTTATTGTAGGATTCCAGAATTGGACTGAATTTCGCCAATAACCCTATTGTATCAAAGCAGAACACTCACGTGGAACTCAAATATACATTGTTGCTGACGGAGGTCATTCTTAAGAGACTGGGCATTAGATTCCTATGAATAAAAGTTTATTTGTATTTTAGTATTCATGAATAAGACAGAATTTCGACAATAACCCTATTGTGTCAAATCAGCCGAACCCGCGCGTTTCTCGCGCTAAGCAGGACCGTGGACGTCCATAGAACATTTCCTAGGGGGGGGGGCAAAGCACTGATGTCAGTAGGGCAAACTCAATGATAATATGTACAACATTGACTAGCGAAACGTCCACGTTTATGACTCTCAATGTCCATGACGGGGAAGTTCCCGCTCTTGCCTTCCCTTATGGATGCCCAAGCGCAGGACCCTGCTGGTGGGACCTCTGCTGGGAGCGGGTACTATTTCTCTTTAACAAACATAAATGGACATTTCCATTTCTGAGCCACCACTTTCCGCCAAACGGACACTGAAAATTGGGGTAAAACAATGAAACATAACGACGAGTAATAGAAAAAGAATAAACAAAGAGCAAATTTTAAACGCAATAAAGCTAAGTTTTAAACGCAACATTTGCAATTTCTTGCATTGGAAAATTTTCACTCAGAAAAAATTTCAGCTTTTTTTTTTCCAAATTTTGTGAAAAGTTATTAGTTTCTATGGGAAATAACTCCATTTGGGAAGGGGGGGGGGTATTTATAACACTTTTTTTTGTATTGGATTCAGCATCAGTGGATCATTTTCTGGTCATACCATGGAGGTAAAGAGACTGGCTCCTCTAAATTCATGGGTTTTATAATTCAGTTCAAATCTATATACGAACATTGTTTGAAACAGGAATTTGAATTTGCACGTCTCTTGAACTGCATAGTTTAAATATTCCTATTCTGAATTTTTAAATTGGGATGACCTCTCAATATTAATTTTCCTATTCACCGAAATCATAGAGGTAGTCTCATCTCTAATTCCGTGAGCTGAATACAGCTTTCAGTTTCTTTAGGCATTAAAATCTCATCTCCATTCACTCGTAGGAATATTGGTAACCCCCCACTCAATAACTTTCACCTCCCAATAACAATCGCACCTTCAATAATAGAAAGGTCCATGACTGCATATGTTAAATATTTCAATAGTTAAGTTGCAATGTCAGATTGAATAAAAGGGATTGTAGCGCCACAAGCAGATAATTAAAAAAAATAGCATAGCGAACTGAGGAAAACAAGATGATAGACGAAAACAGTGAATGAAGGTTGTACTGTACTGTGTAAATAGCTAATCAACGCCAGGAACTCGCGAAACGCGTATATGGAAGGCAATAAATACATGCCAAAATGTCATATCATCAGGAACGAACAAAACTCGTATAAGGAAGGTAATAAGTACCTATCTATAAGTCGTATCACCAGGGCCTAGAACACAATAATATCTGTAATGCTGGTTGAAGAACGCCTTAATATTCTCTCTCGAATTCAAATGTGCATTATTGCTGATGGGAGTGGGAAAGGTATTTTGAACAAGTTTTACATTGGATTCGTATGTATATAAGTATTCTTATTTTTGCAATGCTGAATAAGACAGTCATTTGCCAATAATTTGTGTCAAATAAAGGCCAGTAAGTATTTTTATGGTCGATTACTATTTATTCGACAGTGCTCTACAATATTGTAATTGCCGTTTTCCTTCTATCTAGCTTTGTTGTCGTGTTCGTTATCATAACTTTTAATTTGCGCTGAAATCACTTTTTTCGGTTGCGCATGGTCACTTTATTGTAATTTCACCTAACGTATACACTCGTTGAGTTTTCCTTTGAAGATATTGGATACTTACGGAAGAACAATGTGTATAGAACTGGTAATGGATATTAAAACTTACTGAAGTGCGGCTCAACTCGACCTCTTCATACGGGAATCGAATTTTAAGTAACTCGTGTTTTTTTTTTTTTTTTGCAAATTTTGTAAGAAGGTATTCAGAAAAATTATATCATTGTTCTTTATTCGTTGTTTTTCTCCCAATTATAGCACGTTCTCCTTTCTGTTGAAGGTCTTGATAGAACCTTTTGATGGATACTAAGTTTAACAATGTACGACCTCGGGAGTACCTTTCCACCCCGATGGGAGAGCTTAAGGCTCCTCTATATACTAGCTGACTCGTCAAGCATATTGAAGCCCACCTAGGCCGAAAGCGTAATCCATTAGCATTAGATCTATTCGTGTTTTCACTTTAGAAAGTACTATTGAAATAATTTTTGGTAGGAGTTCTGCACCAAACTCCTCTAAACATACTAGAAAAGGGTTTAGGTAATTTCGCTTTCCCAGAAATGAAGAGTGAATAAAAAAATGGCTTATAAATAGTCGGCAGAATCATTGGATTCCTGGTACAGGAGCATATTTTTGAAAGCTAAATTTTACAATATTGTAATTGAAACTTCTAGTTTTATATGAAGTAGTATTTTAAACACTTATTTTATAATTTCGGTAACTGTAGTATGTATTATTATTGGCTTTTATTTGTTATAGCCTTATCTTAGTAAACGTGGTTTGTAGTCCTGAATGTGTTATTCTCTCTTCCAAACTTAAAAGTATAATTGCTTCAAATTATATATATATATTAAAGATTTATTCATGTTACACCAATATATTTAAAGTTTTATGCACTTTATTGCATTTTTAGAGTATAATGAATCATAAAATTGTAGAATCCTACTGCTAACAAACTGTCGCCAAGTGGAAATCTTACCATATTATAATAATTATGTAAACATAAACTAAAATGGTAAATAAAATAAAATACATTTATCATAAAAGATAATGGATGATCTAATAGGGTTTTTTTACTCAAAACTGATAGAAATTATGTCTGAATGACTCAAATTTACTTTGGAACGGCGTTGATATTTTCATCGCCAAGACGATGATTGGCGCCAATCATTTGATGTAAACATTGGTGCTATGTTTAGAGAATCCAGTTTAGAGGATTTCCTTAATATAATCTTTTAAAGTACTTTAATTCTTTTGTACAAGACATAAAAAATATATCGTTTACACTACAGATTTATATAATTAATTATTATTATTAAAATTTTAAATGCTGTATTTATCTAATCTACACATCCACAGGTTTATAATAAAATTACCCCTCTTTAAAATTTTAGTACCATTAAAATTAAATACACTTTTTTAAAGTGCCCTCCACCAGGGGTAATTCACACACTACTATGTATCATCATAAATATATATTTCAAAAACAACTTTTCATTATTTAGTACAGGTATTTCAAATAATTCAAGGTCTTTCTGAGCTCATAATAAGACCAAATTTTATTCTATATAATGTTAGAACCGTAACAGATGTAAAATAGAAATGTCAAAGTATTTCATATATTTTAATAAGACCGGATCTTTGCAAAAAAATAATAAGAAAAAAAAATGTCCATCTATTTGTTAATCTGTTTATAGTGTGAGAATCATATTTTTGATTCTTGTTAATAAGTGTCGCGAAATTACAAATGTTATTCCAATCTAATTCATATTTATAAAAATATAACTCAATTGTAAATTTGTTAACATTATCAAATACCTGTAAAAATCAATATTTGGAGCACGTGTTAAACCGCCAAATATTGTATCCCATGTATTTGTAGAAACCTTGCTGGGCTTCAATATGCTTGATAAATCAGCCAATGACGTCACGAACACAATAATTGAATCGCGGCTATTTTGCAGTTATATGACTTGATTAATATTATTCAGCAACAAATGGCACCCCCTTTCACATGCCTTCGTATTAGTCAATAGAATAGCATCGCCAATTTGTTTTATTAACATTCCCTAACAAATCAATAAAAACAAAATGGCTGCATATTAAAAAAATCTGATGTGGGCAACTCATGACTTTCCTTATATAATGCAAGGAATTTACTACTTTTACAGTTAAAAAAAATGTTAGTCTTATAGTAGATACTTATATTATTTCCAAGATATTGAATATTCTTCAATTAGTCGTCATTTTCATTGACGTAGTGTCATTTTTATCAATTTGGCGAGATTCTTGTTAATTTGTCAACAATTAAAAATGTCGCCAAGTTGGCGACATTCCGTCAAATTCGTCGCCAAAATCTCGCCAAGCGTTATGGGAGAAATAAGTTATTCTTACAGCAGATAAATGACTATTAGAGTTCAAATACAAAAGTATTACTCAAAGTATCTCTTCCCATAAATGGAACGAGTTAGATCCACGAGAATGATGTCACCCAATTTATCGCATGGTATTACATATGAAAAGTAAACATGTTTCTCAATAGGAAATATTTTTTTTTATTTTATATAACTTCTTGATGATTTTTTTGAAAAATGCGCAATATCTCGAGAACGGTTCATGTTAGCGCTCTAAAATTTATGTCAGTCGTTTTCTAATAAAAAAATACATAAGAAATGTCTATTGGCGTAACTTTATTAGCGTTTTTGATTTTTTAACGATTTTTTCAAAATTTCACTCGAAAATTTAGGGGGGTTCTGAACATTCGATTATGTATAAAAACAAAAGGCTTCCAGTGTTTACGGATTGTGATTTGTGTACCAAATTTCGTTCGAATCGGTCCATTCGTTCGTCAATTATCGTTTCCACAGTCTCACTGACACACACACACACATAGGTTGGTTTTTGGTGGAAAATGAGGACGCTGCGGGGACCCACCAAACTGAGGACCTCCCGAATTAATTATTTTTCTGATATAATTTTCACATTTTAGGCATCCTGGAAGGAAGTTAATGACATATGTGGCAAGAAAATGTCCATTGTCCGCGTTTTAAAGGTGTATACGCATGGCCCGCGTTTTAATGGTGTATATGCATCGTCCACGTTTTAAAGGTGTATACGCATGGTCCGCGTTTTAAAGGTGTATATGCATGGTCCGTGTTTTAAAAGTGTATAAGCAAGTTTGAAAGTGTATATATTAAAGTTAGAACAAAATTTTTGCTCTCAGACTGCTTACATTTAAAATAAAGTACACCCATTTTCCCGATTTTATGAAGTATTTTTAAAACTCGCATTAGCAGCAACAAATAAACTGTTGAACCATCTCAGGAGAGATGTTTTTCTAACTCATTGAAGAGAAAATTCAGTGTCAAGAGTCTAAGGATTAAAAGAAAATTAAAAAAAGTATTTGAAATATAAGTTTTAATTGAATTAAAAAAAAAAAGTGCGCTTCGCGGTTTGAGTTTATCTGTGTTTTGAATTCCGAACCTGTGCTCCACTTATTACCAGACAAATGCTTACACAGATACAGAATGTACATACAAAGAGAAAGACTGTATTTTTCAATTACACACAATTCTTCAAAAACTGAATCACACTGTATTTCTATAAATATTATGCAAAAATATTCTGTGAAGATGGTTGTATATACTTAATTTCTTAACACTTTTATCTTCTTGGACGAGAATATTTCTTGACATATGGGAAATAATAAAATACAGTCTGGCTAGAATCTGTTTCTTATAACATTGACTCCCAAACTATTAATGGGACTTCAAAAGAATAAAAAAATTACATTAGTTTCAGAAGTGTAATATTTTTTCGCTTTTGGCGAGTTAGAAATATATTTCAAAATCAAAATTACAATACTTTGCTGAGAGGATTGCGACTGCTAAAAAAATGTATGCATATCTCTTTGGGGGAGCTCTAGTGGTTCTAGGGGTCCCCAAGAAGCAAAAACCTCAATATGATGGTTCTATGAGTTGTCCTCGGTCCTCGGTTTCCATCAAAGACCAACACCGGTGTTTCGTAGATTTAGCTAGAGGGCAGTTAGCGCCTTCCCTCTGAAAACCAGTTCCGTATACACACAATATGTTGCAATTCTGATAAACCGCGGACGTGTCTTTTTGCAAGACACACACAGATATTCGCGAGCTATACACAGTTATACACAGACTATATGCATATACTACCTAACTGGGGACCTATGCCAAAAGTCAACCAAACTTTTTTCAGAATATTATCTGTCATTAAATACCACATTTCTGCAAAAATCCAAAGCGAGGACGTCCCCACTTGCCGGTGTGTCCCCACTTGGAAGGTGTGTAAACATATGAATGTCCCCACTTCCCACCATACGCCAACACACACACACACACACACACACACACACACACACACACACACGCACACACACACACACACACACGCACACGCATACACGCTGACACACACACACACGCACACACACTAACACATACATACACGCACACATACACACACATACATACACTCACACATACACACACATGCACACATACACACACATACACACACACACACTCACGCATACCCGGTTGTCCAAATAGTTGCGCAAGTCCTCTGGATGAGTCGGACGGCTTGGGGTTTCCACACTCACGCATACATACTCGCAGATATTACCTCAAAAACTTTCGATTCGAGTTCAGGGATGCTTAAACAGTGCTATACGGTTGAAAATTCAAATTCGAATTTTCGACCCTGTCACAATACTGTCCCTATACATTATATTATAACATTGCCAAAGTAAATTGTTTTTCTCCCAAAATGCTTCTTTTCTTTCCAATCATGACATTTAGGCTTGGAACTTCAACTTAAAAAAATATTTAAAATTCCATAAAAATCTCTGCGGCGTCTCAGGAAATGAGACCGTAATTTAGACTCCAAAGGCACCTCATTAAAACCTGAAACTTAATTATTTCATTATATAAACAGACTTTAAAAACGAAGCTAAAGATATTATTTCCTCTTTGGATAATTAGAATTTTAGATAATGAGAAATAATCGATTGCGTTTTCCTTCTTCTACCCAATATGTTGCTCAATAAAGAAATATTAGTTCAAAGGATGAGATTATACAAGATATACACTTCTTATCTGATTGTTGTTTAAATTTTAAAACAATCTGGTGATTTACTATTCAGTGTTGTGCGTTTTTAACTTAAAAGTTCGGGAAATCTGAATTATAAATTCACTGGTATGAAAAGTATTTGTTCTCATAATTATTTGAGTGGAAACTTTGCTCTCGATAAGGTGCGGTGTTAAATTTGCAGAAATATTGTTAAGTTTTAATGTTCTTAGATTCAAATATGTTTGGCAAATTTGGATGATAGTTGCTAAGAGCTCTCAACTTCTAAAAATCTGATGTGGTCATCACCGGACTTTCACGTTAGACTGATATTCATTTCCTTTTAAAACGACGCAATATAGGAATTTCATTTTTTTAAAAAGAAAAATGCATAAAATTGATATTTATTTGAAATTATATGTTACAGTTTTAAAATAATATATTTTTAATTAGACGCTTTAGCGCATTCTACGATGTCGCCTGCTTGCGAAAATTTCGACAGCTATTTATCCTACATTAGGGTTTACCAACCCGGTTACGTGAAAGTATAGTTGGAAGTATGTGAACATATTTCAGCAATGGCAGACTTGAGCGGCTTCATGGTTTTTTTAGATTATTTTCTATGAAATTCTGTACAAAACATACATTTCAAACTTATATAAAATAAAATCTATATTCTAATTATAAAACTAAATAATAATGATTCTGTCTATATCCCCCATTCGTGTTCAAGTTTCTAACTTCCCGAAATTTTGATATAGATTATATCTTCGACGCATTTTCAAACAATTTAACTTTTTCGGCAATAGTTGGTCAATTCTTGTTCACGACGAAGAGTATACTTATATCAAGCTTCAGAAACCAACTCAGTATTATTTCAACTTTTTCGGGGATTATTTGTAATATAATTTCTTTTCCTATTCAGGTATTTCCTTTAGTTTTATGAATACATATACGTACTTTAAAATTATTCTCGGTTGTTTTACATTTTTTTTGTATCTGTTCTGAGAAATTTCAAAGTAAAGATCTGAAGTACTGTGCAAATTTTCTTTCATAAAACATAAAACTGTGGAATTATTTTGAAACTTGCAAAATGCGTTTATTTTTACATGCAATCTAATTTATAGCAATTGCAATCATTAAAATGAAAAACTCGAGAAGGGGTTATCTTGTAAGATATTGAGTTAGTGGGTACAATTGAATTACATGTTCCGGTTAATCAGGGTGTTCAGTTGAAATGGTAATGGGAAAATAAGTGGTGTAATCTAAAGAATTGACAAACAAGGGTTACAATTGTTAAAAAAAATACAGTTAGAGAGTACTCGAGTGAAAAAGTTTGGGAACCACAGTCCAACAATAATGAAAGTTGGTCTTGATTCCTTCATTAAATAGTAAGTATGAAACAAGTATTAATTTATACATTTATACATATTTGGTTTTTATTACAGATTAGCATTTAATCTTGTCAAAGAAGTGGAAATTCACTCTATTAAATTGCAAGTTTATCTTTTGTTTAGAAATGTGTGGTTCGTTGGATTGAAAACATTCGCCTTATTAAAAATTTTAGTCAGTTTTGTTTTGTCGTACAGTCGATGTTTGGCTAAGGCCATAAAGTCAACGGCAATGGTCTAAACTTTGCATGCATACAAAATTTAGACCGTCAAGTCACCGACGGGGGAGTGTAATCTGGGGGATCTGGAGATACTTTTCAACTGTTCAATTGATCTTCTCCAAAGAAAGAAATAGAAGCTCGGACTTCGTGAGGTTCTGTCCCGTTGATAACGCTAAAATTGTGCCAAAATTCAGCTAATTAGGTCAGTGGAAGAGTTTTGGAAAGTCTGAAAAGAATAAAAAAAAGAACAGGTAGGCTCAGTTCTGATTGAGTCGTCGGTTTGATGCGTATGATGCAACATGCCGATCAGAGAGTTGAAATAACCTATCGAGTATGGTTTCAAAACATTTATTCAGTTGCATTCTCGGTACTCTCTGGTTCATTGGACTGCAATTTTCTTTGGCTTTTTACATTCCTCATCACTTGCTCTTTCCTTTCGTATGGATTTTCCCCACTTTTAGTTGCGTTCTCGATAATCTCTAGATCGTTGGGCTGCAGCCTTCTTGGGCTTCTTACATTCCTCAACACTCGTTCTTTCTCCATTTTCAGTTGCTTTCTTGATGCTCTTTAGTTCGTTGGGCTGCAGTCTTCTTGTGCTGTTTACATTCTTCATCACTTGCTCTTACCTCTCGTATGGATTTTCTCCACTTTTAGTTCCGTTTTCGATACCCGTTTGCGTTACCGATAATCTCTAGTTCATTAGGCTGCAGTCTTCTTGGGCTTTTTACATTCATCATCACTTGCTCTTGCCTTTCGTTTTGACTTTCTTCACTTTTGCATGAGTTCATTCTGTGAATGAAGCGGCATTGCCGGAAATATTAACCGTTCACACGAAAACAATTAAAGAAATTTTTAAATTACTACGATATGTTCTTTATATATTTGAATAGATCTCTCCAAGAGCTTTAAAACGATACAACGGACAGTCATGTGGCGCTCGCGGTAGCCGAGATAGATTTAGTCAAACGCGGAGGCACACACATAAATATTGCACCATCATCTCTGCTCATGGGGAGTGAGATTGCGTGCACATTGCATTGCGCGCACAGTGCATTCCGCCGTACGCAAAGTGGACTGCATGCTGGTTAAGAATATGCTAAGACGATTACTGATTGGCACGTATTTTCAGCGATATAATGAATTCAACTCAGACTTATTTTTGTCACAGGCAGTCCGGCGTAAATCGCTCCATACTATCCGCAGAGTTAAATGTAGACATGCGTAAAAAATATATTTTCTCCGGCGTCAGAAGGATAAAAACGCAAAACTGGCTTAGTTAAGTTCTGCCCTTTTAAATGTACTATAAATGTGCTAAAATCCAGTCTTTTGGGCCATAGGAGGAGCTACTAGTGTATCTGGAAATACTTTCAAGACTCCTATTTTTCTTCATTTTCTCTCATTTAAGCATTTAAATTGCATTAAAATTCAGCAATATCTTCACACAGAAATTTAATTTTTTTTTACAATTTTATTATTTCAATTATTTTATACACAGTTGTTTTAATAAACCCAAATAATACATTTTAATTTAAACAAATTTCTGATCTTCTAAACATGACTTTTTCATTAGATTTAATAAAATACCCTTAAAATTTCCATTTAAAAACATTTATTATTTCTTCGTTGTTTCGTAATTTGTTCGTCGTTCGTTGTTTGAGGTGTAATTTAGACTCAAAATATACCTCATTGAAACTGAAACTTAATTATTTCGTTATATAAACAGGTATTGAAAACAGATTAAACATTATTATTTCCCATTTGGTTGATAGCATTTTAGATAATGAGAAATAATCAATGAATCTTTGGATTTTTTTCCCTCTGATGCTTCGTAATTCCATGAGCAAAGATTTACATGTACTGCTATGAGATTAGATGAGATATAACATCTGATTGGAATTTTCATTTAAAAGTAAAGTGGCCAATTTATGGTTTAAAAATCAAAAGTTTTGTATAAAGCGTATCATAAATAAATAATGGCAAATTTATTTTTCTTCTAAATATGTAATAGATCTGTCTTTTATAAGAGAACATAGCCAATTGCTACTTGTCAATTATGTCAATTTTCGACATATAAGATACTAGGATGAAATACCAGGCGTTACCTGGATTCTAATTATGTTCCTTCTACTTAAATAATATAGATACAGATAACACCACAGAATTTCCAAATCGCTTATTTTGAATTAGAATCACTTCCTCGCTCCGTTTTTTACATGCAAAATCATGCGAATTGTATAACGCGAGTGTAATACGCCCTAATAAGCTCCTTTGATACGCCTTAAATAATCTCCTTTGACAAGATTTAAACATGTTTCTTTAAAACGCCCTAAATAAGCATATTGCGTCCATGTAGAGGGTAAAATCCGGTTTATTAGCATAACAAAGGAGAGTCTTTAGGGCGTAACGGATGAGATTATGTAGGGCGCATCAAAGGAGGTTATTTACCACGTAAGAGCTTATTTAGTGTGTATTACGTCAGCGTAATGAGCATACAGCGTAGGTACAGCATACGCAATTGTATTTGGGCATATCTATGTGTTCAGAGTAGGACTCAAAGCTTTTTACGCATCTACACAGCGGGTGAATGGGTATTTAGGTGCTTATTTTGGGCGTATTACGACCACTTATCAAGTGAGGAGCAGTCTAGTGTTTACTCACGCAGGGGGTGACTACGCCTTTATAAAAAAATATTTAATGATTTCAATTAACCTCTTCTTTAAATCATGAGCAATGCAGGGTACATTTTCACGTGGTCGAAAGGTACTACTAGAAAACTATTGTACTAATATCTTTTAGAAACCTCAGCGGTCGTCACGTAGCCATACGTATCCGTGCAACGATTTACTTAACATATATGTAAGAGAGGGTGTTGTAGGTTTTAAAGATATCGCTATGATTTCCATTGTACTTTTATCCAGAGATTGTACAGAACGTTGCCGCCCCAACCGGGAATCGAATCCTGGATCTTCGAACTGGTCAGCCGACACTCTACCTTTTATCTACTGGGATGAAATTGCAAGCTCTTCTTTTGTCAAAGGGGACTTGGCATTCTCCACTCTCTAATGTCAGATTGGCGTGCAGCTGACAATCTGACAGACCACCTTTTACTACTTTTACTACAAGTTTTCCTCCTTATACTATTTTATCCTCCAGGTCAGCTTCCTGTGTGGTCGTGATTCTCTCGATTTGAGTCGGCGCTCAATATCTCAAAGTCCACTGAATCAGTGCTGGTCGTACTAATCACTTTCATACCTCCGACATCTTTGTACTAACCTACAGGATTGATTTATTTGAGCGCCATTGTGAAGAACATTGCTGTGCCCAACCGGGAATCTAACCTTGGAATTTCGACCTAGTCAGCCAATTCTCTACCAGTGAGCTACTTGGACGAAATTGCAAGGTCTTATTGTCGTGGTGGACTCAAGCTTTACATCTTAAAGCGCGGGCAACAGCAGAGAAAGCATTGAAAGTCATGGGCCAGAGCAATAACTTGAAAAGTACTATGGTTATTGCATGTTTTTATGCATGTATATAGGAAATCCAGTAACGCTATATTCTGAGATGACTTTAGAGAAGTTGATCCTTTTTTAAGGAGATATGAGGGTTATTTCGATTCATGTTACAGATTACGGAAAATATGAATTATAAAGTTGTAGCACGCTGCAAAATTAATACTAAGCATTTTTGAATATCTCAAGAACGACAAGAGATAATTTCTAAATAATGGCATCCTTTCATTTCGGTATAAAAGTTTTAAAAAAGTATTCACTCATTTTATAATAATAATTTATTTTTTAATTTTTCAATTTTTCCATCTCAGATCAAAAACATAAAATATCTCAAGAATAGCGCATTTTAGCATTTTGTAAATGATGCCATTTTATATGCAATACAAAATTTTATGTATGAAATATATCTTTTTGTAAAATATTTATCTGTAATCATTTTTTTTCACAAAGTGTTGATCAATTTTCGATTTTATTTCCTGTTTAATTCACATTGCAAATTTATTGACCTCTAATATTTAACGATTGGAATTAATACACCAAATTGTATGCGATGTTATTTATTTATTTAAGAAATATCATGCCCAGACATAGACAACGGGACACACTGACATTACTGAAAAAATGATTTATTCGTTTACATGAATGCTTAAATCGTCTGGATCCATCTAAAGCAGAGCGTCGTATTTTTGGCTCCATCATAATACTGTACCTTTATTTATTTATGTATTTGTTTAGTTATATTTTTCTCAGCAATACAAAACAGAACAAGTCCAATTACAATGATCACATAGAAAAAAATCTGATGTGGGCAGCACATGACTTTCCCTGCAGACTTATATACACATTTTCTTTATTTTAATTAAATTTAATTCAATATTAATTCAATTTTCGTTCTCATTTGGTAACTGGACTCATTTTCAAAGGTGGCGTAGAGAAAAAACGAAAAAACAAAAATGTCTCGAATACGGCTTGTCCTAGTGTAATGGGATTGGTCTTATTCTTTTCTTCGTTGAAAATTACGTATTAAACGAGCATTTAATGGATATATTTAAGCATACGTAGTTCTTTATTTTAAATTTTGGCGATTTTTGCGGGCCATTTTGCAAAAAAAGGCAGGTTATTTTTTATGGAATCATACCAAAATCTAATCAGCACCAGAGTGACCCACAAGCGACTTATCTACTAAATTTTGGGAAATTCGGTCTATTAGATTTTTAGCTAGAGTGGATATAAGCTTTCACGGGCCATTTCGCAAAAGAAAGGCGGGTTCTTTTATCCCGAATCGTACCCAAAATTAATCAGCACCAGATTCGCCCACAAGTGATATACCTACCAAATTTTATGAAATTCGGTCAATTAGTTTTTTAGTTAGAGTGAATTCAAAATCTGCACAGACAGGCAGACAGATACACAGATAGACACACAGACACACGCACAGACGTCACGCTAAAAATAGTTTTTTCGTATTTTAGAGGTCTCAAAACGTGTAGATCCGTCGAAAACTCGAGTTGCGATTTTCGACATGATTCCAATACTTTCCCTATACATTACCATGTATTGCAGGGAAAGTAATGATAAAAGGGAAAAGAAAAGAAAAATTTTAAATCACAGTATAATCCTGAAACAGACATTCTTAAAATTACTTTCCGACATAGCAAGCAAATTAATATACTAATAGTACTTATAGCATAAAGCATTGATTATGAAATATTTTCCAACTTCAATGCAATTTTATTTAAACATCTCTAAAATGCGATACACTCCTCGGTAATAATTTTAAAATTATCACAATACTACATTAATTTATTATATTTGAAAACTTAAAACATCATCGAGAAAAAATAACTTCATTCAAATGATGGCATTGAACTATAAATTGCTTGGTTTAAACATCTCTAAAATGCGATACATTCCTCGGTAATATTTTTAAAATTACCATAATACTACAATAATTTATAATATTTGAAAACTTCATCGAAAACAAATGAACTTTATTCAAATGAAGTCATCGAATTATAATTCGTCTGGCTCTCTCTATAAAAGCAGCATTTCATTTATAAACATTTTTCCATTCCTTTCATTCATCACAGTACTATAATAATTTATTTTATTTAAAAGCTTAAAACCATGGAGGTATAAGTAATTGAACTCTATGCTTAAAACTTCATCGAAAAACCGTCTTCTTCTTTGTGTAAAATCAATTCATATCAGCTATATTGCAGACTCCATGAGCTAAATAATTCTATGTTAAAGAAATCTATTAATTAAATGCATTAATTAAATGCATTAATTAAAGAAAATAATTCTATGTTAAAGAAATTCTTATGCAACTCACTCTACGGAGGGGGGGGGGGGGGTAGATCAGTGGCTAGCGCGCCGGAAATGCAGTGTGTAGTCTCGGGTTCGATTCCTTCCTCTGCCAAAAGTGCCGCCGTGTTCATGCGGAGAACGATATCGTTAAACATGTGGGTCTGTAAGTCTTTCCGAGAGGTTGGTGTTAGGGGAAGGAGGGTACGGTCCATGTGGATGCCTCTCCCACTGGGTTCCGATCTAAATTCGTTTTCTCTTCTCGGCCGTCCAAACTGTTATCTTACACCTTTCTGGTAGTTCGGACGGTCTGGGTCTCAACAACAACAACCCATTCTACATCTTTTGGTGTTTACATTCTCTTGGCTTCGTTGTAGAAATAATCAAAGTTTGATGATCATTTAAAGTTAAATATATTGTAATTGCGTTGTTTCAGTATGTAGATGCACAGTATTTAAGCAAAAAAAAGCGGTTTTTAGGACGGATACAACACTAAATATGAATTAAAAATCACGATTTTGACACAAGATGGATGCCATATTTTGTTTTGAGGTGGGTCACGTGATCTCGTCATGTAATGGTCATGTGATCTCTTCATATAAAGGGTGTAATTATTATTTTAATTTTTATTTAAAAAACTACTGAATATATTTTGCTGAAATTTTTTTAATATATTTTATGGGATAATTTGAATATTTTCTAAAACTTTCGAAGCAATTTGTGGATTTTAAATTCACTTAAAAATGTTTGAAAAATTAGGTCCCTTAGCGTTCAATGCGTTTCATTTTTTCAACCCGGGTTCAATCCAAACTGACTGTCTGAACAACACACTAAAATTTCATTTTGATAAAGTAACTTTTACGACATTTATCGTACTAACGGACAGACAGACAGACAGACAGACAGACAGACTGGCAGACAGAATGAACAAAGTCATAAACACTTTTCAACTTTGTTGTAAAGTGTTAAAAAGGAGCTAAAATTAATTTGACTATTTAGCATTTTTCTGAAACAAATGCTTTATAATCAGATATATTATATTATGCCAGCCAACTAGAGATAATAGCAGATAATTTAGTCGAAAAAAGCCTCTAAGTATGTATTTAATCAGACAGCTTTATTTGCTTAAAGGTATTCCTTTATCCTCCAGTACATATCAGATTGCAGTTTTACTGTGAATATTTAAAATGTTCAAAAATTTTAAATTGATCCGGAGTTACAATTTTAATTTAATTAGATTTAATGATATTTAAATTTCTTTAACATCTGTTAAATAAATCTTTACTATCTAATATGTAAAGCTTTCTTTAATATCTAATAAATAAATCAGTTTTTAGCTAAGCAAACTGTTTTCTGAGAGATATATATTTATTTTCCGCGAATACGAAGCCTTTCAAACTCTCACAGTTCAGAAGAGTACTGTTTTCAGAAAAGTCTCTAAGGGTCTATACGTGGAATTTAAACTCAAGAGTTATTCCATTAAAAGCTAAAACATAATTACTTCATTATATTACGTTGATTGAAAACGAATTAAAAAATATTATTTCCTCTTCGGATAATGAGAACTTCAGATAATGAGAAATAATCGGACATGGTTTAGTTTTTCAACCCAATATGTTGTTCCACGAGCAAAGATTAACTCACGCGATGTGATTATACAAGAGATAAAACTTCTTAACTGATCGGAAACTTAATTTCACAGCAAATTGGTGATTTACTAGTTAGTGCAATGCGCTGTAAAGTTTGAATTTTCTATGTTTGGGAAAAAATTGCATCAAAACTTTACGAGGATGAAAGGTATTTGTTCCCCCATTTATTAATGCAATAATTTGCTCTTAATGTGACATTAAATTTACTGAAATGTATTTTTATTTTGTAGTGGAGTTAATCTTCAATAATATATTTATAAAAAACACTATTTTATACACACGTCGAAAATTTATGAGGGCATATTTGGTTTCCAAGCTATCGCTAGTGAGCTGTCTACAGGATTCACACGGTCCTTGATAATTCTTGAAAAGTGTTTGATTTTTATTTTTAAAGCCCTTAAAAGTGCTTATTTTTTCCACAAGGTCTTTGAAAATCATTGAATACTTTTTATCTCATATTCTTCCGATGTAACTCAACATTTATTTTCACCAGCCTGCCGATTTCGTCCGAATGTCCGAAAATGTATGTACATATATAGAGTACCCCAGTTTATGTGCCATTTTTACATTAAATATTTGAATACGGGAAATCCAAATTTTATAGTCTAATTAAATTAGTTCTGAAAGTAGTCCTTGAAAGTGTTAGATCCTTGTAAAGTCCCTGAAAGTCCTGAAAATGTGCTTGAATTTTTTTTATTCGAATCAAGATTATTTCGAGACAATACTGCTTTACGAAGAATTAGGATGCAATACTGTGGAAGCATCACACCAGTATACCTTTTTCAATACAATTTTGCTCAATGATTTGTATACAATTTCCTACTAATCCATATGCACCCTTAACACGGGCGAAAATGCAACAGGAGTTTCTCTCCCACATACAAACATGTGTTTATCGTATGCAAACCTGTCTTTCCCGCAAACAAACCTGTCATAATCTTATTCGACAAGATGATCAACGAAATACATACCAAACACTATACTCTTTCTGATGAATTGATGATTTTTCTTGCTTTTTGATGATCTACGCAATGTTCTTTAATATAAGATTAGGCTATGAGTCTGTCAACCAATTAAAAACTTGTCAGCCTGGCGTCGCCGAGAGTAACATTTCGTAATTCGTGATGACACTGACCAGGAAAGTTGTTGCCAAACCACAGCAATTTTTCTCATTATTATAATTAAAAATTGTTTGTTTCTTTAGAAGTGGCAATATAGAGACGTAAGTAATCTACGCAGAGAGTTTTAATTGTGCTGTGCACACCTTCCTCAGTGATGGCCAAAGATATTCTCGGTCTCTTCAGTGAGTCCGAGAACAAAATGTGCGCGTTTGCTATACCCGTGACATAATATTTTCCTTAGTGCCAGAATAAAAAAAATGAATTCAGTCATGCTCAGCATGACCCCCCCCTCCCGGATATTCTTGTCGGGATCTCTTCTTGTCGCCAAACGATCCCGATTAAGCATAAACCCGATTAAGCATAAACCCGATTAAGCATAGATGCAATAAGATTTTGTTAGGTAATTGTTGACATTTTATACCATGTCTGCAAGAGGAGATCCTGTAGTATATTTGAATTATGGGGTTGGGGGGATGCAGCTCGTAAACTTTTCTCCAAGTCATCTCACAAGTGTTCGATAACATTAATGACTAATGAATTTGGGTCCATGTTATTAAAGAGAATTTCCCATCATGTTCTTGGAACTATTCCTGCACCTTTCTCGCAGTATGACAGGGTGCATTGTCTTGTTTAAAGGTGTCATTTCTGGCTCGAAACACAGTTGCCATAAAGGAGAGTCCTTGGTCTGTGTTCAATGTTCACTAATGTTCAGATAAGTGAGGTTTTTCAGAGTTCTTACTACATGGTTGAGGGGTCCTAGTGCTCCCCCAAGAAAATATTCCCCAGACTATCAAACTCCCACTATCAGCCTGGGTAGGACTCATAGTGCATCCAGGTGCTAGGATTTCTTTGGGTAAATAGTACACATTAACTCTCCTATTTACGTGATGCAACAAAAATTGAGATTCGTCGGACAGTGTGACCCTCTTTCAATCATCGATGGTCCGATGGCGATGATTATTTGCCCACTGTATTCGTTTACGACGATGAATAGCGGTGAGCATGTGCGCAGGAACAGGTCTGCGGCTACGGACATCCATATCCAACAATGTACGCTGAACTGTATGTAAGGACACATTGGTATCATCGTTATGATTGAAATTGTAAAGTGATGTCCCTGACAGTATCTCTCCTGCCTCTGTGTTCAACACAAGTAAGCAACCGTAGACCTCTGGCATCATTGAGGTGTTGACGTCCAACGTCTTGTTGATGGCTTGAAGTGTCACCGTTTTCGGACTCTCTTTGACACATATCAACTTTTGCATAGCGTAAACAGCCTATCAGCATCGTTGTTATTGAATTGCATTTATCTAGGTGTCTTGTCATAACAATCTGCTTTTTGTCAAAATCTGATAAACCCTTTCCTTTTCCCATGTTACAGGAAAACGAAAGCGTTAATCCGGTTTTACTTATCAGATTCCTATCCTTGACACCTGCTGTACTTTTTCTGCGGGAGCACCCATTTGAATATCGAATAGGTGGTTTTAATGTTTTGTCTCTCAGTGTATGTCAAGGCGAGTAAAAGTCAGAGTTGCAGGAAATAAAGTTTAAATTGCCTCGAGCAATGGGACCAGACACCGAAACTCCATTCTTGACATTAAGATTAACAAATATTTATGTGCCATGATAAGATCACCTCATATGCTCGTTGCATCCTGCGGTAAAGACCACCTTGTGAGATTATGCCCCATTGTAGGCTACCAATAATGACAGAGCTGTGGGGGGTAATGCCCACCAATGAGGACAGAGGTGTGTGTAGGGGGGGGGGTAAAGCCTACAAGGAAAATTCGAAGGAATAACAAAGAAAATGAGGAGAAAACTGGTACACAATTTAGTAATATTGGAAAATAGAAAGTGATACAGATGAGATGTGATTCAAAAATTCAGAACTGCTGGTTATTCTAAACAAAGTGAGATAGATGAGATCCAGTGAAAAATAGTCAAGTAGTTTAGAAGCATCCGGTCTAATGAATCGATTCGAAACTATTTGTGTTTCTTAAAGTTATGATGTGGCCAATCATACTCCTAAGATACCTATACTACAAATATATGACAGGTATGGTTTATTTACTTGACACAAGGAACTTTTCAATAAAATTAAGTTATATTACTTGGACGAAAAATCAGCGCCTATCATCCCATCGCTACCCTCAGGGTTACCACCTGAAGATGTATTGTATATTTGTATTAAGTCAAAATTTAAATTGTTGATGACATTTTAAATAAATATAAGTAGAAATAACAATTATTTGTTATTAATGTTGCCAAGATGTTTACCGTTTATCTTTCAGGATTTATAGTTGTTATATATTGATGATAGGCTGTAAAAGGGTGGATTATGCGTTTAGAATATTGTATAGCATATACTTCCACAATGAATGTCGATGATGAGATATTTCGGTGTTTAACATTATTCACCCCATATAGATATAAATAATTTATTTTTCCACATACAATAATATTTTGACGATGAATTTTTTTTTATGGTGAAAAATGTAGAAATTCGTTGAAGGTCTGTGGCCGCCGAATTTAACTAGCACCCCAATGCCAATTTATATTTTTATGGATAATAGAGCGATTTTATTAATACAGGCTCAAAAATGTAATGTTACCGATAGCAAAATTTTTTTTACGTGCAGGCCTTATTCAGAATTTCAATTGGCGAAAGGAAACTATAGATATCAAGGAAATTATAGCAGAAACTTTCAAAGAAACTTTCAAGGAAACAAAAGATATTAAAATGTTTCGTCTGAGAAAACATACCTGAATAACATAAACTGAATTTTGACTTCAAATTCTTTACCCGAAATTTAAAAATAGAAGATGTTAAATCCAAATTATTAATTAACTGGAGAGTGGCTTAAAACAACTTTCTCATACAATAATCCATTAAGTAGCTTATGATTTTTTGTGTTGCAAATTTTGCAAAATATGTATCGTTAATGCAAATGATCAAAATTATAGCATATATTATCCTTCATTTTAAGGGGCTTGTAATATCTGATGCCAGGTTTGACAATGTACATCTGGAGGTAACTTATCCCCAGAGGATGAGCTAATGACTATACGAACACAAAAATTATATTGCGCTTACTTTTCATTACGATGATTGAGATTGTTAAGTTTCGAAACTATTACCCCTTCTATGCATAATTTTGTTAAATGTTGTCCAAAGCTGCCATGTTAAGTAAATATATAATTTCGAAGTTTGGACCCGAATTAAAAAAAATTCTATTCAGATCAATAATTTTCGTTGACATAGTCGTATATAAAGTTTCGTGAAAACCATTAATATTGTGGAAGCTATCGTGTAAGCAAGAAATCGACCACAAATAGGCAGAAAGACGGGCATCACTCCAAAATAGTCAAAATGTATTCAGGAGTTCCTAAAACATTATATTGGCATCGAAATGTCAAAATCAAAAATTGTCGTGGAAACAATACTTTCTCTATACTACATTCAATAGCTCGAGAAAGTAAATATTAAACAATCAATGTAGCAGTCTAGTAGTTTGCAAAATTGTGCAAGTTATACTGAACAAATAGAAATTTCTGTTTAGCGCGTGAATATATTTAAATCCATTTTTTCCATGGGCTTAATATTATACGGCATTTGATCGCTTATATTTCAGTTCATAGATCGAAATTTAAAATTCGCCCTCAGCATAACATAAAATATGATTTGTGCAAATTATGTACAAAATTTTATTCGAATCAGTTGAGTTTTATTTTGTTAACGAAACATTCGCACCCAATCAGAGTTTAATATGTGTTCAGGAAGCGACGTTCGGAATTAGCTTCGTTTTCAAAATCCCAATTTACAATACAGTATATACTCGTTAAGAAATAATACAGAGTAACTGAATCCTAAGACATCATTATGTTTTTAATACACAGAAAATTTGTTTAATTCTTGGCTTAATTGTGTTTATAAGAAATAAAATAAAATTGTCAAGGAGTTTGAACTAACAGTGTTCTAAAGACCACAATAACAATTACAGCGTGTTGGATGAACATTGAACTTTGATTAATGACAGTAGCTGTGAGCACTAAATTTCGCGTCCTGTTTTGTGCTCCGGTTACAAAAAGACAATTTGCTCAAGAAGAGTGAAAAATTATACAACATTCGCAAAGAAATAAATTATCCAAGTATACACAATCATTCTTAAAACATTGATTGATGAAACTTTGAGAATGCGGCCAGTGATATGTAGTTTAGGGAATGCGTTACACATTCTTACAAAGTCACATATTTTATTCGTTTGAAAAATATGTGAGACAGTTTCATCAGTAGCGTAGAGTGAAATTTTTGACTGGGCAGGCTGACATTTTGGCAAAAATTGGTATTACAAGTGAAATTTATATTGAAATGTATATTTTCATAAATTTTATTTCAAGAAGTTTAATTTATTGGTGAATAATATAAAATAATTTTATATAAAAATGCATAGAGCGGATGAAATGCACGAGATCTTAATATATTACCTATGTAAGATGAATACAATATATACCATTTTAAATGCTTTCTTATTTCTAAATTATATGAACTTTTTACAATCATTTTATTAAATAGGAAGTCATGGTCGCCCATAGGGGATGTAAAGGAGGGTGGTGATACTCCCTTTTAGACATTAATATAACAAAGGCGAACATCAGGCCTGTCGATGTCGTACATCATGGGCTTAAATTGCCCTCCCTCCTTGGAAAAAGTTTTACAGGGGTCTATGTATGAAGTAGAAATATATTAGAATATTATTAGTAAGTGATAGAAAAAATATATCTGTTTTGTAAATATAAACAGCTCGAACTAACGAAATAAAACAATTCAAAGGAGTGCACTGAAAATGGGTGAGAACACTGTAGTCAACAATGCATTTAATTTTTTATATTAATTATTTACAAATAGTATATTTTAAAAGCAAAAAACTTAAAAATATCTTAACTGCAATACGCTAAAAGTCCGCTAGGAAATTATCAATGGCTTTTGTTAAACTGAGATTCTCCGGTAACGTGATTTTTAAAGGGACATCCGATTTATTCTTTCTAAAACTCACAAATACGCAAACGGATGCTTCGCCATATTGTTGATGTGACAAAGTCTGCTTCATAAACTACTTAAGTTTAATGGTAGTCATTATCAGTGTGCTTCTTTGTCTTGATATTGTTCAAATTTAGGCGAATGGCATGTTATTCCTGGAAAATGACTTATATTCTTTAGTATTATATATGGCTTTTTCTGCGAAGATTAATTAATAGAACCACGTTTGACCCAAAATGGCGGATCTATTCGCTTTGCCCAAATATTCCCATTCATGAAGCGGCACGTCCCATATCCAATCATTGTTTGTCATTACTTTGTTTGTAAAGGGTTGAAAATAGGGGGAGAAATAGCCACGCCTTCCTGGAAGCTAGCTTATAGTTCTAGCTTATCACCAGGGATGGTTTAACAGGTGGGCGGGGCTAATACCATGCTTCTTTCAATGAACTGAAAAAGCTAGAGGATTTCATTTTCGAGATATGCGTTTTAATTTGAAAAATGATTTGAAACGTCTCATTTTAAGTAAGTAAAGAGTAACAGTTTTCTAAAAAAAGACATATATATTCTTAAAGTTATATTAAAAATATAATAAATAAAAATATCTTTAAATTAGATTTTAAACAGGGGATGCTTAGCGTCGAGCCTCAATGGGTGCTACGCCACTGAGTTTCATTATTAGTATTTATTTCTTCGGAAATGTAAACAGATTGAACATATTTTATTAACTATTGACACTTTTACACCGAATTAGATATCACTAGTCGAATACCCGTTGAAAATCAACGGTCCCACAATAAGCATCCCCCGAATAACGTAAATTTTTACATAATTCGTTTTTCACATTTATTCAGAAAAAGGAACAATTTGATGTGCGGAACCCCCTAAAAAGAAAATATTAGAAAAATGAAATTACTCATTTTCTCCCTTTCGAACTATCTACCCGTACAACAAATTTGAAGTCTCTATCTCATATTGAAGAATGCAATGTTATCATTTCACCTTTCGAACGTTTTTATGTGGAGCACCCTCTTAAATGAACATTTATGAAAAACTATAGTCTTCGTTTTTTTATCAATTGAGTAGCCCATATACCAAATTTCAAGCCTCTATCAAATTTAAAAGTAGGCATTTTTCATTTATTAGTCAAATCGAACATTTTGGTATGTGACACCCCCTAAAGAAGGAAATATTGGAAATTTGAAATTGCACTATTTTTCCTTTCGAACGATATACCCCATATACCAAGTCCCGATCTCATCGCAAATCATATTTTTCTATTTTTCCATTTTTCGAACGGTTTGGTGTGCGGGATCCCTAAAAATTACAAATATTGGAAATTTTATATTTCATAATTTCTTTCTTTTGAACTATCCACCTGTACACCAAATTTGAAGTTTCTATTCTATCGCGAAGCATATTTTTTCTATCATTTTCCTTTTCGAACATTGTAGTGTGCAGTAGCCACCCCCTTAAATGAACAGTTTTGAAAAACTCTTTTCTTGTGTTTTTACCAGATGATTGTCCCATATACCAAATATCAAGCCTCTCCCGTTCTAAAATGGGTATTTCTACTTCATTCCTAAAATTGAACATTTTTGTGTGCGACACCCCCTAAAGTAGAAAATACTGGAAAACTGAAATTGTACACTTTCTTCCTTCCAAACTATCTACCAGTACACCAAATTTCAAATCTCTATCTCATCCCGAAGTATGTTTTCTTATCAATTCACCTTTCGATCGTTTTCCTCTAAAGCACACCCCTTAAACGAACGTTTTCGAAAAACTATATTCGTCTTGGGTGTTTCCATCAAATGATTAGTCCATATACCTAATTTCAAGCCTCTATCAAATTTTAAAAGAGCCGTTTCTCGTTCATTCGGCAAATCGAAATTTTAGGTATGCGGCACCCCCCTTAAGTAGAAAATATTGGAAATCTCAAATTGCACACTTTCTTTCTTTCGAACGATTTACCTATACACCAAATTTGAAGTCTCTATCTTCGCAAAGCGTGCTTTTCCATCATTTCACTCATCGGAAATTGCAGTCGGAGGACCCAAATTCGATTACTGGTACTGCCCAAACTATCCCCTTGTCTACTTGGAGTACGGATCGGTTAAATCTGTTGATCTTAAAGACCTTCCGCGAGGTTGGTGGCAGGGTGGGGAGGGTAAGATTCCTGGGGATGTCATCCCGACTCGGTTCCAGTCTAAATTGGGTGATACAGTCCCGACTGTCCAAAAATATACAGTGCACCTTCTGGTAGGACGGAATATACTTTGCACCTTCTGGTAGAACGGAATATACTTTGCACCTTCTGGTAGGACGGAATATACTTTGCACGTTCTGGTAGGACGGAATATACTTGCACCTTCTGGTGGGTCGAAAGAAAAGAAACATTAACCTGGGCTGTTATGGTATTCATAAAAATAATTCAATACTCCATTAAAATACGAAGTTTAACTTAAGTTTTCTAATATATTTTAATTTTTAATATACAAGGAAGCTCCTCCCCCTACTCTCTATGAGCGCCAGCCCCAGTAACTCGGTTCTTGAGTCATTGAGTCAGAGGGCTTCCTCTCCTACTCGCTGACATTCTATATGACCTCACTTCTCGCGGTTTTTTGTTCTGCCTGTTGCGCATGTCGACCGTGATCGTGCTCCTAATCAGCTCGATAAATTAAATCTTTGACTATATTGAAGAAAATTATTCACTTCAGAAGTCCATAAAAATATAATAAGTTATAAATTAAAAATGGAAATTTCAGAAAAGGACTCGAGCAAAAATTCAACTTTGTAGGTTCATGCTTACAAATATTCTTGGTGTTGCTACTGCTAGTATGACCAGGACGCGAACTCGCAGGTCATATACACTACCTTTGAGTTTGGCATTAAATATCTCTTAAACTAGTGTGACAACAACAAAAAACGGCATCTTAGTGTGTTCCCCCAATAATCCTTTACAAATGTACAAAATTTCATATTTTTGTATGGTATAGTTTTTGCGGTGCAAGACATGTTAAGGTTTTTATGAGAAAGATATATCTTTGCGGTACGAAGCAAAGAAACTCGAGAGATATGAAATGTTTCATACGGCGGCGCCTTCAGATACTTGCTTTTATTATAAAGAGATTACTGAAAGTAAAGACATTGTATATTATACAATTAAATCGGAAATTTTTACGAAGTGCATTTTCCGTTTTATCAAAAGATTATTTTAGATTACAAATAGATTAAAGCAGATATCTGTCAGAAATCTACCTATTCTTAAACAACGAAAATATATAAGTAATATTCTATACACACAATCCCCTAACTTTAAATCAGCTCTTTTGGTAACATTCTACGAATTATTTTGTAAGAAAAAATTGTGCGCTTAATCTTCAAAGAAAGACACCATAAACACAAAGCTTCTTCTTCAAAACAGAAATGGTTTTCCAATATTTTCTTCTTTTATGTATGCATTCTTTTATTTTATGTATTTCTGATTCGGTTTTATACTTTTCTTCTGAATCGTGTAAAATGTTTTTTTCAACTACAAAGGACGACATGAGATGAGAAATGAGCGCCAATCCACAGTATTTCATGAAGAATGAGAAATTTTGTTGTAAAAACGGCTTTAAATTATATATGGTTTGGGAGGTTGGAAAAATATCTTTATGATTCAAAATGTGAGGCTTCAATAACTTGTTTTTCTGGTATGAATATTATTTATTTACTGGTAAAGGACGTGAATTTACAATGAGACTTAAGGGTAGGTGGTAAGTTGAAATCTTCCCCCGAAAATATCGATTTTTAAATTTGGGCATGCTAAATTTCTACACATTTTACTAAATGCAAGATTATTACATATATGTGTTTATTTTAATATTTTCCTCTTGAAATAGGAAATAACCCAGATGTCGTTTATATGACTAGGAGACTCCGTCCCCTGCTAGCTAAGTTCACGAATCCAGTAACTCGCGTTTCCGAATCTTTTCCTCGTTTTTCAGATTCGATGTAAGACACGTATGGGTTACCAGATTTGGAAACTAAATTCGATCGTTAATTGAACACACGGCGAGATTGGGTGTGAGGGTCTATTTCCGGGCCAACTATAGTTTTTTTTTAATGTGCTATTGAATCTGAAGTCAGTACATATTATACACTAGCAGTATGTCAGTTCTTCGCATGGAATATCTATATATACAGAGCAGTATTCTGGAGTTCTACGTTACATGACATCAGATATTGAAAACAAAGCCTGATATTGGATTCGATTGTCACTTGTTTACAACAATAGATAATTCTGGAGCTTTGTGTTTCGTATGCCATTAGATACCGAAAACGAAGTTGGATACTGGACTCATTTTACTTTCCCTGCAATACATGGTGACGTATAGGGAATGTATTGGAATCATGCCGAAAATCACAACTCGAGTTTTCGACGGATCTACACGTTTCGAGACCTCTACAATGCGAAAAAACTATTTTTAGCGTGACGTCTGTGTGTGTGTCTGTGTGTCTGTCTGTGCAGATTTTTTATACATTCTAACTAAAAAAGTGATTGACCGAATTTCATAAAATTTGGTAGGTAAGTCACTTGTGGGGGAATGTGGTGCTGATTAGTTTTGGGTACAATTCGGGATAAAAGAACTCGCCTTTTTTTGCGAAATGGCCCTCAAAAGCTTGTATCCACTCTAACTGAAAAACTAATTTACCGAATTTCACAAATTTCAATAGGTGTGTCACTTGTGGGTTACCCTGATGCTGATTAGATTTTGGTACGATTCGGAAAATACTAACCTGCCTTTTTCTGCAAAATGGCCCACAAAAATCGTCAAAATCTAAACTGAAGAACTAGGTATACTCAAATATATCCATTAAATGCTCGTTTAATACGTAATTTTTAACGACGAAAAGAATAAGACCAAGCCAATTACACTAAGGCTAGCCGTTCTCGAGATATTTTAGTTTTTCGTATTTTCTCTACGCCACCTTTGAAAATAAGTCCGGTTACCGAATGAGAACGAAAATTAAAAGTGAAATAAATTTAAATAAAATAAAGAGAACGTGAATATGAGTCTGCAGGGAAAGTCATGTGCTGCCGACATCAGATTTTTTACTTTCCCTGCAAAACATGGTAATGTATATGGAAAGTATTGGAATCATGTCGAAAATCGCAACTCGAGTTTTCGACGGATCTACACGTTTCAAGACCTCTAGAAAACGAAAAAACCATTTTTAGCGTGACGTCTGTGTGTGTGTCTGTGTGTCTGTGTGTCTGTCTGTCTGTGTGTCTGTGTGTCTGTGTGTCTGTCTGTCTGTGCAGATTTTGTATCCACTCTAACGAAAAAACTAATGGACTGAATTTCACAAAATTTGGTAGGTAAGTCACTTGGGAGCGAGTCTGGTGCTGATTAGTTTCGGGTATGATTTGGAAAAAAAGAACCCGCCTTTTTTTGCGAAATGGCCCGCAAAAGCTTGTATCCACCCAAACTGAAAAATTAATGGACCGAATTTCACAAAATTCGGCAGATGAGTCACTTGTGGGTTACCCTGGTGCTGATTAGATTTTAATACGATTCGAAAAAAAATAACCTGCCTTTTTTTTGCAAAATGTTCCGCAAAAATTCGTCAAAATCTAAACTAAAGAACTAGGTATACTCAAATATGTCCATTAAATGCTTGTTTAATTCGTTATTTTTAGCGATGAAAAGAATAAGACCAACTCCATTACATTAGAACTAGCCGTTCTCGAGATATTTCAGTTTTTCGTATTTTCTCTTACGCCACCTTCGAAAATAAGTCCGGTTACCGAATGAGAACGAAAATTGAATTCAAATTGAAATACATTTAATTAAAATAAAGAGAACGTGGATATAAGTCTGCAGGGAAAGTCGTGTGCTGTCCACATCAGATTTTTACTTTCCCTGCAATACATGGTAATGTATAGGGAAAGTATTAGAATCATGTCGAAAATCACAACTCGAGTTTTCGACGGATCTGCACATATCGAGACCTCTAAAATATGAAAAAACTATTTTTAACGTGAAGTCTGTGTGTGTGTCTGTGTGTCTGTCTGTCTGTGCAGATTTTGTATCCACTCTAACTAAAAATGTAATGGACTGAATTTCACAAAATTTGGTTGGTAAGTCTCTTGGGAGCGGTTCTGGTGCTGATTAGTTTTGGGTAGGATTTGGGAAAAAAAAAAACCCGCCTTTTTTTTTTGCGAAATGGCCCGCAAAAGCTTGTATCCACTCTAACTGAAAAACTAATGGACCGAATTTCACAAAATTCGGTAGATGAGTCACTTGTGGGTTACCCTGGTGCTGATTAGATTTTGGTACGATTCGAAAAAAATAACCTGCCTTTTTTTGCAAAATTGCCCGCAAAAATTCGTCAAAATCTAAACTAAAGAACTAGGTATAGTCAAATATATCCATTAAATGCTCGTTTAATACGTAATTTTTAACGACGAAAAGAATAAGACCAACCCTATTACACTAGGACTAGCCGTTCTCGAGATGATATTTTAGTTTTTCTTATTTTCTCTACGCCACCTTTGAAAATAAGTCCGGTTAATGAATGAGAACGAAAATTGAATTAAAAGTGAAATACATTTAATTAAAATAAAGAGAACGTGGATATAAGTCTGCAGAGAAAGTCATGTGCTGCCCACATCAGATTTTTTACATTCCTTGCAATACATGGTAATGTATAAAGAAAGTATTGGAATCATACCTCGAGTTTTTCATACCTCTCATCACAACTCGAGTTTTCGAGGGATCTACACATTTCGAGACCTCTAGAATACGAAAAAACTATTTTTACCGTGGCGTCTGTGGACGTGTCTGTCTGTGTGTCTGTGTGTCTGTGCTATGCACGTATCCACTCTATCTCAAAAACTAATGGACCGAATTTCATAAAATTTGGTAGGTAAGTCACTCGAGTGAGACCCTGATGCTGATTAGATTTTGGCAGGATTCGTAAAAACAGAACCCGCATTTTTTTGCGAAAGGGCCAGTAAGGATTTCTTGTATCCACTCTAGCTAAAATATTAATTGACCAAATATAACAAAATATGGTAGATAAGTTACTTGTAGGATGCTTTGGTGCTGATTAGATTTTGGTACGATTCGGAAAAGAACAACCTGCTTTTTTTTTACAAAATGGCACTCAAAAATTTCATACATCCACCCTAGCTAAAATACTAATTGACCAAATTTAACAAAATTTGGTAGATAAATTACTTGTGGGACACTCTGGTGCTGATTAGATGTAGGTACGATTCGGAAAATAACAACCTGTCTTTTTTTACGAAATGGCTCACAAAAATCGCAAAAATCTAAAAAAAGTAAGGACTAATGTATGCTGAAATGTATGAATTAAATTATTGTTTTATACGCAATTTTTGACGAGGAAAATAATATAACACACTCCATTATACATTAGAACTAACCGCTCTCAAGATATTTGAGATTTCTTGTATTTTTGTTACGCAGGTATCGGACAAATGTCCAATTTCCAAATAAAAGAATGAATTAAAAATAAAAATTTAGTGTTATTTGGTGCATTTAAACACAATTTAATGGATTATTAAAGAAATAATGAAATATGAATTGGAGTCTACAGGGAAAGCCATGTGCTGCTTACATCAGATTTTTAATTTTGTTATAATTCTAACAAAACGGAAAGAGGCCATTTCTCCTGTGTTGAGAGAATAGACAGAGAGATAGAAAGACAGCTTATAATGTTATGGGTGTGGATAATAGCAAATATACTAGACGTTGCTTGTGATTTAAAATATTTGTAAAATTCCTGTAGTATAAGAATTTGTATTGTTATTCAAAACATTATTTGGAAATGTTTAATTTAATTATCCTACAAAGAAGTATGGGCATGTACAAAATTATCTTTATAGGTAGATCTGAAGAATAAATCACCCTATTCCCATCTGTAAATAAATTTGCAAAAATATATTAAAGTGCTATTTTTTTTCAAATGGCCAGGCACTTGACTTTTAAAATGCTATCAATATATGCTGAATTGAAAACATTAAAATAGTATTAGGAGATATATGGTGCCATTTTTATTCTGCTTCAAGAATTGTCCAAAGGTTTAAAAAATTGGCTAAATGTTTAAAGAATTGTCTAAAAAATTGAAAATATAATTAAATAGTGTAATTTTTAAATCCGAAGACCGCACTTGATATAATCTAATCAAAAGTTTATTTTTTATATCCATTTCTTTATTATCTACTCCCATCCGTAAATAAATTTGCAAAAATATATTAAAATGCTATTTCTTTTTTCAAATGGCCAGGCACTTGACTTTTAAAATGCTATCAATATATGCTGAATGGAAAACGTTAAAATAGTATTAGGAGATATAAAGTGCCATTTTTATTCTGTTTCAAGAATTGTCCAAACGTTTAAAGAATTGGCTAAATGTTTAAAGAATTGTCTAAAAAATTGAAAATATCATTAAATATTGTAATTTTTAAATCCGAAGACCGCACTTGATATAATCTAATCGAAAGTTTATTTTTTTATATCCATTTCTTTATTATCTAAATCGGAAAAATTTAATGAACATCGTCTGTCTTAAAAACACATTTGATTAAATGGCGTTGCGGAGCAATATGATATGATTTTCTTCAAATCAATTCGCAGAAGAAATATCGTCTGCTTACTTCATTTGCATGTAAGAGTCATTTTCAGTATTATCTTGACAATCCCTGGCTCTAGAAATTCGAAACATAGATTAGATTTTAAGTGAGGGCTACTCCAAAGCTACCTATAAAATTCCATTAAATTCGGTGCAGCGGTTCTCCCGTGATGATGAGACAAACAAATAATTAAACAAACAAGCAGACAAACATATTTTCAATTTTATTTACAGCATAGTTTGAATTTCTTAGTCTCACGAATTGAAGTCTTACGATATACATTTTACGTTCTATGAATACGGAATTTCTTGCAAATAGATTAAAGCATTCACCTGCCAGAAATATATATATATTCTTACACAACGAAAATATTATAAGAAGCAGTCCATATACTTCTACTCCGAATCTGCTCTTACAGTAATATTCTACGAATTATTTTGTAAGAAAAATATTTTCCTAAATCTTCAAAGAAATACAACGTATACACAAAACTTGTTCTTCAAAACAGGAATGGGTTTCCATTATTATTTTTCCTCTTTTATGTATGCATTCTTTTATTTTATGTATTTCTGATTCAGTTTTATACTTTTCTTCTGAATTGTGTAAAATATATTCTTTCAGCTACTATAAGGATAAAATGAGATGAGAAATGAGCATCAATCGAAAGTATTTTATGAAGAATGGAAAATATGGTCGTAAAAACGGCTTTAAATTATATATGGGTTTGGGGGTTGAAAAATGCTCTTAGGGATAAAACAGTCAATATTTCAAATTTCTATAACTTGTTTTTTTGGTATGATGATTATTTCTTGACTGTTAATATATATCTGATGCAGGTAGCACATGACTTTTACAATATAATGCAAAGGGCGCGGTAGCCCAGTGGTTAGAGTGCAGGCAATTGCACTCGGTAGGTCCGGGTTCGATTCCCTCCGCTGTCAAAACTGTCTTCCTCCATGCATCCCGTATCAAGAGATACTATTCAGAAACGACTGGCAGAAGGTTGTTTTTGTGTCAACGTCCATTAAGGTCGTCCATAAAACACTGGTAATAAATTTATCAATCCCCAATTATCAATTTTTACTCCCGGATTTTCACTAATCCCTATTTGCGATCTCTGAGGTGATTTCTGTTTTCTATTATTTCTCTGCGGCATTTAAAACAAATTTTTCTCTTACAAAATCCTAATTAATAGCATAACATACGCGATTCAAAATACTACACATCAAACACTTCTACATGCAAATATTCTTAATATTAATCAATTTTTCAAACATTATTTTCAATTTCTTCAAATATTCAAATCATACCTTAGTGAATGTGTATTAAACAAGCTCAAATCTGGTCATCACATGCTCCCTCCATTAAAATTCTTCATCTCTTTATTTAAATTATTTTTATCAACCCTAGTATTATTTTATTATTTTTTTAAATTTTCAATTAAATTTTGAACTCATACCAAAGAGTCACTGAAACCAAATGTGACGCAGTTAGAAAAATACATTTTGAATAAAATTATTCACCATACAACTACCACAAGTACTGCAGCATTTAAAACCTGGAAATAACATTTATTTTAAGAACATGAAATACTTATTGAATTCATTACATTACACAATTTGCATATTTATTTCCGAAGGATCGAGCAAAATGTGAGGGATTTGCCGTGTGAGACCAGATCATTATTTGTTATCGATATCATCTAAGACCTGCTAACATATTTAATAAGCACATACCTGACCACAACGCTTGCTTCCTTGTAGATGGTACTGTATTTGCCCATTTTGTTGAAATCTCCTTGGACTCTGACTGTCGTAACATTGAATATTAGGACACCTTTCGCGGACTATCACCGGACCGCTCTGTCGAAGTCGTTCTCCATATTCGTTCTGTATCAGCATTCTCTTAGTCATTTTTATCCTCGTTCTCTATATCGTTCTGTATCATTATATTTGTATATCCGTTCTCTAAGTATCGTCGTCCTTTTTTATATCTGTTCTCTTTTATGTCATTATTTTTGTTTGTATATATCTTCCTGTATCTCCTTTGGTTGTGGCTGTTTTGCCTCAGGTCTGAAAATCCACCTTTGCTCTTATTGGCAGTCTTGATAGCGACGACACAAGCATCTTCTCCATTGGTCAGCCTTTTTAGCCAATGTCGTTACTTCACATTTTCTTAAGAGTCCTTCGACTCCCCCCTGTCTTGACGCCCCTAAGTTTATAGTTTTAGGTGACCTTTGGGTCAGCATGTTGTAAACTTTGGCGTCATTGAGACTGAAGGTATTGCCTGATGTTTCAGACACAATAAATAATGTACATAAAGCTGTCTCACATTAACTGGCGTGAGATCTATGTCTGGTTTCACAATAATAAAATGTTATTTGGTTCCCAAATACTAATCATTTGTATATCTCCTCAAACGATACATACGTGACAAGTTTCGCGGATGGAGCTTAATTTGTTATGGATGCATATATTTTTTTACAACATAGTGCATATTAATTGCATAACATAATTGATTCATTTCAATAATACAATACGGCCTTGAAAAAATATTATTTTAAAGAAAGTAATCTTCTTGCATCATGGAATTTCATCTAGAGTACGGCATGTCATTCTGAAAGTGCTATATTTGTTACAATCGGTTAGTCAGATTTGAATTTGGCTACAAATATTTGGGATTCGGTAAACTACACAAGTATCAACTGATGTTATTCATTTTGAGTTTAACCAAAGCTTTTTTAAACAACTTCAGTTGAAATAACTGATAAAAACACCATAATTTGCGAGGTGTTTATTTTATGTATATCACTGCAACTTTTTCAAGTGCAGCTTGCAGGTTAAATGTTTATTAATCAGATCAATAATTACCTATATTAGGCGAAATTATTTTTCATATAATATTTACTTGTAATATATTGCTGGTATTTATTGACATTATGCAAAATTGATTTTAATTTTTAATTTTTTTCAATTTCACACTGGTTATAGAAGGATGTAAATTCTCTTGGACTTAAATAAGGGCAATTAAAATAGCTGTAGTCGGAAAAATTCACTTATGTCCTCCAGGGTTACGTATAAAATAAAATGGAAACCTTTTGTTGAGCGGTATACGGCCATGACACGTAGTGTGACAGTTTGGGAAGCTATCTCGTGGTTTAGCCAATCTCTACTAGTTATGCTGCAAGCCAATCTGACGGCTGGTTTGTATGTCAAATACATTCTGCAGCCGATTGTTCTGCCTGTGCTATCAAGCCACTCAGGTTCTATTTATCAACAGCACTCGACCACATGCTGCACGACTTTCTCAGCAATGTTTTGGAGGATTTATTACTCTTCCATGGCCATCCAGGGCCTCCCGACCTATTCAGCAATAGAACACGTCTCGGACATGGTGGGACGACAATTGCAGTCTTGTCAGAATACCACTAAATTAGCTACAGCTAAATTTCCTGAAAGTTATGCAAATGATTAAACTGTCAGCGCCAATAACGTCATAGGGCCCATGAAAAGCGCATTAGAATGACACATTGTGAAGCATTTAAAACGACCGGTATGCTCACTTTCGAGCAATTGAAACTTGGTTTTTTGCTTTGATACTGCAAGTTGTGTATAAATATGCCTTTGAGACGTGCTCGTTGGCGCTATAAACAACTGTCGGATTTAGAAAGAGGTCGCATAATAGGCCTAAGGAAAGCCGGTTTGTTCAATTGACTTATCAGTCGCCACAATGGTCGGGGCGATATGGTAGTTGCTCGGTGTGGGCAACATTGGTATCAGCGAAGTCACATATAACCGTTATATAGAGTCAGGACACACCAGACATATGAATACTTTATAAGTTCGTGCAGTCAGGAGAGGAGCCACATCCATAGAGTCGCTATCAGCCATACTTATGCATTTGCCATCCTTCATACATCCTGTATCAGACAATATTACGCGGAGACGATTGATAGAAAGTGGGATTAGGTTCCGACTTCCATTAAGGTGCCTATCAATGACCCCTCAACATAAGCAGAGCTGTCTGGATTGGAATAGATCTCGGCCAGCCTAGATAGTGTCCCATTGGAGGCATGGTATCTTTAGCGATCAATCACGCTTTTCTAGCGTACTGATAACCGCCACATACCTGCGTGGAGGGAAATTGGTCAGCATTCCGATTCCACATTTGTTGTCGAACGGCACACGGTCATCATACGTTATATGTCAGTCTGGGGAAGGATCTCGTAGGACAGCTTATCTCCTCTAGTTGTGCTGCAATCCTATCTGATGTCTTGCTTGTACGTCAACGAAATTTTGTAGTTGATTATTCTGTCTATGCTGTCATGTCTCCCAGGTTTCATTTACCAACAAGACAATGCTCGACTACATACTGCTCGACTTTTTCCAACAATATCTTCGAGGATTTAATGCCCTCCCTTGGCTATTCAGGTCCATACACCTATCACCAATGGAACACGCCTGGAGCATGCTGGGACGACAATTGCAGTATTCTCAGAATGCCACTGAATTAGCTGCAGTTGTAACATGTGTTGTTGTTGTTGAGACCCAGACCGTCCGACCTACCAGAAAGGTGTAAGGTAACTGAATGGACGGCCGGGAAGTGCCACCCAATTTAGACCGCAACCCAGTGGGGGAGGCATCCACAGGGACCGTACCCTCCTTCCCCTACCACCAACCTCTCGGAAGGACTTACGGACCCACATGTTTAACGTGATCGTACTCCGCATGAACACGGCGGCATTTGTGGCAGCGTGCAAAGTTGTAACATGTGTGACAGAATCTTGCACAGAGAGATATAAGCAGCTTATTTGACTTTACCACTTACTAAAATGCCATCTTGTTGCCACCATTTCTTAATAAAACCATTTTTTTTCTCCTAAATTCCAATCGTTTACATATCTTCCCAAACGATACATACATGCCGAGTTTCGCGGATGGAGCTTAATTTGTTATGGATGCATATATATTTTTGCAACAGAGTGTATAGTAATTGCATAACAAAATAGGTTCGCATCAATGCCGCCATGGAAAAATATTATTATGAAGAAAGTAGCCACTTAAATTATAGAACTTCCCCTAGCGTATGGCATTGCATACGGAAAGTGCCATATATATTATAATTGGCTAGTCATTTTTAAGTTGGATACAAATATTTGAGAACCGGTAAGCTACAGAAGCTTCAAATAATGTTTATAATTTTTAGTTTAACTAAGCCCTATTAAAACGATTTTAGTAGAAACAATTGATTTAAGAACATAAGGGCTATAATGCTATGCGTTGTGTATTCTATTTCTGTGTTTTAGTTAGCTGCATTCCTCCTTTGGGGCAGCTTTGCAGATATAAATTTTTTTAATTAAATCGTATTATTTATGCTGAGCTGAAATAATTTTTTCATAAAATGTACTCGTAAAATATTATTGGTATATATTAACATTATGCAAAAATTATTTAATTTTTAATTTTTTCGAACTTATAATTTTAATTAAAAATCTGATGTGGGCAGCACATGACTTCCCCTGCAGACTTATATTCACGTTTTCTGTATTTTAATTACATTTAATTCACTTTTAATTCAATTTTCGTTCTCATTTGATAACTGGACTTATTTTCAAAGGTGGCGTAGAAAAAATACGAAAAAACTAATATATCTCGAGAATGGCTAGTCCTAGTGTAATGGGGTTGATCTTATTCTTTTCTTCGTTAAAAATAAAGTATTAAACAAGCATTTCATGGATATATTTGAGCATACGTAGTTTTTTATTTTAGATTTTGGCGATTTTTGCGGGCTATTTTGCAAAAAAAGGCAGGTTATTTTTTTTTGAATCGTACCAAAATCTAATCAGCACCAGGGTAACCTATGCGTGATTCATCTACCGAATTTTGTGAAATTCGGTCCATTAGTTTTTCAGCTACAGTGGATACAAGCTTTTGCGGGCCATTTCACAAAAAAGGCGGGTTCTTTTATTCCGAAGCGTACCAAAAACTAATCAGCACCTGCCCCGCCCACAAGTGACTTACCTACAAAGTTTTGTGAAATTCGGTCCATTAGTTTTTTAGTTAGAGTGGATACAAAATCTGCACAGACAGACAGACACACAGACACACAGACAGACAGACAAACAGACACACACACAGACGTCACGCTAAAAATGGTTTTTTTCGTATTCAAGCGGTCTCTAAACGTGTAGATCATTCGAAAACTCGAGTTGCGATTTTCGGCATGATTCCAATACTTTCCCTATACATTACCATGTATTGCAGGGAAAGTAAAAATGTGGACCATCTGAGGTATCCAAATGGCTGCAGTCGGAAAAAATGCCTCATGAAGCTCAGGGTAACAAAATAAAATAAAATAGAAATTTAGATATGATATAACGTATTAGTACTGACACGAAATTCATACTGAAATTCATTTCATTTTCAGTATATTTCCTTGGCCACTTTAGCATTTACTGAAACATTTATTTGCATTGAAACCATCTTAAAAATTTACGTATACATTTATCGTTCATATACACTATTCCAATGTCCCAAGGAAACTCTGTATTTAAATAATAGATGTGTTCAAATATGGGCTTTGCCAAATAAACTATTTTTGCATGTTGGGCATGCTTTCACACATTTTCTAAATAATGCTATTTTCTTAATTGAAGCTAACTATCTGGATATTCTATATGTTTAATTTCTTATAGGAGACCAGAGCCGTCTAAGCTCTTGTTTGTCTGGGCTTCTTAATGAAAATAATGTACAGTGCGTTCCCATTAAATCAAAATGTGGTTTACATGAATAACATTTTGTAAAATAAAACTCTAGTAAAGTTCAATAAGTTTATTCGATTTTTTCAGACTCATTTGCTTCGTTTATTGGTTTTTAAACGAATACAAGTTACTTACCAACTGCTTATAGCTAGCTATAGCACTTTTAGTTTTTGCTCCGATTCCATCTGGAAACTTCGACCATAGACTTCATATCAAAATGTTCATTTTTTCAGTTTTCGAACTTACTTTGAGGCAGATAAATTAAACTTATACAATATATCTGACGAGATATACATTCAAGTTTATCTATAATCTTGCCTCGTGCCCATATATAGGTACTTGAATACGCATCTGCTCATCTATTCTGTTCAAACCTCACCAATCGTTAAATATCCTTAGAATTCTCAAGTTAATTTAAATTACTAATTTTTTTAATCAAAACAAGATAAGTCGTGTTTGTGCACGAATATATATATCATCAAGGAGTTTATAAACATATTCAGTTGCAACAATCTTGACAATTTAAATATTACAGCTTTCCCACCTACTGAAAAAACTAGGTTAAAATGCTAAAATATAGAAATTATATTCACTATTCTTCAAAACTATGAGTTTACACAAAGGCTTGCTTATTTTTTATTGCTAGAACTTTCAGTTTTTAGGATATGAGCTTTACAAACAAGAAAAAGGAAAATTTTTAAACTTCTTCAAATTGACAAGATGATTTCACGAAAACTAAATTATCTAAATCGATGATTTTTTGAAAACTTTTTTTTTCAAATAAATATTGATTTAGATATTAAATGACCTAGTACATATAATTACCTAGTATCCTTTAAGGGGGTACTCCAGCAAAAATGTTCGAAAGATAAAATGATCAAAAGAGTGAGATAGACAGATTAATTTCCAGAGAGAAGACGACCTGTGGTTTCCGCATGGAATGAAATAGACACTTCAGATTTGGTGTACGGGTAGATAATTTGAAAGCAAAAAAGTGTGCAATTTTAGTTTTTCAATGTTTTCTACTTTAAAGGGCGCCGCACATCAAAATGTTCGATTTTCCAAATAAAATGAGAAAAGCTTCCTTTAAAATGTGATACAGGCCTGATATTTGGTATATGGTCCAATCAGTTTATAAAAAGAACCCAATATGAAAAGCGTTTTCTTTAAATGTTCATTTAAAGGGGTGGATACTACACAAAAAAACGTCCGAAAGATGAAATAATCGAAAAACCATACTTCTCAATGGGATAGGTTCTTCAACTTTGGTGTATAGTTAGGTAGTTCGAAAGAAAGAAAGTGTCCAATTGAACATTTTCAGTAGTTGCAATTTTAGAAAGGTGACGCACACTAAATTTTCGATTTGACGAATAAATAAGAAACGCCTCCTCTTAAATTTGAAAGAGGCATAAAATTTGGTACAGGGGATAATCAGTTGGTAAAAAAACCCTATGAAGAATAGAGTTTTTCAAAAATGTTCGTTTAAGGGGGTGCTCCAAAGAAAAAAAAACTTTTAAAAAGTCAAATGATAAAAAAATATGCTTCGGGATGAGATATAGACTTTAAATTTGTTGTACGTGTAGATAGCTCTAAAGGAAGAAAGTGTGCAATTTAAGTTTTCCAATATTTTCTACTTTAGATGGTCTCGCGCACCAAAATGTGAGATTTTCTGGATAAGTGAGAAACGACTCATTTAGAATGTGATAGAGGTTTGAAATTTGGTACGTGGTCCAATCATTTGATGGAAATAGCCAAGAAGAATATGTTTTTTCAAAAATTTAAGTTGAGGGAGTGGGTGCTCCACACAAAAAATTCGAATGGTAAAAGGATAGAAAAAGCTTACTTTGCGATGGGTTGAGATTTCAAATTTGGTGTACAGGTAGATAGTTGGAAAAGAAGAAAGTGTACAGTTTCAGTTTTTCATAATTTGACACTGTAGTTGGTGCTGTACGTTAAAATGTTCGATTTGCCGAAAAAATGAAGAATGCCTTTTTTAAGAGCGTTGAGTCTGGCAATTTGGTACATGGATCAATCGTTCAACAATCAATCAATCGTTCGTGTTTGGTACTTTAGGGTTTGCAACACATCAAAATGTTCGATTTGACGAACAAATGACAAATTCCTTTTAAGTGAAATGGAGACTTGACATTTTTATACATGCTAATTATTCAATAAAATTATCAAAAAATCGATTGTTTTTAAAATTTTGGTGGATGCTCTACACCAAAATGTTCGAAAGGTGAAATGATAAAAAAAAATGCACTTCACTATTAGATATAGTTTATAAATTTGGTGTGAGGGTGGATTGTTAGAAAGGTAGAAAGGGTATAATTTCGGTTTTCCAATACTTACATCATTGGGGATGCTGCACACCAAAACGTTCTACTTGTGGAATAAATAAGAAATGTTTTATATTAAATGATATATAGTCTTGAAATGTATTACTCGGGTCAATCGTAAGATTAAGAACAAGAAAGATCAATCATGCATAAGCATTGATTATGAAACACTTTCCAACTGAAATGTAATTTCATTTAAAAATTTCTAAAATGTGATTCATTCAGTGGTAATATCTTTTACATTATCACAGTACTACAGTAATTTATTATACTTAAATATTTAAAACTGTATCGAAATATAAATCATCTGATTCTTTATGCAAAATCAATGAATATTTCATTCATATAACTTGTATTCCAGACTCCAGAGCTAAATAATTTTGTGTGAAAAAAATTCAGCAATTCTTATGTAATTCATCTTACAATCGCTTGAGATATTTGCATTCTGCATATGTTAAAATTAGGCTTCCTTGAAGAAATAATAAAAGTTTAGGGATCATTTAAAATCACAACTATTGTAATTGCATAGGCACGGAATTTAGGTACACAGATAATATATATGTGTATGTGTATGTACTCAAAGTATTGGAATCGTGCCGAAGATCGGAACTCGAATTTTCAAAGGATCTACACGTTTTGGGACTTCTAGAACACGAAAAAACTACTTTTAGGAAGACGTCTGTGTGTGTAAGGGTGTATCTGTGTATGTTTCTGTGTGTCTGTGTGGATATTACATCCACTCTAATTGAAAAACTAATGGACCGAATTTCATACAATTTGGTAGGTATGTTTTTTGTGGGAAATCCTGATGTTCATTAGATTATAGTACGATTCGTAATAAAAGAATCTGCCTTCTTTGCGAAATGGCCGCAGAAATTGCCTTTATCCACTCTAGCTAAAAACTAATGAACCAAATTTAACAAAATTTGGAGTATAATATTTCAATAACCTACAAGTGGTTTATATACCAAATTTAACAAAATTTTGTATATAAATCATTTGTAGGTTATTCTACTACGATTCGGGAAAAAGGAACGGGCTATTTTTGCGAAATGGGCAGCAAAAATCGTTATATATAAAAATAAAAGACTACGTGTGCTCAATTATATCAATTAAATTCCTATTTTATATGTGATTTTTGACAACAAAAAGAATAAGACTAACCCCATTACTCTAGGACTAGCCGTTCTTGAGATATTCTAGTTTTTTCGCGTTTTCGCTAAGCCACTTTTGACAATAAGTCCAGCTATCAAATGAGAACCAAATTTAAGTTTAACGTGTAAATTCAATGTCATTTAAAATACTTATGTTGTGCAGATAAACTCAAATTATCATTGAATAAATAAAGAGAACGAATATGAGTCTGCAGAGAAAGACATGTGCTGTCCACATCAGAATTTTTAACAATATTACACCAATGATTTATAGAAGTGAACGGGGATTATTTTCAGGCCATTTCGAAAAAAATGTATGATCTATATTTAAAGATCCATCAAATTTTTGTCGAATAAAATGTTCAACAAATTTAAGCTGTGTACCAAATTTTAACTCTCTAGGACGTAGGAAAGTGCATTTAAAATGCCATCAATTAAATTTATCATGAAGAGTTATATAAAATTTAAAAAAAATGAAAAATTGTTATCTACCAAATTTATTTTAAAATATGAAGCCACTCCCATATGCAAAACGTTTAAACAAATGGAGAGATATTTATTATATAATATCTCTCTCTTTTCTTTCTGGAAGATATCCCAAAGTCAGAATTTAATTGAATTTGTTTTTTTCCCTATATTAAATAATTTTTTTAATTAAAAAACTACTTAACATATTTTACTGAATTTTTTTTTATATATTCTATGGGATAATGTGAATGTTTCCTAAAAATTTCGAAGCAATTCGTGAATTTTAAATTTACTTAAAAAATGTTTGAAAAATTAGGTCCCATAGGGTTCAATGTATTTCATTTTTTCAACCCGGGTTCAATAAAAAACTAATTGGGTGATATTATTTATTTATATTCCCATAGGTCCTACAGACCGTCTGAACAACATACTAAAATTTCATTTTGATAAACTCATTTTTACGGCAGTTATCGTGCTAACGGACAGACAGACAGACAGACAGACAGAATGAACAAAGTCATAAACACTTTTCAACTTTGTTGTAAAGTGTTAAAAATTGAATTTTTCAAAAATGTTCTGTAGAAGAGGTGCTTCGTTCCAAATCACTAAAAATAATTAAAAAATGTTCATTTAATGAATGATCCACACCAAAACTTTCTGAATGTGAAATAATAGTAGTAAAACGGACTTTGAAATAGAGACTTTAAAATTGATGCAATGATTGACATTGGAGAGAAAAATGTATTTTGTGTATACTTTCAATTTTCTAATATTTGCTCATTCAGTGATGCTATACACTTAAATGTTTAATTGGCTGAATGAATGAAAAATTCCCAGTTAGACAAATATTTGAAATTCTCCGCACTAATGAACAGTGTGAAATGGACCACTGGCAAAATTGAATTATTAAAAAGTTCACGTTATACGGGGTGGGGGTGCTTATTGTGAGACAGTTGATTTTTAACGGGTACTTGGCAAGTGTAATTATTGATGCAGTTAACAATATATGTCTCATTGTTGATTGCTATAAACAATTAAACAAAGTATTTACGAAATCTAATGTTTCACGATCACGAATTATATGTTTACCTAGATTATACAGCTCTAGAATCAATTCCTTGCTATTATGAAATTTCGCCAAAACAGAAATAAACTTATCGTACGGGGAATTAAAATCAGCTCTATAGCTGGTGCTATTCTGCCAGATATATATGCAATAGACATGATTTCTCTAACTTATATAAATAACATTAAATTTGCGACTTTTCGATTATTATTTTATGCAAAACTACTCACATTTAGTTCCGAAGAAGTACACTCCCGTGATTGGCCTTGTCAATTTAATGGATGAGAGTTTAGAATTTCGTAATATCTTCTATTCTGCTGCATTATTCTGCTTGAATTTGTAATCGACTAGTTGAAGTAAGTTGTAATGGGTGCGCGAGCTAGTATGGATTTGATTATTAATTCGTGTCAAGGTTAGACATTTTAGAGGCCACTGTGATGGAACTATATGTAGAGATTTGTTGATGGGATAGCAGTGCCTGTTAAGCACAGTATCTTTTATATGTCTATTATGTTTAGTGTATTTTTACTTTCCCTGCAATACATGGTAATGTATAGGGAAAGTATTGGAATCATGCTGAAAATCGCAACTCGAGTTTTCGACGGATCTACACGTTTTGAGACCTCTAGAATACGAAAAAAAAACATTTTTAGCGTGACGTCTGTGTATGTATGTGTGTGTGTGTGCGTCTGTGTCTGTGTGTGTGTGTGTGTGCGTCTGTGTGTCTGTATGTCTGTGTGTCTGTGCAATGTATGTATCAACTCTAACTCAAAAACTAATGGACCGAATTTCATAAAATTTGATAGGTAAAACCCTTGGGCGTGGCCCTGGTGCTGATTACTTTTTGGTATAATTCGGAAAAAGAGAACCCGCCTTTTTTTTGCGAAATGGCCCACAAAAATCTCATACATCCACTCCAGCTGAAATACTAATTGACCAAATTTCACAAAATTTGGTAGATAAATCACTTGTGGGATACTCTGGTGCTGACTAGAGTTTGGTACGATTCGGAAAAGGACAACCTGCCCTTTTTTGCGAAATGGCCTGAAAAAATCGTGAAAATCTAAAAAAAAAGACTACGTATGTTCAAATGTATCAATTAAATGCTTGTTTTATACGTAATTTTTACCAGGAAAATAATAAGAACAACTCGTTCATTTATACATTCATTATATGTAAGAGTCTCTAAATCATTCTTTTGATGGAAATTCTAAATATTCAATGAATGAGACACAATAAAACAAAGGTTATTCTAAGGAAATGGAGTCAGATTCTAATAATCATATTTTTTGGTACGTATTTTTTTTGCCCCTTTCAGTGCTATAAGTGTCTTCTTAGGGGATATAAATATATATTATTTTTATATAAAATATGAAATATAAAAATTCCAGAATATTTTCTGAAGAGAATTACTAAAGGAATATTAGCTGGTAATTTAAATCAATAGAGAACATATTATTTAAGGAAACAAAGTTTGTTACAAAAATGGTTTTAATACGTGGTTTGTCAACAATGCATATTTGAAGTGTTATTTTACGTTTGGTAAATGCAGGTTCATATAAATTTAGGGAAAGAATAAATAAGGGAGTTTACAATCGTGAAAAATACGTGAATAACAAAAGCCCTTGTGTTCTTATATAAAAGATATATATAAATATTATTCTAAATGCCATGAATCATAATCTATATAATGGTTATATGTAAAGCTATGAAATGTATCTAACGTTGCCCAGTATTTAAAACAGGAAATAATTGCATTAAGTCATTCAATTTTTCAAAAGAAGTAGTTTTGCACTCCGTGGACGCTACGGAGTCGTAATACGCCCTAGAGAAGAACCTAAACACATCTTTATCTACTAATACCACCGCATAAGATAGTAATTTAATTTCACTCAATAATCAAACAAATTGAAACCATTTTTGAAATTTCGAATATCACAATATTAGGTTGCTTTTAGAAAAGCCTCATACCGATAGAACAAAATAAAAAAGAGCAAAGTTTTCTACATTTAAAATACCGATAAACGAACGATTTTCAAACCCATTTTTATAAACGTATTCCTTCTATATGACTTTTAAGATTAAGATGTAGAACTCACAGTAACGTATCGAAAAGCCAAGAATGCTTTATACGCTTGTTTGTAATAAAAATAAAATTAATGTTGGGACGTCACGACTTCAAAGAGAATAATGTTTTCATGAAACCCGTAGCAACGCCTGAATATTTCATATATTCCTATAGTACGCATGCGCATGCGCTGGAACTGCGAATTGAAAAATTTTACGGTGTTAACTTATTAAAATCATAATTAATGAACGGATTTCCCTAGAAGCATCATTTTATCTTGTAGTAGCATGTTGTAACATTCAAACTCCTGATCGGATCGTCAGTCGATTTGTCTGTATCGGAATTTTAAAATTAATTACGCATTTAATATACGAAAGTTATGTATTTTTTAAAATTCAGTATTGCAGAAAATTCGTGTTATGCATACGGATTCCATTTTAAACTTTTTGAAAGACATATTTTTAAGTTTTTGATTAAAATGGAAACTGCAGTAATATTTTTGATCGCCAAGGAGTAAGAAAGTGGTTTTGGTGAAAATCGCTCAAAATGGCGCTTCAACATTGAATAACTAAAAACGTATTCGAAAAATTAAAAAATCGTTTCGAGGTATCTTTGAACCTGATCTGAAGTATCACTATCAAATTTTGTAGCTATGTGTTGTTTAGATTTTCTGCTACATGATACATGATTTTCCGCTACATGATATATGATTTTCCGATTAATTATACATGATTTTCCGCTACATGATACATGATTTTCCGCTACAATAACTAAACATACAGATGAAAAGACAAATATATATTTTTATTTTTTAGAGATTTTTCGAATTTTTCTTCTGCGGAAGAACTTAGTAGTTTAAATGTTACAAGAAATATAGTATAAAAAAACGAATAAAATATTTCAAAATAATATCTGAGAACATGTACTAAAGAGAATATAAAATAGCAAGTATTATCAATAAAAATCATATTATTTAACGAAACATAGTTTTATTTAGGAAATGATTTTAAAGCTTTGTTTGTTGACAATACACTTTTGAAATGTTATTAGAAGTTTGAAAATTGCAGTCTCATATTTATTCAGGGACAACACATAAATAATATATATTTTATTAAATTGAAAACTTCATTTCCTGATAAAATTTTATTTTTAAAATGTGAGAAGTAATAATGATGAGACAATAAAATGTGTAGTGTAAAATCTCAAAAGTAGAATTAGTAGGATATTTATATCGTACATTGCATTTTGTTAATATATTCATATCCACATATATAAAATGTGTACATAAATAGGATATATACAACGCAATATCTTTGAAAAGCTACTTATTCTGAAACAAATAGGGGAAATAATATTCGGAAGCAAATAGAAATAAAATATGTGTATAATACACACAATAGTGCTGAACTTTCTAGTATAGGAATTTAAGATTTTTCAGAACTCTTATGTTTAATAATTTTAAGAATTAATGTTTAAAGAATTATTTTTACATATATATTTTCCAATTTCTACACATCACTAAACAATGCCATATGAAAAGTTTAATACATGCAGTTGTAGTGTTAATGTTTCTATAGAATTGTGTAAGATAGGAATTCAGTAGAATTTTAGCAATGATAACTAAAAAGCAAAAATAAAAAGCTTATGAATTTACACATGCAAACCAAAATATTTCAAATACAATATCAATTATTTTCTATAAAAGTTACGGACACGGAATACATTTTGCGGAGAAAATCTTCTTATTGTTATTAGTTTGCAGTATGAAAAAATGTATTTTGCGCTGTATGATTTAAGATATTAAGTACAAATGATATGATTTTACTTTAGAAGTGGGCATAACATTCTAAAGGATGGTAGGGTGGCATTAAATGGTGTGGGGTATATTCATGCTCTTTATATTACCTCTCCATTCATTTGTTACTACAGAAGGTTATATGTAAAACGTTATACAGAGTCCATTTCAAAGATAAAAGTTTGAAATTCCGTCCCAATAGCTCAACGGTAGAGTGAGGTGGCCAATACAAAGGTTCGTGGTTCGATTCCCGGTTGGGATAGCAACATATTTTGCAATGACGCCCCAATAAATCTGCCTTGTAGGTTAGTGCAAATATGGTGGAATTTTGGAAGTGACTCTAGTACGACTAGGACGGATTCAGTGGACTCGGGAAAATGAGCACCGAATTCAAATCGAGAGGACAACGTCCACACAGGAAGCTAACTTGGAGGATAAAATTAGCACTAAGAGGCTAACCTCAGATAAAAAATAACAGAAGTGGTTAATCAAATTGTCAGTTACACGCCAATTTGGCATCAGAAGGTGGAGAATATAGAGTTCAATTCGGCAAAAATAATTTATGATTCCGTCTCAGTAGTTCAGAGGTACAGCTGCGGCTGGCCAATAAGAAGATCGTTCGATTCCCCGTTGGGGTTCTATTCCCCGTTGGGGCTCGATTCCCCGTTGGGGCAGCAATCTTACTTACAATTATACAATTTATGTTTTATAATAAAAGCCTTACGAGTTATTTTATCTCAAATGCATGCGACATATTACATGACGCACAATTTTCAAGATATCTTGAAATGATTGCTCTATCCCCCATTACTAGAAGAAAGTGTTAAGAATGTAAATTTGTCTATAGGGCAGAGGTAATCGCCTAAAGAATACATTGTAGGCCTGATTATGATATAGAATATTACAAAACGAGAGGATGAAAATGATTCTGACATTTTTGCGGCAAACAAGTCGGCATTCGCTGTCTGATTCAAACTATATACATGTCTAAAAATATATTTTCTGTAGTCACATCTACGCAATATATGCAGTAAATAAAGCAAACATCAGCGAAATAGCGTCGACGGTTGTGTAGGAAATTACGAACGGTCACTATGTAAATCTCATATTAAAGATAAAACTATATACAATTTTTGATTTTTCCTGCGATAACATAGATAATATATTCGCAGTATAAGACCCAAATTTGGCCAAAATCACTTGACTAATTTTCAAGATTACGAAGAGATAACGATTTTGACAAAATCTTGTTTTGCAGCTGAACAATATGGTTTTCTTGTAATTTTTTCTGGGTTCTCTTTTACATAATATATGAAACTTGAAGCCCAAATTGATCCAAATCACTTCAGTGAATTTTGAGATTACGAAGGATCAATGATTGGACACCCACTTTTCCACCCCCACACCTACAAAAGTAAATTTTTGTATTTAAGAATTCCATTGATGATTTGCGTTTACATCTGGATTGTGATTAAATCCAGATCGGTAAGCTTTTTTATGCTGTTTGAGTTAAAATTAAACATTTGCGTAATCTACTGCTAAAAGTATATCTATAAAGAAAAGTGATACACATCATAATCACTGGGGCGCGGTAGCCCAGTGGTTAGCGCGCAGGAATTGCACTCGGTAGGCCCGGATTCGATTCCAGCCACTGCCAAAACTGCCGCCGTGTTCACGCGGAGTACGATCACGTTAAACATGTGGGTCCGTAAGTCCTTCCGAGAGGTTGGTGGCAGGAGAAGGAGGATACGGTTCCTGTGGATGCCTCCCCCACTGGGTTCCGTTCTAAATTGGGTGGCACTTCCCGGCCGTCCAAACAGTTATCTTACACCTTTCTGGCAGGTCGGACGGTCTGGGTCTCAACAACAACAACATCATAATCACTATCATCATACTTTTCTCCAGCTCAATGCCAGAAAGATAAAATGTAAAGATAGCTAAAAATATATGTCTCTCTTAAAAAACCCTTCTGTTTGCATATAAAGAATGCAAAAATGATTATCTATACATCTATAAGCATTCAAGTTACACCCATAGAATATTCAACTGAATTTTAGGGGTCCAGAATAACATGGACTACTGGATTACACCCGGATATACTATGTATTACACTGTTCTAAAGCTCTAAGAGATCATAAAAATAGCCTTACATATTAATACTTGGAGCCCATGGAGCCAAACAGAGGCTCCGTGGTCTCGTAATGGAATCCTAGAATTACGTTATAATTTTTTATATGTAAAATATTCGTGTGCATTTCTGACTTTCAAATACACCCATTTTTCTTTACTGATTTAATGTGGTTTTCAGATGAGTACTTTACGAGCAGTTCAAAATAAACCCTATACAAAAATTCGCATTGCACGAAATTTATTTCCAGAATAGTATGAATTTATCATTGTAAATGGCTTGTAATGAGTAATATTAATGTCCAATTTCTCTAAAATTAGTTTTTTTCATTACATACATGATTTCTGCGTAATGGTTGTATAGAAATCCGCATTTATTGGCTAAATAAAAAATCAAACCAAGGTGACCATCAAGACGACTGAACAAGAAATCAATATATTATGTTAAGACTTATAAATATATGTTGTAAATTTATTTTTTTGATTCAGGGCAATAAAATGTATTACAATTAAAAATCTTACGACGACGGACATAGAATAGTAAGTCATTTTTATACACTATAATTTTTCTGCTTACGAAAATCTTTTAAACTATTTTATAGAAATTATGCAGAAAATGATGAAAACGTAGATTTGAAAATATAGACAGTAAAGATTGCACAGTAAAAACTATTTAATTGTAAAATTATGCATTCTTCTGGTCATAATTTCCGCACTAATACGAATTTAAGCATGGTGTGTGATTTAAAATGTTGCTGATATTTATGATATTAAATCTTAATTTGATGGTATTAACTCATTAAATTCCGATCTGTAATTACCCATCTGTGATATTAAATTATAAAATAACAAGAAAGATCAATCATGCTTAAAGCATTGATTATGAAACACTTTCCAACTTCAATGCAATTTTATTTAAAAAAGTCGAAAATGCAATACATTCCTCGGTAATATTTTAAAACTTATCAAGATACTACATTGATTTATTATATTTGAAAACTTAAATCTTCATTGAAAAAAATGAACTTCATTCAAAAGACGGCATTGAAATATAAATTGCGTGGTTTAAATATCTCTAAAATGCAATACATTCCACGGTAATATTTTTAAATCCATCATAATACTACGATAATTTATTATATTTGAAAACTTCATCGAAAACAACTGAAATTAATTCAAATGACGTCATAGAAAAAATAACACGCCTGGAACTCTCTATAAAAGCAGGATTTCATTCATAACTTTCTCCATTTCATTCATCACAATACTATAATAATTTATTTTATTTAAAAATTAAGACCATGGAGCTACAATTCATAAACTTTATGCTTAAAACTTCATCGAAAAATATCGTCCTTCTGTTTATAAAATCAATTAATATTTCATTCATATCAGCCATGCAGACTCCATGGACTGAATTATTTTGTGTTAAAGAAATACAGTAATTCTAATACAACTCATTCTACATATTTTGCTGTTTACATTTTACATAGGTGAAAAATAGGCTTAATTGTAGAAATAATCAAATTTGAATGAGAATTTAAACTCAAACATATTGTCATTGTGTTGTTTTAGTATGTAGATGCACAGAATTTAAGCAGAAATAAAGTAGTTTTAGGATGGATACAACACTCAATATGAATTAAAAAGAACTTTAAAAAATCACGAATTTGAAACAAGATGGATGCCATATCTCATTTTGAAGTGGGTCATGTGATCGTTTCATATCATGGTCACGTGATCGTTTCATATAAGATGTGTAATTATTATTTTAATTTTTATTTAAAAAACTACTGAATATATTTAGCTGAATTTTTTTTTATATATTTTATGGAACAATTTGACTATTACCTAAAATTTTCGAAGCAATTTGTGAATTTTAAATCCGCTTAAAAAATGTTAGAAGAATTAGGTCCCATAGGGCTCAATGTATTTCATTTTTTCAACCCGGGTTCAATCCAAAACTAATTGTGTGATAGTATTCATTTATATTCCCATAGGTCCTACAGACCGTCTGAACAACATACTAAAATTTCATTTTGATTAAGTCATTGTTACGGCAGTTATCGTGCTAACGGACAGACAGACAGACAGACAGACAGACAGACAGACAGACAGACAGAATGAACAAAGTCATAAACACTTTTCAACTTTGTTGTAAAGTGTTAAAAAGCGATTTCTTCAGAATTAGAAATGTACATACGCCCTTGATTTGATTTTTCTGATAGAACGTAGTTTTCATATTCTCCAATGAATAAAACTGCAAACACAAAATCCTTTCTTCGAAACGGAAATGAGTTTAAAATATTTCTATTCTTTTCTGTAGGTTATTGTTTATTTTATGTTTTACATATTCTGCTTTGCACTTTATTCTTAGACAGGGAAAGGATATTGGATTTCAACGGCTAAAGATATTATTAGATGAATATGTATCAATGGAAATAGCGTTATTAAAAAAAAATCATAGTTTTTAAATGCATTTAAATTCTACTTAATGGCCTGTGAATGAATAAATTAAGTGCTACGTTTCTTTAAGGAGTTTGTCTTCCAAATTCCACACAGTAAAATAAATGATAAAAGTAAGAATTAATATTTCATTTAAGAAATAGAAATCAGATGTATAAAATGCGGCAAACTAGCCATTTTCGCCTACATGAATTGGGACACCTATACACATTAAACGAAAGTTATTAAAATATTAGTTTAAGGGGATGGTGGACGTTGAAATGAGCAAAAATCGACTAAAAAGTTTTAATATATAACGTTATTTTACACATTTAACATTTGCTTACCGTGGGGAAACCGTCCATCCCAGAAGAAGAATCTCCCCAAAGACAGGTATTTGACATTCCCTATCCCAAACAGTTCGATCCCCCTTTGCAGGCAGTGGCGTCCATCGAAATCACCGATAGAAACATGGACGCTGTTCCACCCGTAAGCAAAAGGTTGAATGCATTTTTTCGAAACGGAATTTCCAAAGGTTTTACATTTTTAAAATGCTCCATGCGTCTTAATATTTGTCTGAGATCCATGGAATTTGGCAAGATGGTACCTCTCATACTTTTTAATGAAACTTGGTATGCATTTTATAATTGAACTTTATTAAGGTAATTAAAAGTAAATAAGAACCTAATTAAATGATGAAAATTAAGTTTTAATGCAGAAAAATATTTTTAAAAAATTATCTTTCTAAGGGATTTAAAAATGAATACCCAAATTTGTTCATAATGTGTTTTTGAGTGATCATAATGTAAAATTAATCAAAAATGTGAACAAATGGCACGCAAGGAGCATTTTCAAATTTTCCTTAAAAATTAAATTAAAAAAAAAATACAAAATTATAACAAAATTGAAAAAATATTTAATGGTATTGTATATAGTAATGTTAAGAGGAATATTTATACAAATTTTCACGTTTCTAAATAAATAAATAAATAAATAAATAAAAATTCAACGTCCACCGTCTCCTTAAAGCATTAACGAAGCTCTAGACTCCGTCATCATTGGAAAACTTTCCCAAGTTAAAATCAAGCTCTATACCAAATCGGTCGATGACTACTGGAAAATGCAAAAATATTTATCAACCTACATGATCCCATTCAGCTGCTCCAATTTAAAAACGAAAAGCCTTAGAAGGCCTCCCTGACCTTCTGGAAACTGGAAATGTTTATGAGGAACTGAGTGTCCTCGGGTGCACAGTCCTTGGAATATCTCAGCTTCGGCACTTGAAAACCAGAGGGCGTCTTCCCCTTTTCCTGGTGCATATAACACCTTCTGGCCCCCCATTCCCTTCTTGAAATAAAAATATATTTCTAATATTTGTATTAAAATAGCCCCTTCCGTTGCAGAGAACCAAAGTTATGTTACAACTGTCAGTTATATGGGCACTCTTCTAACAACTGTTCTTCTCAGAGTAGATTCCTAAAGTGCGCAAAACGCATTTTACAAGGGATTGCTGGCTGCCAAGAGAATCTCTCTCAGTAAGCTGCAATTGCATGGGGTGGTACTCTGCGAACTCCCGACTCTGTTGAAAAATCGGAAACAGATTCCGCAAAGTCCAAGTTAAAATCTCTGACACTCTTACTGCTTTTTTCCCCTCCTTAGAGTAAAACTTTTACCAGTATTCTCGTTTCCGAAAATATCTTCTATGCGAGAGTTTCTCGGTAGTCCCCAAATTAATATTCCCTCAGATAAAATTGTGGATTCTCCCTCTTGATACCGGTTCTAGTCAATTGGATTTTCTCTAGACTTTTAATATACTCAAGACCATTTTTGATGATATTGACTTCGCCAGAATAGTAGAATTGTGTGCGAATCATCAAATTTCAACGTTTTCCTGCCGCTAGTGCACTGAACGGGGTCTTTGTGGCAGTCTAGGCTGTACAGGGTGTGCTCTGTTAAACAAGTGGTCCTGTAATAGGATGCCGGCCGATCAGAGCATCACTATCACAGTACCGGCGGTTACGCTCCGAATGGGTGGTCGCGGGGTGGTGCTGACGAGTGGCGATCGAGGAGTGAGAATTCCGTTGGTTGGGTTCCTCGGTGGGACCGGATCAGGCACAAGTCGACTGTTGGAGATTCCAAAAGGGGTCGCAACACGCTGGCATAACACTTTTTTGCATTATGTAAAACATCATAAGTTGGAAGCTGTAGGAAAAAACGGACACTTCGGAATGGGATGATTGCTTAGAGTTGAAGGTAGACGATGTAGAATACATTTGTCGAAGACATCTCAAATACAAGTATCGAAACTTACCAATGGTTTATTTGGAAAAACGAAATGAATCCTTGACGACGAATGTGGCGTCTCGATTCAAGAAAAGGAATGAGCTGAAACAATCTTGGCTTTAGAATAACTTGATTTATTAATTAGTCTTCACATATTATTATTTCAGGAACATTACATATCCAGCGTATAGATAGAACTTGACTCGCGAACAGAAATCGAACATTTTGCTACAAGTTCTCAATAGAGCATCGGATGATCGTAATACATTAAATTTTCCTTCTAATCATCTCACCTTCGATAACGCGTCACTTTAATAAAGCATTTTAATGATATTCAATTCAATTTAAAACAAGTTAAGATATTTTACAAATAGAATTTCGGATAATTAATTTCGATTCTCCTGCCCCGTGGGCATACGCGACCTACCCCGTCCATGGTCCGTTGCCAACTGAAATTATTTTATAAAATCAGATATAAGCATCTTTTGTGCCATTACGCACATTCATGACGAGAGAAAAAATAACGCAGGTACATTTCCATATAAAAATATTTCGCGGGAAAAGGAAAAGTACGTCATATGTATAAAGGCGCGAGGGATTAACATTACAGACTGAATGGCTCCAGAAAGAAGGAGTGAAAGATTTGGCTTTTTATCAAAATGGTATTAATTTATTTTTAAGAACACAGTTTGAAATCGAAAATACAATTTAGAATTCGCCGAAACGATAGAACAAAATGGATTTTTGAAACGGTGTTTCCGAAACATGAATTTAGAAGGATTTAATTTAATAAAAGAGGGGGGGGGGGTATTTCATTACAGTCCTGGATGGTTTTCATCTTATCGAGATCCATGTTGTGTACAGTGCTTTCCTTTTTCAATTGATTTTTGATTCCGTTCTTTTCTACTGTCACTGGTTCACAGAGTTAACTTTCTTTATTTTTCTATTTTCGTTTTACACTTATCTCGATTAGTATATTTTGTGTCATATATGTTACTTATCCTATTAAAGGCAAGGAGCCATGGTCCAGAAACTCTGCCCATCACCTATTTCTGTCTGTCTGTCTGGCTGGCGGGCAATTTTTTCCCATTTCATCTTTTTGTTTTTGGGTTTATTGGTTCAATTGCACTGACGAAGGGATTCTAGCGTATCCTCGAAACAGCTGTAAGCTGCATTATTACTTTATTTATGCTTAAATATATTGTTCAAGTTTTTCTTATCCTTTGCACAACGTTTTACTTATTAAACTTAAATATATCTGTATCATCTCCATCAGTTCATTTAATTCCGCAATTACCCGTCAACTTAATAACATTCACATAAAATATTAACATTTACTTATCAATGGCCATTAATGAAACAACGGTGAAAACTGTTTGAACTGAAATTTTATACAAAATTACGTATAAAATACTGAAAATATCTTTAAAATGCACTTATCTTGATACAATTTGCCACTTATTTGCCAAGCATTCGAGACATTTTGTTACCCACCCAACAAATACGTCACTTCTTCCCATAGTAATGGATACGTAACGTTTATAAGTATAGTAAAGCAGGAAGGAAAATATCCCATTCTGTCTGTAAGTTGAAAAAATATTAGAATGCGAAGATATAAACCCATATTTATGTCAAAGAATGGAATAATGCTAATCTTCCATTTTCTGATGCCATGAAATAAGAATCAGGTAACATAAAACATGCATATTTCGATATTTTTAAAAATAAATAAATAAATAAATATGAAGGAATTGTCCTACAGATGTTTGTAAATCATTAGAACAAAACGTTCGTCGATCTTTTTGACGATTTCAAGACGGAAATTCTGTGATAATGTATTCGATCACTAAAGTGCTGATTATGTGAAAACCGCTCAAAATCGCGCTTTACATAATAAACAAAAGTGTAAGTCGAATTAATAGAACTAATTACCAGGCGTTGCTCGGATTCTAAATAAGCGTACACTACGTGTAAATAATTAAATAACCTCAGCTGTTTAAATAATAAATTTGAACATAATTTGAAATGGCTTCAATTCGAAAATTGCACGCTTCAAATCGCACGTGCTCTCCACAAAAGAAGAAGTGTGAACCACAGACCGTACATTCAGCACACCGCTCATGAAAACGCAAAAGGAAGTGAACGGCTCTGACCACCCCGCTTATGTTCAGAACAGCTCCGTGGGGAGTAGCTTCAGTGGTAGAATAGCCGGAAAAACCGAACACGATTTCCAGTTGCCTGGGGAATGGCTTCAACTGACAGAACAGCTTCTGCCGTAAAGTCCGAAATGTGTTTAGTTCATTAAAAAAATCAATGACATGGCTGGGTTAAAAAATTATAATTGATCAAAGAATGGGTACATGCACTTTTTATAGTAGTCAGTGATATATTTAGGAGCTGCTGTTAACATATAAAAGTTGGATGATATGCCAAATTTTGTATATCGTAATATTAAAATCGGTGAGGTTTTAAACTCACGAAAAGCATATAAATTTTAATAAATGCTTTAAAATTTGTCTATTCATCGTATGCATTCCATTAAAAAATTTTCAAGATAATGTTTTGATCTTTTCGGTGGTGTCAAGACCCCTTTGATATTAATTTAGGTCAGTAAGGATTCGATTTGTGCATATATTAGCCTAAATCGGAGTAAAATATAAAACAAGAAAGATTAATCACGCATAAAGCTTTGATTATGAAACACTTTCCAACTGAAATACAATTTTATCTAAACATCTTTAAAATGGGATACATTCAGCGGCGATATTTTAAAAATAATCATAATTCAATAATAATTGGAAACTTAAAACTTCATCATAAAAGACAATGCTATAAAATCGCTTGTTTCTCTATTTAAGTAAAATCAACTAATATTCCATGCATATCACTTATATTCCAGACTCCAGAGATAAATAATTTGCGTTAAAAATTCAGCAATTCTTATACAACCCATCTTACAATCGATTGTTTTGTTTATATTTTGCATACGTTAAAATTAGGCTTCATTGTAGAAATTCTCAAAGTTTAGTGATCATTTAAAATAAAAATAATCTGATGTGGGCAGCACATGACTTTCCTTATATAATGCTATGAATTTACTACTTTTATAGTAAAAAAATAGGTTTTTTTTATAGTAGATACTTATATTCTTTCCGCCGACGTGGTTGTCGAGTGGTCAAGGCAAGCGTTTCCGTAGCAGTCGCTCGACCGCCACGTTGTGGGTTCGAGTCCCACGTAAGGCACGGATGTTTATGTTGTGGGCGCAATGTGATCCGCCCCCCTCTGGTGCGCCTGGGGCAACGTCAATGGACGGCCAAAATTTGGTCCGTCAATGGACGGACCAAATTTATGGCACGATATTACATATAAAAAGTAAACATGTTTTTCAACAGTTGATATTTATTTTTAATTTATGGGATTTTTTTATAAATTAATTTAAAAATGGGCAATATTTTGAGAACTGTTCATGCTAGCGTTCTAAAGTTTAAGTCAATTGTTTTCTAAGGAAAAACTGCATAAGAAATGTGTATTTGCCTAACTTTATTAAAGGTTTTGTTTTTTTGATGATTTTTTCGAAATTTCACTCGAAAATTATTCAAACATTATTCAAATGAAGTCATGGAAATATAAATCGTCTGGCTCTCTATGTAAAAGCAGTGAGTATTTCATTCATACGTTTTTATTATAGACATCAGAGTTAAATAGTTTTGCGTGAAAAAAATTCAGCAATTCTTATACAACCCATCTTACGGTCGCTTGTTTACATTTATCAAAGTTATGTTTCATTATGTTTCATAAAATATAAGTTATGTTTCATAAAATATATAAAAAAATTTCAGAAAAATAAGTTTGATAGTTTTTTAAATAAAATTTAAAATAAAAATGATATCCATATCATATGAAGAGATCACGTGACCCACTTCATAAGGAAATATAGCATCCATCTTGTGTCAAAATCGTGATTTTTAAAGTTCCTTTTAATTTATATTTATTGTTGCATCCGTCCTAAAACCGCTTTATTTTTGCGTTTTTCTGTGCATCCATATTCTGCGCCAACGCAGTTACAATGTTTTTTAAATTAAATGATCATCAATCATTGTTTAATGATCATCATTTAAATGATCATCAATCATTGTATTAAACAATGATTGATGATCATTTAATTTAAAAAACATTGTAACTGCGTTGGCGCAGAATATGGATGCACAGAAAAACGCAAAAATAAAGCGGTTTTAGGACGGATGCAACAATAAATATAAATTAAAAGGAACTTTAAAAATCACGATTTTGACACAAGATGGATGCTATATTTCCTTTTGAAGTGGGTCACGTGATCTCTTCATATGATATGGATATCATTTTTATTTTAAATTTTATTTAAAAAACTATCAAACTTATTTTTCTGAAATTTTTTTATATATTTTATGGGATAATTTAAATATTTTTTAAAATTTTCGAAGCAATTTGTGAATTTTATCTTTGCTTAAAAATGTTTGAAAAATTAGATCCCATGGGGGTTCGATGTATTTCACTTTTTCAACCCGGGTTCAATCCTAACCTAATCGGGTTATATTATTTATTTACATTCCCATATGTCCCACAGACCGTCTCAACAACATGCTGAAATTTCATTTTGATAAAGTCATTTTTACGACAGTTACGGTGCGAACGGACAGACAGACAGACAGACAGACAGACAGAATGAACAAAGTCATAAACACTTTTCAACTATGTTGTAAAGTGTTAATAACTAAAACGTGATTCGAAATTAAAAGTAATAACACCCATTTGGGAAAGTAATAGCACCTATTCGGATCCTGAAATACTTGTATATACCAAATTTCATGGTCATGCAATTGTTAGATTTCCAGTTACACATTGTACATACAGTAAGAAAAACACACAGCCATCTTCCTTTGTTGTGTAAGATGTATGATGTTAGTAAACTGCATAGATTACCTTTACACTAAATGAAACAGAAACGTATCTTACTAGTACTTTAGTGTTACGCTCTAGTACAAAATTTTTATTTGAAATACCGTAAATCATTGTTTGTGATATTTGCAAATGCAGATTAAGTTGAACTCCCTTTTATTTATTACCGCGAGAAGCGTGCTTATCCGCGGTTATTATCTAAAGATTTTGGAAACAGAACCGTTCACGTAATTATTTATTTGATTTATGAATTTCACTGGGTTAGTTTACAGTTCAAAGTTTTGCGCGCAGAAGTGTTTAATTGCATTTACTAGGAAAACCACCAAATTTGTGGCAAACACAGAATTAGTGAGAAGATTTGTATTCCATGGGGCTCAAACCAAGAAGAGAGTTGTTCTTAATTAGATAGAAAGCCATGCATCACATGGATTTTATGCTGCTGAAGTTTTAGCCATGAAATTCTGATGAAATTCTGATTTACAATGTAAAATTGAGTTTCATGAAGTTTTACGATCAAGATATTTTGATTTATATATTGATTTATTTAGTAATTAAAATAATATACACATATTTTCTGAAGAATAAATGGATTAAATATTGCTTCTGTAATAGAGAGTAATTGAGGATTTTCGCACTTCAAATTATAAAATCATCTAATGCAAATAAAATTTGAAATAGAATGATGTTCAGTTAAGTAGCACTTTCGTGTTAAACAAAAGTATCTGTATTGTAAAAGAATAATATGTTAAATACTGAAAAATCCGGCAAAACGTCATCCAAAAAATGAACTGAAATCAGTGTTTTGTCCCCAAAAACTATTGCAATCAGGTGAAAATGTGCCATCAACGCTACCAGAATTAGAGCTCCAAAATATACATACAGGCTGACATATCAAACATATTGAAGCCCAATTGGGTTGCTGCATATACATTGGTGTGTTGCCATATACGGCGATTTAATGTGCACTCCAAATATAACATACAAAATTTCAGTATTATTATTGAATTAGAATAGATTTATATGGTAACGGATATTTTTATATGTCTAGTACAAAATAGTTGCAGTAATTGTAAGACAATATTGGGGGAAACCACTAAATTGGAAAGATATAGCAGTGCTGATGTTTACATTAAATATTTGATGTAAATAACCGACTTAACAGTATTGTTCCGCAGTAATTTTGCGTCTTTAGGACATAAGTCATGTCAATATATATATATACTTTCGTATCATTATGACATGAATTATATCAATATATATATATATAATTTAGTGCCATTACGACATAAGTAGTTATATCAATATATTTCTGTCATTAGGACATACGCTATATCAGAAATCATGTTTAAACATTAAATAGCTTTTTTTGACAGATGTATTTCGATTTATTTGCGTGCCGTAGGATTCAACAATTATTTGATCCATTTCACTTTAAAACGACAATGACATTTTAAAAATTTCATTGTCGTTTGTCGACATGTCTAGCGATGCCTCTGTTTCGTACCGTTAAAACTATAGCATACAAAAATATGAAATTTGGTACATTTAAAGAGAAATAATAGAATCCGAGCTCATGATCAAGGAATTCAGTTTCTGGATTCCCTTGGATAAGAAAAATCCCCGATTTTCCCTCCTGTAGAAAATAGGCACGGATAGTAAAGAGATCTTAAAAAAGTAGAATTTTTAGGAAAGATAGATATGAAGAGAGGTTATTCGAGTAGGAAGCGAAGCCTCCCGACGGAGATTTTGCGAGTGGAGCGAGCAGGGGGTCGAATACCCTAGTATATATACGTATATATATATAATATTCAAGACATAGAGAAATGGATTACGCGAAAAAAAATTAGTTCCAGAAACACCGATAGGTGGCGCTGTACAAGAGAAAATATGCTGAAAAGACACAGAATACACATTTGTAACACATTTTATTCGAACGTACCAAACATTCATATCACAAGACCTTATTGATGCAGAGAATGCTGCGTATAACGTTATCCATTTATTGTTCAACAATAGCGGTGGCAACATCGTCAACGACATCTGAACGAGTCGGTTTGCGTCCTCGACCCGTCTGAACTCCAAGTTGTCTAGTTTTCTCGAATCGAGCGATCATTCTCCTGAGAGCTTGTGGAAGTAATGGTCCTTTGCACAAATTCTTAAGTCGACGAAACTCTCGAAGTACAGCTGCAGCATATCCTTTGTTTTCATAAAACAGCTTCTCAAGCAAAGCGCGTTCTGGCAGTGTGACAGCCATCGCTGATAAGAATGAAAATTTCCCAGTTTTATCCCCTTTTATGCCCAGAACATTGTGCAAACCAAGGGTTTACGCAAATTTTTGTGCTTAAATTGCGAAATTGCAGTTATAATGACAGTTTAAGTTTCTTCACTTTTTTATCTTCTTTTTTTTCATATCACCAAAAGAAATTAAAAAGGAAAAATTCCATATCGCATGTGTTTGTTTTTTTGTGATTATTTTGTGTCTTTTCAGCATATTTTCTGTTGTACAGCGCAACCTATCGGTGTTTCTGGAACTAATTTTTTTTTTCGCGTAATCCCTTTCCCCATGTCTTGAATAGTAGGTTCAACAATTTTGGAGCCTTCACACTGAGTAGTTCGATGTATAGAGAGCTCAGAGTAGGGGTGTTTTAATTCTGACCACCCGGTATATATATATATATATATATATATATATATATATATATATATATATATATATATATATATATATATATATATATATATATATATATATATATATATATATATATATATATATATATATATTTCATAATATCTGTAGCGAAACTCAACATTCAGAAATACCAATGGTAACAAAATGTTTAAAAATGACCAGATTTTACGGCTACACAGTTAAAAAAATCTGAAGTTGGCAACAAATTACTTTCCTTATATAATGCAATGAATTCCTTATATAATGCAATGAATTTATATTCTTTCCAATATATTGAATTTTTTTCAATTAGTTGTCAATTTGATTGATTTAGCATCATTTTTATCCATTTGGCGAGATTTCAGTTAATTTGGCAACAATTAAAAAATTCGTCGCCAAAAGTTCGCCAAGCGTTATGGACGAAGAAATATGTTATTCTTACAGTAGATAAATAACTATTTTACGACCAGATTTTACGGCTACACAGTTAAAAACAATCTGATGTGGGCAACAAATGACTTTCCTTCTATAATGCAATAAATTTACTACTTTTACAGTTAAAAAAATGATATTCTTATAGTAGATACTTATATTCTTTCCAATATATTGAATTTTCTTCAATTAGTTGTCAATTTGATTGATTTAGCGTCATTTTTATCCATTTGGCGAGATTTTTTGTTAATTTGGCAACAATGAAAAAAGTCGTCGCCAAATTTGTCGTCAAAAGTTCGCCAAGCGTTATGGACGAAGAAATATGTTATTCTTACAGCAGATAAATAACTATTGGCGTTCAAATACAAAAATATTACTCAAAGTATATTTTTCATGAATGGAACGAGCTAGATCCACGAGAATGATGTCACCCAATTTATCGCATGGTGTTACACATGAAAAGTGAACATGCTTCTCAATAGGAAATATTTTTTTTTATTTTATGACTCTTTGATAATTTTTTTGAAAAATGTACAATATCTCGAGAACGGTTCATGTTAGCGTTCTAAAATTTATGTCAATCGTTTTCTAATGAAAAATTACATTAGAAATGCCTAGTTGCGTAACTTTATTAGCGGTTTTGATTTTTTGACTAATTTTTCAAAATTTCACTAAAAAATTTAGGGGGGGGGGGGTTCTGAACATTGGATTGTGTATAAAAACAATAGGCTTCCAGTGTTTACGGATTGTGCTTTTTGTACAAATTTCGTTCGAATCGGTCCATTCGTTCGTCAGTTATCGTCTCCACAGACTCACTGACACACACAGACACACATATACTGTCACAAACACACACACACACACACATACGCACACACACACATAGATATCACTTCGAAAATGTTTGATTCGTGATCAGGGATGCTTGAAACTTGCTCTTCCGTCGAAAACTCGAATTCGAATTTTCGACCCCGTCACAATACTTTCCTTATACATTATGTATATAAGGAAAGTAAAAACACTAAAATAAACTACCGTTTGTAAAACGAGAACTCTTGCACGACTTCCATGTAAAAACAGGCATATGTCAGTGTCAGTCAGGAAACTGAGACCGAACTGCAAAAAGGCAAGGTATGAAAAATAATTTTTAAAAATTGCTATGTATCTATGAAAAATTGTTATAATATAAATCTTTAATCTATTAGCCAATGGAAAATGTTTTAGAAAGAAGTTTTGTTATGGATGCATACTGTTCCAGCTGTTCAGTTTTGGCCTGATGAAGGAGTCTGAATAATGCATTCGAAACATTTGTAGTCACCTAACTGGCATATGCCTACTTTTTGCAAGGAGGTTGTGAAAGTTCTTGAATTAAAAACAAAATTTACTTTTCCATGATTTAAAGAGTAAGCATGGTTAACCTAACATTATGATAAAGTGATTTTTCAAAATTCTCAGCGTATCAGATTTGTAGACGATCTAGATGAAGTCTAGAAACTTTGAGTCAGAAAAGAATTTGGGATCTTTAATTTGTAATTCAGTTAAATGATTAATAGGTGCTTGGTTAACCTGGTGAACCAAAAATTCTTTTAACCTAGCTCTGAAAATATATCTTGCTCAAGGTTCCCAGACACCTTTCATAAATGTGAATCTGTTTATTATTAATATTTCGTATAAAAACAATAAAGTATGAAATGATAATTAATTTGTCTGTCCATAAATTCTAGAAGAGTTTCAATTTGGGTAGTATCCAAGTATGTATATCTAATTATGTCACTACATGGCAATTTTTATGAATTACAGTTACATCTATTGTTACATGTAGTATTTATAATTCCAGAAATCTAAGAAAATCGGGGTGATTGTAACATGGAAAAAAAATGTCATTCTGACAAAATGTAACTTTTACGAAACAAAGCTTGAATTTATTGATGATGCTGTATGACATTTCTGATCTATTTTCATTTTTCTTTGGGCCAAGTGTTTTAGACATATTAAAACGTTGATTATCCGTGACTTAATTATCCACGGATTCAGATTAGCCGTGGTCGTCTGTAATATACATTTCTTATATTTTCTTTAATTTTACTTAAAGAAACCGGGAACGTTGAGTAAATGTGATATCTTCATGTAAGTGTAATTCAGACAAAATCGATAAAAATCCCGGTTGTGGTGGCAAACGAGGGTGTTACAGATTTAATCCAGTCTTATGTATCTGTTAAATATTTCAAAATCTTGCTTGTATGGTTATCGTGCGTAATCAAACTTATGGAATTTGAATTACTAAAATGACTTATTGAAACTTATTACTTTCCTTATATACATAATGTATCAGGAAACTATTGTGACGGGGTCGAAAATTCGAGTTCGAGTTTTCGACAGGAGAGCGCGTTTCAAGCATCCCTGATCACGAATCAAACATTTTTGAAGTGATGTCTGTGTGTGCGTGTGAAAGTATGTGTGTGTGTGTGTGTGTGTGTGTGTGTGTGTGTGTGTGTCAGTGAGTCTGTGGAGACGATAACTGACGAACGAATGGGCCGATTCGAAAACCAAATTTAGTATAAAAATCAAAATCCGTGAATACTGGAAGCCTATTGTTTTTATACGCAATCGAATGTTCAGAACCCTCCTAAATTTTCGAATGCAATTTTGAAAAAATCGTCAAAAAATCAAACTCAATAATAAAGTTACGCAGACTTTTCTTATGTAATATTTCATTAGAAAACGATTGACATAAATTTTGGAACATGAACCGTTCTAGAGATATCGCACATTTTTCAAAAAAATTATCAAAAAGTCAAATAAAATAGAAAAAATATATTTCCTATTGAGAAACATGTTCACTTTTCATATGTAATACCATGCGATAAATTGGGTGACATCATTCTCGCGGATCTTGGCCACGAATTTGGTGGAATGTCGTCAACTTGGCGACCTCTTGAAATGTTGTCAAATTAATGAAAATATCGCCAAATGGATAAAAATTACGCTAAATCAATGAAAATGACGACTAATTGTCGAAAATTCAATATCTTGGAAAGAATATTAATATCTACTATAAGAAAAACCTATTTTTTTACTGTAAAAGTAGTAAATTCATTACATTATATAAGGAAAGTCAGGTGTTGCCCACAACAGATTTTTGAAATTTGAATTACTAAAATGATGATGAAATGAAATAATGGTTATAAAATTGCAAAATAAACTAGGGATTATTAAGTTGAACAATACGTTAAAAATGTTAAAGTGTTTTATCATTTGTTGCTTAATTTGGAATTGTACAGTTAATTGTAGAGTACATAAAGTCTAACTTGAAAGAGACAAAATCGTTTCTAACTGTAATGTATTTTCTCTGACTATAGAAATAAAATTACTTAAAAGTGCTAACATATGTAAATGACATTCAAGTGCAATGATAAAGTGGATTTTATAAGAGTTGAGAGAACTCTAATATGATGGACACTTATTTGAAGTAAAGTAAAATGTGTATTGGAAAAAGTAAGGTAAGTTTGGTAAATTTAAATTATTTTCTGCTTGGTAAAAGTAATTTAAACAGAGACGTGGTACGAAAGTAGAAACAACGGATGGAAAGCTCTGAATTATGTTTAGCAACATTATCCTGTGGTGAACTAGCAACAATTATTAAGCAGAAGGATCTAGTACCATCATAAATTTATGATGCTGAGGAATCCGTGCTTTTGAGGGACAATGCAGAGCGTAAATATATTCTATTTTAGAATTTCGTATTATTAAAAGATGACATCTATTACATTTCCATATCTTGGACAGAAAGTAAAAGAGAAAAATATTATTAAAATCTAAAGCGCGATGACTGTATGTGGTCAAAAGTAACTTAGAAGTTGAGATTTAAATAATAGAATAGAAATACACACTGATGTTTTATACACATTTAAAACATTGACGAATGCAAAAACAAATACGAGAAATATTAATGAGTAGCAAAATATTGACAGATATAAGGCCAGATGAGTATAAATTACGGATGGTGACTTGATTTAGCTTACGCAAGAATCACTACTAATGGCAGAACCAAAGCGTTTCCGTCAACATGACGATGATGATTATAACCATCTTGAAAAGTAAGTTGTCAGTGGTCAAGAAGTTTTATCATCTGCAGTAACGTTACTTAAATTTGTGGAAAGTAAAGATGAAATTTATTACAATGAGTTTTTACATATTTGTGGGAAGCGTAAATAATAACGCTTTGTAGCGTAAATAATAACACTACAAAGAAAGAAAAATTCCCTGAGTTGTAGTCTCCCCCAATTGTTGAACTGTAAAATTTTCAGTGTAATTATACATTTTTAAAGCACGGAGTTCAGTAAATTTTACATAACCTCTGAAGCAATAAATATTTACAGCGCATATGCTGCTCTGTAGGATCGTTTAAATGAAACCTGCATATTGCGAATGTGCTGAAGAATTTCCGAGCTCGTTAAATTTCGTTTAAAACATATTTTCTTCATTTCTTAAAAAAATCATATATATCCTCCTATTGAAGAATACATCAATCTGAAGGAAATTTAACCAATCAAAGATGCAGTAAAATTACATCACAAAAATTTACTTTATATGAGAATTCATATCATAGGGTATTACATAAGTTTTGCCTACACATTGTGATCTGTCAGTCAACTGTAATTTTTGACAGTGTGTGGAAAAATGACATTTTATTACATTTTTTTAAACAAATGCAAAAAAATAAATAATAAATAAGTTTAAATCAAGAAAGTATATCTTCAAATTACAAGTTGGCATTTTTGCATATTTTTTATTAGTATTAATTCGATATGTACCCCAATCAGCACAGTTCCACTTAATTTCTAAATGTAAAATTCAATTTGTCATATCTGAAAATTGAATATTTGCAGGATGACAGTAGACGAACGCGCTAAAGTAATTAATTTTGCTCACAGCTGGAAATTGTTGACTCACACGTAAAGCAAGGATGGTGCGAAAATATGTCTCCATAGCACAACTGTCATTTGTAAATACTCCATTATGTGCTAATGACAGACGGATAATCTTTCCAATCCAAACATTTTATCATTCACAATCAGTGTCATAAACAGTGAAGTGTAAAAGATAATTAAGTTTTCTATCCATAAGTCATGTCGTGGAGGCGATTTTGGGTAGCATCCAAATACGTATCGTCTGTTGTGTACATGTCTGATTAGTTTGAAGTGTTTCTATAATTATTAAACCTGGAAAAAATATTCAATCGCATAAATTTAAATGCATTGTATTTCCATGACGAATACAACTTTTAAGACAGAGGAAAAATTATGTGATATTTAATATCATATAATTGATATTTGATATCATAGATATCTCATTATTGGCGTTCGTCTGATTATTTATACACGTGTTCATGTATTGCATACATTATAAATATTCATAGAAATCGCCAGTAAGGTGGCTTGAATGTGTTTTAAAATTCTCATAAGTTGCGAATCTTTGAATCAAAGTAATATTTATAATATCTGAAATATTTCTGATATTGGATGTCTTCGATGCTCTTGTTCCCCGTCTGTTGTTCATTGTTTTCGGTTGGTTAGATGGTAGACGAACTTAAATGATGTCTAATTGTGGTTATTTTCCTTGGGAACTTATATGTGAACATGGTTATGTCATACATCAATTTCGTTGCTAGACTTTAATAACTATACTTTCTAAAAGTGTCTAGAAGTGTTAATAAAGTGTTAATAAAGATTGAAACAAATTAGTTCACCGTGTAGAATCACTGACCTGCCACACTTTCTACCTTGTAATTTGTATAAATACAGTGAATGTTTTATTTTTATCAATTAATACTAAAACAGTACAATTTCGAGTAGAATTATTTCACCGTGGCTTTGCCGTTCTGATAGTACACATATTTTTTTAACTGTACTGCATTTGTGACAAACTTTTAAAATCATAAAAACGTGAAAGGTTTTCCGAAGTATAGTTTCATAGGGCAAATCCCACATTATTCAGATTTCATAATTTACGTACACTTACTTATGATTCATTCAATAGCTATTTTTTTATATGTTACGGTCATGGGAGTTGGAACATCAGAAAAATTGTTCTTTTGTAACATTGTTTAGAGTAAACGTTAAATAAAAATCATCTGAAGTCTCAAAATGTGTTTTTGGAATTGCAGGCGCAATCATTCGCGAAAATCTGTAATCGATCAAAACAGTATGCACATTTTTTCAGGTACAGTGATGTATTACTCAGGAAAAGTCATTAGTGAGATTTACAGTGGACAGTATCAGACCTAGTATCAAGTGTTAACTCGAAAGAGAGCATCAAAATGCAAAGATATATATATTTTTTTTTTATGCATTATCGAAAAGGAATGAATGCACATTTTCTAGAGAAACACTATTTTAATTCTAATTAAAAGTTATTGTTAAGTTTGAATTTAAGTGAATGGTGAATCGAATAGATAACTCCCCATACTTGAATTAGTCTTTATTAGCGAAGTTGTTAAATCGTACCTAACTTTTCTCAAGTATTTTTTCTCAAATATCAGCAATATTAAAAACGGTTATGTATTTAAATATCTAAACACACAATTTAAAACAGATTCTACAAAACATTTCATATCATGTTCAGAAAATCAGTGTCCAACTAATTAAAGCATATATAATGATGTGGGAGTTTTACGTGGCGGCATTTATTTTTCAGTTAAGAAGCTTCTACAGATCAAAGACCTCAAATATCATTATAGTTTTCCTCTCACCCCAGAAGGGTGATTTATTTGCGCAAAATAGACCTCAGAATGAGTGATGATTTCATCAATTTACTCATTATGGTTTAAACACCAGGTATGCCGATAAACTTCCTCTTCTTCTCCCCTCTTTAGCCGTATCCACATGTGGGATGAGTGAAAGTATCTAGGAAGGTAATTTAAAGTTTTCACAGACCAAAGTATCAAAAACTTACTCATAATGAGTACATTTCACTCGTTTGAAATGAAAGTGTTAATGAAAATAACAATATGTGTCCATTTTTTGTGGCAATTAAAGTTGTTGTCTATGTTTTACTAAATTTTTTTGAAGCATCTAATTTTTAGGGTCTACTATAGTTAAAGCTTAGATGGTGATCGATATGGAATTAGCATCAAGTCTCTGAGGGGATGGGGGTATTTTTAGGTGCTCAAATTTCCAGCTGTTTTATACTTCCGGTTAAAGTTTTTCCTTGAAACACTATTTTTCTTTTCAGAATCGGCTATGGCCAGCGCTTAGATGATGATTGGTATGAATTCAACTTTAAATTATAGTTGGAATTGGGGTCTCACTAAGGATTTCCCCCTCCGGTTCTAGAGACGTTATCTCCGATTTAAAAATGTGCATTTCCGTAGCAATATCTATTTCTCAGGATTGGCTATATATAAAGCTTATGTGGTGATTGATAAGGATTCAGCAGCAAATTACGGAGGGGTGGGGTATTTATTACGGATTTCAACTTTAGGTTCCGGAAATGCCACTTTGTTTTAAAATACTGGACTGCACGAGCTAATTATGAAAATCAGAATAACAAGTCTTGAAAGTTCCTTCAAAATTGAAGTGTGCATATTACTTGTGACTCTATGAAGGTTCCTTTCTAAATTTATTGCTGATTATGCATTTATGAAATAGTCTAAATTTAGTGTGGGTCATAGGATATTTTCTATTTCCATTGTTTATATTCTTTTGAAAGCGTTGTCCTCTTATTTTGCCAATTATTGCCTTGGTCTTCTTTAACAAGCTATATTTTTTATTATAGACAAGCATGAGTTCAAACAACATATCAGAAGGAAAGTAAATTTTTGTAGTCACCATTTGTTAACCGAGAGAGTGGTTATACTCCCATGTTTAGACTTCATTCGTAAACTGAAAGAAGTGTGGTAAACATATGTTATTAAATAATAGACAGTGTGATGACAAATTCACGCGACTGCGGAATATTTAATATTGGGATGATGTAGGGGATGATGTGGGGATGGTGTGGGAATTATAAACATCGCAGCCTAATTTCTTTGCCGAAATTTAAGCAATAAGCACAAACTTCCAGCTAACAGTACACGTAGACTGTCTGACGCCAAGAATTGATGTTAAACCTTAAATAATTTATGGTGGGAAATAAAACATGACCTAAACTTTTTTGAAAGAATCTGATTCTTGCGGCTATCGAGCTTTCTGTCAGTCAATGAGTGCGTTGTTACACCAGATAGCTCAAGCCAATGGAGATAGAGCTATGATATTACATGAGGGTGCTGCTAGTTTATAAGCCAATGCATGCAGAAGGGGGGTGGGGGAGCAGCCGCAACCAGCAAGGACAGTTGAAACAACCCTTTGATCAGTATAAGTCAGTGATGCTAAGAAAAAGAGTTGAGAGATATGAGTGCAGTTATGAAGTGAATATGAACCTTCACGAAGTACACAGATCCAAGTTCACATAGATATGAGTCTAAGATAGTTTGATGTATAGTCATGCAAAAATTTGTTGTAAAGTGGCTATAACTGGAGAGTTACCGATTGCCACTTGCTCGTAAATGGTCTGAAGTATGGTCTCGCAAGCTCAACCTTAAAGGTTATGTAATGTTATCGTTGTAAGAATCATTTCACTCGTCTGTGCCCTATGTATAGATATTTTTTATGTGCTGTAATAAATTCAACTCGATACTCAAATTGTTTAAACCTTAAAACCCTTTTGCCTTATGAGTTATCCATAAATATCCGCTATTATGCCTGATTGTAAATTTACTCATTTGGATTCTATATGTTATTTATCTCAAGTTTTTGCAATACAAATTGTGAGTGACATAACAATCAAAGCCCCATTTCTACAGTAGCTACTTATTAATTTCTGTAAATTATCTAAGAACGTATTATATGTGAAAATAGTAACCTAGACTATTAACTAGATATATTTCATGGAAGTTACCGTCTATGTATTCTGGGCAGACTATACAGTCAGTTTCCATGCCATCCATGATATTATCTTGCAAGAACTTCATAGATGATTACTGAAAAACACAGAAAGCTGCACTGACACTGCTGATATTGTCACGACGAGCACTGGAGATTTGATCACGACAAAGTGGTATAATCTTTTATGTACTTTATTCTTGAGTCACAGTAGGATTGTATAGAGAGATGATAAGATGTTGATTATATTTTAGACCTCGTATGGCTAACTACATTATAGAACTCCAATAACTAATTGTAGTATAGATTTTCTATGGCTAATTGTCCTTCTTACTAATTGACGGTATAATTTGAATCCCGTATAATCTAAAACACAGGATGAAACACTCATTTGTAAACCATTTTGAAAAATCCGTGCCTGTGTAAATGTAGTCACATTTCTCATTCCATCACTGATGATGACTTGTTACATTTGTTTTTTGTCTTTTGAAATCATTAAACTTATAATAATATTCAATAGAATCACAATGAGTAATGGAAAAATTAACACATAGAATAAAATGTTCAATAATTATATATCTGTAGGGATAGAAAGATGATTATTTATATTTTATAATTTTCAATATATTTTTATAGCTTATGCCACAGCATTATCTGTATTTTAAGGTTATTGACGATGTAAGATAATTTCAATTATTTTTTTGGAATCGCTTTTGTAGGAAGCTTCTGGGGATCGATTTTTTACGGATGCGAAGAAGTACATTTCACTTTGTATACCTATGCATTGTTGCATAAAAGAACGACCATCAATCTTCCAAAGTAATATCCCAAATTCGTAGTTTACTTTTAACATATATGTTTTAATTGACTGGAAATTAGTTGCGACAGCATATGTTGTTCTCTTATCAACAAATAACACAGAAAAGCTACCGACCGAAAAAATTTTAGAATGATGTAGTGCCTTTGACCTGGCAGATACCCAGGAAAGTTAAAATGTTCACTTCTTTTAAATGATCTGTGAAATACAGCCATTAAAATGAAAAATTAAAAAAATGGAATGCTTTTATATGGCACATAACTCTTAAGTGCTTTTCAGTTTTATGTTCTTTAGCATATTTTGATTAAATACACTAATATACTCTGCAAAAATATGTGCACCTATAAGAAATTGGGCTACTGCCGCAATAATTGGCATTGTATATATCGTTTGATGAGATATGCAAATGATTATAAATTTAGGAGTATAAATCTGTAGCAGACATTTTAGTAAGTAGTAAATCTTCCCCGGAATGTTATACAAGAAGATATTCGTTGCGGCATGTAGTTCATTATGATGCCTATGTCCCTCTGCGGAATATTCTGCTGTAAATGTTGCATGTGGTCAGCTAAATGCAGTGATATTATTAATAGGCTACAATTATCATGTTCCTGACGTGTTCTATAGGTGATAAGTGTGTGGACCTGGGTAGCCACATAGGGGATATTAAATTCAAAAACCCATTGTTGATAAAATCGTGTAGTATATTGTCCAGCGTTATCTTCATGATAAATGGAACTCGGACGGTTTGACAGCTTAGGCAGAACAATCGGTTGCAAAATTTTATCAACGTACAAGCATCGATACACGAGTATACTTTATCAATATCGATGACAAGCGATTATCGTTATCGATATCGACGATCAAGCGATATATGATCGAGGTCGACGTACAAGCGAGAAGTCACATTGGCTTGCAGCACAACTAGAGGAGATTATTCTTCAACCCAGATAGTCCGACCTACCCGAAGATGTAATATATCTGTTTGGACGACCGGGATGGGCCAACCAATTTAGGCCGGAACCCAGTAGAGGAGGCATCCACAAAGACCGTACTCTTTTACCTTACCACCAACCTCTCGGAAGGACTTACGGATTCACATGTTTAACGTGATCGCACTGAATGACACCGCGTGAATACAGCAACGGTTTAGGCAGAGGCGGGAATCGAACTCGGATCGTCCGAGTGCAATCTACTGGGCTTCTCGGACTACCACACAACGTTTGATGGACGTATGCCACTCGAAAGCGAAGGTGGTGCCGGAATGTTGACCAGCCCTCCCCCATACACGTACGCGGCGGTCGGAACAACTGAGAGAGAAGCGGAATTCGTTGTTAAAGACAACATACTTCTAATCGAATACTGTCAGGCTGGTCGAGTACAGCTAGCTCTCACTATGTTGGGGGTCAGTGGTGGACATCTTAATGGACATTGACGCCTAATCCCGCCTTCTACCTGTTGTCTCCAAATAGTATTATTTGATACAGGATGCATAGATATTGGTAAATGACTTCGAATTATTATTAGCGACGACATTTGTCAGGACTTGGCTCCACTTCTGACTACACGATCCTCTCGAGCAGTTGTCTGTCTGAGACATCCTGAGCCTTTGCGATCCTTCTCTGATCCACTGTTGCTAACATCGAGCAACTATCATATCGCTGCGAACTAAATGGCGAATGACACTTTTGTTGGACCATATGAGCTCTGTAACATTATTGGAGCTGACAGTTTGATCATTCGCATAACTCTTAAAACGACATTTGCATTCCGAGTTTCGCAAATGTAGCTCTATTTTTTATGGTTGTATATATTTCTTTGAAACAGAGTGTAATTAATATTAATATTCAAAAGAAAAATATAGCATCAGGTTGGTAAAAAATACTTTGTAATGATGAGGTAAATTTGAGCCACATATTTCAGCTCAAATAGAATAACAATGCAGTATACGTATGTTTCGAGGGTACGTTAGATCCCCTTCTTCAATAACAAGATTAACACAAATAGAAGAAACTGAGGGGTATATATGTATATGTATATATATATATATATATACACACACATGCACAAATCATGAGTTAAGAGTCACCTGAGAGTTCCAATCAAGAAGCAGAACAAAGAATCGCCCAACCAATCCGAAACAAGGAATTAATGCACAAGATAGGAGTTGATCCAAACACAACAGAAATCTCGCAACAAAACAAAAACAATAAAGATCAATCATGCTTAAAGCATTGATTATGAAACACTTTCCAACTTCAATGCAATTTTATTTAAAAAAGTCGAAAATGCAATACATTCCTCGGTCATATTTTAAAACTTATCACAATACTACATTGATTTATTATATTTAAAAACTCAAACCTTCATTGAAAAAAATGAACTTCATTCAAATGACGGCATTGAAATATAAATTGCCTGGTTTAAATATCTCTAAAATGCAATACATTCCACGGTAATATTTTTAAAACTATCATAATACTACGATAATTTATTATATTTGAAAACTTCATCGAAAACAACTGAAATAAATTCAAATGACGTCATAGAAAAAATAACACGCCTGGATCTCTCTATAAAATCAGGATTTCATTCATAACTTTCTCCCATTCATTTCATTCATCACAATACTATAATAATTTATTTTATTTAAAAATTAAGACCATGGAGCTACAATTCATAAACTCTATGCTTAAAACTTCATCGAAAAAAATCGTCCTTCTGTTTATAAAATCAATTAATATTTCATTCATATCAGCCATGCAGACTCCATGGACTGAATTATTTTGTGTTAAAGAAATACAGTAATTCTAATACAACTCATTCTACATATTTTGCTGTTTACATTTTACATAGGTGAAAAATAGGCTTAGTTGTAGAAATAATCAAATTTGAATGAGAATTTAAACTCAAATATATTGTCATTGTGTTGTTTTAGTATGTAGAAGCACATAATTTAAGCAAAAATAAAGTAGTTTTAGGACGGATACAACACTCAATATGAATTAAAAAGAACTTTAAAAAATCACGATTTTGAAACAAGATGGATGCCATATATCATTTTGAAGTGGGTTATGTGATGGTTTCATATAAGATGTGTAATTATTATTTTAATTTTTATTTTAAAAACTACTGAATATATTTCGCTGATTTTTTTTTATATATTTTATGGACCAATTTGACTATTACCTAAAATTTTCGAAGCAATTTACGAATTTTAAATCCGCTTAAAAAATGTTTGAAAAATTAGGTCCCATAGGGCTCAATGTATTTCGTTTTTTCAACCCGGGTTCAATCCAAAACTAATTGAGTGATATTATTCATTTATATTCCCATAGGTCCTACAGACCGTCTGAACAACATACTAAAATTTCATTTTGATTAAGTCATTTTTACGGCAGTTATCGTGCTAACGGACAGACAGACAGACAGACAGAATGAACAAAGTCATAAACACTTTTCAACTTTGTTGTAAAGTGTTAAAAATAGTCAAAACGACACGTGGGAGTCCCAAAGGTTTAAAAAAAGCAAAAGTATAGAAATATTAAATGAAAAGGGAAGAAATTACACGGCTCATCGTATGTGTGCAAAATTGGAGTATTGGACAAGTAATTAATGAGAAATCAAATAGAAATAAACGAAACAGATAATTATATATACACAAGTCATCAAGTCCATCTGAGAGAATCTATCAGAAAAGAAAATTAAGAATATCCCAGCCAATCCAAAACATAGAGCTGACACGCAAGACTAGAATGTGCCAAAATTCCACAGAAAGTTACCAACAAAATGAAAAAAACACACAAAGATCCCAAAAGATCTAAAACGTGAAGAAATATAGAGAAAAGGGGAAAATCACAGGGCATCCAGACTACGGACGAAAATTGGAGTACTGGACAAGTCATTAACTCAATTTCTGGTATTTTTATAAATGTGGAGGGCTTAAAATAAAAGTCAAGATCATAGATCGATGTACATCCCCCCCCCTTATTTCTAAGTACAAGCCGTTTTCCCAACTATCTAAGTTATGCCCCATAACATATTTATAACTACAATTATTTTTATATTTGAGGTACATAACTCATAATTAGGATTACATTCGTATTTTAAGAACAAACGCTTAATTTCCTTTTAGAGAATTATCCTTGAAAGTTTTAACTCATTTTTGTATTTTAAGATTCACTTCGAACTTAAAACTTGATGAGTTCTGATGCTGTCCAAAGTAATTCCACTCTGCTAATGACTTCCTTGCGCAATCCATCACTGTTTCAGTATAAGGATGTGTTCCCAAAGATCGAATATGCACTTTCGTGTCTGATTACTTCTTCGCTTCCTTAAAAAATCGAACGCCAGAAGAATTTAATTTCTTGCTTCCTACAAAAACGATTCCAAAATAACAATTAAAATTATCTTACATCGTCAATGAATTTATAAAAACAGATATGTCTGTGACATAAGCAATAAAACTATATTTAAAATTATGAAATATGAATAATCATTTATATCAACATGACTGCAAATTTAAATTGAATGAAGATTTTGTTCTATGTGCGAATTTTTCCATTTCTTATTGGGATTGTATTGAATGTTATTGTAAGTTCAATCGTTTCAAAAGATGAAAAAACAAATATAAAGGGACACCATCAGTGATGGAATGTCACATGTTACTACATATACACAGGCTCAAATTTTCATATATGGTTTCCGAATGAGTGTTTTATGATGTGCTTTCAGATTATACAAGAATACAAACTATACCGTCAGTTAGTAAGAATGACAATTAGTCATAGAAAATCTATAATGCAATTGGTAATAGGAGTTCTATAATATAGTTAGTCATGAGAGGTCTAGAATATAATTGTCACACAGCAAAAGGGGCACCACTTGTCATGGTGGAAATGGGCGCACACAATACACAAATATTAATATGTGTGACGGAAATAAATGTGTGACGGAAATAAAGGATCACACAAATGAAGTAAATTGGATATTAAGTACGTAGGTGTATAATTTTGCTTTGTGTAATTTCAATAACCCTAGGTCCGGCTGCCGAGGCTTACAAAATGCAGACTGGACACACAGGGACACAAGCAAGTAACCACATCAAGTTGGGAAAACATGAGTCAAAATTATTTTAAATAAAGTCTTTTTTTATTGAAATAATTAAATATATATATCATAAAATTATAGAAATAATGAAGACATATCTGGCCAATTTCTTGTATTGAATATATTAGATAATATTTGGCCTTTTGAACTTATGTAATATGACTCTATCCAATCATTCTATGTAATAATATATTTTCACACAAATTGACACACGACATTTCTCATAGAAATTAATTTGAAAACCATATTCATTTTGAGAAATTTGAATATTAAAGAAGATTTCACTTTTAGTAATCATTCACCTTACCAGAACCAGATATCGGTTCCTTCCTTTTTCGAGACCAAAAATGCTCTCATTTAGAGCAGTGCGACTAACACTGAAGATCTGAATTCCACATCACTGTAATGGATGATCACATCACTCACTGGTTGGATTCAAGTCAAGAATCTCACTCAACGATCTTGGTAGAAATAATACCAACACTTAGACTGTATTCACATCTCTACGGTAGAACGTCCAAAATAATGCCGAAACTTATATGAAGCAATGAAATGAGTCCTCGGTATGTATCCCCAATCTATTCATACTGTACGACATCGCGCTCGATTCTTTAATCCAAATCTCCAGAATTTTCCGAAATTAAATCTGAAATAAATAAAGGAATAATTAATAATTTAGAAATAAAAGTAATTGTCTTGGCCCACACGGATTATAAGATTCTTTCCGAATCAAAGTTATAATCCGAAACCCAAAAATGACCGTTGGATCGTAAATTCTTTTGTGTCCGAATTTTCCAGGAGCGAGAAATAAAAGCTCCTTCTCCAACGAAAACTCAGGGCCAAGAGAGCCCCTCTACTGTGAAAAATGGAATCCAGGTCACCTCGACCTTCAACTTCATGCACGACATTAAAGTAGCATCCAACGGACTTGTGCGGTAACCTCGCGTCATTGTCTGCAGAATCGAAACCACTGCCCTGGGCAATAATTAAAGAAATAAGAAATTACTTCGGAACATCTGCAGGAGCAAGATCTCACGCTTTCTGCATGAAAAGTGCAAACTCGTACAGAATTAAAACCTTGGAATAAAAAGGGATTCCGAAAGAGCATGTTTTTGTCAAAGAACAGAAAAATGTCGTGTTTCGCACTCATAATGTCATAAAGCACTATGACATCATCGACATCTTATCATTTCTCTATACAATCCTACTATGACTTAAGAATAAAATACATGAAAGATTATACCACTTTGTAGTGATCAAATCACCAGAGCTCGTTGTGAACATATCAGCAGTGTCAGTGCAGTTTCTTGTGTTTCTCAATAATGATCCATGAAGTTCCTGCAAGATAATATCATGGATGCCATAGAAATTAACTGCATAGTCTGAACAGATTACATAGAAGATAACGTCCATAAAATGCATTTATCCAATAGTCTAGGTTACTATTTTTTTAGAAAATACATTTTTCGATAATTTGCAGCAATTAATATGTAGCTATTGTAGAAATGGCGCGTTTATTGTGCTGTCATTGACAATTGTATTGCAAAGACATAAGATAAATAACATATAGAATCTAAATGAATAAATTTGCAATCAGGTATAATAGCGGATATTTTCGGACTCGGATCTGTGAACTTCGTAAAAGTTCATTTTCACTTCATAATTTCACTCATATCTCTTAACTGTTTTTCTTAACATCACAGGCTGAAACTGTTCAAAGAGTTGTTTCAACTACATTTGCCGGTTCCGCCTTCCGACTTCCCTCCTTACATACTAGTTTTATAAATTTTTGATAGCGTATGCTTATTTTACAGTTAGCTAATCAACTAAATTTTTTCCCTCTTCGTAAATAAAATGTCTGCTAATATTTTCTAAGTTTATATATTGTATATATCTATAATTACAAAAGTTCAAAATTTATCTTAACATATATGCTAGAATTGCGTGATCACTGTTGTTAATGCATAGTTTTCGTTTTTAACTATATATATATATATATATATATATATATATATATATATATATATTACACGGATCATTTTTCTCTCTATTTCCATCAAAAGTGCTTTAATATAACGAGACATCTGCATAATTATCTTTTATTCTTGTCCTCATTCTTTAGCGTCTATGTTTATTTTATCCGCAAACTAGACATCGTTTCATAATAAATATAAAGCAGTCTATAACTTTGAATTTAAAAATTGTCACCTATCTCGCTTTATTTGCCATATAGGAATTCTATTTTCTCGAATTTACTGCTAGAGGCGCTGCGAACCATCTCATTCGATAGCGCGCAATTACTTTCCTTTTAGTAGACCCTGCTTCTGCAGTTCTTGAGCACTTCAACCGAAATTTCAAAGGATGCATAAGGACTAATGACGGAAACCAGTATTTCGCATAGAGTGAAATACCGTCTCTTATGTACCACAAAATATAAAACATTGCCTTTAACATATTCAGATTAATGACACACCTTTCAGTTTGGGATTCACTCCTAGGAAGACATTTATAATAAATTGCAGTTTCTACGCTGTGCAAACTCTTAAACATTTGTCATTTAAATCTATATTTTAAATTTAATATCCTTAAGTAAGATTTATTATGCATTCAGTACAGCAATTATTTAATAAATTGTCCACGCAGTTGCATCCCTTATGCTTAAGAGAAAGTTTAAACTTAATTCAGTTCTGTGATCATAAGTTTTGAAGATAATAAATGTGTCAAATATTATTATATTTTAGAAATTCATCTTCAGAATTGCTGGAATAGGTGAATATGCATAGAATATTGCTTTAAACTTTCAATAACGTAGCTTTATTTTCACATAATATTTCACCATCTTTCTGATGAAAGGGTAAAATAACTTTGCTTGGAATCGATTTATTTTAGAGAATTGAATACATGGTTAAAATTGTTTTAAAATGAATAAATCTGGCAATCACCAATTATAGACCAATGCCTTTCTACATAAACTGAATAGTATATTTACTGTTTTATCCATGGAGCTAAAAAAGAAGGAGATAAAAATTCTTTAAACGAAGATCTGAAAAATACCTTAATGCTCTGAAAATTATCCAGGGGTCGCTAGTTCGTACATTGGAGTATAGTTAATAAATCCTCGCAAAAGTGGCAATATCCCAACTTAAACAAATTGTAATGTTCAAAAACATAAAATGTGCTAGGTATAATTGAAACTATATCAATATGTGACGGTCTAAATGCAACAATTACACAATGAATCATTTGATTTCGAAGAATACAGGTTTAAGCAATAAACTATTTAATATCAATAAGTAAAATACACTTTGTGCAAAGAATATGGAACAGCAACAGCAACGTAAATAAGCAAAAATAACAAAACAATGCAGCAGATAGCTGTTTCGGGGATACGTTGGACCTCCTTCTTCAGAGCAAGATAACTAATAAATCTGAAGTCCAAAAGAGGAATATGTCAAGACCCATTCCTCTTTTGGACTTCTGGTTTGCCGGTTTTTTAGCACTAAAGAAGGGGATCCAACGTATCCCCGAAACAGCTGCATGATGCATTATTTTGTTATTTGTGCTTCTTTACGTTGCTCTTGCTTTTCCACCAAATATTTAATATTTTTGTGTATCCAATGGATATAATAATAAAACAATGAAAATATTATTCATCTTTGCTAAATCAACTAAAAAAACTAAAACGAATAAAATAACAAAATAATTAAACTAAAATTCAAATAAACTGAAGCTTCTAAGGAGACATCATGTTGAAAATACAATCTGTTATCTGTCGTTAATTGTTCATCTCACCCAGTATGGCATTGTTCGGAATTCTGTAGTTATCCGCTGTTACTACGTTCCTGTGATAATACATCCCATTCTTGTATTCATGGTAATCTTGTCTTCAAATCTAGGTTCATTAATATTGAATAAGAATCAAAGTAGGATGGTTATTGAATAAATAGCGCAATTCTTCTCGTCATAATACCTTCTTACTTATGTCAATAGGAAGATTAACAAAACGACGAATAAACGATAAATTGAATATGCTTCTGTCCTTTTAACTTTCCCTGAAACGCATGGTAACAATACACTTGCAAATTACGTAAGACATGTTGCGCCTAATGTCGCATTTATAACTACAATTATTTTCACTTTCCCTGAAATACTTGGTAATGCATAGGGAAAGTATTGGAATCATGTTGAAAATCGCAATTCGAGTTTTTGACGTATCTACACATTTTGGGACATCTAGAACACTAGACAACTGTTTTTAGAGCGGCGTCTGTGTGTGTGTCTGTGTATATGCCCATGCAATGTATGTATCTATTTTAGCTCAAAATCTAATTGACTAAATTTCATAAAATTTTATAGGTAACTTGTGTTTTATTCTGGTGCTGATTAGATTTTTGTACGATTCAGGATAAAAGAATCTGCACTGTTTTGCGAAATGGCCCCCAAAGTTCGTATGTAGCCGCTGTAGCCAAAAAACTAATTGATCAAGTTTCACAAAATGTTCCAAGTCACTTGCAGGTTATTCTGGTGCTGATTAGATTATAGTATGATTCAAGGAAAAAGAACCTGCCTTTCTTTGCAAAATGGTCCTCAAAAATCATCAAAATCTAAAATAAAAGACTACGTATTCTCAAATGTATGAATTAAATACTCCTTTTATATGTAATGCTTAACGATAAAAAGAATAAGACCAACCCCATTACCCTAGGATTAGCCGTTTTTGAGATTTTTTTTTTTGCATTTCTTCTACATCGCTTCTGAAAATACGTCTAATAATCAAATGAAAACGAAAATAGAATTAAAAATACAAATTCAGTGTGATTTCAAAGACGTATGCTCTGCGCATTTCGTTCTGCAATAAAACATAATTTAATGTATTATTAAAGAAATAAAAAGTAAATGAATTTAGGTCTGTAGGGAATGTCATTTGCTGCTCACATCAAATTTTTTAATTTAACGTCAAGTCTATTGATATATTCTATCAAAAAGACGTGCTTTGAATGTACTCGCGTATATGAAGTATGCGATCTATGAAAGATTTTAAATTAGAACTTAATTTAATTTTTCAGAATTTAAATACACCCCCAGTCAAAAAATAAGCACGAAAGTGAAAATCAGTGTCAAATCAGGAACGACTGCAAAAATTTATTCCAAATGCTACAGTAAGATAAAATAGGAATCTGTCTATTATCTGAATAAAAAAAAGAGTTTTGAATGTATACTTATCCATTAAACTGAAATAACGAAAAATGGAGAAAACGGTAGATCATAGTTTTGAATGTGAAATGTCAATATGGAATATGATCTCTTCTCACAGTAATGCACACTTGGAAACGACGATTCATATCACCGATTAAGTGCTCAATGAGGTCGAAAGATAGAAATCGGAACTCTTGTATGAGAGCACGTTGGAGCTCTTGGGTAGTGTTTGGAAGTGTTTGTCGGGAAGCTACAGCTCCCCCGAGAGCATCCCATGCATGTTCTATTGCGTTTAGGGCTGGGAAATACCCTGGCCAATTAATTCACTGGAATCCCTCTGTCATCAGGTAATCGCTTTCTATACGAGCTCTATCTGACCGGGCATTGTCGTCCATAAGAACAAACTCAGAACCTATTGCACTCGTATAAGGGTTTAAGGATTTCGTCGCAATATCTTTAGCCAGGCACAGAACCGTTGAGGAAGAAATGAAGGTCAGTACGTCTGTCGAAGGAAATTCCAACCTATACAGTATACCAGCTTCTTGCCGCACAAAAATCCGTTGATCGTCTGACTGCAAAGCGTATCTGGACTCATCGGTAAATAGAACCTTGCTCCAATTATCCATGGTCCAACTGACGTGTTCCTGACAGCATTGGGGACGGGCTATTCTGCGCCTCGTAGACAATGGAACACAAAATGATTCGCCTCCATGCATAAAAGCCTTGTGCGTGCAATCTTCTTCTTATAGTTGTAACGGATATAGGCCTACCTGTAGCTGCAGCGCGGCTAGAACTAAAAGCAGGTGATAAAGCCTGTTGCGTCTGACCAATAACGCTAAGTAGCTGCCATCGGAAGATGTCGCAACTTGAGAGCGACCCGAGCCTGGCCTTCTGCTTATTCTTCCGCTGTTTTGAAATTGGGTCCTGACTTTGCGGACGGCAGACGCATTCGCGAGTCGACTGTGAAACTGCGACGATATTCAAGCATTCGGACAAATTTACCTTCAAGGACCACTGACACAAATATGTGTTTTCATGTGTAAAGTTTTCGTTTGAATTTATTTGAATACTAGATGGCGCTAAATGTCCATTCTAATATTTACAACATATTTTGCTAATACTTGACCTTGGTATATAAGAGGGTCGCTATGAATCATCACTTTATCTAGAGCGATAAAACTTCGCTTTGTAATATAAACAAACAGATTATTTCTCGCAGACTCGGTCGGCTGTGCTATAATTGAGTATGGGTTCTTGTTTCGATTTTAGTTTAATGATTGTGTTCGTGAATTATTGGGATGTAAGAAAGTATTTTTTTTCAAGTTTGGGTTATAGTGGAATGTGTGGTAGTGAATTTATTAGGTTATTTGGGATAAGGGAATAGCTGGGTCAAGACGTTTTTACGTATAGAAGAATATGCTCGCGTGGTAATCGAACAGGAGAGTTATAAAAGTAATGCAGATAGTGAAGATTCGTGGATTTTTGGTATTTCTGATGAGAGCACGGACATATTTTTTTATGAATGCAAAGATCGCAATGTTGGTCTGTGCGTGAATGCATGTTTTGAAATACATTATACACAAAAGGCGTATTAATTAGTGACAAAGCTATTTTCTTTTTAGAAATTGTACATAATCTCTATTAGCTATATAAAGTATTGACTACAATAATTTGGATATTTTCCCAGCGTAACAAATAACCATTTTAATCAAGTTAATTAATCATTTTTAATCATTTAAATTTTTAATATTTAAATAAAATATAATTTAAGTGTAACGTATACATCTAATGGAATAAAAGTGTTTTCTTTATTCCTGAAAAAATTAGACTGATGCATTCAATGGGGGATTTTTAGTGAATTTTTTTCCGGAGTTCGGCTTAGTGCAAAAAATGCTCCGTTCTTTGGAAACAGTTCGGAAACGAAACGCTCCGTCCTTTGAACCAGAGCAGTTCCGAAATGTTGGCCGTATTCTAACCTGACTGCGGTTCACCATTACATCATCTAAATGCCTTCTTTCGGACATAGCGAATGAAATGGCTATTTCGGATTTTCACCCTAACGTCCGTAATAGAAGTAAGGACAGACAGAAATAAACACCTGCTTTTACCAAGACACTGATTTACGTATTTGGCACGCAGTCAATTGTTATTATATACGTGTTAATATGCATATTGTACTCGAATGATACAGCAAATTTCGTCCAGTAAAATTCATTCGTTCGCTCGTGATCTGAGAATTTGCATTTCATATTTTTTGGGAGGGAGTGTATTAAATTATACAAATTATAATAAAGAGAAACAATGAAACAAAATAACACATTTAAATCGCAAAAACCTTTTCAATATACAGGAGCACGTTTAAATCTCAATGCATGTTAATGCAAACGTTTTGATTAGCTGTCTATAAGTTGTTGCTTATTTGTTATTTGAGAGAAGCGCAGTGAGCAACTGCAGTTTAAAAATGGGAGTTTCGCCTTCTTACAGCTTGTTTTAATAATTGGAATTGTGATTCTGCAAATCTGTGTGTATTTTTACGTATGTGTGCAAATTTTTAATCTATTTATTGCAATTTTCCAAAAATCCCAAAATGCAAGCAAATGTTGATTTTGCATCGTTAGGAATGGAGAATGGACATCGCTAATCAATATGAATTTCATACTTTGAAAACGATATCAGTACAAAATTAACATATACGATTCACTTGGAATATTATGTCAAATACTAATACTTGTGAATCAATATCCATGTAAATGGGTAATACGGATCATTAACTGGCAGTAATTCCTTGGTAGATGCATAATCAATCTTTGATTCAGGAAGGAAATCGAAAATTGATGATGACCTGTTAATTAGATTATCTGATAGCGTGAAAATGAAGAGCCTGATGAGATCATTAAGTCAGTAGATATATGTTTCTGTTAGCTTCCAAACGAATAAATATAACAGAAAGGAACAGCTGATGTACATATAATTTTCAAGTTTTCTCTATAAACGAAATTAATGAAAACATTCCACTGTAAACATTAATGCTGTATACTTAATAATCCTAAAATAGATGAAATCAAGCAGTCACACTCTGTGTATTTGGACCTCCAATCTCTTAAGTTGGATATAAAAACTCTTTATTCTAAACTTTTAAATAACCTTGCTATCTCAGCCAGGACTCGAACCACGGATCCTACTGGCCACCGGACCCTCTCCCAATTGAGTTATTGGGATATAATTACGAGCTGTTATCGTCGAAGTCGACTCTGCATTCATCTCCATCTAATATAAGATTGACGTTCAACTTGACTATCTGACAGGCTATTTCCTGCTACTCTTACCTCAGGTAAACCTCCTGTTATTATTTTTTATTGAAATTAGCATCATACATAGTCGTTAACCTTTCTATTTTTGAAACCGACTGTCAAAATGACAGAGTGCACTAAATCCGTACTAGTGGAACTAGGGTCACGTTGAGACTCTCAACACCACTGCATAAACCTACAGGGCTAACTTGTTCATGCGCCATTGTAAAGAACCTTGCTGTCCCAGACAGAATTTTTGCAATGGCTAGAGGACGCTCTCCAAATTGAGCTACAGGGATAACTTTTATCGTCGAAGTGGATTCTGTAAGTCATCTAGCTTTGATCACGTTAATATTGGCTGTACTATTATTGAAATAACCAGCATCTGTGAATTGGTTTTACGTTCTTCATGGAATAGCAGATGTCAATTTTGCTAACATTTCTGGAGACCAATGTTTTAGTCATAATCGGAAATTTAACCTTAGCATACAGCTGGCTACAAATTTCAAAGATTAATACCAGACTGCACGATGCTTAAATGACCATGTTAGTACTTACAGAGACCAACTAAAGGGACCTTCCTATTACTGACATTGCAGATATTGACTATTCCGTTCTGAAGAGTGCTATAAAGAGTGCGAAACTAGATCACTGATGCTGGTATTTATATAGAGAGTTTGACCTTATATCGGATGAGATTATTATGGTGCATTTTATTCCGTAAAATAAAGTTTCGTATTTAGAGGTGATTATACTATTTTGCTTTTGAAAGAATTTAGACTGATTTGTTCAGTTTAATTTGATTAGTCTGATTTGTTTAAATATTGCTTTATATCTGTAAGCATAAGATATGAAATAGCATTATACATACAGTAACAAAATTTCTTATCATCTACTGACATCAATGAATCATTGCTTTTTTTATCTTAGAAATTTTATTCAAACTAGGAAAATTGATAGAGTTTAGCAGAGGAAAACATTTTGGCTGAAGGAAACAATTTTTACATTGACTTTTCAACAGTCCATTATTTCATTTAGACTTTCGTAAAATTTATGAATACAGAGGATGAGTAATGGGCCGCGAAATAATATATGATCTTCATGCAATATCTAAAGAAAATACATTAAGAGTTATTATTTTGATAAGAAAATTAATATTTTGAATAAAACTCAATGCCGAAAGGATGAAACAATTGCTAACGCACTATATTTATGGTACAGGTATATTAATTAAATGAAAAGTACTTTATACATTTCACAACTATATACTCCTGATGGTATTGTTTAGATTTAACTAGGATTTAGAGATATAGAGCGGTTTATTTTAAATCACCCGTAAAAATCGGATAATAGGACAATATTTGTAATCTGTATTATAAAGTTGAATGAGATTTGTTGACTAAGAGATGAATTACAATGGCCAAACTGCTAAAGGTAGAAATTTGACGTGTTGACATGTTGGAATGTGGGACTTGAGCTATAATTGATAAGAAACGTATAATATCTTAACATGTCGTTAGGAATTTTTTATAAATCTTGGATATTTTTGTCAGAACATTTTGTCAGCTATAACCCTAGAACAGTTACAATACACACATTTTATTTTGATTTTTGACGTAATGATTTATGAGCAGAGAAACACATCTTAAATTTTAATCTGTCTTTTAATGTACAATCAGTCGCTATTGAGATATTTTAATTTATATTTGCAGCACACAATTTTTTATTGTATTTTATCAGTTAATTATTTATAGTTTCTTTTACCATTGGGGTAGCCGATGGTAACCGTGTTACGTTTGAAATACCGAAATAGTTTGTTGGATATTCTTGGAATAAAACTATTGTAAAATAATGCGATAATGAATTTGTTTTCATCTAAAATGCCTGAAAACGTTGAAAATAAGGCAATACAGTGATTGTATATGAAATATTGTATTACATACTGCAATATCTATGTTAATAAAACTAGAAAATACGTGACATTTTGTGATTAAATTTAAAACAGATTTTAACAAATAGATTTTTATAAAGTGTCACATTTAGTGAGCACTAGCCATTACGCTCGCTTAACGCATGGGTGGAAGTGGTTAGTAAAATATGAAATCTGATTAATTGTATTCATTAAATATTTAACTTAAATTATACGACAGTGTTGGAGAGAAAACAAATAAAACAACAGCCATTACGTAGAATAAACCTTTCTCTTAATATTTTCTTTCATGAATTTTAGTAAATTGGTGTCATTTCAAAATACATCAAATTGGCAAATAAAATGAAAATTATTTAAAATATGAAAATATTGTAGTATGTACTCTCAAATCAATATTCATTTCATATATCATTTTGTGCTGAAAAATTAAAATTAATGCTTATAAAGAAAAATAAATTAATTTGGTTTCTGAGTGAAAGTCATATGATGCCCTGCAAATTATAGAAACTTTTTATTTCTGCTAACTAATTTACTGTTGTAAAATTATTATTGTACTTCGATTTCTATAATCTAAATTATGAAAATTGCTTTAATTTAAAGTGCTCAAATTTCATTATAATAATTAGATTTCGTTGTATTTGTTTGAATCCGTAAATAAGTAGTCGCCTTTTTGCATCTGAAATAAAAACTAAAAAGTAAATATCGTTTAAGAAGCAATTTAAAATATTCATGATCCAAATTTAAATTCTAAAACTTTTCATTTTTTTTGTTTTCATGTTAGTATTGTGTCTTCATCCAAACTAGCATTGATGAACTAGCATTAATGAACTAGCAGTGTGCATGATCAGAGCTCTAGCACTGTGTTATGATCCAAATGGTATCACACATCAATTACTGTTTAAAAAGGGAAATTAAACTAGCGAATTTCCAATCCAGAACCGGCAGAATTATATTCAATACTTGGACCCCAAAACATAACTTTTAACGTTTAAAGTTTTAAGAAAGCTGTCTTTAGAGTCTAAAAATAGCTCGGAAGATCTATTATTTGACGGGTTAAGAATCAATAAAAAATATAATAAACTTACGCTATCCCTTTGTGATAACTAAATAACCTCTCGATTATTATTTCCCTCAGTCACCATTATAATTTACGTTTCTTTAAACTAACCATTCTAACTGGTTCGGTTGTTAGACCAATCGCAGAGTTAGTGAACGTACGTTTCTGTTTTCCTGGAGTGAAATAGGATTAGTTTCGAATCGTGGTAGATTCTATGATTCTAGTAAGATTTGGAAGTAAGTGAGTTGTTGTGCAGCAAAATGCACGAGGACAGATTTGGATGATTGATGAATTTGGTCGGCAGCTTAGTGGAAAGAAACCCACTTAGATGCAACTATGATTGGAAAAGTCTAGTATCATGGGTTTTGCCGCATTACGGGCTAGGTAAAATAATGTCATGGGCAAACATAGAAGCTTTGTATAAATCGTCTACGGAGTAACAATTATCAACAGGCCAGTAAATTATAGTATTTTGGGTAATTGTAATTCTTTCTGGGCGTGTACAAAAACAGTTATTGTTTATGTCGTCAGTTACTTCAGTCGTACAGCCAGCTGCTGTACTTTCTATGACGTCCACAATAAAAATAGCTTGATTTAAATCAGTGCAGTTCTATGTTATTGCCGTGGGCCTAAACATCCTGGATATTAAGATAATATAGATTTGAGTAATGTCATTTTGTTGACACAGATAAGTACGGACAGGTAATCCATCAATATAAGTATACTCATCTGTATAATTGAGTAACCAACAAGACCCGGTGAAGGAAAAATACTCTACATCTTTTAGCCAATGACCTTATTAATTGCCAATGGCCATCGGGCACACTCCCCTTAGTAACAATATGCAACCCCGAAAGAAAATCTTCTCACGAATAAAACGTTAAAGAAATTGTGGTGAATAAAATAAGATTAAAAATCATATTCTTAAAATGAAGATGTTAAACTGAATTTAAAATAGTACCCGCTATCATAGCCGCAATTAAAGAAGATAATGTTTTATCATTGGGTTTTATTTATTATGGGATTAGATTTGGTCTTGAATCGTAAAATATGTACATTGTTATCATGGCCACAAAACCCACCCCTTTGTGTGAGCTCCTTTTTTGAAATTTTTGAGACAGGGGCAGACGATATACGCTACAAAAAAGTTATTGGTAGGATATTTAAATTTGAACTCTTTTATGTCCGCAGACGATAATTTGTGGCAACAATTACAATTTAGCTATCATCGAATAAATTTTGAATGAAAAGAAAATGGAGTTGACGTAAGAGCATTATATAGCAATGATTTTCAATGATTCTAAAGTGGGGCTAAATCAAGAAGAGTGTCTTCAACGTCTACAATTAGCATATGGAAATTATGCGCCATCTCGTGCCATTGTATTCGGATGGTTTACAGAGTTTAGAAGCGGTCGAAATTCTCTCCTGGATGAAAAATACACAGGAAGACCTTTGTCAGCTGTAGTCCCAGAAAATGTTCGAAAAATGTTAATCCATTCGAAAAATGTTAATCGATGATAATCGCTGTGCCTACCAAATGATATAGAAGGAACTCAACATTGGATCTGTAGCTATAAATAAAATTATTCATGAAGAACTGCATATGAAAAAATTAGTTTGTCGTTGGGTCCCTCATAATTTAACAGAACACCAAAAAACGGAGCATGTCAGAATCAGTAAAGAAATCCCAAAATTACTTAATTATGGTAGACACCGCATTATTTCTAAAATCATAACTGGTGAAGAAATGTACATGCCGTGCTTTGAAGTTCTAACTCGTCAAGAAAGTAATGTATGGGTCTTTGAAGATGACACAAAACCAACAATGGTGAAAAGAGAACAAGCAATGAAAAAAGTAATTCATGCCGTGTTCTTCAGAAGTACAGGTCTGGCCAAAGCCATAAAGCTACAGGAATATAAGACAGTTATAGCTAACTGGTATACCATTAAGTATCTTCCAGCAATTCTTCAGGAAGTGAATGTTAGGGGACGCATGCTTCACCATGACTATGCATCTTCTCATTCAGCAAGAATGACAGTCGAATTTCTTCAAAAAAACATCAAGGTGATAGAACATCCACCCTATTCTCCTGATCTTGCTATGTGTGATTTTTGGTAATTTTTTAATTTAAAAAAGAATTTACGTGGGCGTCGTTTTCATTCCGAAGATGAAATTGATGAAGCTATAAAAGCATATTTTTCATCGATTCCAAGAAATGGATTGCTTGAAGCATTTAATCTTTGGAAAATTCGCCTACAAAAGTGCATTGATATTGGAGGGGAGTACTTCAAACGCTCCTAAGAGTTGGTAAGTTTAATTTGTACCACTTAGCTGTATCTAAAAAATTTTCTGTGTGACCCTCGTATGATGATACATATTTAGAATTTTCTATAATGCATTTTATCCTTCATGCGGTATCAAGTCATTTAGAAGGATTTAGAGATATGTTTTATCGACCTTCATGCACAAATTTTTCATTTTTCTAATAATTTAGTGTATATTACAGTAGAAAAAATGTTTTACATATCTGCAAGAATGTATTGGGAGTGTTTTCAATTTTTTCTTAAAGAGCGCTTTTAATATTGGTTAAGATTCTATTACAAAATAAAATGCTTTCTTACAATTGAATTACAAATGATATTTTAGTAAGATAAAATTAGTACATTTCATTAAAATGCGTATCGCATTTTTAATTATCTCTAATAATAATATTTATATCTTAAACTTATCACATCTTAAACTTATCCGTTGTTTCAAATTCCAGCATAATCATAACTTTACCAACCATGTCAGTTATTAATATAGGTAATATTAAATAATATAAATAGCAAACATATTGCCCTATGTTACATTACTACTGAAATATATTGCTAGCCAATGAGCTGTGCTCCGACTGTGAAGAAAACTCTGTTCGATATGTAATTTGAAGACGCGGCTTAATCTAAATAAATGCGCATTTAATTTTTTTTTATTATAAGTACCTTATACCTTGCTTCCTGTATTAAAGTTTTTTTATCAAGAAGGCAACACTTTTAAACAATTGTCTTTAATGCGGGGTTCATGTCGTATGAGTTTAGAGACATATTTGATAACATATCGTCTGTTTATCGTGCTTTGAAAAGCTTAAGAATTAATACATTTGGTAGAAAAATTGCAAAGATATATAAAATTTCCTAGAAATTTCCATATATGGTATGTAAAGATTCACAATCTTTAAAAAACAATATTACATGAACTATTCCCTTTCACTCATTGCTCGGGGGAAATGCCGAGTGGCAACTAAACGCGACACCTATGCACTTAATTAAAGTTCTGAATATCAAAATATTTTCAAATTTAAGTATAAACCTAGTGTATATTTTATAGTTGTGTTCACATGGTGATTGTGGTATGTAAAACAATACTTTAACTTCAATCACTGTATGGTGACATATTTTCAAAGTTTTCGGACTTTTTAAGGTAAGCACAATTACTTACAGCCCATTTTTTGAAGAATTTCATTTAAACAATAACTTACAAACGAATGCAATAATTGAATGTAACTCTGGTTATCACAATAGAGTCAAATAAATTAATCGATAAAATATAATAAAAAATCATCTGCGTTAATTATAAATCAAAATATCTTCAAACCGTTTCGTTCTACAGCAATACGTAGAATTAACTAAGAAAAATTAGGATATAATTTTCTGCGTATGATGATATGCAAACAAATTGTATGTGTCTAATCTTTTTCGAGTTATAACTGAACGAGTCTTAGAACAAACAATTCCTCATTTTTATAAATTCCAACACGTGTTGTTACATAAAATGGTATAAATTCTCTCTTGTTTTCCACTATTCTTTCTTGTACAACAAGCGGCTGTTGTCTTACTTCCTTGTAAAAAAACTTTGGTTGAGGTACTGGACATAAATGTCAGAAATTATTGGAGACATTCCATCATGCACATGCAAACTACCATTTTTTAACTGAATGCATCACTACATTTTTTGATTACACTTATTACTACTTTGAGGGTTAAGTTATCTAGACATTTTAACTTCTTTCTTTATTCTCAGAATACACTCATGAATTACGTAACAGCAGAAAATTTAATAATTAGGTTTGTGCGAACACTGCTTAAATTAACAAATCAACTTTGAAAATTACCAGTAGACACAAATAAAAAAAATTAAAGCATGAGTTCAACTGAATGATATCGAAATCATTCTTTTCGCACAGCAAACCTAGAAAATGTTTTTCATTTATCTTTATGACAATTTTTCGTCGTACGTCACAACTATTTTACTTCGATCTGGAAACAGACGGCTGTCTCACTATCCGGTTCTTCTCTCTGGTGATTACTGAAAACGGCACATGACATGATATGACGGATTGATGCGATAACCATTTGCCTCCACGAAGAAATGTAAATATGCTTTATGTACAAAAATCCTCATAATTAAAACGGCGATTTTAAAATAATTGTCAAAACCGCTCAGTAAACTATAAACTTGTAACATAATTTCTTTTTGAATAATCAATTGTTGAACTCAAATATGTGCGAAAGAACTTGCAAGAGTTACATAAATAAGTAGATAAAAATATTTTAACGTAATTATAAAGTCTTTGTAAGAACTACTGAAATTAACCCGGGTATCCACTTATATAAATTTCAAGAACTCTTTATTAAATTAATAAATGAAATAAGTTATAATTATATAAGCATTCATTTATCAAAGACAAGTTAATTAACATTCAAAATAAAACACAGTAGTGCACTGTTATAATATCAGTCTCCATCAACTATACATTTCGCACTCAGAGTTGCAAACAACAGAACACTTGATACACAAGATAGAACTTCCAACGATATTGCTGAAACCAATAACAAATACAGGCTCAATCATCGATATTGCTAGATGTAAAATTTTGCATCGGGTTCTCTCCATGTTGAACAAGACACTGTTTCAAAGCAGTAGAAGCCGAGAAGAGATATTGTTAAGAGTTACATAATAACAATGTGGCTGTTTATTGTGTGATGCAACAACTGGCAAAGTTCATTTAAAGTTCACACCCCACTTAAAATTTAGTCCATGTTTTGAGTTTATACGACCAGGGGTTCTCGAGATATTAATGAAAAACGAAACTTTCGTTTGTCTCATTGTCACGGGAAAACGGCTAAACCTAATTTAATGAAATTTTGCGGGTAGTCTTGAAATAGTCCCCCCTTATATTTAGTCCAAGTTTTGAGTTTCTAAGACCAGGGAATGCCCAGATATTAATGGAAAACGAAACTTTTCCTAGGAGTTCTTCTCTCTAACTCCCTGGTTCATCCAAACGAAAAGGATGGAAATCATTTGTTTAAAACGTGAAAGTTATTTAAAACTTTATCTTTAGTTTAGTGGAATATTTTTGAGCGAATTAATAACTTTCTGTAAGCATGAATTGTTTGAAAACATTAATGTTTCAAACATGAATTTAAATGGAAAATATATCACCATAGTTTATATTTCACAAGCTTTTACTCAACAATTAAAAGTATGACGAAATGTAAATAGTTATTTAATTATTAGCATTTCATGAGGAAGATTTTACCTTATATCATGTTGTTCGGCTATTCTTATCATTCTGTGATGAGGAATTAAATAAAGGAATACCATTGAATAGTCTATATTATCTCAAGAACGTAGTAACATCAAATTTATATAAATAAAATTGAAAATCTGTCTGCCTGGCTATCCTATTATCACGGGAGAACAGCTAAGCCGAATTTGATGAAATTTTGTGGTTAGCCTTGAAATAGCCCCACTTAAAATTTAGTCTATGTTTCGAATTTTAGCGACACGTGGTTCCCGAAATATTAGTAAATAACGAAACTTTTGTTTGTCTCATTGTTACAGAAGAACGGCTGAAACGTGTTTAATGAAATTTTGCGGCTACCCTTGTGGGTAGTTTTAAAACAGACCCCATAAATTTTGTCTAAGATTCGAGTTTCTAAAACAAGGGGTTGTCGAGATATTAATGAAAAAGAAAATTTTTCCTAAGAGTTCTACTCTCTAACGTCCTAGTGTCCACCAAATTAAATGGTTGGATATCGTTTATTTGAAACATGAAAGTGAATTGAAACTTTATCTCTGAGTTTGGTGGAATAGTTTTGTGCTAAATAGTCACTTGCTAATGGGTCATTTCATATAGGGACACCCGATGAGTGTTGCTCTATAGTCACAGATTCTTTTTTAATTTTTACCATGGATAGATATGGTAATAAAACCTCCAAATCTGAATTTGTAATGTATATATCCTAATAATGGCCCAGATACAGGCATTTGAAAAATGGTCATTTTTGCAAAATGGCGGCCATCTTGGATTTTGCACTAATGTTTAGAAATGTAATAGCTTGAGAACTAATGGCTTAAATTAAATAATTCTGCTACCAATTTAAAGCTATTTATATCAGAAATATAGGTGCCATATCAAAACAGTGAAAAATATATATTTTAATATTGTTATTACATGAAAATTGCAAAAATCGCCTCTGGATTGATAGGTAACTTTAATGGGCTATAAAAAAAATGGCCCCTAATATTTTTTTCTGAAACTTGGTACAAATACTAACTAATATGTGCGCTTTAGGTACAAAAAAAATTAGAAAGGTAATATTATTACAGATAAAAATAGCTTTTAAAATATATACATTTAGTTAACATTTGACATGCAATGCTTTAATCATTTAAAATATATATATATTTTAAAAACAAATAATGAACATAAACAAAACACAGGAATTTTTTGCACATTAACTAGTATGTGTGCTTTAAGTAAAAAAAAATAAGATGGTAATATTTAATTTAATAACTAAAAAATTTGCTGTTATATGCATAGGAAATCAGTGTAAAAATCTCTGGGATGATGAAAAATTCTAATAAAAATTTTCCTAAAACCACACAGTTATCACTCTTATTTTTATTTTCTTAGTTCAAATTATAAAATGGGCATTTTCTATATTCAGTAAAGCTGTAGATACCCATTTTTTCCTACTGGCCACTGGCACCTAAACCAATTTCATCTAAGAGGCAGTGCAATAACCTTTGGTCTATTTATAAATGCCAACTATCGCATAAAGCTAAAGCTTTTCAGCATACATATAGTTAATTTTACAAAAAATAATTTGTAATTAGATTATATAAAGCACTCATTTTCATGAACAGCACTAAAATTATAAAAAAAAAAAATTAAACACAGAACTACAGCATGTCTATCACCAAAAAATATCTTTAAAAATATCACCCTGCCAGCGCCAAAGGAAACACTGGGGGATATCCCTATCTAGTTGAAATAAGTATCTAAACATAAACAAACAAGCTGTTGAAGAAGGAAGTGATCCTATAGTACCAATATTGTTTCTGGAACATTTAAAAACACCTGCTTCTGGGTCACATGAGACATCAGCTGCCTATAGCCTCAGAATTTTCAACTCTAATACTCTCACAGTTCTGTTATATAAGTAATAGCAATGAACATATATTAGTTGTATATTAGTTGTTCCTGAAATGATTACTTGACCTGCATCATCTGTTTTCTCTTAGGTTGAGTTCAAAATACAATGTTATATTACATTTCTGGGTGACTTATTCCTTTCAGAGCTCATTTTTGTTCAAGTGTTCAGAGCTGAGTATGTTCAACAAATAAATCAGTGAAATGTGCTTCTATGATTATTTCTTTTATTTATCTTCCATGAGTAGTTCTTGTCTTATTTTATAAAAATTGAATGTTTTGTATGCAAGAAAATCAATGTGTCATTAAATACTGAGTTTATTCCTGTACTTGTGTCCTGAGTGGTAGTGTAGTATCTGCAAGATTCACAAGGATGAATATCTGAAATGGTACAGTTTAAGACAGAAAACTTGTGATTCATTTAATAAACACCACCTCACCAAAATCAGAGCTACACCTAATACCAATTTCTCTCAGAGTTTCAATGATAAATCAGGAATTACTCTTTCCAGGAAAACAACTCTGCACTTTTTGTTATTCTTCCTTGCATTCATCAATTAGTGAGTCAGAGGTTCATACTACTGACATGGAGATGACCTATGATGCAGATTATAGTGAAGTCAGAATAATAATGGAACAATTGAATAAAAGTTGTGAACTTTTGGATTTATCGCCAATAAAGGTCAATAGATTTAGCTCTAAGAGGAAACTCAGTTATATGCAAGTTAAGAAATTAAGTAGCCATGTTGCTACTAAAACTGATACAGTATTGGGTGTTGAAAGTATTAATAAGCCACAAAATTCAAAAGACATTATTTATTCAAATTGCACGCCTATGATTAAAAATTATTGAATAAGTTTTCTTTAGATGCATCATTTAAAGAAAAGTTGCAAATTTTAAAATTAGTCCAAGATTCATGGATAGTCTAACAAACAAATGCTTGTTATATGACTACAGATAATTTAGTAAAAAAAGCAAGAAAAATAAAAGAAACAGAAGGGATGTTATCAATGGCTAGTGAAATAGGTGTTAAATTAAATTCTGATACTATAAAATATTAAACTTATGCTTCATGCCATCCATATCAGTGACTATACTACATCATTATTAAAAGAAACAAGTTTATTAAACTGAATCAGAAAAGTATGGTACACAGGTGGGAAAACTGTCCATCTCCAGAAATTCTTGAAGAAGTACGAATGCATCTCAATGAATTAGAAATTAATGTGTTTTGTTTGTATAAGTTATATTTATGCATTCTCATGGCCCAAGTGCATCATATATATGGCCAAAACCTCTAGATGTGTGCCAAAAATTACAATACTCGCTATTAGATGAAATTGATTTAGGAGCCAGTGGCTACTAGGAAAAAATGGGTATCTTCAGCTCTACTGAAATACCTTTTTATAATTTGAAATAAGAAAATAAAATATAAGAGAGATAACTGTATGGTTTTTAAGAAGATTTTTATTAGAATGATTCAGTACGCCAGAAATTTTTACACCAATTTCCCATACATATAACAGTATTTTAGTTATTAAATTAAATATTACCATCCTAATTTCTTTTTGTACTTAAAGCACACATACTAGTTAGTGTGTAAAAAATTCCTGTGTTTTGTTTTTGCTCATTATTTGTTTTTTAAAAATATATTTTTTTAAAATGATTAAAGCATTGCATGTCAAATGTTAACTAAATGTATATATTTTAAAAGCTATTTTTCTCTGTAATAAGAAATATTACCTTTCTAATTTTCTTTGTACTTAAAGCACACATATTAGTTAGTATTTGTACCAAGTTTCAGAAAAAAATATTAGGGGCCATTTTTTTTATAGCCTGTTAAAGTTGCCTGTCAATCCGAAGGTGATTTTTGCAATTTTCATGTAATAACAATATTAAAATATATTTTTTTCACTGTTTTGATATGGCACCTATATTTCTGATATAAATAGCTTTAAATTGGTAGCAGAATTACTTAATTTAAGCCATTAGTTCTCAAGCTATTACATTTCTAAACATTAGTGCAAAATCCAAGATGGCCGCCATTTTGCAAAAATGACCATTTTTCAAATGCCTGTATCTGGGCCATTATTAGGATATATACATTACAAATTCAGATTTGGAGGTTTTATTACCATATGTATTCATGGTAAAAATTATAAAAAAATCCATGACTATGGAGCAACAAGTTTTTCTTAAAATGAGTGTTTTCACATGGAATGACCCTAATTAGTCTGAAAGCATGAATTGTTTGAAAACATTAATGTTTCAATCATGAATTTAAATGGAAAATCTATCATCATAGTTTATTTTTCACAAGCTTTTACTGAACAATGAAAAGTATCCCTAAATAAAAATGGTTATTTAATTATTAGTATTTCATGAGGAAGATTTTACTGTATATCATGTTGTTCGGCAACGCAATTAAATTAAATATGTTTATTAATTTTTATTATTATTTTTTCGAATTGAATAATAAATACATGAATATAAAATATATCTTATAAATGAGAGATTTGATTTTTCTTTTAATTAACACTTTACAACAAAGTTGAAAAGTGTTTATGACTTTGTTCATTCTGCCTGTCTGTCTGTCTGTCTGTTAGCACGATAACTGCCGTAAAAATGACTTAATCAAAATGAAACTTTAGTATGTTGTTCAGACGGTCTGTAGGACCTATGGGAATATAAATGAATAATATCACCCAATTAGTTTTGGATTGAAAAAATGAAATATATTGAGCCCTATGGGACCTAATTTTTCAAACATTATTTAAGCAAATTTAAAATTCACAAATTGCTTCGAAATTTTTTAGATAATATTCAAATTGTTCCATAAAATATATAAAAAAAAATCAGCGAAATATATTTAGTAGTTTTTTTAATAAAAATTAAAATAATAATAACACCTCTTATATGAAGCGATCACGTGACCATGATATAAAAAGATCACGTGACCCACTTCAAAATGATATGTGGCATCCATCTTGTCTCAAAATCGTGATTTTTAAAGTTCTTTTTAATTCATATTGAGTGGTGTATCCGTCCTAAAACCACTTTATTTTCGCTTACATTCTGTGCATCTACATACTAAAACAACGCAATTACAATATATTTGAGTTTAAATGCTCATCCAAATTTGATTATTTCTACAAAGAAGCCTATTTTTCATCTATGTAAAATGTAAACAGAAAAATATGTAGAATGAGTTGTATTAGAATTGCTGTATTTCTTTAACACAAAATCATTTAGTTCATGGAGTCTGCGTAGCTGATATGAATGAAATATTCATTGATTTTACAAACAGAAGGACGATTTTTTTCGATGAAGTTTTACGCATAGAGTTTAATTACTTGTAGCTCCATGGTCTTAATTTTTAAATAAAATAAATTATTATAGTATTGTGATGAATGACATTAATGGGAAATTATTTATGAATGAAATGCTGCTTTTATAGAGAAAGCCAGGCGTGTTATTTTTTCTATGACTTCATTTGAATGAATTTCAGTTGTTTTCGATGAAATTTTCAAATATAATAAATTATCGTAGTATTATGAAAATTCTAAAATTATTACCGAGGAATGTATCACATTTTAGAGTTCATTTTTTTCATTGTTCATTTTTTTCGTTGAAGGTTTATAATTTCAAATATAATAAATTAATGTAGTATTGCGATAAGTTTTAAAATATTACCGAGAAATATATTGCATTTTAGCCATGTTTAAATAAAATTGCATTGAAGTTGGAAAGTGTTTCATACTCAATGCTTTAAGCATGATTGATCTTTCTTGTTATATTAATTGAAGATTACGCACATCACTTTCCTCTATTTTGGCAAAGTGTTTTCAAGCTTATGTATTGTGTTTAGCTTAAAACTCATATATTGTGTTTAGCTTAAAACTGATATATTGTGTTTAGCTTAAAACTCATATATTGTGTTTAGCTTAAAACTCATATATTGTGTTTAGCTTAAAACTCATATATTGTGTTTAGCCAATAAACTCATTTAGCCGATTATTGAAACAGAAAAAGAGTACGTATATCTTCTAATACAACTAATTTTAGTGTTTTCATTAAAGCAATTTTTCTCAAACGTTGCTAAATTGACTGGAATGCCTCCCAAATTGATAGAAACGACGCAAATCACTGAAATTAAATATGTTTATTTAGAAGAGAGTACTGAAATGATGTTTCGGAGGGGGGGGGGGGGGTAGCATTTGCCTCTCGGTCCATCCGTCCTACTTAGTAACACATTTAGCAAATTTTTAAAAAGTCACCAAATTGATAAAAAATTTGTAAATCCATAAAAATATCATGAAATGGATAAAATTGCGCTTAATAAATGAATGAAATTGATAGTGTTTTTTTAGGGTATAGTGATATATATTTCGTCAATTTGTCGCCAAGTGGGACTGTCGGTTCTGCAGTCCCACTTGGCGACTTTTTAAAATGTCGTTAAATTGACGAAGATGCCGCCAGTCCTTCTATGGAGATGGCATTATTCAGACGATATTTTTTCCACCAACTTATTTTAAGCAAATATCATGTCACTTAGGAATGGATTTAAATCCAATGTGTTTATGCGGCAGACAATTTTTATTAAATATTTTCCAATTTCAATAAAAAATATATGTATATAAAATAAATTTCATTACCATTGCATTTTTGACTGGATGGTATGAATTACGATCTTCAGGTTTAAACATTATTATTATTAATATTTTCAGAGATTATTGATTTAGAGATTATTGATATTTTCAAGTTATTATGCCATTGTTTTATTGCGGCAAAAATTGTTGAAACTCATATATTGAACGTTGTACGAGTATTCTGCTAGAAATGCACGGGTATATCTTATAATCTACGAGAATATAAGTTGTACAGGTATATTGGCATATATTTTGGCATATATTGGCATATATTGGAATCAAGTACGACCTTCTGGTATGATGATAACGGGGATTATTGATATTTTCAATTTATTACGTCATATGTTCTATTTTGGCAATTTTTTTAGACTCATATTATTATACGGGTAATATTCTACTAACACTCGGACATATCTTCTAATCTACGACATTATATGTAGTACAGGTATATCAGACATTATAAGTAGTACAGGTAAGTAGTACAGGTTTTTATTAAATATTTTCCGATATGAATAATAAAGATATGTATGATATGTACATAAAATAAATTTTACTCAAAAAAATATTATACATTTTATGTTTGACTGGATAATATCAATTACGGTCTTTAGGTTTGAACATCATTATTATTGATATTTTCGGGGATTATTGATTCAGGGATTATTGATTATTTCAAATTATTATGACATTGATTTATTATGGCAAAAATCGTTGAAACTCATACATTGTACGTTGTACGAGTAATTTTCTACAAATGCACGGGTATATCTTCTAATCTACGAGAATATAAATAGTACAAGTATATTGGCATATATTTTGATATATATTGGCATATATTTTGATATATATTGGCATATATTGGAATCAATTACGACCTTCTGGTATAATGATTACGGGGCTTATTGTTATTTGCAATTTTTTACGTCATCTGTTCTATATTGGCAAAAAATTTTGAGAGCCATATTGTGATACGAGTAATCTTCTACTAACACTCTGGCATATTTTCTAAGCTGCGATAATATAATTAATACGCGTCATATATTCTCATATAATTTTAGTGCTTTCATTCTGGCATATATTGGAATCAATTACGGCCCCCAGGTTTAATTATTACGGGTTTATTGATATCTTCAATTAATACATGTAATCAACTAATACAGGTTATATATTCTAATATTCGCTTATATAAGTAGTACGGGTCCCATACAATTTTAACGCTTTTATTTTGCATATATTGATTTTAAATGTCATATTTTATTGTAAATTTGCTTACAAAAGGGTCCACGATATTTTATTCTTCCGATCTGCCAGTGAAGATAATTTTGAATAGCGAGAACAGAAATTCTTAATTTTCTTTCTAGGACCATTAAATTCAATATTTTAATAGAATATTTGATTTGCATTGTTATTTAGTATACTATAGTTTCTATATATTATATAATCCGTACGAAGAATGGGTATGCTGCTAGTCTATATAAATAAAATTGAAAATCTGTCTGTTTGTCTGTATGCATGTTTGTCTCTTCAGTATGGGAGAACGGATGAACCGAATTTACTGAAGGTTTGTGGATAGCTTTGAAATAGACTCACTTAAAATATGGTCCATGTTTCAAGTTTCTAAGACCAGGGGTTGTTCAGATATTAATTTAAAACGCACAATTAAAAATTCCATATAGCAATATGCAGACGATATTTTTTTCACCAATTTATTTGAAGATAATGATATCATTTCGCTGAGCAACGGATTCAAATCCAATGTGTTTATGCGGCAGGAGATTTATATTAAATCTTTTCAGATTTAAATAATAAAGATTTGTATATACAATAAATTTCATTGGTATTGCATTTTTGACTGGATAATAGCAATTACGGTCGTCAGGTTTAAACAATATTATCATTGATATTTTCAAAATATTACGCCATTGTTTTATTTTGGCAAGAATAGTTGAAGCTCATATAATGCACGAAGAACGGGTAAATTTTTATATATATCCGGATATACCCGTGCAAATGCACGGATATATCTTCTAATCTACAAAAATATAAGTAGTACATGTATATTGGCATATATTGGAATCAAGTACGGCCTTCTAGTATGAAGATTACGGGAATTATTGATATTTTCACTTTATGAGGTGATCTGGTTTATTCTTGCAAACATTTTTGAGACTCATACTGTAATACGGGTAATCATCTACTAACACTCGGATATATCTTCCAATCTAGGACATTATAAGTAATACGGATATATCTTCCCATATAATTTCAGCATTTTCACTTTGGCACATATTGGAATCAATTTCTGTCTTCAGGTTTAAAGATTAGGGGGTTTATTGATATTTTCAATTTATGCGTGTAACCTACTAATTCAGGGTATATCTTCCAATATTCACGAATGTAAGTAGTACGGATCCCATACAATTTTAACGCTCTTATTTTGCATATATTGGTTCAATTTCACATTTTTTGTAAATTTGTTTACAAATAGGGTCAGGATGTTTTATTCTTCAAATCTGCCAGTGCAAATAATTTTGTATAGCAAGAACATATATTCCTAAACTTCTTTTTAAAAGCATTAAATTATGTATATTTTAACAGAATAATTTGATTAACAATGTCATTTAGTATACTATAGGAATTTGCACATGATTGCGAAATTTAAGTTTCTTTATATTATATACTCCGTACGAAGAACGGGTATGCTGCTAGTTCTATATACAAATAGAGCATTATCTTTTGCATAAATATATTTAACTGAAATTCAAAAATAAATTGCAATGGAATTGCAATCTAAGAGATTTTAGAAATGTTTTTTTTTAAAACGCATGTTTATATTTCACAGACAAACATTAATTTTTGTTTTCACGTTTTTATAAAAGCATTTTTAATTTTTAAAATTTTGACAAAATACATTCATTATGGAATTCCAAATTGTAATATAAATTTCATGACAAGAGTGTTCCATAGAAAAATTTAAAATATCATATTTCTTACAATCTTGATGTATTTTGCTTTGGGCCAAAGTAAATACAGGGAAGTATAAATTCATATTGATTTTATGAAAAACATATTATAAAGAACTATTTCGTACGATTTGAGTAGCAAATAAAATAATTTTTAAAATTTTCAAATTCTAATGATTTTTCAAGCTTTTACACAAACAAATAAAGCATTTTAGATTTACAGTATAATACATTGTATAGCAAAAATCTTTAAACACATTAAAAATGCATCAAAAGAATGGATACCTTAATCTTTACTTAATGGCACAGACAATGTAAAGAACTGAAACTCTCATTTTTTGTGTAAAATGTAAACTTGAGCTTTTTGTGTTGTAAAGAGCAGTAATAAGTAATCAATCATGGAGAGGAGACTATCAGACTGCAGTCAAAGTGATGGATTAAGTACGAAGATCATTAGCAACAGGGTGGAGCAGATGACTTCTAAAATCTAAACTTGTGTAAGAAAAGAGTGTAAGAAAATCTTTCATGTTAGAAATATATACCCTTATTTTAATTTCTTTTAATTAACAATTTATTTTCATTTATTTATTTTTTTTGTGAGATATATAATTCATTTGTAAAGAAAAAATATGTGTCAGTGTGGAATGCATGGCAAACTGGAAATTTTCCAGTTTTGAAGAAAGATGATTCCGGTTAGAATGGCGACTTTGTGTATTTTTATGATAGATTCTATTCATTTAAGCTAATTTAAAAATATATATCCTTAAATACGATGTATAGAAAGGCGTTTTTTGCATTCAAGTTAATTGAAGCAAAGCGAGAGCAGTTTTTTTGGTAGGAATTCAAGTCAGACTGTGTGCGAAAGTTTTTTGTCATTGTAAAACGCAACGGATTCGAAGATAATTGTGTACATAGCTTGAAGATAGCTTGAATTGTGTACATAGCATGGTTTAGGTTATGGTGAAGCCTGAATTTTATATTTTGATCTATACTGAGATATCTGAGGTCAAAAGTCAGAGAATGTTAATTCTAGGGAGAAAAATTTAACTTTTCAAACATTCTAAAGACCTACGATAAAGTAGAATTATGTGAAATTACATTAAGATATATTATTATTGGCATGATTACTTAGTAAAACCCAATTTATTTAAAAATACACTAACACAGATAAGACATCAAGATGCCTATGGATAAAAAACTTAAATGATTAAAAAATCTGCGTATTTAATATTCAAGTTATACAAAATGAAATAAAACATACCTTTCATTATTGCCCCTAAAATAATTTGAGAAAATACTTCTCTTTTTACTTTTATCTGTTTAAAATACACTTCTTTTTACTTTTATCTGATTGACGAAATTCCTCCCTTCGCGGGAAAATCACGTGATGTGTATAAGCACCGCTCCTCTCCATCTGGAGTCTTATGTTATACATGACGAAGTGTAGTTCCTGCAGGAGCCTCATGTTAAAGTATAGCTCCAAGTAGTCTAGAACCATCAATAATACCCTACTACATCATCTATTACTATCATCATTTGAAGCCGCGCCAAAGCGAAGAAAAAACTAAAAATAACAATGACTTCTATTCTGGAATAGATATTTAATTATAATTCATACAGAGTCAAAACTGAATATTACATACACTCTGAAATTGAAAAGATAATTTAAAATTTAGAAGCAGGAAATTCTTTAAAAGTATCATTAATCGAATTGCTGAAAGGCACGTCACAGCGGAACTATATACTATGACGAACTATGTAAATTTACAATGTATTTTCAAACATAAAGCTCTATAATTATGATAAAGTAAAAAACTTACGCAAATGAAATATATCAAAATTGATTATCTAGTCTCCTGTTATTGTAAGAAATCATACAGTTTAAAGCTTTTATGACATTAACAATGACATTGTTTGATTAATAATCGTCTTTCATTGTTCTTATGATTGAGTATCAATAAATCCAGCTTTTGCTGGCAGGAATGTCATCAAATCGTGTGCATTATCTAGAAACATACAGTAGCAAAATAGCCGCAGAAAATCGAACAAATTCAGACATGGTACTTTAGACAATTAACGTCAAAAACAGATGATTTTCTCAATTAGGCTGTCTTCTTATATATATAATATGTAAATACCGTGAAATATAATATTATAAAATCATTAGAAATCACACTTAAAAGGCACAAAGCTGCACCAAAAAGAGGATTAAAAATATTTTCAAATAAAAAGAGGTATGGATGGAAACAATATACCAAAAGATGGAACCAAACAATGGAAACAATATACCAAATGGATGGAAACAATATACCAAAAGATGGAATTATATATATATATGTATATATATATATATATATATATATATATATATATATATATAATTGCTTTATTTGTAATTATCTGTGTATAACAAAAGTAAATTACAATTCAGAAATGTCTCCATATTGTTTGTTTTAACTTGAATTTTCTTTGAGAGTAATTAGTGAAATTAGAGAGGTTTTATTATTTATAAATAAGTAAGTTAATGTAGAACTTTATTGTAATATGTTTAATGTAGTAGTTAACTTTAATGGAGTAGATAAATATTGTGTAAAATATTTATCTTTTAAAATAATGAAAGAGCTGAGTGTCGGTTAGTAGACAATATGAATAAATATCTTATGATGTATTTTAAAGTTGTTGTTGTAATATGTATTATACAGGCTGTTTTAATATAGTTAACCTCGATTTTAAGCTTTAGCAGTTGGTTTCAGACACATAGTTCTAATTTGAATGTTTGTTAAAATAAAGTACGGAATTTTTAAACATAATTCATTTTTCTGGTGGTTGGTGTTTTAAAAAAAATAGAAGGTCAAAGTTTTTATAAGATCGCATAACGGTACATATTAAAGTACGCTAGCCTGTCAACACGTTACCGTCACATATTAAAGTTGAGCAACAAATGTTGAATTTGGAAAAGTTGCGTTGTACAGTAACTAGCGTAAAAAAATGAAATTTTATTCAATATTCCTCAAATTAATGCTTATAAATATTTCCACTTTCGGTTTTGTAAAAGTTACTTTCTATTTTTTCTAAAATTTGTATGGCTATACAAAATTAGTACGCAAAATATAATAAACATGTTTAAAAATATCAGCCGTCAAAAATGAAGTGTACACACTATGTACCAAAATAAGAAGGATTCTTCATACATGGATGTCTGGTATGGAGAGTCTTCATATTCTGGTTGCAAGTGCCAACATTTGTGATGACATGAATTGTTTTCGTTGATTAGTAACAATTATATGGCTATTCTTATCATTCTGTGATAAGGAATTAAATATAGGAATACCATTGAATGATCTATATTATCTCAAAAACGTAGTAACATAAAATCTATATAAATAAAATTGAAAATCTGTGCGTCTGTCTGTCTGTTTGCCCCATTATCACTGGAGAACGGCTGAAGTGAATTTGATGAAATTTTGTGGATAGCCTTGAAATAGCCCTACTTAAAATTTAGTCTATGTTTCGAGTTTCTACAACTAGTGGTTCTCGAGATATTAGTAAATAACGAAACTTTCGTTTGTCTCATTGTCACGGAAGAACGACTGAACTGTATTTAATGAAATTTTGTGGGTAGTTTTAAAACAGACCGCTTAAATTTAGTCCAAGTTTCGAATTTCTAAGGCCAGGTGTTGTCGAGATATTAATGAAAAACGTAACATTTTCCTAGGAGTTCTACTCTCTAACGTTCTACTTCCTCCAAACTAAAAGTTTGGAAATCGTTTGTTTGAAATGTGAAAGTGAATTAAAACTTTATATCTGAGTTTGGTGGAAATTTTTTGCGGTAATTAGTCACTTTGTGAAAATATGAATTGTTTGAAACCATGAATGTCTGAAATATGAATTTAAATGGAAAATCTATGACCTTGGTTTATTTTTCACAAGCCTTTACTCAACAATGTAAAGTATGAAGAAATCAAAATAGTTATTTAATTATTAGCATTTTATGAGGAAGATTCTATCTTATATCATGTTGCTCGGCAACGCGATTAAATTAAATGTGTTTGTTAATGTTTATTATTATTTTTTTGATTTGAATAATAAACGGATATAAAAATATATCTGGTAAATGAACTGTTTGATTTTTCTTTTAATTATATTAATTGCAAACTGCGTACATTACTTTCATTTATTTTGGCAAAGAGTTTTCAAGCTTATATATTGTGTTAGTTAATAAACTCATATATTGTATTTTGCCAATAAATTCATTCAGCCGATTGTTGAAACAGAAAAAAACGTTAATAATTACAGAAAATGGATATTTTGGATTTCAATTAGTTTTATTTTGGAGTTACTTCACAGAAATATTTGCACGCGATAATATAATATAATTTCCTGAATTTCAGAGTTTGTGCAAAATATTAATAACATTGAGTAAAAGATTTTTTTGAGAGAGAGTAGAACGGGTATATCTTCTAATACAATTTTTGTGTTTTCAGTTAGTATATACAAGCCGGATCAGGATGCTTTATTCAAATCTGAAAATTCAGAGTTACGAATTTGGTGGGATATCACTATGGCAACTTTTCTTAAACGTTGCCAGATTGACGGAAATGCGGCAAAATTGATAAAAACTATTCAAATCAATGACATGTATTTTGTTTTGTTAGAAGAGTACTGAAATGATGTTTCGTTAGCATTTGTCTGTCAGTCCAACCGTTCTATTTATTGAATTTTTAAAATAGTACCAAATTGATAAAAATGTTTGTAAATCCATAAAAATATCTTGAAATTGATAAAACTACTATAAATAAATTAAATTTGCTGCGTTTTGTTAGGGAATAGTATTGTAATGATGTTTCGTCAATTTGTCGCCGAGTGGGACTGTCAGTTCTATAGTCCCACCGGGCGATGAAAGTCGTCTACAGTCCCATCGGACGATTTTTTAAAAGGTCGCTAAATTGGCGAAAATTCCTCAAACCTTCCATAATTCCAAAAATTTCATAGTGTTTTACTTGTATGCGTGGAACCCTTAATAGAGTTAATGAACTCTGGTATTAATTACGAATATATATAAGAATATTAGAAAATTGTTCCACGGAATTACTTGATTACAATTTGCAAGTAATTTGAAGATGTGTTTACTTTATTTACATATATATATATATTGTGGAAATCTTTAAGGAGTACTGAACTCTGATTTTATTTAAAAGATAGGTTAATTTTTAAAACGGATTCCACAAACTTAATTTTCTTAAAATATCTGGATATTTTATTTTTCTTGTTCTTTTTATGAAATCTATATTTTAAAAACACTTTGAATTCATTTTGAAACGTTAATAATTACAGAAAATGGATATTTTGGATTTCAATTTGTTTTATTTTGGAGTTACTTCACAGAAATATTTGCACACGATAATATAATATAATTTCCTGAATTTCAGAATTTGTGCAAAATATTAATAACATTGAGTAAAAGATTTTTTTGAACTCAATTTAAAATTCTTCCTTGACATCAGCTTGTCTTATTTATATTTAAAAGGCAACATTATTTAAAAGAAATCCATTGATTTTTAAAAGGCAACTTTATGAAATTAGATTGAATTTATGGGAAAATTTATGAAATGACACTTATTTAATTACAAGTATTGTGATTTATTGGCAACATGTTTTAAATTATTTTTATGTTACAAATTTCAATCTTGATCGGTGGCCTTGGTGATTTGATTCGGGGAGTGGCGAAAAATTTCTTCAAAATTTAATTTTATTTTCTGTGGCCAAGTTTTTTTGAGAACTTCATAAAAAAAATATGAGATACTTACTTACGATGTGAATTGATAACTCATGAAGTTCGTGCAGTGTCAGAGGAGCACTATTTAATTTCGAGGCACATTTACTTACATATCTTTACAACAAGAATTTTATTTACAATGCTTGCCTAGAAGGTGTCAATTTTCTTACAGATAATTTCGCTGTGGCTGTAGTGGTTCTCAAAGAATGAGACCATATTATAAACATATACAATTTATTTCAAGTGGACAATTACTGTTTGCATATAATATTAATGTTTATATGGATATTACGTCTGGTGTAGAGCTTGGACATCCTTTCTGTCGGCGTTATTTGGTCTCTTTGCCTTGCAAGTGTTGAGTGTTGGCGCATTCTGATCCTGTAGGTGTGGCGGTGTGGTTACAAACACACTCTAAATTTCATTTAAATTGCAAATACCAGTATGCCATGACATCTGGATTCTGGGTTCGGGATGTTCAAAATTTATTTGCAAGTTCTGAGGTTTGTAGAGTAAACAAGATAATCTTTTAATATTTATATTTCAGTGTACATACTATATGTTTTATGTTTATTATATTTCAGTGGAAATATTATTTGATTACTTGAGGGATGTTGAGAACAGAGATTTCTTAACAATTTATTGCGAATTACTTGCAAATTGAGAAAAAAAAAAGAAACTTCTTAAATTATATTTGCTATTTCCATACACATATATATTTATATTTACATATATTCGACATGCATTTTGTCTACACAGCTTATTTCGAGTCACAACTTTAAGAAAAATTATAATATTGGAGTGTTATAAAAGGAATAATTACGAAAAATCTGAGTTGATTTTGGTCACCTAGTCAAATGTTATAACCACTTGACTGCCACAAATTACTGTTAATAAAGACAACAATTTAGTACAATAATTTGAATTGGTGAAGCGTTTTTCGGCCACTGTTCCCCTTTTGCCACATGTATGATTTCATATTTATTGACACATGACTGAGTCTGTGTATATTTGAAAAGTTATATTTTGAAGTGATAATTTAAAGTAATAAATGGAATATATTGAATACAATTTTGAAAAGAAAAATATTTTGGATAATTTATATATATATATATGTATATATATATATATATATATGAAATATAAAAAAATCATGAATACTATTATATTTTACATGAAATAATGTTATATTTTAAAGTATCTGGGTAAGAGATACTCTTGCTGTTGCCATTGTTTTGCCTTACTGATTGCCACTTTATAAGAAAAATACGATACCTTGCTGATTGTCATGCTCAATGTTATTTTCGAAATTACCAAGAATCCGTGTCAAATCGACACTTCATGTTAAAATTTGGATGTTTTGTGAGACACTGGACCAGGTAAAGATTTTTCTATTTTTCAAATTCTTTGTTATGGTCTTTTTTATTATTTAAATCTGTATATTATTTATTTATGTAATATGATGAAATTATTTATTACGGTAATTCATGGAAATAATTATCTACAAATTATTAACTACATTACAGCATTGGAGCTTTTGATGAAAAATAATGTTCACTACTGCAAAAGTATATCAATAGCTACTGATTTAACATTATACTGAACTAGAAATTCTGTGTGCTCATGAGAAATTTTTATTTACAATATTGGAAAAATTAAGAATCTAACTACATAAACTGAATAATTACTGACCACACTTTGGCATTTATATCCTGAAGTAAAGAATTTGTAGAAAGATAGAAATTTTTTTGAAATTGAACTTAATTTAGAATTAACTTATGATTTGAACATTTGTTTGGAAACTTGCTTTACACTTTAATTTTAATTTGTTTACATTTACTGTTGATTTGAGGGATATTCTGTACATATATATTTTAATTTTGGAATTTAGAATTTAATACATTTGAAATTCACATAAAGTGAACTTTTTGTAAAGGGCTCGTAGATATTAGGATTTTCGACTCTATTGCAGTCAACTTTAGGTTTCTTTTGACTCTGGTTCTTCGACATGAGCTCAAGTGGAATGGTGTTCGTGCCGAGAACCCTTGATGTAGTTTTGGCCGGCTGCATCTTTCCAAATTTTTGCTGAAATTCCACTTGAAGGTTCTAGAACTTCAAGGACCTAATAACTACTTGCGCCTACATCCTGTGATAAAAAAATTCTCCTGTTAGTCAGATTTTTTTGCCTCGAGGAGGGGAGGTGTGCTGTGACGAGATTTCATAATCTCGCCAAACCCTTGTAAAAATCGCAAATTATATATTAATTATCAAGATTCTATATTTTTACATCATTTTAAAACCCTGTTTTAATTATCCCTCTTGTCTTTGAAATATGTATCATACAAAACGTTCTACACTGAAAGGAAAGCTTTTAGACACTGAAAGGAAAGCTTTTAGCCATTTTATTAATCTGTGAAAACCGCATTCAGAGAGAAGTTTCGTTATTATTTGACCGTTAAAGTCAAGGTCTTTATTCCCGGGCAGAGCAGATGGTAGCTTGCTCGAGGCCTGGTAATGTTAGTGTAAGGCATGCACTTTTCTGCTCAATAGATTTTGGAGTGAAACTTCTGGATGAATTTGAGATCTTGCGGCGAGGGTATGTTGCCCTTTTTCGGGACCCCGTTCAGGGCTAGCGAGGATATGTCTGTGGAGTTTTCAATTGGCTAATAACGATAAATAAGCTCTCTGGCAGGTCCGAGTGATTCTGGGGCCAGAATCCGCCTGGCTACATAAAAGCTGTTGCAAAGAATATTTGTGGCTTTCTCTTCCTGTCTAGTTGTCGACGCTCTCAGGTCGGCCTGGACCATTTTTCAATGTTGCCCACCACGGAGTGCGGGAGTCGGCCCCAAGTCGACTTCTGGCCTCTTGTGGGCATGGGAAGAAAAGCCGAAGACGCTTACATCGCCGAAGAACATCGATGGAGAGCCCGACGTCTAGCTGAGAGAGCTGCGACGAGGAAGGTACGATGGGGCCCGAGGTCTATGTTCCGGGATGAAATGTGGGTATAGTATAATGTTCCGACCTTTCTGCAACTCCGACTGGGGAGGTAAGGTTTGACTGCCCTCTGCATCTACGCCTGACTTACGGAAGCATAAATATAAAGAATTTTCTTCTAAATTACGTAAACTCTGACTTCCGTTCCTAAATTATATCAACTTGTTTAATTATCAGTCCTAATTTTCTCTGAGTGCGAGTTTTCTCCTGTTGCTTTGAGACCATACCTCTAAATCATGTTGTTTATTATATACTTAAATGTTGCTGTGCCACTTTATTTATATCGTTGATCATATTATTATCATTGAATTACTTCCGTGGCAGCAAATATATTAGTAGGGATCCTGAGTCCAGTCTCACTGTCACAGTTACTTAGCGTTGTGCTTCCTGATAATGATTCAGTTATAATTTTAACTTCTGATCTTCCTAATTACAAAATTGAATAAAGAAAGTGATTTATATTTAAACATGTGTGGTTATTTAACATCTTTGTCTCTTGAAATTGTGCATCTGTGTTTTCAGGAGATGGCGCCTTACAATGTAAGGGTTTATTGCATCTTTGTATTTATTGCACTGCAGGTCATCCAGGGATTTATTCCTGGACGAGAGAACTTCGAAATAGAACCTGGGTTTCAACATTTATGGGTTGTGCCAACAAACTTGGCGGCTTAACACATTCACGGCTATATCACGGCATTAACATATTTGTTTCTTACTAATTACAAACTTCAAATATCTTATTATTTTCGTATCACATATAATATGTTTTAGCGTTTGGCACGTTTAGAACACGTGACTCCTTTTCCTGCGTGACTTTATTATTGATATTTTCAGAGATTACTGATTCAGAGATTATTGATATTTTCAAGTTATTATGCTATTGTCTTATTGCCACAAAAATTGTTGAAACACATATATTGTTCGTTATACGAGTAAACTTCTACTAATGCACGGGTATATTTTCTAATCTACGAGAATATAAGTAGTACAGGTATAGTGGCATATATTTTGACGTATATTGGAATCAAGTACGGCCTTCTGGTATGAAGATTACGGGGATTATTGTTATTTTCAATTTGTTACAGTAAACTTCCTTCTGCCGTGACTTATTTTTTCCCGCTTTTCGAACATCGCACGCTTTCATTTTATTCCACACGATGAGAAGCAATTGACAACATGCCAACAGGAGTTAATAAGCCGCAATTCACACAAACACATTTTATTAGACGAGAGCACAAAAATAAATAACAATACACTTAAACATAGAATTCGTAGGTTAGATTTTGAAGATTGCCACACGCCGGGCACTCCTTTGTTCCACCTTCCTTCTGTCCGTTTCTCTTGATTCTTCTCTACTGCTCTGGCAACCCATATGTTCTGGCGGGTTGAGTCCTTCTCGCTAATTTGGCAACGTGCAGAAAATAAATTGCTGGATTCTTACTATTACGTCATCTGTTTTATTTTGGCAAATATTTTTGAGACTCATATTGTAATACGGGTAAACTTCTACTAACACTCGGACATATCTTCTAATCTACAACATTATAAGTAGTACGGGTATATATTCCCATATAATTTTAGCACTTTCATTTTGGCATATATTGGAATCAATTACTGCCTTCAGGTTTAATGATTACGGGTTTATTGATATTTCCAATTTATAAATGTAAGCTACTAATGCAGGTTATATCTTCTAATATTCGTGTATATAAGTAGTACGGGTACCATAGAATTTTAACGGTTTTATTTTGCATATATTGATTAAATTCCATATTTTTTGTAAATTTGCTTACAAAAGGGGCCAGGATGTTTTATTCTTTAGATCTGCCCGTGAAGATAATTTGGTATAGCGAGAACATATATTCTACTTTCATTTTGGCATATATTGGAATCAATTACGGCCTTCAGGTTTAATGATTACGGGTTTATTGATATTTTCAATTTATAAATGTAAGCTACTAATACAGGTTATATCTTCTAATATTCGCGTATATAAGTAGTACGGGTACCATACAATTTTAACGCTTTTATTTTGCATATATTGATTCAATTCCATATTTTTTGTAAATTTGCTTGCAAAAGGGGCCAGGATGTTTTATTCTTTAGATCTGCCCGTGAAGTTAATTTGGTATAGCGAGAACATATATTCTTAAACTTCTTTTTAGGAACATTAAATTTGATATTTTAACAGAATATTTTGATTAAAAATGTCATTTAGTATACTATAGGAATTTACACATAATTGTGAAATTTAAGTTTCTTTATATTATATACTCTGAAGAACGGGTATGCCTGCTGCTTATTCTGTATATATTAAATGTATAGTCTGTATTAAATTGAAAATTTGTGTATCTGTGTAACGAATATTTGTATTTGATCATGTGTTAAGATTTTAAATAATTAAAGTGAATTGTATGTATTTAAATTCTCGGTTCGGTTTTCATAAATATTTGTATTTGATCATGTGCTATGATTTTAAATTATTAAAGTTATTTATATGCATTTTAATTTTCGGTTCAGTTTTCGTGAATACTTGTATTTGATCATGTGTTATAATTTTAAATTATTAAAGTGATTTAAATTATTAAAGTATTTTAATTTTTGGTTTCTACTGGTTATTTTGATTCGTCAAATACTTTCTGCTTCGAATAGAATCTTTAAGATGACTTAAGGTTAGAATCTTCAATCGTGGACTGTCTATGTGTTCTAAACAACATTAGCTAACTATAGTTATACTCTGTTTATAACGTGGAATACATGGGTCTGTCTTTGTGCAAAGAGAAAAATGCTAAATTGTGAAAACTGTTACAAGCCATTATTCTCCAAAAGAAAAAAAACTGCAGATGTGAGGAACATTTTTGTCTCATACTATGTAAAGTGTAGAGAAAGTATTATTTTCTCGAGAATTTTCGAATTCGAGATTTTTAGTCAATATATGTTCTAAAACCTCCTGAACATATTTTGACTATTTTTTGAATGATGTCAGTCTGTATGTGGTCGATATCTTGTGATGCCAGTCTGTATATGGCATATATATATGTGTGGTCGATATTATGTCTGGATTTATTATCCAAAAATCTAGATTTAGATAGAATTTTTTTTTAATTCGAGCGGAAATTTATTTGAAATGTTATATTTTTTACCATAGCAGCTTAGGACAAAATTAATGGTTAAATGGCTATTAATGGTTAAATGATCACGAGACTTGATAGATTCAATCATTGTTGGAAAAAATAGCCGTGATAGAAATGTCTTTTTTCGTGACGTCATTAGCGCCCCTCGGGGGCAAGTTACACGCCCCCGGGGATACATTGTCAAGTATTGTATCAATCGAAATGTATTTTCCGGTCCTTTAAAGTGAAGAGTAACACGATATAATTGTAAGCGCTTGGACCCATGATATTGATTTTTCAAAATTTTGCTTATAAAATTTGAAAAAAAAAGCTACTGAAAATGGATTCTAGTATGAGAAAGTCGAGTTGCGCCAAAATCCAATTAATTTCATTTGGAGATTCCTTTCATGTTGATACGAGTAGCTTAGAACAATGTCGAATCTTGATCTTTTGTACCCTTGGGTCGGACTTGTTGAGAAGCCTTCTCATCGCTGTTTTTGCTTTCCCTACATACGTGATAAGGTAAAGTTTGAAAACAGGGTCAAAGTTTGGGATTCTAGTTTTTGATATATCTACAGGGTTTGAGGACACTGGAATACAAAAAAAAAAATTAGTATAGCATTGGTGTGTGTGTGTGTGTGTGTGTGTGTGTCTCCGTGTGTGTGTCTCTCTCAGTGTTTGTGTGTGTGTCTCTCTCCGTGTGTGTGTGTGTCTCTCTCTCTCTCTCCGTGTGTGTGTCTCTCTCTCTCTGTGTGTGTGTCTGCGTGTGTGTGTGTCTGTGTGTGTGTGTCTCCGTGTGTGTGTGTGTGTCTCTCTCCGTGTGTGTCTCTCTCTCTCTCTCTCTCTCTCTCTGTGTCTGCGTGTGTGTGTGTGTGTGTGTCTGTGTATGTTTGTGTGTTTGTGTGTGTGTGTGTGTGTGTGTGCGCGTGTGTCTTGTCTGTGTGTGTCTGTGTAATGTATACATTTTATCTATTCAAGCACAATATCTATTCAACGATTTTGTTATTTAATTTGCGTCTCTGCTTCACTTCGTGGCTATTTTGGTATTGATTTAACGTTGGTACGATTGGGAAAAAAAAAGAACCGGTTTTCGAAAAAATGGATTTAAGAGAATAAATTAGTTTAAATATATTTCAGATGTATTTAGGTATTTATTTTAAAATATATATTTTAATTTAAATATATAAGAGAGGATGATTTATAAAATGAAAATTTGGTTTAATATCAAGTATCTTATGCATCTACTTCTGATTAGATTGTGGTACGACCAGAAAAATTAGAATTGCCTTTTGCTTAATGAAATGGCCTGCAAAACTAACAGATTTTGAAATTACTAAATATGCGAAAATGTAATTTTGTAGTACTTCCTTTAACTTGCATAAATGTAACGTTCTAATTCATCCTTTGTAATACTTCCCTTCTAACTTCTTCTCTAATACTTCATTTCCAATGTTTCCTAAGAACTGACGTGTTAATAAAATACTGTTTCTAACTTGAGGAGCTCAAAACCCCTGAAAACAATTGTATTCACCTAGTCTCCCTAGTCTTTTTTCAGGAAGTATTAGAAACTTATATATTCTCCCAAGAGGCAGTTTACTTATTGTATATGTAAATATGTTAATTAAGCACTTGATTTAAACGTAATTTTTGAACAAGAACAAAATGAATGAATGAAACCAACCAGATTATTTTGAATTCTCCGAGTCGGAGCAGACGAAAGTGATAGAAGATGTGGCGCCTGGCGAACATTAATAGCTGCTAAATAAAGTATTGTCTTGTACTCAAAAGGAGATATGAAATGATGAAAGCTTGAGTTAAATGTGTTATTGATTAAATGTGTGCTTCAGTTAAATGTGTTCTTTCGCATTATTTTTTTTAATTTCAGCGAAATACAGATTAAAGTGTAATGTTAAAACCTAATTTAAAGTTAAATCATAATGTAACGCAGTCGTAATCCAGTCGTGGCAGAAATAGAATCTACGCAATCCATCAAATGCTAAACTTCATTGAATATGAGTGATTGAACAAGAAGGGACTGTCTGGAAAAGGAAACTGTCTGGGCGATGTGTGCAAAATCTTTTAAAATTTGATTTACTACTGTTTAAGGAGTACGAAATGCGTTCAAGCTTGGCTAATTTAGCCGGTTCCAGTTCCCCATACAAAAAGGGTCTGTCTGGAAAAGAATAACCAGAACAACGTTTTTAAGTACAAATAAAATATAATGCACACAGCTGCTCCTACTACACACTGGACCCTCTTCGTCAGTGGTAGAAAACTAACAACCCGAAGTCTAAAAGACGAAATTGGAACCAATAGGAGAAATCGGGAGGGGGTGACTAGTCACATACCCAAGCCCTGAATTAGAAGTCCATCTGAGAGAGCTAATCAGTAAACAGAATGAAGAGACAGCTCAGCCAATCCAAAACGAGAAATAGCATATAAAATTAGCTTGCTCCAAAATGCAGTAGAACTATCCCAACAAGACAAATCAAGCCCGAACAAGAATGAATTTGGCCTAACAAGACAGGAAAAGTCAAAATGACACATAAAAGTCCCAAAGGCAAAATAATGGAACAAATACAAAGAAACGTGAAAAGTTGCAGGGAACTCCGCCAGACCGAGTACAAAAGATTTTATTAAAATCTGATACTGTCTGTTTTTAAGTTAATTTAGTACAAACTTTTTTCAATCATATTAATTCTAATAAATTTTTCTAAATATAAATTTCAAACAAGCTGGGTATCTAATTTAATGGTTTTGTGTTCGATAATTCGATAATTCTGGGTATTCTTTTGACTCTAAAAAATAAATGTTAATAAGTCATACCAAATCTCCTATTTTCAGCCTTTTATTGAATAGTGTGATTTAGTTATGAGATAAATGAATCTTAAAACCTTTTTTAAATCTATGTGCATTTGAACTATTAAAATTTGATATTTTACAGTAAATAAAATTTAGTATTAATTAAAATTAGCCACTGTTATTGTTAATGCACCTGAGAGATGTTTTAGAGATCAGTATTCTAAAAGTAAAATATCGTGATTCATGTGGATTTAGCATCAAATTTTGGAGGAGTAGGGGATTTACTACGGATTTCTATTTCCATATATTTTACACTTCTAGCTCAGGAAATTTCTTTGAAACATTTATTTCTCTGTATTGGCTATAGGTGAGTTTTGATGATAACTGTTACGGATTCAGCATCAAATTTCAAAGGAATGAGGGGATTCACAAATATGTGTTAGAATTCTTGATGTGAAGATATTTTTCCTGCATTTTACAAAAATTCGTATGATTCTTCAAAATGAGTGCGTAAAAGAGTATAAAAGTGTTTAATAATTTACACACCCGCTTTTTACCATATGAAGGTTCCTTTACAATTTACATTTCTTTCATTTCTATGCTGTATCACAAATTCGAGTTAAGAACTGAATGTGGATTCAAATAACTGCATTTCAATCATGGTGAATTCCGAGCATCCAATATTAATACATTATAATTTTATACATGTAAAATATGAAAAATTGATCACAAATGAAATTTGAACACATCATACATCTGTTTGTTTTAGTTCCTCTTCAGCAATATAAAAAACCGCCAGACCAAAAATCAAAAAGAGGACATGGAGCTTTTTGGCTTTAGGTTTATTGCTCTTTTCGAGCACCGACAAAGAGATTCATTGGAAACTACCCATTTTAAACGGGTTCTTTAAATGTAAACTTAGGCTTTAGAGTTTCTTACAGCCTGATCTCAATCTTCATGAAATTTGATGCCATATACGTGGTAGAAAAACTTAAGTTTTATAGTATCGTACAGTCTGATCTCGATCTTCATGACATTTGATGTCATGTACGCGTAGTAGAAAAACTTAGGCTTTATAGTTTCTTACAGTCTGATCTCAATCTTCATGAAATTTGATGCCATATACGTGGTAGAAATACTTAAGTTTTATAGTCTCGAACAGTCTGATCTCGATCTTCATGACATTTGATGCCATGTACGTGGTTTGCCTAGAAATGCAGATATTCTATATGTAATTGCTCACCTATACATTAGACTTCAAAAATTTCATAAAGCATATTTAGATACATTTGAGTAATAATATATTAACCATAATAGCTAATTTAATTATTTAGAATATATATATAGGTACATTTTTGCATACTGCGGTCACAGGTATGAATGTAAATAAAAAAATATTGTGTACCCTATGTCCTTAACTGTCAGATTATTACAATACCTTAAAACCTAGAATAATTTACTTACAGCTAAAATGTTACTGTTTACCATGAATCAAAAATATAAGTTTAAAAAAAAACATGGTTTTATTGAGAGGAACTTTTAAAATAATCCAACGTGTTTTCTTGGACTTGGTCTTACTAATGATACAACTTTCAGTTAAAAATCTTGCATTGATAATTTTTCTAGCTTTTCAGAATCTCCCTGATTAACTAAAAATTCTTGAAGTTCTGAAACAGTTTTCAGAAAATCGTGATATAATTTAATAGAAAGTTCTGTGAAAAACGGTTCATCAGGAAATAAATGGCTAAAATACATAGTTGAATGATTTTTTTCTTTGATCGTTACAACAGGTGCTTTTAATAACAAATTATTGTAATATGGTCGTCTTTTTCCGCGTTGCGCAAGTTCCCTTTTCCACAGGGAAAAATAACATAAATTTTCTATATTTTGGACGGGGCTGAAAATAAGCTTCACTTATTACAGTTGTCCGTTTCCTACAGGTTCTATTTCAAACACGTTTGACTGTACCATATTTTAAATTAAATACATTGTATCATCAAGAGCGTCTACGTAATTTGTTACAGCAACAATTTTAGTCTAATATTTATAACTATTATTCAGTTTTAATGACAACACGTACGTAAAGTACAACAATATATTTACATATATTAGAATGTATTGCATCAGTATTTTGTTAATATTTCTCAATAGCAGTAATTAAACATACGAGGAGGAATTTGAAGTTTCGGTTATACTAAATGCGAAATTTGTTTTGGTTGTATTTTTAAGTTAATATACATGGGTAGAAAGCTTTTATGTTTTATGTTAACAATAATTGAATTTTCTATTAAATGACAGTATTACATATGTTATTATCATTCAGTATTAGTGCATTCGGCTTTCAAAGACAGAAATATCACTGAATTGTTTATATAATCGCATAACCATATTCTACAGCTGATAGCTACAGAAAATAGAACAATGTCATATATGGTGCTTTGGACAATTAGTGTCAGAAACAGGTGGTATTCACATTAAGATATTTCGGTGAAAACATTAATTTATTTGAAATTGCTTTTGTGTTAGGAAACTAAATTGTATTCCCTAAATGTGTCCATATTGTTTGTATTAGCTTTTAGATCTTTGGGGGGGAGAGGGAAGGAAAGGGAGAGAAAAGTAGAGAGAGGGAGGGAAATGGAGGAAGAAATAGAAAGAGAGAGAGGGGTAGAGAACAGGTGAGAGAAGGGAGTACATAACAGGTGAGAGAGGGGGTGGAGAACAAGTGAGAGAGATAAAAGTAGAGAACGGGTGAGAGAAGGGAGAAGAAAACAGGTGAGAGAGGGGGTAGAGAACAGGTGAGAGAGAGAGAACAAATGAGAGAGAGTAGTAGAGAAAAGGTGAGAGAAGGGTAGAGAACATGTGAGATAGGGAAGTAGAGAGCAAGTGAGAGAGAGAAGTAGAGAACAGGTGAAAGGGAGGAGTAGAAAACAGGTGAGATAGGGAAGTAGAGAACACGTGAGAGAGACAAGTAGAGAAGAGGTGAGAGAGAGGAGTATAGAACATGTGAGAGAGATGAGTAGAGAACAGGTGAGAGGGGAGTAGAAAACAAGTCAGAGAGGGGCGTAGAGATTAGGTGAGAGAGATTTAGAGAGAGAGAGAGAGAGATGGATAGAAAGTATTATACTGCATTTTGTAAATGACTTTGTTTAACAGACAATTAAATATGAGACATGAGTACATACATTTACAACACACTTTTATTTATCTATTATTTTATTTTTATAAATTATGATAAGCCCTAGTAACATTTTATAAAAGAGTACAGCAGATTTTTAATAAAATATTCACAAAACACATAAAACACAAAAGATTTACAATAAAATACTCTATACACTTACCTTAAAATAATATTTTATAAAAGTTATTAATGGCAGAGTAATATCCGATATTACTAACAATATTTTTTTCAGCAAATAAACTCATAGAACTAGTTGAGTACTGAAAAACATGAAACCTGTTACCATTTAAGACTGAGAAACAATCAATGCTTTTATTGAACACATTATTGAAGAAAAAAAAACAGTATGTAATCCCATTTGCTCCGTAAGCTTTTGACATTAAACGCATTTCGGAGTAAGGTAGCAGATAAAGTATTACAGTAAGTACCAATTTTTCTCATAATATAAAAACCTCAAAAATTTATTTTAAATACTTCCAATATTAATTCAATGAACCTGCTGAAAAATCCTCCGAATAATGGAAGTATATTCAAACCTCTATCTAACCATGACACTACATAGAACAATAACAGTGTCAACATTTATTAATTCCTAGGTAATTATCTATATGTAACCATGTTTTCTATACAAGTTTTTTATTCCAAGTTTTCTATATTTCGCAGAAATATATGAACCGAGTAGCAGACATATATGCAGCGAGTAGTACTCATTCAAGAAAGTGATAGATTCAGGGCTCATTCCAGGTTATTTATGTACTATAGGGCGTAAGCAGGAGTCTTTTAGGCTTCTCTTTCAGTTATCAGCAGCAAGGTTGGTTAATTAAAACCTCATTGGTCTAAACAATGTTTTTTGTTTAAACCATTGATTTTGGTTTAAAGAAAACCCACCCAAACCTTTTTCCAACCCTGGTCAACAGGCAATTTTTAAACATCGTTAATACAATATTTAATAGATTATTTTTAAATCAAAAAGAATTTGTATATTTTCTTAGGATATTTTTATATCACAGTAAATGAAACTGTTGCTTGTGAGGATAAAACTTTCCAATTCGTCCTGAAAGCAAACGTATGAAAATTATATATTTATTAATTTATTTCTTACACCTGCAATCAACAGTAAGTTATCTATGATTCATAAATGGTTCAGCAATTTTCATGTATTTTTAACACTTTACAACAAAGTTGAAAAGTGTTTATGACTTTGTTCATTCTGTCTGTCTGTCTGTCTGTCTGTCTGTCCGTTAGCACGATAACTGCCGTAAAAATGAGTTTATCAAAATGAAATTTTAGTATGTTGTTCAGACTGTCTGTAGGACCTATGGGAATATAAATAAATAATATCACCCAATTAGTTTTTTATTGAACCCGGGTTGAAAAAATGAAATACATTGAACCCTATGGGACCTAATTTTTCAAACATTTTTTAAGTAAATTTAAAATTCACGAATTGCTTCGAAATTTTTAGGAAATATTCACATTATCCCATAGAATATATAAAAAAAAATTCAGTAAAATATGTTAAGTAGTTTTTTAATTAAAAAAATTATTTAATATAGGGAAAAAAACAAATTCAATTAAATTCTGACTTTGGGATATCTTCCAGAAAGAAAAGAGAGAGATATTATATAATAAATATCTCTCCATTTGTTTAAACGTTTTGCATATGGGAGTGGCTTCATATTTTAAAATAAATTTGGTAGATAACTATTTTTCATTTTTTTTTAAATTTTATATAACTCTTCGTGATAAATTTAATTGATGGCATTTTAAATGCACTTTCCTACGTCCTAGAGAGTTAAAATTTGGTACACAGCTTAAATTTGTTGAACATTTTATTCGACAAAAATTTGATGGATCTTTAAATATAGATCATACATTTTTTTCGAAATGGCCTGAAAATAATCCCCGTTCACTTCTATAAATCATTGGTGTAATATTGTTAAAAATTCTGATGTGGACAGCACATGTCTTTCCCTGCAGACTCATATTCGTTCTCTTTATTTATTCAATGATAATTTGAGTTTATCTGCACAACATAAGTATTTTAAATGACATTGAATTTACACGTTAAACTTAAATTTGGTTCTCATTTGATAACTGGACTTATTGTCAAAGGTGGCGTAGCGAAAACGCGAAAAAACTAGAATATCTCAAGAACGGCTAGACCTAGAGTAATGGGGTTAGTCTTATTCTTTTTGTTGTCAAAAATCACAAATAAAATAGGAATTTAATTGATATAATTGAGCACACGTAGTCTTTTATTTTTATATATAACGATTTTTGCTGGCCATTTCGCAAAAATAGCCCGTTCCTTTTTCCCGAATCGTAGTAGAATAACCTACAAATGATTTATATACAAAATTTTGTTAAATTTGGTATATAAATCACTTGTAGGTTATTGAAATATTATACTCCAAATTTTGTTAAATTTGGTTCATTAGTTTTTAGCTAGAGTGGATAAAGGCAATTTCTGCGGCCATTTCGCAAAGAAGGCAGATTCTTTTATTACGAATCGTACTATAATCTAATGAACATCAGGATTTCCCACAAAAAACATACCTACCAAATTGTATGAAATTCGGTCCATTAGTTTTTCAATTAGAGTGGATGTAATATCCACACAGACACACAGAAACATACACAGATACACCCTTACACACACAGACGTCTTCCTAAAAGAAGTTTTTTCGTGTTCTAGAAGTCCCAAAACGTGTAGATACTTTGAAAATTCGAGTTCCGATCCTCGGCACGATTCCAATACTTTGAGTACATACACATACACATATATATTATCTGTGTATTATATGTGTATCTAAATTCCGTGCCTATACAATTACAATAGTTGTGATTTTAAATGATCCCTAAACTTTTATTATTTCTTCAAGGAAGCCTAATTTTAACATATGCAGAATGCAAATATCTCAAGCGATTGTAAGATGAATTACATAAGAATTGCTGAATTTTTTTCACACAAAATTATTTAGCTCTGGAGTCTGGAATACAAGTTATATGAATGAAATATTCATTGATTTTGCATAAAGAATCAGATGATTTATATTTCGATACAGTTTTAAATATTTAAGTATAATAAATTACTGTAGTTCTGTGATAATGTAAAAGATATTACCACTGAATGAATCACATTTTAGAAATTTTTAAATGAAATTACATTTCAGTTGGAAAGTGTTTCATAATCAATGCTTATGCATGATTGATCTTTCTTGTTAATTTATCCATTGTTTTAAATTTAGGATTTAGAAAAAAATTCTATTGTTATAGATAAAATATAATTATTTTATAACTTTTCAAAAGCACAGGTACTCCATGAAAATATTAAATTTCAGCTGCTGACTTTAATATATATGTATTACAAATATTTGTGTATAGAATACTTTTATATATATGTCTAAATTTAAAGCCTTTTTAATCATTTTATTAACACTTTACAACAAAGTTGAAAAGTGTTTATGACTTTGTTCATTCTGTCTGTCTGTCTGTCTGTCTGTCTGTCTGTCTGTCTGTCTGTCTGTCTGTCCGTCCGTTAGCACGATAACTGCCGTAAAAATGAGTTTATCAAAATGAAATTTTAGTATGTTGTTCAGACGGTCTGTAGGACCTATGGGAATATAAATAAATAATATCACCCAATTAGTTTTTTATTGAACCCGGGTTGAAAAAATGAAATACATTGAACCCTATGGGACCTAATTTTTCAAACATTTTTTAAGTAAATTTAAAATTCACGAATTGCTTCGAAATTTTTAGGAAATATTCACATTATCCCATAGAATATATAAAAAAAAATTCAGTAAAATATGTTAAGTAGTTTTTTAATTAAAAAAATTATTTAATATAGGGAAAAAAACAAATTCAATTAAATTCTGACTTTGCGATATCTTCCAGAAAGAAAAGAGAGAGATATTATATAATAAATATCTCTCCATTTTTTTAAACGTTTTGCATATGGGAGTGGCTTCATATTTTAAGATAAATTTGGTAGATAACAATTTTTCATTTTTTTAAAATTTTATATAACTCTTCATGATAAATTTAATTGATGGCATTTTAAATGCACTTTCCTACGTCCTAGAGAGTTAAAATTTGGTACACAGCTTAAATTTGTTGAACATTTTATTCGACAAAAATTTGATGGATCTTTAAATATAGATTATACATTTCTTTCGAAATGGACTGAAAATAATCCCCGTTCACTTCTATAAATCATTGGTGTAATATTGTTAAAAATTCTGATGTGGACAGCACATGTCTTTCTCTGCAGACTCATATTCGTTCTTTTTATTTATTCAATGATAATTTGAGTTTATCTGCACAACATAAGTATTTTAAATGAGAATGAATTTACACGTTAAACTTAAATTTGGTTCTCATTTGATAGCTGGACTTATTGTCAAAGGTGGCGTAGCGAAAACGCGAAAAAACTAGAATATCTCAAGAACGGCTAGTCCTAGAGTAATGGGGTTAGTCTTATTCTTTTTGTTGTCAAAAATCACATATAAAATAGGAATTTAATTGATATAATTGAGCACACGTAGTCTTTTATTTTTATATATAACGATTTTTGCTGGCCATTTCGCAAAAATAGCCCGTTCCTTTTTCCCGAATCGTAGTAGAATAACCTACAAATGATTTATATACAAAATTTTGTTAAATTTGGTATATAAATCACTTGTAGGTTATTGAAATATTATACTCTAAATTTTGTTAAATTTGGTTCATTAGTTTTTAGCTAGAGTGGATAAAGGCAATTTCTGCGGCCATTTCGCAAAGAAGGCAGATTCTTTTATTACGAATCGTACTATAATCTAATGAACATCAGGATTTCCCACAAAAAACATACCTACCAAATTGTATGAAATTCGGTCCATTAGTTTTTCAATTAGAGTGGATGTAATATCCACACAGACACACAGAAACATACACAGATACACCCTTACACACACAGACGTCTTCCTAAAAGTAGTTTTTTCGTGTTCTAGAAGTCCCAAAACGTGTAGATACTTTGAAAATTCGAGTTCCGATCCTCGGCACGATTCCAATACTTTGAGTACATACACATACACATATATATTATCTGTGTATTATATGTGTATCTAAATTCCGTGCCTATGCAATTACAATAGTTGTGATTTTAAATGATCCCTAAACTTTTATTATTTCTTCAAGGAAGCCTAATTTTAACATATGCAGAATGCAAATATCTCAAGCGATTGTAAGATGAATTACATAAGAATTGCTGAATTTTTTTCACACAAAATTATTTAGCTCTGGAGTCTGGAATACAAGTTATATGAATGAAATATTCATTGATTTTGCATAAAGAATCAGATGATTTATATTTCGATACAGTTTTAAATATTTAAGTATAATAAATTACTGTAGTTCTGTGATAATGTAAAAGATATTACCACTGAATGAATCACATTTTAGAAATTTTTAAATGAAATTACATTTCAGTTGGAAAGTGTTTCATAATCAATGCTTATGCATGATTGATCTTTCTTGTTTAATATATACGAGTATGACTGTATATGACTCGTATATGACTGTAGCTCTAATGTAAGAACAAATACATAAAAGTCACTGAACATATCACTCTAGCTTAAATATAATACTTAAGAATAAGTTCAAAAATTTCCGGAAAATTTTCCACTTGAAAATTTTCCGGCAAACTCACATCTCTAGTTACAAGAGCTAGCATTAAAATTGGACAGATGATTTTCAAATCATTAGCATAAAACAGGAGATTTTTGAAACAATCGGCAAGATAATTAATAAAATAATAACAAAAGTCCAAGAACAGAACCCTGAGGCACCCCAGAAGTAGAAAAGGAAACATTATTCACCATAATTAACACAGGAAAATCTAGAAGTAAAATATGATTTTAATAATATTGCTAAATCAACACGAAAATGAAAATACTTTTCAATTTATAAATCAAAATACGATGATCAACCAAATCAAAGCTCTAGAAAAATCAGTGTAAATTACGCTTTATTATAAAACAAACCACTATCTTTTAACTCTGAAAGTTGAGTATTAAAATAGTACTCCTCATTTATAATGCGACTAATTTTATAATGTGGGTGTTTTGATGTCGCCGGAAACACGCGTTATAACCAAGGTGTCACTGTATTTTATTTTATATATCTCTACAATATTTATATTAGATTTGTCTACTCTATTCTTTAATAAAAATATCCATTCACCTGATAATTTCAAGTATGATGTTACAAAGAGTATATGATGACAGGCGGTGATAGGTGGCCTAGTTCATATAGAATACTATGGTACCAAAACATAAACGTTAAGTCGAGGTATGTGCAATGTGCAATAAAAGGTTAGCTTCCACTAACAATGAAGTGCACCAGTTGACGCATTCACGTTGCAGTCTATGTAGTTCATGGAGCAACAAAAATATCCCACAGTAATATATGGAGCCTAAAGAGTCAAACACGTCGTGAGATCACGTGGTTCTGTGAACCTCGGGGTGCGTGTTACACCTAACATACCAACGGCCAATTTACAGAAACAGCGTTTTCTCGCACAAGCTTATAAGCCAATGGGCAGACAAAGGCGGAATATTAAGATACGGAGCAGATTACAGCGAAATTTCAAAGACAAGAGTCAGTGTGAGTACAGCAGAGTGTGTCCAGCATGTTTTGCAGATGCGAAAGTCGTGTAATGAAAAAGTGCTCGTGTTGACTGTCTGGATGAGCTCGGAAGAGCTCGCGGTAAAAGTGACAACGGCTACTGTGTCCAACGACAACTTCAGATGATATTGAAACATATCAAAGGTACCCTTTTATAGTTCATGAGGATATTCAATTCTAATTATGAATATGGCTCTAAACTCGATAAAAAATTATACCTGCCATCCCTCATCAGACTAGTAATACCAGTCTCAAAAGCTTATTTGAAAAATGTTAGACTTTATATAGTGTAAATTTTAATAATTATTTTAATAATGCCAAATAATAATGTTAATACATATTTAAATTGAGGCTGATTACACTGTAAAATGTCTCACCATTTTATAGTGTAGAGTTTATTGTGTATTTTTAAGAATTAGATTAGTTGCAGACTGCTCAAATGGGGGTTGTTGCAAAAACAAATAATGTATGAAGTTATTTTATACGAAAGCGTACATAATTTTAAATCTTCAAATAAAATTTTATCTTTCAAACCTAAATATTTAAATAAAGAGTAATTAGTTAAAAATAATCCTTTAATATAATATTTATTTCTCCGCGGAGTACATAGGTTAAAATTATTGGAATGAAAATGTAATGCATTTTTAAATGAGATTAAAGTTTATTTTTGAAAACTTATCTCTTTAGTTGATTTAAAATCTACAAGTCTCTTTAGTAAGATTGAATTTGAATATATTATAATATCTATTTAGTTACAATGGAAATTATAATACGCCTCCAAGGAACAGTAATGCATTAATAGAGCAAACGATCTTTACTTATAGAGAATATAATCTTTACTTCTGGAATCAATTTTTACTTGGCAATTTAGTTTAATTATCTGATTTTGATAATAATAAAATGTTTAGAGAAGTTATTAATCCTTTGGAGTTGGCACTAATGGAAAATTAAAGTTAAATACCAAGTAAAATATTTACTTCACCTAGCTATAATGTATATTGTATAATGGAAGTATTTTAATTGTTGTTTTTTACAGAGAAACATGCTTTCAACAGTTCTGTATCTTAATTAAACATTTTCGAATGTATATATATGTATATACATATATATATATATATATATATATATATATATATATTTATATATATATAAACATGCGTTTTAGTTTATTTTCTTCTCTGTGGACACACTATATCTATAAGGAATTAATGAATTTCAACTAATGGTAGAATTTGGTACGTCTAATAATAACCCAATTGATTCACAAACTCGTCAAACATATAAAATGATCTCTATTCGCTTTAATGTTAAATCAACAGAAAAGTCTATTAACAGTAATTTAACACTCAAATATTGCTTGCGCTAAAAAACTATTGATGCCAATTTCAGAAGATACTATACCGCGCCTAAAATGGTGCATGTCTTCAAATCCGTTCATAAAAATCGCCTGGAAAAAACTGTACTGCATATTTTTAAAGAAATATAATTTTTATGTGAAAATGCATTGAATAAGAAGCTGGCTGAATCAATAAGTATCCAATCTTGTGCATTAGTTTTCTGTTTTGGATTGTCTGCAATGTTCTACATTCTGCTCTCTGACTGACTCCTCTCTCAGGTGGACTCTTAATTCACGTCTTGGATACCAAAACCCTTCTGTGTCTCACATTTGTACTTATTTTGTCAATTGAACTTTGGGTTTATTTGTTCTATTTTAGACTGAAACTGGGGATCCAACGGATGCTCAAAACATATGCATGCTGTATTGTTTGTAGCGTAACAAAACTGTTGAATGGCCATGCGTATCAAATGTGCCGAAATATTATTTAATTTTTTATTTAAATAAACGTTCTTCGTGAGTATCAGATAACTGCGTACATTGCATGTGTTCCGAGAATAAGTCTCCGAATTTATCCCTACAGTGTATTTAATCTCTACAGCGTTATCAATTTACCTTACCTGATAAGTAAATAATTGGTAATAGAATGCAGTATCTAGATTTTAAAAATATTTTTCTAGGTAGCACTTAAAGATTATAACATACGTTTACAAATTAATGATTTTTACAAAATATAGAAACTCATTTAATCTTTTGTGAGAGAGTTTTACGATATGTGAGACCAAGCAATATTTACCGAAATATCGAATGAAGATCTGTGCTCGACCTAGTTGTTTATAATGTGTGACTGATACGTACTTTGAGTGCATTTTAACTGCCATAGAGATCGCCAGCTTTGACTTGGGACACTTGACACTAGGGAGCGAACTTGTTCGCCTCTGCATCATCTGTAATTAATTTCTATAGTACTACATTTTATTTTTTGTCACAGCGAGCATTACTTCTCTTTATTCTTAACTTCTTCATAAGTCAAAGATTCTTTTCAATCTCCTGCCTTTCTTTCGTTAGGTAATCTTTACTTTTCAGCTTGTTCAGCTTGCTCCACACCATAGCGTATTACTTTATATATAGCTTCATTTGGTCCTACAGGTTATCTTGTGTTTAATAACGTTGTTCAAGTTTTCAATATCATCTGAAATCCTTTGTTGGAATGTGCTGTTCTTGATCAAATGCATTTTCAGAAATGTTGAATGATGACGCTGACAAACCTCACGGCCACTCAACCAGCTGCTCATACCCTAGGGCCTAGGGTGAATCGGGTGGTCTGGGTCTTTCTCGCTGACAAACCTCAGCGAAACGTAGTTTATACTATTAAATATGCACACATTTTCTCAGTGGACAAATGAATACAAGTAGCCATACAGGACTAAAAATGGGTTTATGTGAAACACAACTGCACAACTTTAATAAGCAAAAGCAGAATAAGTGCAACATAATAAGTGAAACACAACTGCACAACTTTAATAAGAAAAGTGCAGACCTCGAAATGTACAGAATTGGATTATAATGACTTTCTACTTGTCCGTTTAATCACGTGAGAGCTAATATGTTACAAAGATACGGCTTCAAATGAATTGCAAACCACTGTGAGTATGAATGAATGGACTATAAATAAACTTTCGACGGCGACTAATACATATTCTTCATCATATTCTAGGGGCTAGGGGGTTGGGTAGGATAATTCAATAACAATTTCCACTTGCTGTTTTTTCCACATCTGTCTGTAAAATTTTCCTTGAAACATTTATTTCTTAATATTGACTATTGATAGAATTCAGATGATGACAATTGGGAATTTAGCATCAAATTCCAGTTGGTTTATTCGGGTTTTCCAATTACTCTTCAAAAATGTTCAATTTTTTGAAACATCAATGTCTCCGAAAATGGAAATACACAGATTTTACATGATGACTGATATGGATTCATAAATAATTGAGCTACAACCACGAAACTCGGCATGTAAATGTCGTTTAAAGAGTTATACAAAAGATCAAACTGCCGGCGGCAGCAATGTTATAGGGCTCATGTTACCCGTAGAAGAACGAATCCCCTGCAGCATTTAAAACAACCAGTGTTCTCAATCACGGGCAATTGGAACTCGATTTTCTGCTTTATGTACAAATATGCCTTTGATACGTACTCGATGGCGCGACCACCAATTGTTGAATTTAGAGAGATGTCACATGATAGTCCTAAAGGAATTTGGTTGGTCCAACAGACGCACCTGTCGCCATCTTGCATTCCTCCATGCATCCTGTATCAATAGATACTATTCAGAGTTGACTGGCAGAAGGTGGGATTGGGAGTAGGTATAAACGAGTTCGAGAGGATCCTTCAGTCAGGAGAGGAGCCATGTACTTATAAAATATGTATTTATAAAATAGTTCAGATTATTAAGAAAAATAGCTTTATTTCATACTCGATTTTGAAGCAGTAGGGCAATCAACATTAAGTGTCCTGTTTTATCAGACTCTATAAAATGTGGTGTCAGATATATTTTTCCAAGTATAAAATTTTAAGATAAATGTCTTTATCTAATAGTGCAGAAAGTATGCTAAAATTACACGATAGACTCAATTTAAACCGGTTAGTTTTGAAATCGTTTTGTGTCCTATAGAGAATTAATGTAATTGATATTGGTATATAATATTCTATACGTTGAAAGTTAAACACTACAGTGGAATGTAGTGACGTTATATATTTTAACTACTCGTTTCAAGATTTGAATTTCGCAATGGAGTCTGATTAAATAAGGCACAATTTAATTTGCAGGAAAATGTTATTTTTAAAAGGATTTGCAATTGGTAAATTCGAATAGGAAAATGGGAAAAGCATTGTGAAGATAAATATTTAGAAACTTCAATATCGTATGCCATTTTCAATTTAGTATCAGAAAATTTAAATATATTTTTTAATACGTTTCATATTTGACAACAGTTAACCTTTTCGCGACGAACGGCACGCCCACGTGCCAGATGCGAACATGCATTCAAGGACGAATGGCACTCACTCGGGCCAGAGGAAATTTTACCGCAAGCGGATAGTGGCACCTATAAGTGCCACTACGCAGAACGTTTTAATTTGTGAAGTAGATGGCGTTACTTGTCCATGGAACTAACTTCAATGCATTTTGCAGAGGCATGACCTTGGCAGAAGAGGATCGAATGAATTATTTCTCCATTTGGAGCGGTGAAAATCATTTTGTAACATAAACAAACAGAGCAATTCTCGTAGCATCAACAATTTTATAATTGAGTTTCGGTTTTTATTTTTATTTCAGCGTTATGATTTCGTTGGTGAATCATAGGAATATAAGAGAGTATTTTTTTTGTTTGGGTTTTAGAGGCAGTGAAATTATTCGTGTATTTCGGATAAAAGAATGGGAGCAACTAACGAGTATTTTGTGTTCAGATTTGTATGAAAATTATACATCAAATAGAACATAAATATTTCTTTTATTCCTGTAAAAAGTAGATTTCTGTGCTGAATAGGTGATTTTTAGTGATTTTTTTTCGAGAGTTAGGCTTAGCGCAAAAAATTCGCCGTCCTTTTCGACCAGTTCGGAAGCGAAGAGCGTCGTCCTTTGGGCCGCGGCAGCTCCGGAATGCCGCCGTCCCGAAAGGGTTTAATACATTAAATTTACGTTTTAATTGTAATTTTTAAAGTTTTTATAATAAATGATGATTTATATTTTATTTTAGAACTTAAAAATGTCTGACTTATTCTCAATATAATCCTAACAGACGTGTGTCTAAATATTATACAGTAATTTCTTGAAAAAATGCAAATTGATATTATAATGTTATACTGCATCATCATTTTACTATTATGCAAGGCACATCTGATCTACAGTGCAAACATCTGAAAATATTTTCTGTTTAAATAAAACACATTTTATGAAAAACTAAATTGTCAGTGTAAAAATGCTGCAAAAATGGATCCGCTTGATAGATATTGGTTTTAAAAGTATTTCCTTAACTGCATATTCTCAGTTTGGTCTGAATTTTATAAAAATAGAATATTTCATAACTAAAAGTGTGAGACCAGAAATAGATCTCACACGTGTTTTAGTGAGACAGTTTTATGCCCATTATTATTTATTGATCTGAGACTTCGGACAATTACTCCAGTTTGAATGACGCCAAGGTTTACGACACATGAACCCAGATCTCAGAAATTCATAAATTTAGGTGTGTCAAGATAGAAGAGGGATCGAACCAGTAAGAAAATATGAAGTAACGACATTGGATGGAAGGGCAAGCCAATGGAGAAAGTGCTTGTTGCGTCACCCGGAATGCTGCAAATCAGAGAAAAGGGGGAGTGACAGTCCCGAGGCAAAAGAGTCACAACCGGTGACTTAAGAACGAGACTTGTTAAATAACAGTTCAAACTCCTGACATATAACTTGGATATACGATGACTTGAGTGGATAACGACACTTGTGGAATATTTGTTCGACATTACATATAGAAGCACGATAACTTGGTTAATAAGAACGACATATACTCAGGCGACATGATGATATATCTGTGCGACTAGAAATAGATCTCACATTTGATGAGACACTTTTATGTGTAATTTATTGTGTTCAGTACGACAAACAATTCTTGTAGTCTGGTGGCACCTAGTTTTATCACCCCGTGAACCTGAAGGTCAGATGACCATAAATTTATGGGTGCCATGACAGAGGGGGCCGAGCTGGGCCTTACGGGATGTGGAATGGTTCCATTGGTTAAAGGAGCAACCAATGGAAAAAGAAGATTTTTACGTCAAACTCAATGCGGCAAATGGAAGAAAAGGGGCAGTTACCCCCCCCCCCCCCAAGGGAACCACAGCCTGTGACCCGAGAACGATACTACAAGACACTTGTAAAGATATACTAACATGTCTTAGAACAGATAACTTCGACTTTATGACTTGTAGAGATACTAATATGACTTGGAACAGATAACTTCGACATTATAACTTGTGCAGATACTACAGCGATGACTTGATATACTAAGAGAATGAAATAAGTGCGAGTGCAGAGTTACAACAGTACAATATGTTCAATGAATTTACGTGTCGGAGCAATACACCAAGAGTTAATGCGGTAAATGAACGACATTAAATACAGATGCTGACAAAGTCCAAGACAGACTTGAAGGTATGTGCCCATTGAAATTGATATCTGGTCATAACCACTATTTAGGATTTTCCGTACTGGTCACATATGTCCCCTCCGCTGAAATAATATAATTAAATAGTGTAATTGAATTTAATTAAGATTTATGTTGTTAATAAATATTTTATTGTTAAAGTTTAAAGGGTGCAGTCAATGTGTGAGTATTATAATAATTAACAATTCCTTTACAGGACTCACACGAAAGTTAAATAATTGGAGGGTTTTATATAGCGGCACTAGCAATGTACGATAATAATAAATTCACTAATATGAGAATTTACGGCAATATTAAGATAGATATGATGTTTATTAATAATTCAGTTTAATTATAAAGTTAAGCTTCTTTTCTAATTCAGTTCCTACAGTTATGACCAGATATCATTTTCAATGGGTACATACCTTCAAGTCTGTCTTGGACTTTGTCAGTATCTGTATTTAATGTCGTTCATTTACCGCATTAACTCTTGGTGTAATGCTCCGACACGTAAATTCGTTGAACATATTGTACTATTGTAACCCTGCACTCGCACTTATTTCATTCTCTTAGTATATCAAGTCATCGCTGTAGTATCTGTACAAGTCATAATGTCGAAGTTATCTTTTTCAAGTCATGTTAGTATCTCTGTTCTCTGTACAAGTGTCTTGTAGTGTCGTTCTCGGGTCACAAGCTGTGGTTCCCTCGGGGGGGGGGGTAACTCCCCCTTTTCTTCCATTTGCCGCATTGAGTTTGACGTAACAATCTTATTTTTCCATTGGTTACTCCTTTAACCAATGGAATCATTCCACATCTCGTAAGGCCCAGCTCGGCCCCCTCTGTCATGGCACCCCTAAATTTATGGTCTTCTGACCTTTAGGTTCACGGGGTGATAAAACTCGGTGCCAGCCAGACTACATGTATTGTTTGTCGTACTGAACGCAATAAATTATACATAAAAGTGTCTCATCAAATGTGAGATCTATTTCTGGTCTCACAATAACGATGATGATACTCAGTAAAAGATATATACGTATGACTTGACGAATACAGATATGACATAAGTGCGAGTGTTTGAGTCAGCAGTACAATATGATCGACGAATTTACGTGGCGATGCATTACACTACGAGTTAATGTTAGTAATAAGGACGACATCAAGTACGTGCTTCTAACAAAGTCCAAGACAGACTTGAAGGTATGTGTTCCTCATATATAACACCTGGTCCTAACTACATTTTAGGCAATTTAAGTGGTCTCACATGGTCCCTCAGCCCAAATAATTAATAAGATGAATAATTGTTGTAATTAAATAATTAAGTATTTTATGTTGTTAATAAATGTTTTATTGTTAAAGTTAAAATGATGTGATCTATTTAGTATTATATTAATTAATATTCCTTTTCAGAACTCGCGCTAAAGGTAAAACAATTGGAGGGTTAATAGCGGCACATAATGCAATGTACTACAATAATAATGAGTTCCACTATGTACGATTTTACGGCCATATTAAGAGATTATATATAATAATAAGTAAGCTAAAGTTAAACTTTAAGTATCTATTTTTCTAAATGCGCACCACAAAAAGAAATATCAATTGCCCAACCAAGCATACTTTTAAAACCGATTCCGGTGTAGCAACCAATGTTTTTGGACTAATTTCATTATGTTTCGTGTTCTACTGCAGAGAATAGCCAATAATTGCACTAACAACAAGAAAATGTCTTGTGTGTCGCAATTTTGTGATACTCTATGGGGACCGTACAAAGCCAGTCATGCCTTACAGTCGAATTTTATTAGAATAAAGCTCATGTATCCTTAGACTTCAAAATAATACAAGAATTGGCGGTTCATACTATATTTCCTTGTGGACAATGCAGTTTCAGCTATTCCGGTCTAAAGCGTAAATGACCAAAGGATTCTGATTGATGCAATTAAGACATGTTTCCTGCATTTGAAAACACCTTAAATAGGCGAGTCATGTGAGTATAAATATTTTATATGTCTTACACTAGTTTTAACATATAACACTGTGCGTCAAATCAAACATTATTCAGACATTTTCACCATACGAGAAGAGTTTTCCCCAGTAGAAACGTTGAATTTAATTTTACATAATGAAGTAAGATGTCTCTGTGTTTGTCTGCTCTGTTTATAGTGGTAAATCTGACATTGTACGACCATGAAATGTAGTATACACAGATACTTTAGGACCAAATTTTGACACCATCGGAAAGAACGAACAATTTTCTTTCAAACAAACTGTGAACAGAATCCATACCATTAAGAAATGAATTTTCGTAACCTTTTAAACAATATATAGTATTTGTGTGTTCAAAACGTTCTTAATTTTTAAATTGCGATAGAAAAATGTTAACACTACAATCTAATGATTGTATTTTAAAGCTCCTTTAAATATAACGCACTGCTCTAAAATAAAAAAAATCTGGAAGCAATCCGTTCATTAATTATTATTGTTTTAAGCGAGCAAACTGTTAACATTTTTGAACAAATTTCTTCTGCGTTGGTCTGATTGATTTTTTTCGACCTATTGAAGCTACACCTATAGAAGGAGGAATCATGTTGGCTATTCGCGCATGCTCATAATTGATGTGCTGGAATTTAACAGGAAATTTTTGGATGTTTGATTATAGATCGCATAGTTGTCGGAGCCATTTAGTTTTTTTTCAGTTTTCATGAGCGGTCAAAATGGAATATTGGGAATGTAGAAATGACGTTGCAGCGAAAGATATGACCAATTGTTATCCTCATTCTGTGATTTGGATATTTCATTTGCACCGGGAGAATGATTTCAGTTCAAAACAGACGATTTGGAAATCGAGTATGGTGTTATCTGTATATGTATTATTTAAGTAGTAGACACTAATTTGGTTCCCTGGCAACGTTGGGCGATTCGTTCTAGTGTAATACTAAATCATTAATTTTTAATTTAAATTCCAGTTGTCTGGTCATTAATAGATACAAACTACGTGTAATCCTTAATTATATTAAACCGAATCTCGGAAACGGAAGATAGAAGAATCTATGCGTTTAAGAATTTGCTGATACTAAAATTAGTACAAATTTTTATATATTTTTAAAATCGCAAATGTTATCACAGACTACTTATCGAGAATCCTACAAATATATTATTATAAATAAATGCTGCTTCCTTAACGCAGTGGAGTTTCTTACAAAATTAATATATAAATAAAGATTTTAATTTTCGTTCAACTTTAAAAATGTTACGCATCAATAATTCAAAGTGCTTTAAGTTGTATAGAACACAATGAGTATTTTTATTGCTTTATTCCCCGAGGGTATAATAAACATAAATTTTTTTAAGTGATTTATTACTGGTGTATGCAAACAAAAAAGGTCCCTTGGGGTGCTATAACTCTTGTTCATTTATCATTTTATTGTTTTTTTATTAAGTTACACAGTATTAATGATAGCATTTTTTGTTAAGGTTATAAGACGAAGAGTCTAAAAAAATTTTCCCATTATCTTCCAGAAAATATAATTGAATTACTTTTTAAAAATTATAAAATTTGACATAGGATGAAGACAGTTCAATTGTAGTTCTAAAGCGTGCAAGGTGTGCTCGTCCCGGGCATGGCTAACTTAATTTTTTTGCCTGCTTCTGTGCATGTGACGTCACGAGATAGGAAGACGTGATAAAATGCTTAATGTAGTAAATACCCCGATTGTTAACCTCAGATAAAATGCTTAATGTAGTAAATGCATTATAAATGCATCATTGTGCATGATTCAAAACGGTTAATTGAAGTTGATTCATAGAAACGCCTTTTAATTTTTTCTAAGAAAGTCTATATTCGTAGTCAAATATGGTATTTAAGTAAACATGTTTTATTAGTTGAACATATGTATTTGTATTGAATTTGCCTACATACAGAATATTTCAAATCATACATAACAATGCTATAGAGCAATATTTGACAGATGGTGACGCTTTTATATTTATAATTATTTTTACTTTCCTTATATACATAGTATAATGTATAAGAAAAGTATTATGACGGGGTAGAAATATATAGGTCGTATTCGACGGGAGAACACGTTTCAAGCATCTCTGAGGTGATGTCTGTGTGTATGTGTGTGTGTGTGTGTGTATGTGTGTGTATGCGTGTGTAAGTATGTGTGTGTTTGTATGTGTTTGTGTGTGTGTGTATGTGTGTAAGTATGTAGGTGTTTGTATGTGTTTGTGTGTGTATGTGTGTGTGTAAGTGAGTCTGTGGAGACGATATCTCACGAACACATGGAGCGATGCGATCGAAATTTGGTACAAAAATTACAATCCATGAATACTGGGATCTATTGCTTTTAAACGCAATCGAATGTTCAGAACACCCCCAAATTTTTGATAGAAATTTTGAAAAAATCATCAAAAAAACAAAACGTTCAATAACGTTACGTAAATAATTAATTCTTATGTAATTTTTATTAGAAAACGATTCACATCAACTTTAAAACTCTAGCATGGACCTTTTTCAAGATATTCCACATTTTTAAATAAATTTATCAAAAATTCACATAAAATTAACGTGAAATATGTTCACTTTTAATATGTAATATAATAAATTTTTTAACATCATTTTCGTGTATCTAGGTCGTTTCATTCACGAGAGAAGATACTTTGGGTAATAGTGTTGTATTTGGATGCCAGTTTAGTCATATATTTACTCTAAAAATAACCTATATTTCCGTCCGTAACGTTTGGAGAAATTTTGCCGACGAATTTTGGCGGAATATTGACTTTTTAAATGTTGTCATATTGTCGAAAATGTCGTCAAATTGATAGTGTCGCCAAATGTATAAAAATGTCGCCAAATTGATAAAAATGTCGCGAACTTAATAAAAATAACGCTAAATCAATGAAAATGAGAATTATTTGAAGAAAATTCAATATTTTGGAAAAACATAAGATTCGACTATGAGAATAACCCATTTCTTCGTTCATAATGCTTGGCGAAAAATTTGGTTGGATGTCGCCAAGTTGGCAAATGTTTAAATGTTACCAAATTGATGAAAATATCGTCAAAATGATAAAACTGTGGCCAAATTTATGAAAATGACCCTAAATGGAAAGTAATGTTTTGAAAATTTGTAATTCAGTCATATGACGGGCATACCTTCTAGTTTATTAGAAATGTTTTTCTCTCTGTTTGTTTGTAACATTTAGCGATATATTTCGCGAACTTGGTGAATAATTCAGCCAAATATTGCTAACTTGTCGATATTTCACCGCAGATTGACGAAAATATAGCCAAAATTACCAAGCTTACTCACAGTTAATGGAAATTATGCTTAATTGCTGAATTTATTATTAAAATACTTGCATTTTGATATATAGACTATATTGCTTATTGAAGATTATATCAATATTGATAACTATTAATTTATATTTACGTGAAATATAAGTTAATTAGGTACGAAATAGTTTTACATGTTGTCATCCGAAAAAGCGCCCAATGTATAATTCAACTTTAAAAACACTACAGTGGATCTGATACTTCATTTTTTCACTGTGAAAGAAATAAATTCGTTACATTATATAAGGAAAGTTTTGTGCTGACCAAATCATATTTATTTTGTGTAATAAAGAACATCTCTAGTGCCAAACTTGATTTTGTAAAAATGTGAAGACATTTATTTATTTTATATAACTAAAATTTAACACGTTCGTAAGAAAAGTTTTCCTATTTAAAAATAAATATATAATTCGTATTTTGATATGAACATAGAACACATTTTCAAGCCGATTTTGAAAACAATAAAATATTAATAGTAAAAATGCTTTAAGCTATTTATAACACATCAAATAGCTTTTTTGTATTAAGTCCTGAGGGTATAATACATATAGCTCAAAGTGATTTATTTCTTGTATATGCAAATAAAAATTATTCCTTGGGGTGCCACAACTCTTGTTCATTTATTATTTAATTGTTTTTTGTTGGGTTTCATGATGTTCTGAGAACATTTTTGGCGAACATCCTTATTCAAAGAACCTAAAACTGTATCCATTAGACACAAGAGATATATAATTTTTGTAGTGTATGACAAAAAATGGAATAATGGCATATTCTTTAATATGTTAAATAGGGAATCACATAAAAAATTGATATTATTTGTGCGCATTTTTTAGACTTAAATTTGAAATATGTTTAATTATTTTTATTTTTTAAAACTAAATTAAAATATTTTGTTATTTTCACTTTATTAAATCGAATTACTATGGAATAAGAAATTTCATATTTTTATAAATTCATTATCTGGTCCACAAACATATATTATTCAAATGGTGTTTGTTTTTGACAATGATTACATGGTGAATAATTGTATTGCAGAAAATATACAGAATTATATTAAAATTATAATGTTTATCATTTCCTTTTGTGTGCAAAATTAAATTGGAAATAAATCCATCAAAATTCCTTTTAATAGTCAAATTCTTGAATAGTACTTTGGTAATTTAATTCCAAAATCTCCATACAATCAGCACCGACTATATAAATTCATTAAAAATAAATGCATTTTATACTGCCGAATGCTATAAAGAAAAAGGTACTTTATACTGCCAAATGAAATAAAGAAAATTTTCGTTTGATAAGTTATCTTTTAAAATGTAAGAAGTATCATTTATTGTCTAGTAATAATATTGCTCTAAGATTTTCTATACCCTTTATTTTAACTAGATTTATAATAGATATTTTTGTAGCAATGTAAATACATATTTATTGTATTCTAATAAAGATACAAACAACAACTTTTATTCATCATACATTAAAAGCATGATTCAAGATATTATTCTGCTAAATTTTTAAAATCAGAATATACACTTAATTCAGTGCTTCAATATTAATATGTTTTCTTTCAACTTATGGAAATCTTTCCATTTGTTAATTATGGATTTGATGCAAGTTGAAAATTAGAATTTGCAAATTACTTTCCCTACATAAATACTATGATGTATAGGGAAAGTATTATAACGGGTTCTGAAATTCGAATTCGGGTTTTCGACGGAAGAGCATGTTTAAAGCATCACTGAGCTAAAATTGAATGTTCTTAAGGTGATGTCTCTCTGTATGTGTGTATGTATGCGTTTATATGTGCATGTCAGTATGTGTGTGTGTGTGGAGGGGTGGCTTTGACATTTTGTACGCAATACCTTAATTAATGGGGCGTTTCGAACATAATTTGGTAAGATAATTAAAACGAAGGACTTTTAAACGCCTATTGATTGTAAGAGCGATCAAACGGTCGGAAGAGCACACGTTTTGTAATGAATTTTTGAAAATATCGGATATTCTCAATTACACCTTATATCTATCTCTGTACTATATTAAAAAAATCTCCTTTTTCGAGGTTCTGTGCTTCGTACCGCAAAAACTACAGTATATAAACATATAAAAATTCGAATACTTATAGAGAAATGTTTGAAAAATACGCTGAAATAAACAGTCTTTAGATATATATTTTAGTTTAAGAAATATTTAATGTTAAATTCAAGAAAAAATATTTGAGCTGCGAGTTCGCATTCCGGATAGACTAACAATATCAAGGCCACGAATTTTTGCAGACACATACCTCTATAGTTGAATTTTTGCTAAACTTAGTCCTTTTTTTAAATGTCGATGTAGTTTACGAGATATTTTACTTTGCATGCACTTCTGAAGTGAAAAATGTTCTTCCGCATCGGCTCGCCTATTGATTTTCTCTGTCTTATACCGCAGAAACTATTGCACACAAAAATATGAAATTTGGTAAATTTGTTGAGAAATAATAGTGTAATACTGTGAAATAAACTGGTTACCGATTTAAACTTTAGTGTGACTTGAAATAGTTCGCGAAGCGAGCCCTGCGAGCGCCATCAAGCAGGAGACGAAGATCGGCGCGTCCGTCGCGGTTCTCTGTCTCGTGCTGCAAAAACAATAACATGCAAAAAAATATAATTTGATACATTTATAGAGAATTAATAGGGTAATATAGTGAAATGAACTGTTTATCGATTTAGACTTTAGTTTGGCTTGAAATAGCTCGTGAACTGAGCTCTGAAAGCGTCAGCGAGTAAGACTCGCGAAGAGAGTTACTGGGTTGGCCTAGCGTAGCGAGCAGGGGGCAGAGCCCCTAGTTTTTTAATAATGCGTATTTTCTATAATAATTGTCAGGATCTTCAATTTGTTTAATTTCATAAAAGAGATAGGGCCGCCGTAACAGTAAGGTATAAGGCTCACATTAGAATTGGACGGGAGATATAAATAAATAAATGCATCGATGCGAAACATATTGAATCTTTTATAAACAATTAAAATATATAAATACATGTAACATTTTAATATGAAGATTATTCAAGCCAATCGCATTCACATTTTAAAATATCTTTATTTTTATATGGTTATAAACAATTATGGGCAGTTAAAAAAGGTATGCCTCGGGTCAGTCAAAATGCTAGATTTGAAGTGTATATCCACGGAAGGCAATTATAAATCTATCCTCAAAAACACTCTTTTATAGTAAAAAAGACGAGAACGAATGCATATGCATGATAACCATGATACAAGAAACAAGAATCTCTTCCCAAAATGTTATGATATCTTAACATTGTTTGCGGTTATTCTCTGCAGGAACGAAGCTGTACTTTTAAGTCTAGGATAACCTATTGTAAGATTAAGGAAGGTCTTAACCGTGATTTAGGCGTTCCTTAAATATAAGCGGAACATATAACGATATAAGTTGAATCCATATAATGGGTACTGTCTGTTTACATTAATTTTAATGTAGTGAAGAATCGCTTGTGTTTGATTTTTTACAAATAATGTATTCTTTTATTGCCCAGGCCGCCCAGCTCACCTAAATAGTTTAGATCAGTTACAGCGGTCGGCCGCAAAAAACATAGAAATAACAATAAAACAGAACAACACAGAAAAACAATAAAACAGAATAACACAGAAATAATAATAAAACATAATAATAACGTCGAAGATAACAAGAAGTAAAACAGAAAACTAAATTGTGCAAATCGTCCAGTCGAACTGGGATAATATCCCTCTGGAATGACCAACGCTTTTGGGAATCTAATTTCTGCAAAGGGTAGAATAAAATTTAAAATAAATGAAATAATTAATTAATAAATTTTGAAAACTAAGAGTAATTAAGCCAAGGAACAGTGAAACATAACAGATAAGAAGCAATAAATAAAAAGAAAACCCTAAAGATTAAATGAGACTCTCAGATATTCGACCAGCGATAGTTATAATTTCTTTAATCTTATATATGGAATTGGCATCTCCAATGACTCTAAAAAATCAACCACTCCAATTATATACATTGATCTTTGACAAATGGTAATTAATTGTATCTATACATTGAAAAACGTAGTGATCAACATTATCAACCCGAATACAAGAGCAATACAGAGAACTTTAAATTTTATCTAAATATTTGATATGTAAATATTTCATAAACGGACCATGTTCCGTAATAAAATAAATATGAAATTTATTATAAGTTCATCAGTATCAACTTTCGGTAAATTCATCGATTCATCAGTATCAACATTCGGTCGAGAGAGAACCAGAATTTAAAGATACTTCCAGAATTTGTTGCTATTCATTAATAATTTGTGTTTTACAGAATTTAGATAACAAAGAGTAGGGATAAAAATAATTATTTTTACCCATTTGAAGCAGCTATCATGGCTTTCCACAAAATGAACAGATTTTGATTATCTCTGACAGAAAAATATTTCTTTTGAATGGCAGAAAAATAAATAGGCTTATTATACAGTATTGAAATCGCTTGATTTTCTTCGAGAGATATGCTTCTAATGCAGAAATGGAAAATAGTAAAAACTCGGTAAAGATTTTTAAGGGCCCTTATAAAATACTAGTTTCAATTCATATTTGGTTGAAAGTACTTACAAGGATTCAACACATTTAATAATAATAATTATATTACATTTTTTAGAGTTCTTCAATTTAGATTAAAATATGTAATGCCCCGAAAACGGCACATTTTAAATATGCAATTCCTCGTAGTTGCGCATTGAAAATTTCCAGGGAATTTATTTAGCCAGTGCAACCAAACATAACCTTATTAAAGATTTTATCCTCTATTTACAGTATCTTACTTTTAGAGGTAAATACATAGAAATAAAAATGTGGTAGAGTAACAGAAAGCAGAATTGGATGTACACTAGTTTTCTATATGTGAGTCAGAGAAATTATAGAAGGAGAGATATGGTCATACTTCCAAGGAGGCTGTCTCTCTTGACTGATCTTTAAAGGTATACCCCAAATCTTGACTTGCTATTTTTATTCTCCGCTTCGTCACCTTGTAGCTATAGTCATATCAGATTTCTTATGATAGTCTTTAAAATTCATAAATTTCTATAAAGAATTTTAAAGCTGTCACTGAATTTTGAAATAGCAATTAACGATGTATCTGTTTAGTAAATGACTTTTTTCTCAGAATAGAATCGAACTATAAATCTATTAATGATGCAAACTACTGAAATTCTCAAAAGATTTAAAATGAATTAATTAACAGAATATTAATTCTTTTAAATTTAAAATAGTCATGACAATATATTCCTTTCAAAGTTGTTCGATTTTCCATTCCTCTGCTTCTCTATTCAGGATACAATCAGGCTCTCTACCAAAATTTAAATATTTTTCGTAATTCGATGGTTTAAGAAACATTCCAAAACTGATTACGTACAGCTGCTACAGCTACTAAAATAATAAAACTTAAATATATCAAAAGCGGCTTACAACTCAAAACTAATAGTTTCGAAGATAAAACACCTTCGTTGGATACACAAGCAGAACTGCTTTCTTTCATGACAGCAAGATCGGCGACTTTATCTTGATTTTTTTTCATAGTACTTAATTTTTCATAGATTTTTTGTTTTTCTTTTTCACAGTAGTTTTATTCACGGCATTAGCATTTTTAGTTTCCAAAATCCTCTTTTGTTGTTTTTCCTTTCGTATTGTTTAGAATCTGATATTTTTACTACTGGTTTGGTTGATTCAAGTAGCTTCCAAAACTTCACATTTTATATTCAAAATTAAAATTCTAAACATCCCTTATCTTTAGTTATGAAAATCAATTTATTTCGACGAATCATCAATACAAATTCATAACGTGGACTTGACGTATACGAAACATAATATTATACATTTTCAGATATTTAGTTAAACATCAAGCATTTCAAGCATTTACATAATGTAAAATTCACTGGATTTTATGTTTTAGCCACCTAATTTTCAAATGCACAGTTCTCAATAAAACGAACTTCTGTATACAGGTTTCCTAGAAAAGTCCTTAAACAAAACAAACACTTTGTAAGGTAAAGTCCATAAGTGTAAACGTTAGATCTTAAGCAAAACAATAACTTTATAAGGTAAATACCATAAGTGTAAACGTTAGATCTTAAGCAAAACAATAACTTTATATGGTAATGTCCAGGAGTATAGACGTTAGATCTTAAGCAAACTAATATCTATGTACGGTAAAGTCCATGATGTATAGTTATATCTTAAGCAAAACAATAACTTTGTAAGGTAACGTCCATGAGTGTACACGTTAAATCTTAAGTGAAATAATAACTTTGTAAGATAAAGTCTATGAGGGTACACGCTACAATGACAATATACGATCGAATAAAATGAATTGCCGCATCTCTAGAGGAGAATGTTTAATTTTTATGATAAAAACATGTCAATAAAGCGAAAGAGATAAACAAAATAAAAACATAAATACATAATTGTAGAGCATTATCTAATTGGTAGGAACCAACACCAGAAATGCACAAAGCACGTACATTAAAAGTTAGAAATACCTGCCTTATTTTATATTTGTTTCACTACAATGATTGTAAAATCAAGCGGTAAAAAATTTTTCTCGTATTTAATTGGGCACTCTTTCTGTTGAATGGCATTTTGTAAAGGCTTTGGATTATATATGGTTGCATGTAATTTTGGCATTCTAATTAGGACAACTCTCACAAGACACGGTGAAAAGGCCTCTTGCATCTTTAAGCTAAAACATTTTTCCGCATTATTTTTGGCGGAATTTAGGAGAATGGTATTTGGAAAAGAAGATACTGTTTTGAACTATACAATTTATACAAAGATTCTGACATAATTAAATGCATTAAAATTAGTAGGATGCAATGGACAGGACATTTGCTAAGAATGCCAGAATCACACAAAATCGTTTTATGTCCACACCCATCCGGAAAAGACTGAAGACGACTGAAGATGTATCGATTGCGTGGACAAGGACTTTGTAGTGTTAAGGATTAAAAAGTGGAGAAGCATTGTTCTAAGGTTGACAGCTTGGAAGAATCTTTTGAAGAAGTTAAAGGCTCGCAGTGTGCTGTCGTGACATTGATGATGATGGTGGTGAATAGAACAGTCATTCGCCAATATCCATATACTACCAAATAAATGCCTTCTGTAACAATCTTATTCTTACTGGTTAAACAATGAATAAACTTTGTTATTCAACCAATCAATCAATCACCATAAACAATCGACCGATACATTGGGTTTTCTTTTTTACAACATTACTGTGCTTCACCACGGAATTCGAAATGCATTAATGCATTATAAGATCAGATGAACACAAAATAAAACGAAACATCATATAAATGCATGTTATAATTATCAGATGGAAATTATGAAGGAAAAGTTAAAGTTATACTTGTTAACAAGCATATAAACATATACACTATACGTACATAAGTCCATGCAATTTCCCCACAAAATAAAAATCTAATTAAAAATAGAACAGATATGTCTGTTAAAACGTGAAAGAAAGCAGATTAGGTGTACTTTACTTGCTTTTAAAATGCAGGATATTAAGGTAAGTGACCCAAATAGGGGTACTACACCTAATATGGGCACTGCTGTAAAACATACGCATATATTCATCAATTATCTATCTCCGATATTTTAAAAAGACCAACAGAAAAAGGCTTTAAATCATCGAGCTGTAAGACTGGTGAAATCGCTTTTTCCAGAAAAAAAGGTACCCAACCATAAAGCAGTTGGAAAATCCAAACGAGCAGCTAAGCCGAAACCAGCACCCAAGCCTAAACCCAAGACAAATGTAATATCAACTGTTGCAGCTTAGCCGTCCTGCAGTGGTGTATCCAGCTCAAAAGAGTCCTGCTATTGTGTAATGCGTCGTCAAGAAAAAACAATTAGACATGATACAGTGTAATACGTGCAATGTTTGGGTACATGAAGAATGTTGTGGCCTTACAAGTAAGGAAAAATTTTGTATTTTTGTAAGTCCATCTTGTGCCGACTCCGATTAAAGTTTTACGTTGATTTAAGGCTTTTTAGCATAATTTTTAAGGGTGCCCATATTAGGTACAAAAGTTCCAAATATAGGCATAGGTTCCCAACATGGGCACTGTCGATTATTAGTACCTATCTGATGTTTTTAACTCAATTATAATTTTTTCCCTGTTACCCCCCTGCAAGGAGAATATATCCACCCATTTTCAAATGTTTATCTGCTAAAACAAACATTATAATAATTAAAATGCTTAGGGGTGCCCATATTTGGGTCACTCTTACCTTACATATACCTAAAGAAAATTGTCGATTAAAGAAATAACCACTCTTGCATCTACACACATTATAATAAACTAACACTTTTTCGTCTGTCTTGTCTTCCAACTCTATTGCCGAAGTTGTTAGTTTAACTTTTGAGTAGATTCTTAATGCAATTGAGCAACTGATGATTAAAAAACCTCTGCCTCAAAAGGAGTAGAAAGCAAGATTATCTACAGTCCCAATTTTAAAGTTTATGAGTACTTTCAGCAAACCTAAAAAATGCAAGTTTGTACCTTCTCTAAATAAAACTCCATAATTCTTATACAACAGCATAAATGATTCAAACATCCAATAAAATTTTGAGAATGCATTGTGATATTTTAATGCATTGTCTTTTTTTATTATCCTATAAATACAGTAAAAGAAAGTGTAAGTCATTTAAATAAACAAAAGCAAACCCCATTACTTTTGATCCCATTCCATTTTATTTTTATTTACGAGATTTTTAAAATATAAATTGCATTTCGAAATAAAACAAAAGGTACTCTAAAACCCAATTTACTGGTATGTCAAGTAAAAAGTAACGTTTTTCTTTCAGAGTAATGAAATTACTGCAGGAACTTCCGAACAGGAAATATCGAATTTAAATAGTATCTCAAGAGATTCGAACATCCTTTGAAAGGAAGTAAATGTCAATGAGTCATCAAATTAAAAGAACTGTATTACATGTACTAGTCTTTAAGCCTGTAAAAGATAGGGAAACTAACACAATTTTTTAATAAGTTTTATTTTGTTCGGCAAAATATGGTGCTTAGCGTAGAAAATAGGTGTCCCAATTTAAAAATTAAAGAACTGTATTATATGTACTAGTATTCAGGCCTGTTAAAGATAGGAAAACGAACACTATGTTTTTAATAGGTTATATTTTATTCAAAAATATATGGAGCTTAGCGTATAAATAGTTGTCTCAATTTAAAATTGACCTAGTCTAGTTCTGCCCCGTGGTGAATTTGAGCTATTTATGACCGGATTCGAGAATGTTCTGGGAGATTTTACCCTCTCTCTCATTTTGTCCAATCCGAGAGACAACTTAGAGAACTTGAACCGTTAGGCTTGGTTTAGTGGTTGATACTATAAATGTGCAAAGATTCAGCCTTCTAAGAAACTGAAGTGATATTTTGAGGTTTTGGAAAGACGTTAAAAATTCATAATCTCTATCCCGAGGGGAAAAGACTTTTAGAAAATACTTTGTTTTCCCCTCTTCTGGGGAGAGGGGTAAATTGAAAATATGGCTGAGTTCTGTCTGGTGATCAGTACTATAAGGGTTCAAAGACTCAGCTTTATAGGCTATCAAGGAACTCTTGGAGATGGTGGACATTTTTTTTTCGAAACCTTCAATATCTTCTGTCTTTGAAGTGTGTGTGTGTGCGCGGGGGGAGGGGGGGGGTAAATAAAAAATCCGTTTGCATTAGATTCTGAACCGTAGTTGATACTATACGTGTGCAGATATTCATACTTTTAGATCACCAGGGGTTTCTGAATACCCTGCAATGACAAAAACATGATAAACACGTCAGACAATTATATAATAGTGATTCAAATTATGATTGTGTAGAGAAAAGCATTGCGTAATAGACACATGACTGCTTCAACTTGTTAACATTGTATATTTGGTTGTTAAACAATAACGTTTCATCTATCCAGATTCCATTGATCGCGATTTATCTATAAAATAGACTGAAGTTAGTTACTTTTACTGTTCAGTAAAATGTAAATTAATTTTCACAAGATTAAAAGATAGTGTTTCTCATTACACGGGATTCAATTTGACAAAGTATATCCGTGCTACAAGTAAATATTTTTGAAGAATGTATTGACGAATGTTCTATAAATATTAAAAGTAGTGAATTGTCTTACATTTGAGTTCTTCATAAATTTGAGTTTGGTGTATGTTTATGTACATTTATAATTGATTTAAATCAGGTAAGTTCAAAGGCCAATTTCTCAGGAAAATGAAAATTTTGAATAGAAAATTCTTTCTTCATACTTAATTGCAATTACCAGTGTTATTAGAAATGAATGAAAGTTATTTATTGCTTGTAAGGGATTTTTTTATGTTAGTTCTAAGAAGAGAAAAAACCAGCAGTACATTTTTCAGGTCACTGCACCGAATGGAATGAGTATATTTGAGCACAATGTAGATTTATGGAAGTGCAAAGTACAGTAGTGTGAATGACAACAGCTATTAAATATCTCTTGTTGTTCGTAACTGATTAAAAATAGTTTTAATGTGGATTTAATAAAGAAAACTCTGATGTGGGCAGCACATGACTTTCCTTATATAATGCAATGAATTTACTACTTTTACAGTAAAAAAATAGATTATTTTTATAGAAGTTATTTATATTCTTTCCAAGATATTGAATTTTTGTTAATGAGTCGTCATTTTCCATGTCGTCATCATCAATAAGACATCATTGATTTAGCGTCATTTTTAGCCATTTAGCGAGTTTTTCGCTAATTTAGCAAAATTTTAAAAAGTCGTTTTAAAAAACGACATGCCACCAAATTCATCGCCAAAATCTCGCCAAGCGTTATGGACGACGAAATAAGTTATTCTTACAGCAGATAAATGACTATTGGCGTTCAAATACAAAAGTATTACTCAAAGTATCATTTTTCATGAATGGAACGAGCTAGATCCATGAGAATGATGTCACAAAATATATCGCATGGTATTACAAATGAAAAGTGAACATGTTTTTCAATAGGAAATATATATTTTTTATTTTATATGACTTTTGAAATGTTTTTCAAAAATGTACAATATCTCGAGAATGGTTCATGTTAGCGTTCTAAAATTTATGTCAATCGTTTTCTAATGAAAAATTACATAACAAATGCCTATTTGGGTAACTTTATTGAAAGTTTTGATTTTTTGATGATTTTTTCAAAATTTCACTCGAAAATTTAAGGGGTTCTGAACATTCGATTGCGTATAAAAACAATAGGCTTCCAGTGTTTGTGGATTGTGATTTTTGTACCAAATTGTGTTCGAATCGGTCTGTTCGTTCGTCAGTTATCGTCTCCACAGACGACTCACTGGCACATACACACACACACACACACACAGACACACACATACTTTCTCTCTCACACACACACACACACACACACACAGACATACACATACTTTCTCACACACACACACACACACAGACATCACTTCAAAAATGTTTGATTCGTGATTGCGTAAGCTTGAAACGTACTCTTCCGTCGAAAACTCGAATTAGAATTTTCGGTCCCGTCACAATACTTTCCTTATACATTATGTAAGGAAAGTAACAATGATCAATGACTACTTGTCACCATATGCTTATGCATGACAGTCATCGTTTTACACGTCTGGCTAAAGCTCATTGCAGAACCAAATTTCACTGGCAAGTACATTGAATGTGGCATATTTCATCACATCTTTATGTAATCTGCCGTACAATATTTTTGTCGCACTGGTTTGAAAATTTTTTCTTTGTGTATATCTCAGGATAGATCAAAAGTATATCATTCCTGCACCAAATTAAAAGCCACATTTTTCTCTATAATTTAAAATTAAAAGTAAAATCTCAAAAATTGGGCCGTCATGGATTTTAAGCCAAAACTTTGTAATTATTTCCCTTCATGTGAAATTTAAAAGTATTATATAAAAATCATTTAAAATACAGATTTAAATCCCATGAGAAACTTAGCCAACCAGTGAGACTTGTTGGCTCTCGCACAGTTCGTAACATCCGTTTCCTGTTTCAGACACGTTTGCTGTCCTTACGTATATCGAGTATATTGGCCGTACGAGTAAAGGTTGGGCTTTTTGTGTGTCCTAAAGAAGAACGCTGTTTCATGCCTTCGAAACCAGTCGACACTATTATGATGTATTGTATGCTGATTTAACAAAGCTATTTTAGTTTCAACACTTGGTGACACTTGTTTTAACACTTGACTGCAGAAGCGCAATGTATAAAGTGAAGTATTATTCTCCATAGAAACTGTGAGACCAGAAATAGATCTCACACTTGTATTGTGAGACAGCAATTATGCCAGTAATTTATTGTGTCTGAAACATCAGACAATACCTCCAGTCTGAATGAAGCCAAGGTTTACATCATGCTGACCCAAAGGTCAGAAAACCATAAATTTAGGGGTGTCAAGACAGGGGTGTTGAAGACCCAGACCGTCCGACTCGTCAACAAGGACATGAGCATCTATTTGGACGGCCGGCAAGACAGGGGGGGTTGTTGTTGTTGTTGAGACCCAGACCGTCCGACCTACCAGAAAGGTGTAAGGTAACCGAAGACAGGGGGGGGGGGGTGTCGATCGAATCTAAGAATAAGGTAAAGCGATGCTTTACCTTATTCTTAGATCCGAAGACAGGGGGGGTGTCGATCGAATCTAAGAATAAGGTAAAGCAATGCCATTGGGTAAAAGGTTAACCAATTGAGAATATGCTTGTAGCGACACCCTGAATTAGATTAGAGCACATAGATTAGAGCACCTAGATTAGAGCATTAGATTAGAGCACCTAGATTAGAGCATTAGATTAGAGCACCTAGATTAGAGCAAAGGAGAAGTGTCGGTCCTGAGGCAAAAAGAGCCACAACTTAGGACATAAGAACGAGGATACTTGGTCAAGAGAGTAACAGATTAGCAGATCAAAATTAAGGAGCACGAGACTTACACAACGACTAGATATGTGGAGAGAACAGACTAAGAGAATGAAATAAGTATGAGTGCTCAAGCCAGCAGTACAATATGATCGACGAATTACGTGTAGGCGAATTACACTGCGAGTTGATTCCTGTAATATGATCGGCGAAGTACGTGCTGATGTCCAAGCCAAGCCAGCCTTGAAGGTATGTGTTCCTCAATTATTACAGGTCGTAAAGACATTTCAGGCATTTTTGCAAATGGTATCACATAGTCTCTTCCCGCCGAAGTAATATGAATAATTGTTGTAATTAAGTAATTAAATAAGTATGTTATGTTGTTAATAAATGTTTTATTGTTAAAGTTAAAATGGTGCAATCAATTTAGTATTTTATTAATTAATATTCTTTTACAGAACTCGCGCGAAGGGAAAATAATAGGAGGGTTATCAGCGGCAAGCAACGCAATGTACAATTTAAAAATGAGTTCCACGAATACGATCAATTTACGGCCATGTATATTAAGTTTAATTTAACAAAATTATTATATTAAATAATAATAGTATTCTAATTCTTTTATTTTTGTGCACCACAGAAACGAAAATCCGAAGCAAAAATTGTTTTTGAAAAGTCTGATAAACTCATCTTACTATTGTATAAACATTCATAAACTGGTTGCAGAGTGATTCCCCTTACTTTAGCCATTTCGCTGTGGGCTACACCATGAATTTACAAATAATTAGCTTTTTAGATTCCCAGGAGAATTCCGAAGGATTTTAAAAGATTAAAAAATAGGACCATTTTATACGCATACGGAGGGGTAATTAAAATTTCGGTTCCGTTAATGTTCTGTTTCGTGGTCTATACCAAATGTGTGAAAAATTTAGCCTTCTAGATCACCTGGAGAATTTTTGAGGGTCTGAAATTAAAAATACGGCTTCATTAGATCCTGTGCGCTGGTCGATAATAAAAGTTTGCAAGAATGCAGCCTTCTATGTCACTGGGTTGATATTTTTGCAGGTCCGGAATTGCACACACATGTAATTGCACATCAGAAAAAAAAGAATAATGAAGTTGCAGAACTAATTATAAAGTAAGTGCTCTAAAATTTATAACATACTTGGTGTGCCTTTCTGCAGCACTAAAATAACACAAGCATAGTTTGGGTGGTTGGTAGTTTGGGTTACGGTTTAGGTGATCATTGGAGGTGAAATCACCAATAGGTCTGAAGTAAATATACTTTTCGAAAGAGAAAATGTTTTATTGCACGTGTTTCAATCAACCACGTTCAACCAGTTTTTGATGTCCTTAATTGTTTTAATTTGTTTTTTCCCTCTACAAAATGGATAATAAAAATCTGATGTCGACAGCACACGAATTTCCTTGTATAATTTAATAAATTTACTTCTTTAGCAGTGAAAAAGTGATGAAAAAGGCCACGGCACAGCGGTTGTAATGTTAAATTGCACATTTGGTGCTTTTACGGATGACAACATGTAAAACTATTTCGTATCCAATTAACTTATATTTTACGCAATTCTAAATTAACAATTATCAATATTGATATCATTCTCAATAAGAAAGCCATTTTTGCAATATTTTCGATATATTCAATATATACGATATTTTCGTCACTGTGGGGAAAAAGATCGCCAAGTTGGCAATGTTTAGAAGAGCATTTCTTATAATAAAAGGTTTGCCCATCAAATGACGGAATTAAAAATTCTTAAAACACTGCATTCCATTTGGCGACATGTTTATCAATTTGATAACATTTTTATCAATTTGGCAACAATTTCGCCAATTTGGCAACATTTAAGAAAAGTTTCCAAGTTGGCGATATGCCGCCAAAATTCGGCGACAGAATTCTGCCAAGCGTTACGGATGGAGAAATAGGTTATTCTTGCGTCCTTTTCGAAATAATGAGTTTTCACAAATTAGTTGTTTTTTTCATTGATTTAACATTATTCTTATCTATTAGCGATATTTTTTATCAATTTGGTGACATTTAAAAAACCCGCCAAGTTGGCTATATCCCGTTAAATTTGCCGCCAAAATTTCGTCAATCATTATGGTCGGAGAAATAGGTTATTCTTAAGGTAGATAAACGACTAATGGCGTCCAAATAACAAACTATTATTCAAAATATCTTCTCTTATAGTAGATTCTTAAATTCTTTCCAAGATATTGAATTTTCATCAATTAGGCTTTATTTTCATTGATTTAGCGTCATTTTTATTAATTTGGCAATATTTATATCAATTTGGCGATATTTCCGTCAATTTGGCAAGATTTAAAAAACTCACCAAGTTAGCAATATTCCGCCAAATTCGTCGCCAAAGTTTCGCCATGCATTGTGAATGCAGAAATAGGTTATTCTTATAGTAATAAACGATGAATGGCGTCAAATTAGAATTCTATTACCCAAAGTGTCTTCGCTCGTGAATGGAACGAGCTAGATTTACGGGAGTGCGGATAATAAATTTATCGCATAATATTACACATGAAAAGTGAACATATTTAAAGAAATTAATATTTTTTTATGAATTTTACGTGACTTTTTGATAAATTTATTTGAAAAATGCGCAATATCTCGAGAACGGTTCATGCTACCTTTCTAAAATTTATGTCAATCGTTTTCTAATGTCTCCACAGTCTTACTGATACACACATACACACAAACATATACACACACACATACACAGACATGCTCACACGCACACACACACACACATACACAGGTTACCTCAAAAACGTGTGATTCGTGTTCAGGGAAGTTTGAAACGTGCCCTTTCATCGAAAACATGAATTCTAATTTTCGATCCCGTCACAATGTTTTCCTTATACATTATATTATGTATATAATGAAAGTAATAAAACCAGTATTTCACAAAAAGATAGTCTAGAACACATTTTTGCTATGTAACAATTAAAATTTAGTACCTTTTTAAACATCCCACCCCCATAAAGATATGTTTTCTTTCATCTCCAAACTCTGTTGATGCACTTAAGAATAACTTTTTTGTGTGTGTGTTTTACATCAACCGTTTGACTCTTAGCAATGTGTTTTAGAAATAGAATGGTTTATCTTATCTGAAAGGTGATAATAGCTCTTGCTTTGATCTTATATTTACATCCTAAGAAATTGAATTTTTTAAAATATTGAAGCGGAACGAATTTCGAACGTAGCTTCCTTGAAACTGAATCAAATCTGTTTGTGTGCGAAAATTCCGTTGACATAGTAAAACACAACTGATTCGAATTAAATTGGGTACTTTTTAACTCAAGATTTATGTAAGAAATTCGTGATATTTTCTAACTTTATTGATACTGAATTTAAAAGGTTATCTTTTGGATTAAAACAGGATTGTTGGTGATGACGTTCAGAAATTAATTATCAGACTTAGCCAATATATTTTGAAAAATAAATATTTATGCTAAATAATGAATTATTGCTTCGTTTATTATGATTTACTGGATAATTTCAAATAAATTAAAGATATTCATGTCAGTGGGTATAGATAGACGAGCGAAGTTATTACATTTGTGTGCACGTCATTTAAATGTGTTCTTGTATTTTAAAGGTGTTTTCGTGATTAAAATATATTTGTTTTAACAGTTTATCTGATTATAAATTTGTTTAACTTTATACAGATTCTATAAACGTACGTGCTCTTTTGCATTATGATTTTTAGATAATGAAATTATTTTGTTTACACATTTAATTTCTTAATTGATTGTATATATATTTCTTTATTGATATATATATATATATATATATGTGTGTGTGTGTGTGTGTGTGTATTATTCGTATAATAGTTTTAATTTTAAAATATTCATAGTGTGCACGCACACTTCAAATGCGCCAGTCACTTACAGTCCAACTTTTTCACTAGTATTCCTTATATATGTATAATGTATAAGGAAAGTGTTGTGACAGGTTCGAAAATTCGAATTCGAGTTTTCGACGGGAGAGTGCGTTTCAAGCTTCCCTGGACACGAATCAAAAGTTTTTGAGATGATGTATGTGTGTGTTTGTGTGTGTTTGTGTGTGTGTGTGTGTATGTGTGTGTGTGTTAGAAGATATGCCCGAGTGTTAATAGAATGTTACCCGTATAATAATATGAGTCTCAAAAATATTTGCCAAAATAAAACAAATGACGTAATAAATTGAAAATATCAATAATCCCCGTCATCTTCATACCAAAAGGCCGTACTTGATTCCAATATATGCCAATATATGCCAAAATATATGCCAATATACCTGTATTACTTATATTCTCGTAGATTAGAAGATATACTCGTGCATTCCTAGAAGATTACTCGTACAACGTACAATATGCGTGTGTCAGCAATTTTTGCCGCAATAAAACAATGGCGTAATAACTTGAAAATATCAATAATCTCTGAATCAATAATCTCTGAAAATTTTAATAATAATAATGTTTAAACCTGATGACCGTAATTGATACCATCCAGTTAAAAATGCAATGGTAATGAAATTTATTTTATATACATATCTTTTTTATTCAAATCGGAAAAGATTTAATAAAAATTGTCTGTCGCATAAGCACATTGGATTTAAATCCGTTGCTAAGTGACATGATATCATTTGCTTCAAATAAATTGGTGGAAAAAATATCGTCTGAATAATGCTATCCCTATGGAAGGTTTGGCGACATTTTAAAAAACCGCCAAGCGGGAATGTAGAACTGACAGTCCCACTTGGCGACAAATTGACGAAACATCATCACAAGACTATCCCCTAACAAAACACAATCCATTTACTTTATTTAGCGCAATTTCATCAATTTCATGATATTTTTATGGATTTACAAACATTTATATCAATTTGGTGACATTTTAAAAATTCGCTAATTGTGTTAGTAAGTAGGACAGTTAAACTGACAAGCAAATGCAAACAAAACATCATTTCAGTACTCTCTTGTAAGAAAACAAATTAAATTTCAATAATTTGCGTCGTTTAAAAAAAATTGGCGACATTTCCGTCAATTTGGCAACGTTTAAAAACAGTTTGTAAGTTAGCGATATCCCGCCAAATTCGTAGCTCTAAATTTGCAGATCTGAATTAAACATCCTGATCGAGTTTGTATATACTAAATGAAAACACTAAAATTGTATTAGAAGATGTACCCGTTCTACTCTTTTTCTGTTTCAACAATCGGCTAAATTAATTTATTGGCTTAACACAATATATGATTTTATTAGCTGAATACAATATATAAGCTTGAAAGCACTTTTCCAAAATAAATGGAAGTGATATACGCAGTTCACAATTAATATAATTAAAAAGGAAAACCAATCAGTTCATTTATAAGATATATTTTTGTATCCTTTTATTCATTATTAAAAAAAATAATAATAAACATTAACAATTACATTTAAATTAAGTATTTTGATTGCCATTTTGGTTTCTTACTACTTTTCATTCTTGATTTAAAACTTCTGAAAAATAAACCATGGATAGATTTTTCCATTTCAATTCATGTTTCAAACATTCATGGTTTGTCTATCACTTTGAGGAATGGATTGTCCCGGAAGCTTTTCCGAATGGATCGCTTCGGAAGCTTTCACCGTCAAACACACACTCTGTTTCATTATAAGTAAAGATATTTTCTGGTACATGAATGTACGAATAGCTGCATTAAATGGTTGTTTTGTTTTCCATTATATAATCTGTGTGATAGCATGGGGTTTAAGTATAACTAAGATTACTAACTTCATTTTAAAATTATAATAGTTTTGATTTTTTTAGTTTTCTATTTTACTATTTGCCAGACTAGTTCTACCTAAAATTTGTGTGTTTCTGTGTTCTGATATAATTAAAAGAAATATTTTTATCAGTATTATGGGCTTTGTGAGACCAGAATATGTTCTCACATGTAGTGAGACATGTTTATGTGTAGATTTATGGTGTCTTTAAAGGCAAATAAAGCATTAGTCTGGCTGGCGCCGAATAAATGTGGTACGAATAATAAAATTTATGTTTAATTTAAACTATATTAATATTAATTGTTTATCTTTAATTTTAGTGATTATAAGTGCGTTGTGTTTAAGCAATAACCCTCCAATTATTTTAACTTAAGTGTGAGTCCTGTAAAGGAATTCATTAATCATTATTAAAAGATTAGACTATTTAAAACTTAAACAATATCCTTTATTAACAATATAACTACTTATTAACTTCCAATACATTATATTACTCTTAAAATAAACTGGGATGGAGACATGTGAGACTACTTGAACCAATATCTAAATATTCATTAACCGTTGGATTGTTGATGACACATACCTTGAGTTTTGGCCCTTGTTGGGAACCGTATTCGAATTCGTCTGTAGTTGTTCTCTCCATGTCATGATGATACTCTCACTACTTGAAATCTGCTACTCTTACGATGATACTTGTCGTCATCTTACTTGTTCATGTTGCTAAGTCAGAATGCTGATGCCTCTAAGTCATGGTTTCTCTAATACTCAAATCTTTCTATAACTGCTTCTAAGTCATCCTACTTGTTCATGTTCTGCTACTATCTATTACAAAATACCCATACTAATACTGCCGATAATACTAATACTATACTGCCGATTCTCGGATCCAACTTGAAGTCCACTCGGTGGGGGGGGTGGGGGGGAACTCCGCCTTACTTCTTCCATGGAACTGATTGGCCACCCCTCACCCAATGGCACGACTGCACTTTCAGTCCGGCCCAACTCTTATATGGCCTCCTACATTTACTGTCCCTTGACCTAAAAGTTCAAGTTCTCATAAAATTCGGCGCCAGCCAGACTAATGCTTTGTCTGCCTTTAAGGACACCATAAATCTACACATAAACTTGTCTCACTACATGTGAGAACATATTCTGGTCTCATAGGCTTTATTACCCTAAAAGAAATATATTTAATCAGATTAAAAATATGGTATATAGAGCATAATAATATTGATAATTATTTAAAATGTTCGCGCATAATGTTTATTTCTTTGCGATTCTCTAATTATATTTAAAATGTTCAAAATATGTGAATGCTCAAACCAAATAAACTATCAAAGGGTTTTCTTTACTTATGAAGTGTTATAACCCTATCTCTAAACGGTAATAAACAAACCCCTAAGCATGATATAGTATTAAATGTCACAATAACCCTTGATGTTCAAAATAACCTTTGCTTTTCTCTTGCCTGCCATTATAAACACTGCAATTGATTTTATCACTCCCGCGAAATTCGAGATATATTTTTCACATTTTTGAAACAATTTTTAAGTTTTAAGTTCATAAGTATTCTCCAATCGTATTTTTGCCCCCGGACTGTTTGTTGTTTCACTAAGAAAAATCAGTTTTTATATTTTGAACTGGCAGTCTGATCCTTTTATGATTTCAGTTCGAAGATTTATTTCTTCTCACAGGTGATAAAACACCTTTTCTTCAAACGTCCTTGTGAGAGTATGGTAATTTATTTTATAAATATGTATCTGTTATTTACATTTTTGATAGACACTATTGAAATTTTTGTTAAATCATTAATTTGAAGTATGGAAGCAAAATTTTTAACTCCAATTACATGTAATCACTAATGGTGTTGCAGTGGCAGATAGTGATTTCACGTTTACATTCCTTACAATACGTAATAAATGTAAAAATAAATTATCGTTATGGTGTTAAAGATTTAACTTTTAGATTTTGATAAATTAACGCGTTTTGAGTAACTATGAATACTAATCAACTACTTTATACCCATGCATGCATATTAGTCTGCAAAACTTTAGGCATAGTAATGCCGAAATAAATTTAAATTAAATTTAGTTTGATTATTTTAACTGGTTAGTCATCTTGAAAAGCTACTTTATTTCCTTGCGTGTTGTACCAAGGGTAGGGATATAATTTAAGTAACATTTCCTTCATGAAATTGAAATAAAAATCATTATGCAAATAGTATTTTACAAACCGATTAAAAATTGTTAGTTAAATTGTAATATATTTTTTTCAGAAGCAAATGACATCATTTATAAATCACTAATATGCGTCGCTATTAAAATATTCATTTTTTGTATATAAAATGAAGTAAAAATTTACCAGTATTATTAAACGAGTAAATGTTTAGTAAATACTTCTAGAAATATACTACCCGATGCAGAAAATGCAACACCATGAAAGAGCGAATAGAGTGTGATGATGAAGGACACACAGTCAGAGATGGCATATATAAATAAGTGATGATAATTCCAGTAGAATAATACGAAACAATAATGTCATAGACAGGGTGATCAGTAGGCTGTAGGACTACATCCTGCGGTGGTCCAAGCAGCAACATTTTGAAAAACAGATACAATGGGCATGCGTATAGTTTTCTGAGAGATAGATGACCACCTTCATTCATCTTCGACAGGTTGTCCTTTGTTTGAGGCCGGGGCAGGGCTGTTAAACTGCGACCAATTACGTCCCATAAATGCTCGATGGATGAGAAATCTGGAGACAGCCGAGGTTAAGGAAGCACCTGGATACTTTTCAAGGCTTGTCTTCTGATGTTTGCCGTGTGCGATCGCGCGTTATCTTGCTGGAAAACAGCATTTTTCAACCGTTGAAGGAAAGGCAGTGCAACTGGCTGTAGAACCTCATCCACATATCGCCGTGCCGCCATTGTGCCTCTGATACGAACCGAAGGTGACCGGCTATCGAAACCGGCGGCACCACAATTATGATGCCGCGTTGTTGAACAGTATCGAGTTCAACAGTCGCAGCAGGATTGGATATATTTCCACGTCCAGACTCTCACACGGCGACTGCCATTCGACAAACAGAACAGAGAATCGTCGCTGAACACTACCCTGTCCCATTCAGTCGTTCAAGAGACTCGGGTTCGACACCACTGCAATATCTGACGCTGGTGTCTTGTCGGCAATGGCAGTCTTTGTAAAAGACGGTTTGAGTGCAAGCCTCTTTCGGCCAATCGTCGAGAAACTGTTCCCGCTGATATTGGAACATCCAATGTACCCGCAAATTCTGTAGCATGCCGAAAGTCGTCGGCACCGTTTGCCTTCGAATGCTTCGATCAACGCGTGCTAAAATACGTCTGGATGAACCTTTATCAGGCATCTCTTCAGAAACAGTGCCTTCTGAAACGAAATACAGCTCGGAAAACTGTTGGCACATCTGACGTTTCCAACCATTTTATCCCTCCCTCTAATCATATGACATATTTTCATTTTCAATCATTTGCACACATCGGCTAGCTGCGTTTGTCTCGCAATTTGCATAATTATACGGCCAAAACTTCATGGTGTTGCATTTTCCATGTCGGGTAGTGTATATAGACATAAAGGACGTTCTCGAGATATTAAAAAAATATTTTTACTGTGCGAAGCGTTATATTTCTCAAATTAGAAAATATATTTAAATCAATGTGGATATTTTTATTGATTAATTGGTAGTAATAAAGTGCCTTTTATTTCCTAGTTAGCTTGATCGATTTATTGAAAGAGTTCGAATATTTTCTGTAAACTAAAATAAATTTTATTCCAAGATTTAAGGAAAGTTGTATGCTGCATACATCATAGGTTGTTGAAAAGTTTAGTGCATTCCAATATCTGTTTTCAGCGTTTTATCACCCTTTATAAATACACCGTTGTGTGTTAATTTGGGATGATAATCCTGGAATCTTAGTTGAGAAAATTGATAACAAAATATTGGATTATGTATATAAGAAATGCTAAACTCCCAGGATTTATCGTAGACATTTTATGAAAAGTATTTTCCTGTAATGCAATTATATTGATATTGTTATAGCGAGCTATCTTCAGTGTAATGAAGCGAAACACGTTCAGAATAGTATTTAAATTTTAAAAATAAGTTAAAAACATTGTATATTATTCAAATGCATTTTAATTAAAATCGGTTATCCTCATTCAAATAAATTAAAACAATTATTTTGAATTTCTTTTAATTTTAATTGGTTATCTTCACGAGAAGTAAATTATGACAATTATTTCAATTTCTTTTTCATTTTTATTGGTTATCCACATGCAAAATAAATTAGAACAATTATTTTAATTTTTTTCCATTTTAATCAGTTAGTCTCATACATATAAATTTAAACAATTATTTAAATGTATTTTTCTTTTAATTTTACTCAAGTGAAACATATTTAAACAATTATTTAAAATTTATTTTTATTTTAATCGGTTACCCTTATGTAAAATAAACAAAAGCAATTATTTAAATATTTTAGGATATATTTTTAACTGTTATGACTGGCTTATTAAATGAACTTAATGATCAAACAATACATGTTTGACGCTGAATATTGTCTTATTTGATAATGGTGTAATGCCTACGGCGACAAATGAAATAGCAATTTTGCACAATAGGCACCATAATAAATATAATTTTTTAAAAAACAGAAATGACTTGAATTATTTTTGAAAGTTAAAAGCAATAGCTGGTTTCATTAAATATATGCAATTGTTTTGCATTTATTAACTTAAGATGTTATTCATAAAATTCTACATCTGGATTGTTAAATATTAACTAGATATATTTAAATAATCTGCCCTTGTGCATTTTATCAAAATATCTTTTATTTCAAATGCATTATTGGAAAACATTCTATAAGCTTTAATCATATGGTCTGACAGAAGCAATGTACAGTACAGCATATAATACTGTAACAATATAATACAGCATATAATACAGCAACAATATGATATAGCATATAATACAACATATAATACAGAAATAATATAATACAGCAACATTATATTTATCTGTTTATTGCTTTCGTTAGGTTTCACAATGTTTTAATATCATTTTTTGCGATCCTTTTCAGTTATCTTTGAAAATGTTCTACAACAAATATCCTTTTCTAAATATTTTTTCATATAAACTTGTTAATTCAATATTTGCATTTGTTAATGGAATTCGATTTCAGTGATTTAAGGCAGTCAACTTCCTTCATTGTGAATTATTTTTTGGTGGGTTTGTGCGGTTATATTAAAAATACTACAACCTGTTTAAAGCACATTGAATAGTGTTTTTCTATTACGTCCTCAGGGTAAAACAAATATAGCTGCAAGTGTTTTATTGCTTGTATATGCAAATACAAATTGTTCCTGCGGGTGCTGTAACTCTTGTTCATTTACCTTTTTATAGTATTTCGTTAGGTTGCACAATGTTTTAATAGCATTTTGTGTGATCCGTTTCAGTTAAAAAACCAAAACATGTACCTATTATCTTCCAAAAAGATTAGAATATATTTTTTGAAATGTATGGTTGGTTAGTTGTTGTAGTGTCCACAAAAAGTCAGATTGGTTCAAGTACAGAGATTGCTTTGAGGATCTTGTCAGAGTAGAGTTTTTCCCGAGTCTATAGCGATGATCTTGTCAGAGTCTATAGCGAGGATCTTGTCAGAGTCTATAGCAAGGATCTTGTCAGAGTAGAGTTTTTCCCGTTGAAATTCATACACGTTCTGTAATGTATAGCAGATTCGAATGAACAGTATATGTAACGCACAATGTATGAAGTTTAATAGAGAATCGCATTATATTTGATGTATCTTTAAAAGTGTTCTATTATGAAAATGTTCGAAAATGTTCGAGATTAGAATAGATGTTTCGTAATGTATAACATAGTGGAATAATAGTATATGTAATAAAACGTTTAATACAGAATTACATTATAAAGAGATGTTGATTGTGTACATTTTAAAGAATTTAATTAACTATCATATTAAATATCATATTAACTAACTTTCATATTAACTAACTTTCATATTAACTACAATTAATAATCAATTTATATTTTTCATAGATATCAGTAGTTGTATAATATGCAAATTCTTTTTTTGACGTTGATGGATTAAAAATTATTGACTACATAGTCTTGGAATACTGTTTAGGGTGTTAAAGCGGGATTAGATTGGCCATAAGAGTCATCTAGCAAACGCTTAGTGGGCCATTTCAACATTTTGGTATTGAGCCGTTGGTGTCAAGGTATTTCTGTTCAACAGTTTAAACAAAATTACTGAGAATTGAGAAATACTGCACGAGCTGAGCGATGGAGTCTGCATGCGCAATAAGCGGGCGCAAAACTAAATATTATCAGAGAATTTGCAGTACAATTGCTCGAAGGACTTCCAATTTGCTTCCAAATCCAAAATGCCCATTTGTTTTTTCAGAGTATAGAATAAATGAAGTAATTTTAACTGCTGATGACGTCACTGGCACTACACTCAGGCCAGTGAAGTCTAAGAGTAACATTTTAAACAGTTAAGAGCACTAAAATCTGGTTTAGAGACTTAATCAGAAAACTGGATTGTTGAACAAACTTTCAGTTTTTTCACTGTGTAAGTAGGTTAAAGATATACGCACGGTTAAAGATATAAACATATTATATAGATATAAAAGTATGCTTGTTTATAATAAAATAGAAAATTCTTCTGACAAGCAAATTGCTTCTGCTATTAAAAAATTGCATTTGTTTGCATTCATGTTTTTATATTAATAATTCATATAATTATAATCTTCCATGGAATGTTAATAGAAATATTGGACCCCCCTCCTTCCGAAATTGATTAAAATGTTTAGATTTATACGCCTAAGACTATGCACAACTCTACATACCTTAGAAGTCAAAGTGGACTGCCCTGAATTGAAATACCAGGTCTTCTCCCTCTCCCCAGTCTGGTTCTCAACAATAACAATATGCTATTAATTGTTAAAATTGTTGTTGAATTTAAAGCATTTTTCAAGTACACAGTTCACCGGATTATTAGTTTCACCATCTATTTTTGCAATGGAAAATGTCCCTAATCTGTCTTTGATATATATCACAAATTGCTTCAAATTTTTCATTTCATTTTATAGCATTAATAAAAAGTTACAGGACATTGAATTAAGTTTTAAAATAAAGTGCTGTTGTTATTTTACATCTCAATGAAATACATATATATATATATAAATATATATATATATTTTCCAAAAAGAAATTAAGTACAGAAAAGCAAAAGATGAATGTGAAAAACGAAAAGTATCACAAGTGGCCGGGGGGAGTTGTGACCCCCACTCTCCGGTTAAGCAATGCTTTGTGCCATGGCGACACTCCCGGAAGCCGATACTTATACATGGAATGGCCTTAATGCCATCAATTACCGAACAGCAAAAACCCACAGCATAAATTCAAAAACTCAATTGAGTTTGCTTTACCATTGCTTAACCGGAGAGTGGGGGTCACAACTCCCCCCGGCCACTTGTTGTTGTTGTTGAAACCCAGACCGTCCGACCTACCAGAAAGGTCCCCGGCCACTTGTGATACTTTTCGTTTTTCACATTCATCTTTTGCTTTTCTGTACTTAAGAATTTCTTTTTGGAAAATATATTTGTAAATGTGTACAAGGGCAGCTTAGCGCCATGTTTGCATATTTTACGTATGAGAAATTTTTTGCATGTAGCTATCTCAGATTACTTTACATTTGTAAATTATATATATATATATGTGTGTGTGTGTATATGTATATATATATATATAAAGATCAAGTACTGAAAGGTTCGAGTTTTACACTGGTAAACACTATGTTTGTATCATAATTTAGTTGTTCAGAATTATATACAAAAACAATGATTGTCAAATCTAAGTGATGAAGCAGTATTAGAGAAAATTGCATAGACGGATTCTTGACTGCAGTGCGTGATAAAAAAAAATTGGGGAGACAGAAAACCGGGGATTACTTTTTTTCATATTTCTCTTCACCGCAGGTATTTCCTTTCAGTTTCATTTTCAATGGAAGAATTTCTGACGTAGGTAGACGGTGAAAGATTCGTCTCTCCTGAATATTCCGACTAGCGCTTAGAATAGCACTGCACCAGATGAAACGGAAATAATTTATTTATTTACACAGAAAATATTTTATACATTTTTTTCGGGCAAAATATATATAATTGAAATAAAAGTAATTTGATCGTAAATAATTTGGATAGCGGCTATTTCCCTTGTCTCCCCTGATGCTTCTCTACTGCTTGAATACCCTCTCGAGCAAAAGGCAAGCAAGAAGGACTACAAATTAGGAAGATAATACAAAGTTATGTTCATCCTCAATCTAATGCGTTTTTATTTTCCCAGACTCTCCACAAGCACCCCCGGTGATCTAATAAATTGAATTTTTGCATGCTTATAGTATCGAAAATGGAACAGATTTTACTGGAGCCGGAAATTCGATAACGCCTTGGGGGAGGAGAAAATGGACCATCGGGAAGTTTTTACAGAAACCTAAGAATTCTACATTACATGCGAGACTGAATCTTCGCATACTTATAGTATCGACAGCAAGACAGAACTAACGGAAACCTGAATTTCGATTTTTTTCAACAAGGGTGGATAAAATAGATGCGGGAAAGGGGGGGGGGGTCGAAAAGCCCAATCCTCCCAAATACAGCTATGTGACCTAGAAGGTTGAAACTTAGCAAACTTATAATAGTATTTTCTGTTGGCCAGAGACTAGCAGAGGCGTTTGTAATTAAGGCTATTGTTTTCCACGCTAAGCATCATACAGTTTTAAACAATAGCAACATATTAAAAAAATGTGACTTAATTTTTAAGTGTCTCAATTTTGCCTTAAAATGTGACTTAATTTTTCCTCTGTCTTTGAGAGGCTTAAACATCTTTATATTTTTAGTACTTTTCACGAAACAAAAGGTTTGCATTTTGAGTATTTTTCTGAACGAAATATCACAATTTTCTCATCATGAGAAAAATGTTTAGAGCACTAAGAATATTATGCATTGTGACATTGTGTGTGTAAAATATATTTTATAACACCCTTTGAATACTATATATTCGAAATATAAATCACATAAATAAACAAAATATTTTTAGCAGTTTTTCTATTTCTTTTTGTTTTACTGCTATTTCCGAGTTTTTAAAACATGGCAAATTACATTTCCAAGTAAAACTGGATGTACACTAAAACCCAATTGTCTGTTACGTCAAGTACAAAGTAACGTTTTTCTTTCAGAGTAATGAAACTACTTAAGAAACTTCCAGAGATGAAATATCGGGTGTAAATAGAATCTCCCAAGAAAGTATTTGAAGATCCTTTCAAAGGAACTAAATGTCATCGAAGCAACTAATTAAAAGGATTCTATTAACATGTTATATTCAAATGAGAATTGTACAACAAATACCTGGTATAACCAGAACATGGAACTTTCAAGTAGATAACCCGTGTATATTTAGTTGTTATACAGTAGTCTCATTTATCCGGATTTCGTCGATCGCAATTACTTATCATCTGCAGTGGAGTCAGTTGTTTTTTCAATTTAGTAAATATTTTAATTTTCAGAGAAAAAAATAATTAGCGAATTTTGCATCGGTTTAAAATATGCCAACTTATCTTTTTTGCAAGTACATATTTTTTGAAGAATATATTGCAGTATGTTCAGAAATCATGGAAAGCAAATGTAATTTAAGATTACTATTACTTGATACTAGAAGTTGTACCCCGCGTTGCTAAAAATTTAAAGCAGGGAGTTTTAGAATTCATTCATTCCATTTCTTAAAAGGCGTAGTCGCCCACTGTATGGGTACACTCGTGGCTGTGTCCCCCTCCTTAAGTACTATGCCTTAAATAAGTGCCTAAACGTGCTAGATCCGCTGTATGGACGCATTACGACATTGGATATAATATATTTCTAGATGCCAATGAGTCGTTCTGTTCTGGCAATCGTGGTTTCTACCAAACGGGCCCCAACAATAAGACAGTTTTCAAACGGAGATAAATCTGTCGCTTTCCCCATTTCGCTGTATTTCTCTCGGAACACACACATTATTATATAGCATTATTATAGCTGTGTTGAGATCATGTGTACCTCTCACAACCAACTTAATTTGCATACATCCGTATGTGACTTACATTTGCACATATGTTCACAGGCTTCTATTTCAGTGGGCGGTGTGTGTAGTTTTTGCTTTACTAGTTACTAACGACAGAGAGGAGAATTGAAGATTACAGTGGGCTCTAAATATGGAAATTGGCTAGCACATAGAAAATGCATTAATGAATATTTTAGTTGCGTAAACATAGTTTGAGTATTGTGATAAAAGACATAGTGTACAGTGTGTGTCACTAATTTCGGAAATATCTTAGTGAATATATGATTTATATCAATAAATGATAAAATCAAAACTTTGAGTTTAAGAGTAACAACTATTGTTAACTTTATATTACACTAGTTAAAATTATATTAATATGAATTACATTAATGCAATTATCTACAAAAATTAGTTATCTACAAAAACGTTCTGTAAAGTTATAATTTTGTGTTTTTTTTCAAACTTGCGTGATTGGTACATGTGTATTTTCCCCCCACAAATAAGTCGTAGCCAAATGAAATGATGACCAACCAATTATGACGTATATGGCACTCTCAGTATGTAATGGCTTACGCCCAATTCAAATTCGTGAACGTAAACAAGGGTTGCTCAGATATAACTTATACAAAGTAAAAAAAAACTATTTGCAATTTAAACTAAATCAACAATTTAAATTTTACAATGTAAATGATTTAAGAAAAATAAAGTTTTTCATTAAATTATCGAAAAATGAACAGACTATTTTGGAAATTTAAAACTATAAAGAGTAAACAAAGGACTTTAGAATTCAAAATACTGAAAAATAAAGTCATTGAGTTATTAATTGAGAAAGAGTAAACAAGCTATTTCAGAAATTTAAGATTTTTTCATGACTGCACTGCATTATTGAAATGAGCTAATGTTGCTATGCAATTAATGTATTTAAACTTGCATTTCAATTGATTCGTATGCATTTTGTGTTGTCACATTCTTCTGGCAACCATATACGTTCATATCAAATAAAAATATTGTTTCAAAATGTTTTTTAAGTTCGCCAAAGGTAGTCTGTAAATTACACAATTACCAAGTGATAAAAATTAGTATTTACTTCAGTGTTATGTGCTTTATCAAATGTCATAAAATATGTCCATTTAATCATCAAGATAATGACAAAACAATAATTATAAGCTTTTACATTTTACACGTGCATAACTTTACTTGTTTTCAGATTCCCAAATTACTTTCAAAACATGTATGACGTACATAGGAGAAGTGAATAATGAGGCTAAATAAACTATCAAAAGCAATATAAATCCATTATACATCCTTCTTGATACAACCTTCTTGAAAGAAAGATGGAAATTAGGAAATATCAACTGTTATATCATGTAATATAGTTTGTATGGGTTCTTTATTTTCTTAGCTTCACTTCATCTAATTAACAAGATTAAATTAATCTGAAAATAAATTCAACCTGAAGCAAAATTCAATCTGAAATAGAAATCCAATCTAAAATAAATATCAATTGTGAAAAACAAAACAATCTACACCTAACTATCACGACTGCACGAATAGATCACAACACTTTATAAATTCACCATATTACCAACCAGCTTCAATGGAGAAATCAAAACACATAAATTATATACAACATATGAAATATGAATATTAAGCACTATTAAAGTACAAATAATATACCAATACTATCCAGACAAAATCACTTTACAAAATCAACAATTTAACATACTATATCATCAAATATCTTTACTCTACTGGACTATATACTGAATCTCAATTTACGAAATAGAACAATTACTCACATTCCCTTCGATGAAAACTCATTTTTTCTGCCCCGTTCTTCAAACTCAGTCTAATAGGACGAGAATTCTAGCATGCCTGGTAAAAGTAGACTTGGCTGATTCTGAGAATATACTTCTTGAATGAACAATCTAACCAAGGATATTATAATATATTTTTACTCTACTGAACTACATACTGAACTGCATTCCAATTTACAAAATAGAACAATTACTTACATTCCCTTCGACGAAAGTTCCTTTTATTTGTCTTGTCCTTCATACTCAGTCTGACAGGACACGAATTCTAACATGCCTTCTAAAAGTATACTTGGCTGATCGTGAAAATATGCTTCTTGAATCAACAATCTAACCAACTAATCATAATATATTTTTAGTTTACTGGACTATGAACTGAACTTAATTCCAATGTGAAAAATAGAACAATTATTTACATTCCGTTCGACGAAAGCGCCTTTTATTTGATCATCCTTTAAACTCAGTCTGTCAGGAAGCGAATTTTAACATGCTTGCAAGAGTAGACTCCGGCTGATCGCGAGGATGTGCTTCTTGAGTAATGAATTTGACAAGCATAGGACATAAATTAAAATCAGGAAAAGGTTAAATTAGAATAAATATTAGTAAATTATATTAAAAATATTATAGATCATTTCAAGCTGATGAAATATAACTGCAAAGGATAGTTGTATATGATTAGAATAAAAATTACTATAAATCCTCAAAAGCTGATGAAATACAACTGCAAAGGATAGTTGTATATGATTAGAATAGACATTACTGTGAATCCTATAAATCTGATGAAATACAACAAACTGCAGGGAATAGGTGTGTATGATGCTGCAGTGCTTTTGTACTTTCCCTATATATATAGTATCATATATAAGGAAATATTGTGATAGGGTAGAAAATTTGAATTCGAATTCTCGACGAATGAACGGGTTTTAAGCATCCCTGAACTGGAATAAATAGAACATTTGAGATGACGCCTGTGTGTGTGTGCAACTGTTTGAATCTTGGGACTCGATATCTTAGGTACGAATGAAAAGCGTTGAAAATAATTAGGTACGATTATTACAATCAGTGAATACTGGGGTCCTATTGATTCTAAATGTAATCTAATGTAAAGAAGACCCCCCATCCACTTCTTTTTGAATGAATTTTTGAAAACAATCATTGTCAAGTCAGAATCTTTATTAATGATATGTAAATAATTATTTCCGACGTAATTTGTCATTAGAAAATGAATGCTATAAACTTTAGAACTCTAACATAAACCGCTCTCGAAATATTGTACGATATGGAATGACTTTTAATAACAATTCATTAAAAATTAGACCCTCCATTACTGTTAAATAACACTCGTTTCAGAGGTAATGTTTTATTAGAAGGCGAGTAAAATCAATTTTAGAACTCTGGCATATCTCGTTATTGTGATAGTACATCTTTTTCAAGCAAATTTTTAAAAATGACATGCAATTAAAAAGTAGTAAATACCATTCTATGAGTTAGCTTTACATATTCAATATTATGCAACTAATCTGCTAATATAATTTCCGTGGATCAAGTTCATTGCATTCCCAAGACAAGAAATATTTGGCACTAGTTTTGTATTTTAACGCCTATGAATTCGCCCCAAATCACTTATTTCATGGTATATTAACCAGTTAATCACATTTTGATGAGGATTTTGCACGTGTGTATGAATAAGCCACATTTTTTGAACTCGTAAATTGCCAAAAGCGTCCCATTTCAATTTACTCAGTGTTAATTTAATGCCAAAAATATTGTTCTGCAGATATATTACACCATTTTAATTTATGTGGTGTTAATTCAATGCCAAATACATTGTGCTGTAGATCTATTACACCATTTCAATTTATGCAGTGCTAATTCAGCGTCGAAAACATTGTGCTGCAGATCATGTACACCATTTCAATTCACCCAGTGTTAATTCAATAACAAAAACATTGTGCTGTAGCTCTATTAAACATTTTCAATTTATGCAGTGCTAATTCAACGCCAAAAACATTGTACTGTTATTTTGTGTTAAAGAAGTAAAGCCATTGTATTATGCAGAGAAAGTTAGGTGCTGCCCAAGTCAGATTTATTCATGATCAAGAGTCGGCATAATGTTATTAAAATAATTGCAGCCATCTAAGTTTTGTATGTGTACATCAATCAACGGAGTACCATATATTTGTATTTTACCAGGCAAAAATTACAATCACTGTTATCAAAATCAACTATCTTTTCCATAGTAACTGGTGTTTTCCTGTTTCTAAAAGACTTCAAAGAGAAGTTTTAGTATTTAATGTCACAAAAATTCCCAAAGGTTCTTAATCATCTTTCTTTAATCCTTGTATGATATCATAAACATAAAGTTCAAAAGTACCTCGTTAGAAATGAGAAAAAAAATCTAAACTTCTCAAGTTTATGCGTACTCTCCATGCGTGGGATGCAGTGTTTTTGCCTCCGGACTGATGGCTGATACACTTGAGGAAATCTATTTTAATGTTTTGAACTGCCTGTCTGATCTTTTATGATTTTGCTTTGAAGATAAACTTTTTGCTTCACCTCATAGGTGATAAAACACTTTTACTCTTCTAACTTTCTTGTAATAGTTTAACAGTTTATTTTTAAAATATCTGCCTTTTTATTTAAATTCTCAATAGAGATGTAAAGGTTTTCTATGAATCATTAAAATCAAGGCTAGAACCGAAGGGTTTTAACAGCCTTAATTTTTACTTTTGACTTCGCAGTACTTGAAGATAAAATATTAAATCAGTTTTTATTTTTATTTTTGTTGCAGTAAATATTATATGAAAAGGAAAAGCACTGCGATAGGGTAAAATGGCTCTAAGATTTTTATGGATTTATACGCTTTGAGCATCGCAGAATATGAATCAATAACTTTTTAAAGATATCTGTGTATCTGCCTGTGTAGCGGTGTACATAATGACGCTCTATTAAATAATGACGCTCTATAGCTCAAAAAACATAAAATACGAAGTATGCATTGAACGTGTTTTAGAATTTAACATTGTAAAAACTCTTCATTGTTCGTAATTAAATTCTATTTTTATTTTATACCTTGCTAAGAATAAGATCAAACACACTGTTGCAATAAAATGAGGAGCTTTTTTAATGTTATTTTTGGTCTTTATAAGATTTTCCAGTTTCTAGAGGTTTCTCTATCACGGAGAAGCATTTTTGCTTCCGAATTTTATTTTATTACTGTTAAAAATATCTTGTTTGAAATTCTAAGCTTTTAGTTATTATATAATAGATTAAAAGGTTTTCTTTTAATCTATTAACAATACTTTTATATAAGTATCGAACTTTTATATACTTTTATATAAGTAATCGAAAACAATACTTTTATATAAGTATCCACACACGTTTCTGCCGAAAGTATCTATGTAATAATTATCTAACGTACTTGTATCGATTGAGAGCTTTCTGAAGGTATTGGTTTTCTAGAAAACTGAAACTTTTTCCACTTTTAGTATCAACCAGTTGACAGTAACTGACGAAGCTTGATTTTCCACTTCCTTCCCAGGGGTCAAGAAAAAAGGTTTTTTCAAGAAGGCTTTCCAGACACTCCGGACCCTCCAGAAGCTATCCGGTAGGGGGTAGGACAGCCCAGTGGTGAGCGCGCAGGGATTGCATTCGGTTTACCCAATTATAGTATCAATCAGTCGACAGGACCTGACGGAGTCAGATTTTCCACTTCCTTCCCAGGGGTGTAGAAAATAGGGTTTTCCAAGAAGGTTTTCCATACACTCCATACACCCCATAAACTATGTGGTAGGGGGTAGGACGGACCAGTGGTGAGCGCGCAGGGATTGCATTCGAACGACCCAATTATAGTATCAACCAATCGACAGGACCTGAAGGTGCCAGATTTTCCGTTTCTTTCCCAGGGGTGTAGAAAATAAGGTTTCTCAAGAAGGCTTTTCAGACACTCCAGAAGCTATTCGGTAGGGGTAGGACAGCCCAGTGGTGTGAGCGCGCAGGGATTGCATTCGGACGACCCAATTATAGTATCAACCAGTCGACAGTACCTGACGGAGCTAGATTTTTCATTTCCTTCCCAGGGGTGGAGTAAATAAGGTTCTTCAAGAAGGCTTTCCAGGCACGCTATACACTCTAGAATCTATCCGGCAGGGGGAAGGACAGCCCAGTGGTGAGCGCGCAGGGATTACATTCGGCCGACGACCCAATTATAGTATGAACCAGTCGACAAGACCTGACGGAGCCAGATTTTCTATTTCCTTCCCAGGGTTGTAGAAAATAAGGGTATTCAAGAAGTATTTCCAGACACTTCAGACACCCCAGAAACTATTCGGCAGGGGGTAGGATAACCAAGTGGTGAGCGGTCAGGGATTACATTCGGACGATCCAATTATAGTATCAATTAGTCGACAGGACCTGACGGAGCCAGATTTTCCATTTCTTTCCCAGGAGTGCAGAAAATAAGGTTTTTCAAGAAGGTTTTCCAGACACTCCAAAAGCTAACCGGTAGTGGGTAGGACAGACCAGTGGTGAGCAAGCAGGAATTACTTTCGGACGACCCAATTATAGTATCAACCCGTCGACAGGACCTGACGGAGCCAGATTTTTCATTTCCTTCCCAGGGAGGTAGACAATAAGGATTTTCAAGAAGGTTTTCCAGACACTCCATACACTCTAGAAGCTATCCGGTAGGGGGTAGGACAGCCCAGTGGTGAGTGCGAAGGGATTACATTCTGACGACCCAATTACAGTATCAACTAGTCGACAAGACCTGACTGAGCCAGATTTTCTATTTCCTTCCCAGGGTTGTAGAAAATAAGGGTATTCAAGAAGGATTTCCAGACACTCCAGAAGCTGTCCGGTAAGGGGTAGGATAACCCATTGGTGAGCGCGCAGGGTTTGTATTCGGACGACTCAATTATTGTATCAACCAGTCGACAGGACCTGACGGAGCCAGATTTTCCATTTCCTTCCCAGGTATGAAGATAATACGGTTCTTCAAGAAGGTTTTCCAGACACTCTATACACTCCTGAAGCTATCCGCTAGGGCGTGGAACAGCCCAGTGGTGATCACGCAGGGATTGCATTCGGACGACCCAATTATAGTATAAACCAGTTGATAGGACCTGACGGAGCCAAATTTTCTATTTCCTTCCCAAGGGTGTAGCAAATAAGGGTATTCATAGAAGGATTTCCAGACACTCCCGAAGCTGTCCGGTAAGGGGTAGGATAACCCAGTGGTGAACGCGCAGGGATCGCATTCGGAAGACCCAATTATTATATCAACTAGTCGACAGGACCTGACGGAGCCAGATTTTCCATTCCTTCCCAGGTATGTAGAAAATACGGTTCTTCAAGAATGTTTTCCAGAAACTACATACACTCCTGAAGCTATCCGCTAGGGAGTAGGACAGCCCAGTGGAGAGCGCGCAGGGATTGCATTCAGACGACCCAGTTTTAGTATAAACCAGTTGACAGGACCTGGCGGAGCCAGCTTTTCCATTCCCTTCCCAGGGGTGTAGAAAATAAGGTTTTTCAAGAATGCTTACCAGACACTCCAGAAGCTATCCGGTAGGGAATGGGAGAGCCCAGTGTTTAGTGTGCAGGAATTGCACACGGGCGACCCACGTATATACACTCCCCACTTATATTACACTCCCCCATAGGATACTTTAAGATTAAGGTAGATTAGCAAAGTAAAGAGCCAAAAAGTGAGTGTATGTAACTGTAAAAAAACGTCGGAAAATACAAATTCCGAAAAAGACCAGCCACTCAAAATATCACACCACCAGCACAGCGCCAGAGGATCTATGCTATTAGGCAAAAAATCACAAACCACAATAGAAATGTGGATCTGGGGATCTCTAACCTCAAACAAAATCTTATCGAACACAGAGGAAAAAAGAAGCTATCCACCTTGAAGAATGGAAGACTAGACTTGAATCAACAGCGACCGATGGAAACGAAATGGAAGAGCATGATGACAATCCCGGAAAACCGCCCATCCCAGACAGGGTTTCGACGAAGAATTGAAAAGCTAGAATGGAACCCACAGCGACCTAGGGAACAGGCATAGAAAGATAGACAAAAGGCATTGAAAGAAAGGATTGCAAGACCCAGATATGCAATGATTTCGCCGCAAATTTGCAAATTAAACTATAAGTAATTTTGTAAGTATATAAAGTTATATTTGTAAATATGTAAAAAGGTGTTAAATAGCACATCGTTAAAATACTTCGTTTCAACCCATTGCATAATGAATGTTTAGAAAACGTAAAATTAAAGATCATAAATCAAGTTCGTCGACAAGCACTAATTGTTATAGATGGCGACTTTTTGTAAAATAAATATAAAATTAAGTGCCTTTGTTTCACGTGTCAACGTGCGTCACGAAACAAAAGCACGTTTTATTAACGTGCTTTTAATTCAACAATTGAATGTAAAGGTAGTAAATATTATAACAAAGAAATGAGATGTAGAAACGTGTATATATATGTATTTATAGATAAATTATGTAATAAGAATTGCAATTGATGCAAGTGTAATTTGAGTTCTGCTGAAGGTATGAAAGCAAATCTATTTTATGGGTCTTTATTTTTTTATGTTGCATGATATGATGGGTAGAGGAACATGGAGGAAAGACCGCGCATTTAAGAAATTGTGCTGTTCAGGTTAAACTTAAAGAAAGTTAGACAACAGGATTTCCAGTTGTGTGCATCACAAAGATTTCCACATCATATGGGGGTTGAAATAGGTGAGCAAATGCTTTTTTATGATCGAAGTCATATGAGGTAGAATTTTTTTGTGCAATGATATAATCATAAAAATGTCTTCTTCAACAAAGTAAATATAGATAAGGACTAATGGCGTAAAAATAAATGGACAACAGAGAGGTTCGTAGGTTTTTATTATACAAAAAATGCTTGACAAATTAATAAAAGAGTTAATTTTTAGCTGTGGACATGGTTAAAAAACAATACTTGTCAAATTGATGCTTGTTGTACAAATTGTGATTTCAGTGCAAAAGGAAATGTATATGCTGTACGAATATCATTTGCCTTGTCGGATGGTGAAAATTTCTTGACCCAATGTTAAATTAGATGAAAAGGGTTTAGAGTCTTTTTCTATAAACAGGTTGTATTGTCCCTTGTTTCAGTGCCAAATTTTTTAGAAGTGATCGCAAGGTGTCTAAAAGCTATGACGAAAGACTCCGTTGCTTAGAGTGGCGATGCAAAAATGCCATGCCTATCGTAGGCTCTCCACTCCATATTTAACACTTTACAACGTAGGTGAAAAGTGTTTATGACTTTGTTCATTCTGTCTGTCTGTCTGTCCTTACGCACGACAATTTCGATAAAAATGATTTTATCACAATGAAATTTTATTATGTTGTTGAGACGGTGTGCGCGCACACCGTGACGGTGGATGAAAATTAATTATACCCAGCAATAAATTTTGGGTTGAACCCGGGTTGAAAAAATGAAATACATTGAACCCTGTGGGTCCTAATTTTCAAACATGTTTAAGCGAATTGAAAATTTCGAAGTGTTTCGAAAATATTAGTAAATATTCAAATGATTCGCCTATATACCAAACATTAAGCCTCTATCACGTTTCAAAAGGGGCGTTTCTCCTTTATTTCGAAAATCGAATATTTTGGTGTGCGGCACCCCTTTAGAAAATATTGGAAAACTAAAATTGTACACTTTCTTCCTTCCAAACTATCTACCCGTACACCAAGTTTGAAATTTCTATCTCATTCAGAAGCATGTTTTTTTATCAATTCACCTTTCGAACGGTTTCCTCTGGAGCACCCCCTTAAATTAATATTTTTTAAAAACTATTTTCGATTTGGGTGTTTTCATCAAATGATTAGTCCATATACCAAATTTCAAGCCTCTATCAAATTTTAAAGGAGCCGTTTTTCATTTATTCGGAAAATCGAAATTTTTGGTGTATATCGATTTATTGTATGTATTTTGGTGTAGCAAATATTGGATATCGGGAATTGCACACTTTCTTCCTTTCGAACGGTTTACCCGTACACCAAATTTCAAGTCTCTATGTTATTGTAAAGCATGCTTTACTATCAATTCACTTTTTGAACATTTTGGTGTGGAGCACCCCCCCCCCCCCCTACAGAACGTTTTCAAAAAATTCAATTTTTCCAGGGGGTTTTATCGAACGGCCGAGTCGTGTACCAAATTGGAAGTCTCTATCTCTTCGGGAAGTGCCTAAAAAAGCGTGACAGACAGACAGATAGACAGACAAACGGCCAAACGGACACTTGGCAATTAGTATATACTAGACGAATACCCGTTGAAAATCAACTATCTCGCAATAAGCAAACTCCCGAACAATGTAAATGTTTGAATAATTCACGTTTCACATTTATTCGGCAAATCGAATATTTTTCTGTGCAGAGCCCCGTAAAGAAGAAAATAGTGTAAAATTTAAATTGAGAACTTTTTCCTTTCGAACTATTTACCAGTACCCAAAATTAAAGTCTCTATCTCATCCCAAAGCATGATATTTTATCATGTCTTCTTTCGAACGTTTTACTGTGGAGCACATTCATAAATGCACATTTAGGAAGAACTCTATTAGTCTTGGTCCCATATACCAAATATCAAGCCTCTATCACATTTTTAAATGTGATAGAGGCTTGTATGCGTGGAAGCGTGTGTAACTTATTCGAAAAATCGAACATTTTGGAGTGCGGCACTCCAAAGTAAATATCTAAATCTGAAATTGCACTCTTTCTTCCTTTCAAATCTATCTACCCGTACACCAAATTTGAAGTCTTTATCCTATCGCGAAGCATGCTATTACAATAATTTCACTTTTCGAACGTTTTTCTGTGTAGCATCCCCTTAAATGAACATTTTTAAAAATTGCATTCATCTTGTGTTTTTTATCAAGTTATTAGTCAATACCCCAAATTTCAAGCCGCTATCCTATTGTAAAGGAGGCGTTTTTCATTTTTTCCTGAAATCGAATATTTTAGTGTGCGGCACTCCCTACAATAGCAAATGTTGGAACGCTGAAATTACGCACTTTCTTCCCTTCCAACAATTTACCCGTACACCAACTTTGAAGTCTCTATCTCATCGCGAAGCATGCTTTTACTATCATTTCACCTTTCGAATGTTTTTGAGTGGAGTACCCACTCCCTTAAATGAGCATTTATGAAAATCTCCATTATTCTAGGGATTTTTATCAGATGATTTGGTCATATATAAAATATCAAGCCTCTATCACATTTTAAAATGAGCGTTTCTCATTTATTCCGAAAATCGATCATTTTGGTGTGCGGCACAACCTAAAGTAGAAAATATTGGAAAACAGCAAATGTACTATTTCTTTCTTCCAAATTATCTACCAGTTCACCAAATTTGAAATTTTTATCCCATTCCGAAGTACGTTTTCTATCATTTCACATTTCGAACATTTTTCTCTGGAGCACCCTTTTGTTTAATCGACCATTTCTGAGAATCTGTATTTGTTTTGGGTGTTTTCATTAAATGATTAGCCCATATACCATATTTCAAACCTCTATCAAAATTTAAAGGATGCGTTTCTCATTTATTTGGGAAATCGAACATTTGGGTTTGGGCACCTCCTGAATTAGAAAACATTGGAAAACTGAAATTGCACATATTCTTACTTTCGAACTCACCAAATTTGAAGAATCTATTCTATCTCGAAACATAGTTTTCCGTCATTTCACCTTTCGAACGCTTGTCTCTGGTACTCTCTTAAACGAACATTTTTTAAAAACTTTTTTGCCTTGGGTGTTTTCATCAAATAATTAGTCCATATACCAAATTTCAAGCCTCTATCAAAATTTAAAGCAGGCGTTTCTCATTTGTTCGGAAAACCGAGCATTTTTGTGTGCTGCTCCCCCTAAAGTAGCAAATATTGAAAATCTGAAATTGCATAATTTCTTCCTTTCGAACAGTTTACCTATACACCAAATTTGAAATCTCTATCTCATCGCAAAGCATGCTTTCCTATCAATTCACTTTTCGAACGCTTTGGTGTGGAGCAACCTATCTATAGAACATTTTCGAAAAATTCAATTTTTTCGGGGGTTTTAGCGAGCGATCTACCCGTGTACCAAATTACAAGTCCATATCTATTCGGGAAATGCCTAAAAAAGCGTGTAGACAGTCGGATAGACAGATAGAAGGACAGACAGACGGACGTTTGGCAAATAGTATATATAGATAGATAGATGCTAGGTGACAGTGTCTGTCTTAACATATATTTTGTCCGGTTCATGTTCAGTTATAATCAAATTTCAATCGTCTAAATTTAGATATGCATATATATAGATATATATATATATATATATACATATATATATATATATATATATATAAATATAGATACAGGATATGCATATATATATATATATAAATATACATACAGGATATGCATATATATATATATATTCGTACAAACATGTACCTGTATATATGCGTACAAGTATGTATGTATTTTCCGTAGAAGTATGTATGATGTATAGATGTATACAAGCATGTATATATAGTTTATATGCAAGAATGTATATATAATTTATTACTTTCCTTATATACATAATGTATAAGGAATGTATTGTGACGGGGTTGAAAATTCGAATTCGAGTTATCGACGGGAGAGCACGTTTCAAGCATCCCTGATCACGAATCAAACAATTTTGAAGTGATGTCTGTGTGTGTGTGTGTGTGTGTGTGTGTGAAAGTATGTGTGTGTGTGTGTGTGTGTGTGTGTGTCAGTGGGTCTGTGGAGACGATAACTGACGAACGAATTGACCGATTCGAACCAAATTTGGTACAAAAATCACAATCTGTAAACACTGGAAGCCTATTGTTTTTATACGCAATCGAATGTTCAGAACCCCCCTAAATTTTCAAATGAAATTTTGAAAAAATCGTCAAAAAGTCAAAACTAATATTAAAGTTACGCAAATAGACATTTCTTATGTAATTTTTCATTAGAAAACGATTGACATAAATTTTAGAACGCTAACTTGGACCGTTCTCGAGATATTGCACATTTTTCAAAAAAATTATCAAAAAGTCATATAAAATAGAAAACAATATATTTCCTATTGAGAAACATGTTCACTTTTCATATATAATATTATGCGATAAATTGGGTGACATCATTCTCGTGGATCTAACTCGTTCCATTCATGAAAAAAGATACTTTGAGTAATACTTTTGCATTTGAACGCCAAGTTATCTGCTGTAAGAACAACTTATTTCTTCATCCATAACGCTTGGCGAGATTTTGGTGACGAAATTGGCGGAATATCGCCAACTTGGCGTCTTTCTGAAGTGTTGCCAAATTAACGAAAATCTCGCCAAATAGATAAAAATGACGCTAAATCAATGAAAATGACGACTAATTGAGGAAAATTCAATATCTAATAAGTTATATAATATATAAATATATAATAATATTTATATAATATATGTCGAAAATTCAATATCTAATAAGTTATATATATATATATATATATATATATATATATATATATATATATATATAACTTATTTCTTCGTCCATAACGTTTGGAGAGATTTTGGCGACGAAATTGGCGGAATGTCGCCAACTTGGCGACTTTTTGAAATGTTGCCAAATTAACGAAAATCTCGCCAAATGGATAAAAATGACGCTAAATCAATGAAAATGACGACTAATTGTCGAAAATTCAATATCTTGGAAAGGATATTAGTATCTACTAGAAGAAAAACCTATTTATTTTACTCTAAAAGTAGTAAATTCATTTCATTATATAAGGAAAGTCATGTGTTGCCCACATCAGATTTTTTTTTATTGATTTATTCTTTATCATCAGAAAACTGTGAAGTCCCGTGGGTGGTAAAATGTTCCGGACCCTGCTGGAATCCGTATTTTTAAATAGTACACAGATTGGGGATAATCGAAGTCATTTGAATCAGAGTGTCAATTGGTGCTTGAGATAGTTGGAGATGGTTAATCTGTATATGTTTTACTTGGTTATCGGTTACCTAAATTTGAAGAATTAGCAATTAGTCGTAGTACTTGACTATCAATGTTTTATACATTTGGCACAAGAGAAAAATAATCAAAAGGCTGTCAAATTAAAAAACACTTTTTATTAAAGAAAGTTCCTTTTTTCCTCAAATAACATAAGATAAAACGCTTCCATTGAATGCGTTTCAGTATTTAACGTTATAAAAACTAGCTAATGTTCTTAATTTAATTCTATTTTTATTTTGAGATACTACATAGAATAAGATCAAACGCACAGCTACAATAAAAGGAAGGCCTTTTTTATCTTCTTTGTTATCTTTATACAATTTTGAAGCAGCAGTTTCTCGAGTATAATGCAACACGTGAGAATATTTCTGCCTCCGTATCGTTTCTTAGTACTCTTAAAAGTATCATGTTTCAAATAAGAAGCAACTTTCAAATCTTATATATTTAATTGTAAGTAAGAGTCATTTTTTGTAGTATATGTGAAAAAACATTTTTTCTTTTATTGTAAGCATCTGGACCCGTTTCTTCCTAAACAATTTGACAAAAATTTTCGTAATTTTTATGAAATGCTGGTGAACATTTTTATATATAATTTATTTGTACTCATTCCATATTCTTATGAAAATGAAATGAAAGTATTTGTATACATTTTGTGCGTCTTTCTCTGTGAGTGGGTTTTCTAATTGATCATATAAATATAAAATTATAGCAAGTAAAGTACAGTAAATTTTACTATCATGCAAAAACCCTTTTTTACTGTGGTCTCAAGCTGGAAAATTAATTTTAATCACGTTGAAATTATATTTTTAGTTCGGTTTTTACTTATAATGTCGCGTACTTTAAATGCGTTTGCTACCGAACCAATATTACACACATTTAGGTTCAACTATAGCATTGATCGTATGTGCTTACAAACTGATATGATTTTGCAAGTTTAAAGTTCAAGATAAGTCAGTACATATCTCATTAAGCGCCATTGCTCCCATATTGGGAACATCCATAAAACATTCTTTGTGGCAACCCCAAAATTACGAATAAGAAATTTTTCTTCACAAATATTATTCATAGTCTAGTCCAAATCTCTGATAATTTTTGTATTTCTTAAATTTTAATATTTCTTTTCGAAATTTAAATTTTTACGAAATTCAGATTTCCACAACATTATAAATTTCCTCTGAACAACCCAGAAAAAAAAACTGAAACTTTATAAGTGTTATATTCCGAAAGCCGAGATATGGTTCTATATTTTACAGTTAGGAATCAAACTTTTGAAATTTTTTCTTTTTGTAATTTTCTGGTGATGTTATTGTGTGTTCCCAAAATGGGAACATTGGCATTTTACACTACCAAAAATAGATGCAGCACTAATCAAGCATTATTAGCAAATTCAAGAGGTCTTGAATCTCCCATTCTATTCCCAGTCTCTTTGTTGTGCTGCCGCCACTTTTCGAACTGTGATTGAATTATTTAACAACCAAATATGAGAGAAAAATTTCTTACTATATCGGAAGCAGTGAAGTATTTAGAAGAATTAGAAGATGAATATGTTGGTTCAGAAATTATAGCAGTCCTTTGGAACTCGTGTAGTATTAGACATAATAAAATGTGTTGAAAATCCTTACTGCCATATAATACTTCCATAATTTTTTTCACTTTGTCTTTTTTTAGAAGAGTTGCGGAACAAAAGATTCAAAGCTACAGGAACACTCAGCAAAAACCCTTTACAACACTGTCCAATCAAAGACGTAAAGCAAATGTCGAAAGCATCTCGTGGAAGTCACGATGTAGGGATCAGTAATAATTTAGTGGTTTTAAATTGGAGAGACAATAAAGTTTTAAACATAGCATCCAATTTTGAAACTGTAGATCCAGCTTCTAAAACAAAAAGGTGGAGCCAAACAGAAAGAAAAAAAATCGACATTGATCAGCCTCATGTAATTGGTTCATATAACAGTTATATGGGTGGCGCCAATCTCCTGGACAGGTGTTTGCGCAACTATCGTCCGAAAATAAGAGGGAAAACGTAGTGGTGGCCATCTTTCAGTAATGTTTTGAATATATCTGTTATCGCAGCATGGAAGATCCATAGGGAACTGACCGGACAAATGTCTCAGATTTCCTGAGAGATGTAACAATGGATTTGTTGCACAGTGCCGAGTGTGTAGTGATACATTTTGGTCCGAGTTACCCCAATTACACTAACGTACATTTTGATGGCATGAACCATATAATTAAAAATTGCAACAAGTAGTCCGTAGTAGCAATCCGACGTTGGCAGGGGGTGGACCAGAATTATGGTCCTGTATGTTATTGAATAGGCATCAATAACAAAAAAAAACCTGACCTTAAAAAGAAAAATTAGCATTATGCCCCCCCCCCCCTATTTTTTTCTGGCTACGTTACTGAATGCATATATTAAATTTAATTATGACCATTACTAATTTCACTAAATAAGAGCAATGGTCAAATTTCTATTTCTCCCATTTTTCGAACACCTGATATGATATCGCAAAGGGCCATTGCTCCCATTTTGGGAACACATGTAATGATACGGTAAAACGCCATTGCTCCCATTTTGGGAACATACCATAAAAATCTCAGTTTTTGAAAAATATTTAATATTTCAACAGTTTTGTGTTAATTAGTGTATAATCCCGTGTTTTTAGTCATCAAAACGTTTTTGCGTCACGTAAATTTAATAGCAGCCTTTAATGGGATATTCTTTGAGTTGGGATATTCTTGAGTCCATCCGGATTAGAACCATGTCTTTTTTGTGTACTAAAATAGTTGAATTTTAGTAATCTCTTTACTCTGAATTACATAGTTAAGTATATCTTAAATCATTACCTGACATAGACCTGAAAATTATATTGTTCTGTTCATTGTCCGAACACATAACTCTTTAACTATAGATTTTTTTCTTAATAGGTATTGTAATTTTAAGATTTGAAATCGAAGAAAAAATCATAAATATGCAAATGAATTCTCGATAAACTAAATACCTCTTGATCTAAAGATCCCATTTCTGTCTTGAATCTTTGGGGATGTTTATGACATTACATTGGAATGTGGGCTTGGTTATTTTGATCAAACAAGAAGGACTCTTAAATTTCGTTTTAAGAAACACATGAGTTATGTTTCTAAATAAGTTCCTGGAGCACCCCGGCAGTTTTTATATTATTTAGGGATTGTTAGAACAGGTTTTTTAGATTTTTTATTGCAGTCATTATAATCAATATAACAAATGCCTTGCATGTACTTTTTATCAGAAATTAAGGAAGACTGTTGTTACCATAAGTCTTTCTCCAGATATTGGAAATTGTATTTTTATTCAGAATCCTTGTGAATAATATGAAATTTGTCAAGATTGCTGTAATCGGCAATACCAAAAATCCCGTTGATTATCAAGATATAAAAAAGTCTTAATTTGCGTTATTCTTCTAAAATATCGAAATTTGTAAATATGTAGGAAAAATCATGGATTGGACATATCAAACATTTTTCTTTTACTCATCCTTCAAGTAAACGAAACACTCTCAAAGGCGTGCATTTTGTAGTGCTCCGATGCTTAACATTACAAAAATACTTCAATGCTTTAAATTAGATTATATTTATTATTTTGCGATATTATCAAGAATTAAATGAGGCGCAAGAAGAGGCCAGAGAAGGAGCAGCAATGCAACGTTATTATTATACAGAATTCTGTATAAACAGGTTTTAAATAACGTCTTCGTTAGTATTATATATTGTATAAATACTTTTTTTTTACTTAACTACTCAGTATTATTACTTTTCTAACGCTGTGCTAGAAGAAAGTATCGTGGTAGTGATTGTGGCTTGTGCCAAATTTCTTGATAAATATGTTTTTATCCGTAAATTGAGTTAACTTTTTACATTAATCGATCTCGCCTAAGAGAAGTATGGTGATCGAGATTTAATTACGATTGTAGTTAACACCTATATACATCTCTCCCTATATGCCAGAAATGACTTTTGTCGAAGTCGGTGTAAGGTTAGGTGGATGGCTGTCAAATGGTTGAAGCATCGTAATCAGGAAAATTCCTGAGGCGGTTTCTACCTAATTTTGGTAGCTAATTCCATATATTATGTAGAAGTGAAAGCATGAAATGAAATTTCGAAAAATGTATATAATTTAGCTCTGACATGATATTTTTTCAAAAAATGCTATCCCATTGCAATCTGAAAAAACTCTAAACTGATTTAGACCAAATTTGTCTAGTATACTACATATATTAAAAAAATCCAAAATGCGAAAAAATTATAATGTTTCGTGAAAGGTTAATTTTAGATTTATAGAGTTGGTTTCATCCTTTTCATTGCGTATAAAATAAACATTTAATAGAAATATTTGAGCTTATGTAATTTTTTATTTTAAATTTTGAAGATTTGTGCGGGCCGTTTCGCAAAAAAGGCAGGTTCCTTTTTTTTCGAATCGTATCACAATCTAATCAGAACCAGGATAACCCAAAAGTGACGTATATACATTTTGTGAAATTTGATTCATTAGTTTCTCATCAAGATTGGATGTGAACATTGTACAGACAGACCGACACACAAACACATAGAGATTACGCTAAAATAAAGTTTTCGGATTCTTGAGTGCTCGAAACGTGTAGATGTGTCGAAAACTGGAGTGGCGGTTTTCGACACGATTCCAGTATTCCCTATGCATTACCATGTACTGTAGAGAGAGTAAAATGGCTAAGTATCACATTTTTAATACATTTAATTTTGTTTAACAATGTACAGCAAATTGGTACGGAAATAGTAGACTTAAGCGTAAATCGTCCCGATTAGTCATATAAGTATGCAATATTTCAGTTTTTAGATGAAACACTTTTAGACCTTTCACCCCCTTCCCCTTTACCCACTCCTAGGGAAGATATCGCTTATGCAACTGCCTTAGTTTCTGTTAAGTACACGATACTGTAAGCGTGCAAACATTTAACTTTCTACATTAATGGTGGGATTCTGCAAGATATGAAATGATTTTTCGAGAACTAAATTTTTCTACGCTCTTTCCCTGGTGGTTATAATCATGATCATCATCACTCATCGTGCCTAGTGATACATAAGGTCTTCAGTTTGTGTCGTCCTTGTTCTGACCAGCTCGGCCATCCCATCATATTTCTCCCTTGTTCTATTAGTCTCCTCCATGTTAGTTTGAGTCAACCCCGAAAATTTCCCCTTCGCGCGCCCAAGTAAATGTCACAGCAGGGATGTTATGTTATGGCATTTTTAAGACATGCCCATTCCATCTCCATCTACGGTTTTTCTATTCTATCTCTATTGCTTTCTGTCCAGTACTCTTGCGAAGTTCGGTATTAGTAATAATATAAGGGCAAAATGTCTCCAAAATTGTTCTCAGGTATTTAGTCTGCTAGGCATTCAACTTGTTGCATTGACCTTTTGTTAATTTCCATGTTTCGGCTCCATACAGTAAAACGTTCGAAAGGTGTTACTTTTGGTTTTTAAATAAGTATTAGTAGCTCTCCATACTTTATTTAGTTTTCTAAGACAATTTTGAGATTTTGCAATTCTTATTTTGATTTCTTATTTTGATTTCTTCATTTGCTCCAACCTCCTTGTTCACCCATACTCCAAGCTAAGTAACGCTATTTATCCTTTCCGGTGGTGTGAATTGAAAATTAATCTCCGTTAGGTTCTGTACTGGGATCAATACATACTTACTACTTAGACCTTCTGACTTGCCCGGAAATGTAACTTTTTGGATGGCCGGAGGAGTGCCACATAATTTAGCTCGAAACCCATTGGGCGTGGTAACAACAGGAACTATCCACCTTCTCATGACTCATTCCCTTTCTAAAGGACCTTTGGACCTACAGATTTATTGTGTCTGTACTCCGCTTGAGCACTAGGGTAGTTTTGGGAGACGCCGAGAATCGAATTCGGATTCTCCTCGTACAATTTTCATACCTTTATCTCTAGACTGTCCCGCTCCTCTTAGTCGATACTGCAAGTGTTGTTGAGATTCAGACCGCCCGATCTACCAGAAAGGTGTAAGGTAACTATAATACTGTAAGTGTTGTTGTTGTTGAGACCCAGACCGTCCGACCTACCAGAAAGGTGTAAGGTAACTGTTTGGACAGACGGGAAGTGCCACCCAATTTAGACCGGTTCCCAGTGGGGGAGGCATCCACAGGGACCGTACCCTCCTTCCCCTACCACCAACCTCTCGGAAGGACTTACGGACCCACATGTTTAACGTGATCGTACTCCGCGTGAACACGGCGGCAGTTATGGCAGTGGCTGGAATCGAACCCGGGCCTACCGAGTGGAACTCCAGCGCGCTAACCAATGGGCTACCGCGCCCAATACTGTAAGTGTGAAAAATTCCAGTTTTCTAGGTCACTAAGTTCTTCTTAAATATCTGAAAAGATTGACAAGCTATGCATGTGTTATGTAGATTGAAATCTAATCTCCTCTTAGTAACTCCACTAATTAAAAATATGCTTTTCCCAGCAGATTTAAACCGTGTGTTAGTTCTTCAAGATATTAATTACCACAGTCTCTTTATGTATCGGATCTGCTAGGTTCTATATTGGGACAGTTTCTGCAATGTCTGGAAATATTTACGTCCCTCGGGGGAGGAACATGCGGCTTCATTAGGTTTTCTTCTTTGGTTGATACTACAAGTGTGTGACTGTCGATCCGGTGGTCGAGCGGTCAGGGGCATGCGTTTCCGTCTGAACGCTGTATTTCCGGGTTCCGGGTTCGAATCTCGCAGGCGGGCATGGATGTTGTCATATCCAGGCCAAGTCAAACTTCCGTCCTTCGGGAAGCCTCTATAAAAGTGAAGCTGCAAATATTCTCCCCTTCACTATGGGATACCCCGGGGGGTCTTGTGGACGTGATGCGTATGTGCCTCTTCACTTCGGAGGAATTAGTAACGAACGTGTGTGACTATTCAGCAGTCTATGCCAGGAAGTCTTCTGAACCAGTTGGTTCTGGAAAATATTTTTTGAAGAATCCCCATTCTCCTCTTCTATAAGGAACGAAATCGTGAATCTGGTTGTACCGTGGTATTTTTTTTCTGTAATTGTGAAAATATTCTGCTATTTAGATCTTATTATCTGCTATTAAGGCATCTGGAAGGTTTGGTAAAATAAAAAAAAATTGATAATCATATAGTTATTTCTATCATTAATTTTCCGCAACATAAATGTTATTAATCATATCAAATTGAGAGAAATAGAATGATTTTAATTAATGCTTTGGTAATATGCATTATTAAGATAATATTCTCATTTGATAATATGCATCATTAAGAATTATGACCATAAACACGAAATTCGCTATAAGGAGATAGTTTTGTGTTTACGATTAATTTTTGCAGATTTTTTAGAGAAGATCGCAAAAATTGTGGCTTATAGCAAGTATCTTGCTTCAATTGCAGATATCGGTTATTCCATGCAGACTAGCGCATAGCTAGTGCGAGACATGCCCATGGATACTGGTATCTGTAATAGGAGTGCCTTAGTATGTTATTAATAAATATAAAATCCATGACATGTAATTATTTGTATCCCAAATTAATTCTCCTGAAGTATTTATTCCATTACAACTATCCATACAAGTACGAAAATATCTTGAATTTTAGCTAAAATAAGAATTACATTGATTCATGATAACTCCTATTTAAGATTATTTGCAACTCACCTTTGACAACTTCTAGCAATAGGTAAATGCTAATTCCATGGAACTTGCAAGTCATCCATCACGTATCCGGGCGACTGGAATTCATCGAGTCAAATCCGTTACATTTTGATTACCTTTGATTCTTAGTGGATCAGTAGATTCCGAATTTTGAGCTAATATATTATGTATGATTGTACAAACTGAAACATCTTTATTATTCCTAGTGTACACAAGTAATTTCAAAGGAAACTCCGAATAGGGTCGAAAATATCACTTCCGGATTTTGAAGCTTTCTGACTCGGCAACAAAGCGAAGTAAATCAAAAGCCAATTACACAGTTATAGAGCATTATCTAATTAGTAGTTATCGACAATAAAAATTTTACAGAAGGCATTTGACGTGTATATGGAAGGGAATATATATCTGTCACTCATCATGTTATTTCATCAGGGTCAGTAACACAGTGACACCTGCATAACTTATCAAAGTATGCTGTAATTTTCTTTCTAAAATCCAAATGTGGAATGTTGAGGGCAATTTGTTGAGGGCGTGTAAGTGTTATTTACTCTAATTTTTAGAAATTACTTATCTCATATGTATCAATGTTATGCACAATTTCCTAATTTTGATAAGAATTCGGAGACCTCTTTACACTAGTTTCTTAAGGCAGGTTTTAAGTATGCCAATAGCTTTGCAAGAAAAGATCTTTCACTGTACCCTTTAGACATATCTACAGTAAAGTGTATATATACAGTAAAGACTAATCAATAAAACTGATTGCAGTGGCTCTAGCAAAGAATTAAAAAAATTAGGATAACAAAATCCTAATTCCCTCGGGGTAGCCTGTAACCCCTAGAGGGCGCGTCCCCAGGTGGCGGATTGGGGAATGCCTCCTTCGGGTGGTAGAAGGGAAATGAAACACCTTCCGCGGTCCAACAGGCAGAAGTCCAACCTCTCGAGGCTCTGGCAACCATTTTCCATGATGAATTAGTTGAATAGATAGATATTCGCAGAATGCTACCGCGTTACAGGGGTATGAAAATCGATGAAAATAGAGCTAGGGTCTACAGGGACTGTAGAAACTGTCACGAAACTGAACTCTCTCCTGAACATGTCTTTACATGTCCTGCCATTTTGGCAACACTTCAAAACATCGTGGAACTTCCACAGGTTATGCTCTACTCCCGTAGCATCATTGCGATCGACAGGGCCGTGGTCTTCGCTCATGGTATCTATTTAAGCGACTGACTCGTGTGGACACGACACCACCACCACCAACAAAATCAGCAAAACACGTATCAAACATTTCCGACATTGTTACCACATTTTTGGTACTATGATTTCTTAAGCGATTACTGCCATGTGAAATATTTTCTTATCTTTTTGTTTTCTGTTAGGTAATTTTCAACTTGGCCTCGGTGTAAAACGCCTTCTTTCGAGACTTCCGCAACCGGCTTGGTGTTGCTTTGACCGTCACCAGTAAATGTAGTTGCTGGGTCGGTCCTGATTGTATGATGATTTTCAGATTTGGTATAGCCTATACAGACTTAGTGTCCTTTCAGCATGTTCGTTCAATTTTAATTAGAATTTATAGGTTATAAACCAATGTCTGACTAATTGTCAAATTTCGACGCCATTGTGTCGGACTTATTTTCACTACTCGATTCTTATCGTCTTTCCTATTGCTTTTCGTATATGAAACTTTCAGTCTCTATTTTGGCTTATAATTACGAAAAGTGAAAAATTATAAATTAGAATGGGTTTGTTTCTCTTTTCCGTAATTTTATTTCCAACGACAAAATTTAAACGACTTAAACGTCGAAGAAACTTTTATTGTACATTTAATCATTAATTAATCATGTTCCCATTTATTGGAACTATAGTGCCGTCTACAAATCTCATCAATAGGAAAATTCCAATTATATTGATCATGAAAGTCATCAAGCATTTGCACGGACGACTAGAATTCAATAAACTATCGAGAAAGTTCTCATAGCCGCCTGAATATCTGCAAATGGTTTATTAAGAACTAAACTGGAATTGTATAGATGTTTTTGATAACTTTATTCGTATTTGAAACATTTATGTTGAGTAATTGAACCTTGCTTTGTTTCAGTAATTTTATGTAGGATAAGTTATAAGTAGGCCAAATAAGTTTTGATGGATCGTAGTTAGAGCTGTAGACAAGAAAAATTGATATAGTAGTGACCATGGCGGGGTACTAGATGAAACCAATGACAACGACTGTAGTTGTGAATTATCAAAAATTGTGTAAAGAGCCTTGTTGCCCCAACCGGGAATCGAACCCTGGATCTAAAAATCTTTCCAGTCGACTCTCTACAGTTGAGCTACTGGGATGAAGTTGCAAACTCTTATCGTTGAAGGGAACTCTGCATTCTCCGCCCTCTAATATGAGATTGGCGGGCAACTGGCAATCTGACTTACCACCTTCTGCTATTTTTATCCTACTACCACTAATTTTACCCAGGTAAGTATCCTTTGTGGTCTTTATCCTCTCAATTTGAAATCGGCGATCAATCTTACAGAGTCCACTGAATCGTTACTAGTCGTTCTAGGGTCACTTTCAGGCCTCCGATATCTTTGCACTCACCTACAGGGTTGATTTATTCGGGCGCCAGTGTAAAGAGCCTTGCTGCCCCAACAGAGAATCGAACCCTGGATATCTGAACTAGTCGGCCGACGCTCTGCCATTGAACTACTGGGACGGAATTGCAAGCTTTTATCGTTGAAGTGGACGCTGCAATTGCGTTAATTAAATTTGTGTGCTAGCATTTCTATATCGAAAACTATGTTTGGTACAGAAAAAGTCAATTAGAATGTAGTAGATCATCGCTTTTTTTAGTGAAAAACGGCATTTCATTTAATGCAAAAGATATATTAGCACACTATACAGTTTAATGTTGTTGTTGTTGAAACCCAGACCGTCCGACCTACCAGAAAGGTGTAAGGTAACAGTTGTAAGGTGTAAGGTAAAGTATACAGTTTAATGTAAAGTAATTTTCAATATGCCCACAGTTTGCAATAATACATGTTTGTATGAAGTAAAGGAATTCTGTTGCATATTCACCTGCATTACGACTGATTTAATTTCCTAATGCAATTATGCGAAACTTTTTTGGTGGTGCGACCGCACTGAAGTACTATTTTTAGGAGACCCCATACACACACCACCAGGCAAATAAAAAAATCTGATGAGGGCAGCACGTAACTTTCCTTATATAATGCAATGAAGTTACTACTTTTACAGCACAAAAAAATAGGTTATTCTTATAGTAGATACTTATCTTCTTCCCAAGATACTGAATTTTCGTCAATTAGTAGTCATTTTCATTGATTTAGCGCCATTTTTATATATTTGGCAATATTTTCGTTAATTTCGCAACATATGAAAAGGTCGCTATTGGCGACATTTCGCCAAATTCGTTGCCAAAACCTCACAAAGCGTTATAGAGGGAGAAGTAAGTTATTCTTATAGCAGATGAATAACTATTGGAGTTCAAATACAAAACTATTACTGAAAGTATCTTTCTCATGAATGGAATGATCTAGATCCACGAAAATGATGTCACTAAATGTATCGAATGATACTACATATGACAAGTGAATATGTTTCTTAGCACTTAATATATATATTTTTTAATTTATAGGATTTTTTGATAAATTTATTTGACAAATGTGCAATATCTCAAAAACGGCTCATACTAACGTTCTAAAGTTCTCGTCAATCGTTTTCTAAGGGAAAATTACATAAGAAATGTCTATTGTCGTAACTTTATTAAAGGTTTTGATTTTTTGATGATTTTTTCAAAATTTCACTCTAAAATTTAGGGGGGTTCTGAACATTCGATTATGTTTAAGAACAGTAGGCTTAATGTATTTACGCACTGTAATTTTTGTGCCAAATTACATTCGAGTCACGCTATTTGTTCGTGAGATATCGTCTCCACACACACACACACACACACAAATATATTTCATCTCAAAAATGTTCGATTTGTGATCAGGTATGCTTGAAACGTACATTCCCGTCGTTTCTCGGAGAAAAAAATAGACGTTTTATTGCTGTTGCTGGCATGGTTTGCTGAAGATGGTGGCATTATTTTCTTTCAAAACCAGGTTGATATTGTTACTTATTGTATCCTGTAATATCATCAAATAATTTATTTTGTTTATATTTTAGTTAAGCGATCTTGCCTATTTGGTCTATTTTATCTTATTGGCTGTCAGAAATACTTCATAAATTTTGAGTTAAATAAATACCATTCCTAAATTATTTATCATTAAACTCATGTATTTTATTCCACACCGAATAGTACTAGATTTAGTCATAAATCGAACAATAAATAAATTACAAATATCTCGCCTTCAATAGAATAAATGCTTACTATATTAATTATTCGAATTCAAAATAGGCAATATTAATTTTGTTTTCCTTCTTACTCTTAATTATTACTTTCAAGTACCGTTACTAAAATCAAATTTTCATAAAAACGAAACACATATAGTGCACGCTCCATACGCGAATTATTTTGTTTAGATATATTTTTAGCATAGAGTTGACAATTAACTCTCTGCTATCTGAAAATGTTAATTGCGTTCGCCAGGAAAGATATCAGGTGCGTATCCGGGCGAGTGGAATTCCGAAATTCATCCAGTGAAATCTAGAAGGTTTTGATGGCCCTCGATTATTGATAAATAATTAGTTTCCAATCGGTTTTACACAGCTAATATTTATTCCAGTTAAATGAAACAGTTTCTAAATGAAGTTGTATGTTGCTTTTGTTTGTTATGTGTTTTTATTAACACTTTACAACAAAGTTGAAAAGTGTTTACGACTTTGTTCATTCTGTCTGTCTGTCTGTCCGTTAGCACGATAACTGCCGTAAAAATGACTTAATCAAAATGAAATTTTAGTATGTTGTTCAGACGGTCTGTAGGACCTATGTGAATATAAATGAATAATATCACCCAATTAGTTTAGGATTGAACCCGGGTTGAAATAATGAAATACATTGAGTCCTATGAGACCTAATTTTTCAAACATTTTTTAAGCGGATTTAAAATTCACAAATTGCTTCGAAAATTTTAGATAATATTCAAATTGTTACATAAAATATATAAAAAAAAATTCAGCGAAATATATACAGTAGTTTTTTAAATAAAAATTAAAATAATAATTACACCTCTTATATGAAACGATCACGTGACCATGATATGAAACGATCACATGACCTACTTCAAAATGATATATGGCATCCATCTTGTTTCAAAATCGTGATTTTTTAAAGTTCTTTTTAATTCATATTGAGTGTTGTATCCGTCCTAAAACTACTTTATTTTTGCTTAAATTCTGTGCATCTACATACTGAAACAACGCAATGACAATATATTTGAGTTTAAATGCTCATATAAATTTGATTATTTCTACAACTAAGCCTATTTTTCACCTATGTAAAATGTAAACAGCAAAATATATAGAATGAGTTGTATTAGAATTCCTGTATTTTTTAACACAAAATAATTTAGTCCATGGAGTCTGCATGGCTGATATGAATGAAATATTAATTGATTTCATAAAGAGAAGGACGATTTTTTTCGATGAAGTTTCAAGCATAGAGTTTAATTTTTTGTAGCTCCACGGTCTTAAACAAAATGTTTAAATAAAATAAATTATTATAGTATTGTGATGAATGAAATGAATGGGAGAAAGTTATGAATGAAATCCTGTTTTTATAGAGAGATCCAGACGTGTTATTTTTTCTATGACGTCATTTGAATTAATTTCAGTTGTTTTCGATGAAGTTTTCAAATATAATAAATTATCGTAGTATTATGAGAGTTTTTAAAATATTACCGTGGAATGTATTGCATTTTAGAGATATTTAAACCAGGCAATTTATATTTCAATGCCGTCATTTGTATGAAGTTCATTTTTTTCAATGAAGGTTTAAGTTTTCAAATATAATAAATCAATGTAGTATTGTGATAAGTTTTAAAATATTACCGAGGAATGTATTGCATTTTCGACTTTTTTTTAATAAAATTACATTGAAGTTGGAAAGTGTTTCATAATCGATGCTTTAAGCATGATTGATCTTTCTTGTTATTTATCAAACTTGGGTGGCTCTACCCCCTATTCGCTGCGCTTCGCCTCCAACTCGCTGCGCTGGCAGAGCTCGCATCACTAAATATTTCAAGCCAAATTGAAATTTAAATCGGTAAACGGTTAATTTCACCGTGTTACTCTATTATATCTCTATAAATGTACCAAATTTGATGTTTTTGAATGCTATAGTTTTTGTGCTACGAGACAGAGAAAAGCGTTAGACGTGATGATATGGAAGTACATTTTTCACTTAAGAAGAAAAGTAAAATATCTCGACTATATCGACATTAAAAAAGGACTCTGTCCTGCAAAAATTTATTTATGTAGGTACCTGCCTGCAAAAATTCGTGCCATTGTTAGTCTATTGTTAGTCATCATCGCCTAGCAAATTGTGAAATTCGATATTTTATTGAAAATACACGTTTTCAAGCTTTTGAATATGTTTGTTCATTATTCATTATTTGATGTGACATCGGTTTGCGTGTAAGGTTGCCTATATATTTATGTATATATATATATATATATGAATGAAAGTAGAAAAGAACGGGAGTGACCATATGAATTACATAAGAATGGTAGGGGTGGATTGCGACACCCCTTTCCCGCTTAAAGCAGCTTTTACAACCCGGGTAACGCTCACGGAACCAACATAATTCCATGGTCAGCCTCCCAAATGTGCGAAGATAAAAGCACCAGAACAGACTCAGAACCAAAGAAGTAAACGAATCCATGAAGGAGAAACATCCGCTAGTCCAACCCGATGGAACGTCTCTTTATATAAGTAAAGTTGCTCATGCGCAGAGAAATATCAGTATAATAGTTACGCAGTCATGAATATTAAATCTCTATATCAACAATCAGATTACAAATTTTCTTTAAAAAACGATTTGTAATAATGTTGTACAAAATTGACTGGATAATTTCTTTTTATAGCTTCATCTGCAAATTTTTTACATTTGCAAATGCAGTCTTTCCTAAAAGTATTATAATTTTGGTTTCTTCTAAAATGTCCAATTATTATATTTCTGAAGACATACTTTGCAAGGTTTGAATTCCAATCGATAATATGATTTACCTTGATCCTGTATGAATCTCTTTTGTCGTGTAACTCTGTGTATATTCCATATTTCTTGTGTTTTTTGATAGCTAAATCCAAGAATTTTACCGATCCGTCCTCACACGCTGGATTTTCAATAAGGTCCAATTCGTTTGGGTAGAATGAAAAGTCAAAACATGGGGTGTTTTCATAGCCCCCAATTATCACATCATCGACATAACGGAAGTAGGGCATTTCCGATAGGATATGAGTGCCTCTTTCGTATTTAGATAGATATATATCTGCTAGTATTGACGAGCAACTCCCTCCCATAGGTATGCCCTTGATTTGTTTGTAAAAATTGCTTCCGTCGTGTAGTATGTTTTCCTTCAATACCAGTTCCACCAAGTCCATGTATCTTCTATAAGTTATAAATTGCTTTAGATCGTATTCTTCATGTAGATCTTTCAGAATCAATTGTAAATTATCCAAATCAATATTGTTAAAAAGATCTCGAAAGTCGTAACTCTTAAAGTTGATATCGTTATGACAAAACTTTAGTCGGTTTATCAGTTCCTGTCCGTTTTTTATCATAATAGAGTTATGTCTTTTAATATCATGCATAACTATTATGAGTAAATACAAAAGTTTTTTGTTTGCTATTTCCAAATATGAACCACATCCCACCGTCACAGTTCGAAACTTGACAGGTATTTTGTGTAATTTGGGGATCAGGACCAAATATGGATATTTTATTGTTTTAATATCAATTCCTATTCTTTTGTAAAGTGCCTCTATTCTTTTAGTCAGTATCAATGCGTTACTGGGTATTAAAGCATACATTTCACTGTCCCTGTAACTTTGGTTTAGTGTATCCACGTAGAACTTTTTACAAGTGAAGGCATAATTTGATACTATTTTATCGCTATATGTTAATACATATTCTTCTTTAATTTGCTTGAACGAGGAAGGAACTTTAATTTCTCTATTGTTTTTGCAGTGCTGCGGGTAGTAGTGACAAAACGCTTTGTAAAATTTATATTTCCACTCATTAAATGCTTGTATTGGTAAACTATGTTTTACCGCCAATCTATAAATGAAGATGTCGAGATCATTATAAAATTCTTCGTATACATTTTTAAATTCTTGTATACGGTACTTTGTACCGAGTTGAAGCAGGTTTTTAAGTCTTTTGTCTTTGATAAAATCTAGATTTCCGGAGATTATATGCTTATGATGAGTGTCACTATGAATATTCTCATGACAATTACAAGAATCTACATTATTTGATGCAACATCTTGACAAATTTTGTTATAATTGAAAAATTTCCTTCCGTTGGTTTTGACGAATCTATAATTGATCATGATTTTTATATTGGACAGAGGAAGACATACGTTAATATGATTTAAAATAGAATGGAATGGAATGTTCTCATACAGTTTGTTCTTGAAAGTTGTAATAAAAAAATAAAATTTAACACTTACAAAAAGTGAAATTATAAAACAAACTAAAGAATTTTTTATTACAATTTTCAAGAACAAACTGTATGAGAACATTCCATTCCATTCTATTTTAAATCATATTAACGTATGTCTTCCTCTGTCCAATATAAAAATCATGATCAATTATAGATTCGTCAAAACCAACGGAAGGAAATTTTTCAATTATAACAAAATTTGTCAAGATGTTGCATCAAATAATGTAGATTCTTGTAATTGTCATGAGAATATTCATAGTGACACTCATCATAAGCATATAATCTCCGGAAATCTAGATTTTATCAAAGACAAAAGACTTAAAAACCTGCTTCAACTCGGTACAAAGTACCGTATACAAGAATTTAAAAATGTATACGAAGAATTTTATAATGATCTCGACATCTTCATTTATAGATTGGCGGTAAAACATAGTTTACCAATACAAGCATTTAATGAGTGGAAATATAAATTTTACAAAGCGTTTTGTCACTACTACCCGCAGCACTGCAAAAACAATAGAGAAATTAAAGTTCCTTCCTCGTTCAAGCAAATTAAAGAAGAATATGTATTAACATATACCGATAAAATAGTATCAAATTATGCCTTCACTTGTAAAAAGTTCTACGTGGATACACTAAACCAAAGTTACAGGGACAGTGAAATGTATGCTTTAATACCCAGTAACGCATTGATACTGACTAAAAGAATAGAGGTACTTTACAAAAGAATAGGAATTGATATTAAAACAATAAAATATCCATATTTGGTCCTGATCCCCAAATTACACAAAATACCTGTCAAGTTTCGAACTGTGACGGTGGGATGTGGTTCATATTTGGAAATAGCAAACAAAAAACTTTTGTATTTACTCATAATAGTTATGCATGATATTAAAAGACATAACTCTATTATGATAAAAAACGGACAGGAACTGATAAACCGACTAAAGTTTTGTCATAACGATATCAACTTTAAGAGTTACGACTTTCGAGATCTTTTTAACAATATTGATTTGGATAATTTACAATTGATTCTGAAAGATCTACATGAAGAATACGATCTAAAGCAATTTATAACTTATAGAAGATACATGGACTTGGTGGAACTGGTATTGAAGGAAAACATACTACACGACGGAAGCAATTTTTACAAACAAATCAAGGGCATACCTATGGGAGGGAGTTGCTCGTCAATACTAGCAGATATATATCTATCTAAATACGAAAGAGGCACTCATATCCTATCGGAAATGCCCTACTTCCGTTATGTCGATGATGTGATAATTGGGGGCTATGAAAACACCCCATGTTTTGACTTTTCATTCTACCCAAGCGAATTGGACCTTATTGAAAATCCAGCGTGTGAGGACGGATCGGTAAAATTCTTTGATTTAGCTCTCAAAAAACACAAGAAATATGGAATATACACAGAGTTACACGACAAAAGAGATTCATACAGGATCAAGGTAAATCATATTATCGATTGGAATTCAAACCTTGCAAAGTATGTCTTCAGAAATATAATAATTGGACATTTTAGAAGAAACCAAAATTATAATACTTTTAGGAAAGACTGCATTTGCAAATGTAAAAAATTTGCAGATGAAGCTATAAAAAGAAATTATCCAGTCAATTTTGTACAACATTATTACAAATCGTTTTTTAAAGAAAATTTGTAATCTGATTGTTGATATAGAGATTTAATATTCATGACTGCGTAACTATTATACTGATATTTCTCTGCGCATGAGCAACTTTACTTATATAAAGAGACGTTCCATCGGGTTGGACTAGCGGATGTTTCTCCTTCATGGATTCGTTTACTTCTTTGGTTCTGAGTCTGTTCTGGTGCTTTTATCTTCGCACATTTGGGAGGCTGACCATGGAATTATGTTGGTTCCGTGAGCGTTACCCGGGTTGTAAAAGCTGCTTTAAGCGGGAAAGGGGTGTCGCAATCCACCCCTACCATTCTTATGTAATTCATATGGTCACTCCAGTTCTTTTCTACTTTCATTCATGTATTCTACTAGGGAATTTGAGCAGCATTTGCGCCTCCTCCTTTGTAGTGAATAGTTCTTTTAATTTCAGGCTTATTTGGGATATATCCTATTTTATCTCACTTTATCGTAATAATATATATACGAGGCATGTTTTTTATGTAAGTACCGTTTTGCGATTCCGCCGCCGCAGCGCTACGGTCGGCGTTCCGCGCATGCGCGCTGGTTACCTACATCTCTTGTCTACGCACTGACGCCATTACAGTCTGATTCTTCATTGTATACGTTGTTTACTGAGTGTTTAAGATGCCTCCGACAATCGTGAGTCCCGCCGATTGTGAAGTACGGGCTGTTATACGATTTCTTAGTGCTAAAGGCGTAAAACCGATCGATATTCATCGTGAGATCTGTGAAGTTTACGGACAAAACATTATGAGTGATGGAATGGTAAGGAAATGGGTGAGAGCATTTAAAGATGGCCGCACAAATGTGCATGATGAAGAACGGAGTGGGCGTCCTTCGGTCTTTAATGAAGATTTGGTGCAGAAAGTGGAAGAAAAGGTGAGAGAAAACAGACGCTTTACTCGTACAATTTCATCAATGTGCGACTGGTTTCCTCAATATTCTCGTAGTGTTTTGTATCGCATTGTGACCGAGAACTTGAATTACCGGAAATTGTGTTCACGTTGGGTTCCAAAAATGTTGACGGATTTGCACAAAACCCAACGTTTAGGCAGTGCATTGACTTTCCTTGAGCGGTACCACAATGAAGGTGAAGATTTTTTAGACCAAATTGTTACTGGTGACGAAACATGGGTGGCCTACGTCACACCAGAATCAAAACAACAATGCATGGAATGGCGACATTCATCATCACCCAAAAGAGTGAAGTTTAAGCAAACAATTTCTGCCCGGAAAATCATGTGCACAGTTTTTTGGGACAAAAAAGGAGTATTGCTAGTGGAGTTTCTGCCTCGTAATGAGACAATCAATGCAGCGTCTTATTGTGAGACATTGAACAATCTGCGTCGTGCAATCCAGAACAAAAGACGTGGCAAGTTGAGTAAGGGTATCGTTTTGCTGCATGACAATGCCCGTCCACATGTGGCTAATCGGACCAAAGATCTCATCAAATCTTTTAAATGGGAAACTCTAGATCATCCTCCATACAGCCCTGATCTGGCGCCCAGCGACTACCATTTGTTCCTGCACTTGAAGAAACACCTGGGTGGTCAGCGTCTTCAAGACGATAACGAAGTCAAAACAGTTGTGATACAGTGGTTAACAAGTCAGGCGGCAGAATTTTATTAGGAGGGTATTCAAAAACTGGTGCCACGTTATGACAAGTGCCTCAATATTCACGGAAATTATGTAGAAAAGTAGATTAAGGTACAGGCTTTCATGTAGAAATAAAATTATTGCGATATCTTTGCACGTCTTTTTTTAATTCCAAAACGGTACTTACTTAAAAAACATGCCTCGTATATATATGCATATCTTGTAAATACAATAAGAAAATATATATATGAAATATAAAGATCCAAAGAGTAGTGTCATGGTGCTTTATGACATTATGAGTGCGAAACACGACATTTTTCATTTCGTTCCGAAAACATGCTCTTTCGGAAGCCATTTTTATTCCAAGGTTTTAATTCTGTATGAGTTTGCACTTTTCATACTGAAAGCGTGGGATCTCGCTCCTGCAGATGTTCCGAAGTAATTTCTTACTTCTTTAATTATTGCGCAGGGCATTGGTTTCGATTCTGCAGACAGTGACGCGACAATGCCGCGCGAAGCCGTTAAATGCTTCTGTTTATTTCGTGCATGAAGTTGAAGGTCGAAGTGGCCTGGATTTCACTTTTAACAGTATCGGGGCTCTCTTGGCCCTGAGTTTTCGTTGGAGAAGGAGCTTTCATTTCTCGCTCCTGGAAAATTCGGACACAAAGGAATTTACGACCCAACGGTCAATTTTGTGTTTTCGGATTATAACTTCGATTCGGAAGGAATCTTATAATCCGAGTGGGCCAAGACAATTATTTTAATTCAAAATTATTAATTTCGTCATTTATTTATTTCAGATCTGGATTTCGGAAAGTCCTGGAAATTGAGAAAAGGATTAGAACGCGATGACGTCCGGTAGGACAGGATTGTGGAACCATGCTAAGGAGTCGTTTGGTGACTCCATTTGAGTTTCGGCATTGTTTTGGACGTTCTACGGTCGAGATGTGCGTACAGCTAAAGTATTTGGATCATTGGATCATTTCCATAAATCCCAGAGTGAATTTACTCTGCAAGAATTCAACCAGTGCGTGTATGTGATAGACCCTTACGGTGGTGCTGAATTCAGATCTTCAGTGTTAGTCGTGCCGCTCTAAATGAGAGCATTTTTGGTCTTGAAAGGAATGAACCGATATCTGGTTCTGGTAACGTGAATTATTACTAAAAGTGAAATCTTCTTTAATATTCAAAATCCTCAAAATGAATATGGTTGGTTCTCCAATTAATTTCTATGAGAAATGTCGTGTGTCAATTTGTGTGAAAAAAATATATTATTACATCCTTGAGATCGTATCTATACATTTTCCAAAAAGGCCAAATGTTATATTTCTATATTTAGTTCAAAGAATGGCCTGAAGGCTTAATGTTGAATGACTTAATGTTTCTATATTTTCATAATATATATATTTAGATATTTAAATAAAAAAGGTAATATTGAGATTATTTTTGACTCATGTTTTCCCAACTTGATGATGTTTCCTTCTTGAGTGCCTGTGCGTCCAGTTTACATTTTGTAGGCCTGGGCAGCCGGACCTGGAGTTATTGCATAAATCACAACGCAAAGCTAATCTGTAGTACTTAATATCCAATTTACTTCATTTGTGTGATCCTTTATTTCTCTGTCACACATTTACTTCCGTCACACATATTAATATTGGTGTATTGTGTGTGCGCCCTTTTCCCTCCGTGACATGTGATGCCATGTCCCTTTTTCACTGTGACAGTAGTAAGGCGCAATAGCTGCACTATCTAAGCCTAAATATATAAATTAAAGAAGAGGTGGAAAAGGATAATGAATAAAAAGGAAGAGTAGTGCTTACGGGGTTGCAGAAATGGTCAAGGGGGATTGTGATCCCTTTCCTGGTTTAAGCATGCTTTCAATCCTAGGAAAACACTCCCAGAAATCACCACACGCCCGAAACAACAATCAACAGTATGCAAGGGGAAAAACGGAATGCTGAAAAGTCAGAACAAAATAACCATGAAAGAATGGATGAAATGAAATTCAAACCTTTCCAGATGTGAATGCTGAAAGGCGATGATGAGAAGATAATAGGAACTGTCCGGATTACAATGTTAAATCCCAACAGATATTTTTATCTCATTATCCTTTTCCACCACTTCTTTCAATTTATTTATATATATATATATATGTGTGTGTGTGTGTGTGTGTGTATATATATATATATATATATATATATATATATATATATATATATATATATATATATATATATATATATATATATATATATATATATATATATATATATAAGTATATATATATATATATAGTGTTATATAAGTATATATATATATATAAGTATATATATATATATATATAAATGATTCATCAAACTAGCAAAAGATTATATAACCAAACGCCTATAAGTATCCAAAGGCGCCATGCTGCTCTTTCAATATAAACTTATAAAGTAGATACAAGTGAATAAACAAAAAGAACAATAAAAAGCGATGGGGTTGTACTTACAGGTAAAGTATGAAACGGCCAAGGGGGATTGTGACCCCTTGTTCCCGGTTATTGCATGCTTTTACACCAAGGAAACACTCCTGGAACTGGCACCTTCCCGAAGCAATACTCCGTCCGCCATCAAAACATGAATCGCAATAAGACAGATTGAAAAATCAAAACCAGAATCCCCGGATGGAGATTCAAAATAATTTCCCTTTGCAAATACGATAAAGAAGTAAACCGGATATGGAACAAAAACGCCTATCGACCACTTTATTACAATTACATATTGATACGACCCATAACAATTTTTGTAAATTGTGCATTATCCGCAACAGTTCTCGTATACCACTTGATACTTTCAGATCGTTGAAATTTGCAGAAATGTTGTTCTTTTTGTTATTGTAAAATGCATTATAATAACGCCCTAGAAAACATGTTGAATATTGTTGTTTTATTGCTTCACCGATTAAATTCCTTTCGCATTTTATACGTTCTGTTTGTGATGTATTGAGTCTTTTATACCTCTGTAGATGGTTGAGTATTAAGTTACGGAATATACCTTTACTTAACTTGGTGTTCCAGTTTATTATGTGATTACTTTCGATGTTAAAAGTATGCCTTTTATCATAAAGTTTGAAACATATGGAGTCTTTTTCATCATAATATATACTAATATCTAGAAAATCCACTTTATCTTCTTTTTGATTATTATATTCAATTAGCTTCAAATTTACGGAGTAAAATCCAAAATCGAATTGATTTGTACTATCTATTGATCCGATTAGTACATCGTCGACGTATCTGAAAAACGGGACTTCATTGAGAATATGTGTACCACCTTCATGTTTATTTAGATATAAGTCGGCTGGCATTGAAGAGCTTCCATCCCCCATGGGAATTCCGTGTATTTATTGGTAAAATTCAATGCAGTTATAAAGGATGTTCTCAAACAATACAACCTTTATCAAGTTTTTGAACTTGTTGATGGTGATCATTAAGTGCATATTGTTAGTTTCGAAAGTTTCGATCATAATATCATATAGTTCCTTTAAATTAACGTTATTGAATAAATCCTTGAAGTCGTAATTTTCAGATATATCTGATCAGGCATTTTGCTTAATTTATCAATAACCTCGTAACTGTTTGAGACCATTGCTGTTCCTCTTGATTTATTAGCTTTCATAATAGGTTTGAATATGTTCAATAATATAGAATTGACCTTGTTTAAGTACGTTCCAAATCCTACGGTTACTGGTCAAAATTTGATTGGTGACTTCTGCATTTTTGGGATAGTAAGTATGGGAATTTAAAGTTTCCTATTTCACGTCCAATGCGTTTATATAATGCTTTTATGCGATTTTTAACTGCGCTACGTGCCATTTTAATTTTTCTATACATACTTTCGTTGCTATAATTATTTCTTAGAATATCTAAATAATATTTTTTATATGTGAATGCACAGTTTGTTGGGATCTTGTCCATGTATGTAATTGCATATATATTAAACAATTTTTCCATTCCAGTTCTTTTTTTGTTCTGTTTGCATTTAGAAACATTCTTGTACACGCTTTTGTAGTTAAGGTTAAAACCTGATAAAATAGCACTTTTTCATTCTTGGAATGTCTCTTTTGGGTAGCTGTATTCAACAGCCAGTTTATAAATAAAATCATCTATATCTTTTTCAAAAAGTATATTATAATTGTAAAAATTCTGAACTCTATATTTAATTCCAAGTCGTAAAAAGTTTATAAAATTCTCCTCTTCCGATGCCCAACGATATATCCAACTTGCCCGATATAACATGGCCGTGTTCTTTATTTATGTATTTATTTAAACCACATCTACAAGTTAGGTCTTCAAATTTGTTCGTTTGTTTTCCAATTATATTATAACTAAAAATCTTTCTCCCGTTGGTTTTTACATATTTGTATGTTATTTTTACATCCGTATTCAAAATAGGTAGGAGGTCGTTATTTTTCTTGAGTATACTTTTAAATGGTACTAAGTCGTAATTTTTCTTGCAGAAGGTTGTTACTAAATACTGTTTTTGTTTTATATTAGTAGTATGAATTTCCAAATCCATCCTTTTTGCTTTCAGTTTTATCATATTGTAAAATATTGCAGTGTTAGCTGTAAAGGTACGATTTACATTCTCTTGATTTGGGATTATTGGATTCTTACTCCATTCCATAATTTATTGATATACTTCCGTTCATAATCTATTGAACCCGAAAACGATATTTTTTCCATGTTGCTTTCATCGTGTTATACGTTTTGATTTCTTCAATGTATGATTCGAGTCGTTTCAAAGTATCTCCATACCCCTCATGTTTATTTTTGCCTCCTCTTTTCCATCGTGTTGTTTTCTTGTGATTAAAATCATCACATACGAGAAAGTTTTTTACATTAGTATAAAATTCATAGTTATGAGTATTCTCAAAGTTTATCGAATTCAGTTCGTATGGATATACAGTTCCAAATTGTTTTATATGTATATTCTCCCACCATAACCGTTATTTGTTGTCAATAATAATATCGAGAATGGAAACCTTAATGTTTTCGAAGCCATGGATTAAGAATTGACTCAACTCCAAATTTGTTTCATTTGTGACTTGATCGCCTAGTCTGGTTGACCTGATTTCTGTGCAAATTGATCCTGATGTTCAAATGATTTTTAGTTTGTCCTATATATCGCATATCACATGCGTTGCATGATGTGCAATATATGGAGTTATAAATTTTGCAGAATACTCTATATACAGGGTTGTTATTAGTAATTTGTCTGGTATCTGCATAGGGACACAATTTACACCTTTTTTGATTTGCATCGCAGGAATTTATATTATTTTCATTTTCTTAAAGTTATGTTCATTATTTCCTAATAAATTGTCTTTCATCGGATTATAAGGTATAATATTGTCTTTATTACATGCAGTTACATTACAGACAGTTTTTAGTTTTTCCACTCGTTCAGAATTCAGATTTGAAATATTTAAGTATAGAATTCATCTTGTAAAAGGTCACTTGATATCGATCTTACAGCTACTTTTTGATTACTGTAATACCGGGCGATTATAAAATATTTAAAAGTTGCCAGTTGTGAGGTCCTTAAAGTTGTGCATATCATAAATAATCAATTTTTACTCTTATTGAGGAGTTTATTAAGTCGCTCGTAATTTCATATCATATACGTATTCATTTTTCTCTTTTCATAAGTAATAGCCGTTCAATGCTTCCATATCTATTCATATTTAACTCACTTTCATTTCGTAACTTATATTTCTTCTGCGTAATGTGGAAGAGTGGAAATATTTAAAACAATATACTTTGGTGGTTTTTTTTGTTCTATTACATGTAAGGGAATTTGTAAAAATGAGTACATCCCCTACTACAATAGCATTTATTTTTCATACTTGAAACATAAATATGATTCACGTCAATCCGCATATTAAAACATTAAAAATCTACATTAAGCTATAAAAATACTGATTAAAATCTTAAAATTCACAATAATTTTATTATAATCCTAAAACATTTAAATTCAAAAATTCGAATTAAAAACATTTAAAACATTTAAAACCCTATGATGAGTTACTTTTACTACAATGCCATTTCGTCCCAATAAAAACATCCATATCATAGTCATCATACCAAAATTCATATTCAAAGTTCAGCTTATCTCATACGTGATTAAATATCGAATATCTTTTCTACTTTCTCTTTAATCCCTAAATCGCCCAGATGCCAGATGTCCATGGTGCAATTTCTATAACCCAACATACGGAAGACCACACCAAACACGGCAGCAGACCGTGAATGATCCAAAAATTACTTGCAACATTATTTTAAAATAAGTTAAATTAAATTAGAAAATCCCAAGCGCAATGCTGGTCATACAACGTTCCAAAATACAGTGTATAAATGATTCATCAAACTAGCAAAAGATTATATAACCAAAAGCCTATAAGTATCCAAAGGCGCCATGCTGCTCTTTCAATATAAGCTTATAAAGTAGATACAAATGAATAAAGCATATACAAAAATAAAAATATAAAGAGATGGGGTTGTACTCACAGGTACAGTATAAAACGACCAAGGGGGATTGTGACCCCTTGTTCCCGGTTTAACATTTGCTGTAAAACACCTGAAACTTGATTTGAAGAATGTGCACTAGTAAACGCCATGACAGACGAATGAAATTTCTCATCGTTTTTCTCATCATCAACAGCTGTTCCAAATTTCATGAAAATTCGCCCCATTAAAATTAAAACCATGTTTCGAGTTTCTAGAACCAGGAGTTATCTAGATAGGTATTTACTAAAACCGCACAGTTAAACCTTCTATAGACATGGTATTCTGAAGCGGATATTTTATCCGCAAATTTATTTGAAAAAACTTATATCATGCTGCTTAGCAACTGATTCAAATCCAAACCATTCCTCCTTCAAGGAGACTAATGATGTCACGAACGAGCACAAAAATTGCATCGTGACTTCTTTTCACTGCACTGAATGAAACTATCAATTAGCATCATCATTGAGCTATAAACAACCCTTTTATGCGTAATTATGTAGACAATTTTATATATATGTATAGGATTTTATTCGTCCATATTTAGACAATATACGCAGTATATCACTCAAATTTGAATTTAATCATTTCAGCGATTTTTGAAATTAGAAAGGGCCAACGATTTTGACAGAATCACGTGTAATAACTGAACTATATACATTATTTCTGATTTTTCTTGCTGCGTACGCATTTAGATAATACACACAGTATACCACCAAATTTGATTTAGATTTAATATCTATCAAGAATAATGGTACAATTCACAATCACTATCACCACATTTTCTTATAATTCATCGTGATGAAAGTAATATGACGTTTTATGGGTGATTCCTTTTATGGTTTTATAGTGCTGATTCCTTTAATACATTTTTGACGTTTTTCTTAAATTTTAAAATATGTTACGGTTCAAAGTTGTTTAAAAAATTATATTATAAAATTTTTAGAAAAACCATAATTTATTTTTACTGTATCTTATGAAAGTAAAAATGCTTATTTAAATAATAAAGACTACTTAAAATTCATCTAAAATTTTTTGCCTTTGGAAATTATGTACTTTTTAGAAAATATTCACCATATTGCAGTATGAAATTAAATTAACTTTCACGTGAAAAGTAATTCAAAATATTCACTTGTTTTTTACAAGGATCTGGAGATTTCCTGTAAAATTTCATGCAATTTATTTAGTTGTCTGTGACTGCAGTAATGACTCCCTTATAGATAAATAAGTATATCACAAAATTAATTAAGAAATATATAATTGCGGGATATAAAATGGAGCGTGTTCTTCAAAAATGTGGTTCTCACTGGAGTGTGATGAATGCTTATCAAATTAAAAAGATTCAGAAAATGTAACTTTAATATATACAACGTGCAATTTACTGCGCAGTTCTCCATGGCGGAAATTTTGCATAATTAGCTAAAAAAGAGCGCAATAAGATAATAAAGAGAAACCATCTTTCCATCGAGTTGGTTTGTGTCGTGTAGTAGATTTTTACACTTTAAGTAAAAATGAAACTCAAGGGAGACAATCACCATAGATTGAAAATTCAAGAAAATTGTTCCAGAATTAAATCAAAAAATACCTTCATATGTTTTTAAAAGATAATTTTTTAAAATATTAATTGATTATATTTTTAGCAATAATATTAATAGAAGTGAAATTATAAAACGTTCATTTTTGTTCTTGACTAAAAGTGCATGCACAAGCAGAGCAAATTAAAAAAAAAATATTTATAAATGAAGCGCTTTAAATAGTAGATGCTATACAAATCGTTAACGGAATATATATTTTTTGTAAGTATTAAGCTCAAGGAGAAAATGCTCAGTTTGTGGAAAAGTGCGATGAGTTAGTGACAACATGTCTTGGTGCCTTTCTTTTATTGACATTGCATAAAAATGAGGTCTGTAACGTGTCAAGTAACGTTGCTATATTTTTTCCTGAGTTCAGCTGACATAACTGAAATATATAATTAACAAATTTAGAAAAAGGGCAATAGAGACACTGTTGCATACGTGAAGGGGTATTGGGACATGGTAGTTTGAGGAAGCTGGTTGAGGACGTCTTCAGTTCCTCCAAATTAAAGAACTTAAATATATCCAGAATTGTTCATCTTGGAGTAATGAGGTTGGTCTTATTCATTTGATCGTCAAATATTACGTATGAAATATGCATTTAATTGACACATTTGCAATATTTTATTTCAGATATTGACGAATTTTGTAAAAAAGGAAGATTTTGTTTCGATTCATACCAAATCCTAACCAGTACCGCATTAACCCACAAGCAACTTATCTACTAAATTTTGTAAAATTTTGTAAATTATTTCTCAACTAGAGTGGATACATACAAGTTTTGCTGGCCATTTTGTAACAAAAGGCAGGCTCTTTTTTCCTGATCTAATCAGCATCAGGGTAACTCTAATCAGCAAAGTGGAAATCTAATCAACAAAGTGAAAATCTAACTAGCAGGTAGATAATCTAATCAGCGCCAAGGTAAGCCATAAACGACTATCTACCAATTTTTTTGAAATTTATTGCCTTAGTTTTACAGAAACATTAAATATATGCAATTTTTGAGGGTCATATTGTAGGAGAAAAAAAAAAGCAAAATGCATATTTTTTACAATTGTACAAAAATATTATCAGAACCATGGTAACCCCCGAGGGACGTACCTATAAAATAAAATTTTATGAAATTTTGTCAAATAGTTTTCAGTTAAAGTGGATACATACATCGTACAGATAGACAGATACAGATACACACACAGACCTCAGCTAAAAATAGCATTTTCGTGTTCTAGGGTGCTCGAAACGTATAGATCTGAGCTAGGAAAATCTAGAGCTAGGAAATTCATTGAATAAAATTATCCCTATATTTTTACTTTCCCTGCAATACATGGTAATGTATAGGGAAAGTATTGGAATCGTGTCGAAAATCGTAACTGAAGTTTTCGACGGATCTACACGTTTCGGGATATCTGGAACACGAAAACCCCATTTTTAGCGTGACGTCTGTGTGTGTGTGTGTCTGTCTGTCTGTCTGTGCAATGTATGTATCCACTCTAACTCAAAAACTAATTGACCGAATTTCATAAAATTTTACTTGTGTGTGATCCTGGTGCTGATTAGATTTTGGTACTACTCGGGATGAAACAACCCGCTCTTTTTTGCGAAATGGCCCGCAGAAATTACCTGTATCCACTCTAGCTGAAAAATTAATTGATCAAATTTTATAAAATTTGGTAGATAAGTCACTTGTGGGATACTCTGGTGCTGATTAGATTTTGATACGTTTCAGAAATGAACAACCTGCATTTTTTTACAAAATGGTACGCAAAAACCACTAACATATAAAATGAAATACTACGCATGCTCAAATGTATCAACCCATTTTATACGTAATTTGTGGCAAGGAAAATAATAAGATCAATTCCATTACTCTAGGACTACCCGTTCTCGAGATATTTGAGTTGTTTTCATTTTTATAACGCCATCTTTAGAAAAATGTCCATTTACTAAATAAACACAGAAATTGAATTAAAAGTGCAATTTTAGTGTTATTGTGTGCAATTAAACTTAGTTTAATAAATTATTAAAGACATAAAGAGAAAATGAAATTGAATCTGCCGGGAAAGTCATGTGGTGCATACATCAGATTTTTTTTCTTGTTTCAATAATTACAAGCAGTCAACAATTATTATGTCTATATGCAAATTGTGCGGTTTTGTACATTGACATGAACGCTCAGCATTTTTAACACTTTCCAACATAGTTAAAAATTGTTTATAACTTTGTTCATTCTGTCTGTCTGTCTGTCCGTCCTTTCGCACAGTAACTGCCGTAAAAATGACTGTATCAAAATGAAATTTTAATATGTTGTTGAGACAGTCTGTAGGACATATGGGGATGTAAATGAATAATGTCAACTAATATGTTTTGGATTTAATCCGGGTTGGAAAAATAAAATGCATTGAACCCTATGGAACCTAATTATTCAAACATTTTTTCAGCAAAGTTAAAATTCACAAATTGCTTCGAAAATTTTAAGAAATACTTAAATTATCCCATAAAACATATAAAGAAAATTTCAGCAAAATATGTTCGGTTGTCTTTTAAATAAAAATTAAAACTTTAATTACACCCATATTAAGAGATTACGTGACCCACTTCAAAATAAAATATGACATCCATCTTTTTTCTCAGTGTAAAAATCGTGATTCTTAAAGCTCTTTTAAATTTCTATTTAGCGTTTCATCCGTCCAAAAACCGCTTTACCTTAGTGTACTTTCTGTGCATTTATATCCTGTGCCAACACTGTTACAATATGAGTTTAAATAATCATCAAACTTTGATTATTTTTACACTAATTTTAATGGATACAGAATGTATACAACCGATTGTTAAATGAGTTGTATAAGAATTGCTAAAATTTTTTCACGCAAAATTATTTAGCTCAGGAGTCTGGAATAAAAGTGATATGAATTACACATTCATTGTTTTTACATAGAGAGGCAGGCGATTTATATTTCGATGACGTTATTTGAATAAAGTTAATTTTTTTGATGAAATTTTAAGTTTTCAAATATAAATTATTGTGGTACTGTAATAATTTAAAATATATCAGCGCTGAATGTATCGCATTTAAAGATGCTTAAATAAAATTGATTTTCAGTTGGAAATTGTTTCATAATTAATGCTTTATGCATGATTGACTTTTCTTGTTTGAAATATGAAGTCTTTATACATATTTCACCGAAGAATTTTCCAATAAATTCGATGCAGAATGAAGAAAACTTTTGAAAATATAATTGATAATATTTAGTATTAGATCGAATTTTACGTATCTTGCTAAGACTATTTAAAACAGAGATTCTAAGCTTCCAAATTTATTCCGTTGAAATACCGAAATTGTTGTCCAAATATTCATTTCAATTATGTAGTAAAACTATTTATACTTGTTCATAAAACCTTTTTATCAGATACTCTCTGAAAAATACGATTTATATGTTGTGTTGGTAAGCCTTCGAAAAATGTAATACAGTACGGATACTCTTTGGGTAAATGTGTTTTGCTGGTACTACTTGATCTAGTACCAGTGTTGTCGGGTAGTACGATTGTAAAGAACCTTGCTGCCCCAACCGGGAATCGAACCCTTAATCTCCGAACTGGCCAGCCGATACTTTACTGTTGAGTTACTGGAACGGAATTGCAAGCTTTTATCATTGAACTGGACTCTGCATTTTCCACCCTCTAATATCAGATGCACTGTCAACTGAATATATTACTAACCACTTCCTGCTATTTTTACCTTAGGTTAGCCTCATGCCACTGCTATTTTTACCCAGGTTAATAACCTGCGCGGTCGTTCTTCTCTCAATTTGGACTCTGCAAGATGTTCAGGATCTCTGCTGTGTACCTGCTATCCTGCTATGCATGAGAAAATAATCATATCTTACTGAGAAATCAGACTCTCTAAAATCAATTTTATTCTTGTAGACACTGTAATAATTTATGTTTGAATATAGATATTACGGTATTAAATTATAACAATTAATTATTGGAGAACTTAAATATTAAAATATAAATTTTATTTTAAGATACCATAGTTTAGCGACGATTTTATTTGCGTTGTGTTTATCATGCCTAAAAACGTTGTTTGAATAAATATTTCTTGCTTTGCTGTATTTAACATGCCTGGATGAATAAACATTAACTTAAAACAGTCTAAAACTGTCATGAGCCGGTTAGTTAAAATTTTAATAAATAATTCATTTTTAACTACACTTCAATAAGTTAGAAAAGTACGTTCAATTAACACAAAAATGGTCTTACCACATTATCCTTTATAAATCATTATTTACAAAATAATTGTCGAACTTATTTATAATTAAAAACTTTTATTTAAATTGATAGGGAATATATGAAATTGTAATAACATACAGCTTTTCTTTTCTTTCAAAATTAAATTAATAAATGCCTCTTTTAGATTAATTTTCTAATTACATATTTTCATTGTTTTAAAATATACTACTTTTACTCAATAAATTATTTAATATTACAGTACATGAAAAAATATTGAGATTGACTCCAGTTCTATTGTAATTCTGTCGTTGCCCCATATTGAACTTATATGTGATCTTATACCGCAAATAATAAGTTTAATGCACATCGTAATTTTTCCTTTCGTGTTAGAACCACTTCAAAATACCAATGGTAGCGTCAACTGTCTGTTTGCAATTTGCACAGAAAACTTTATAAGTACCCTTTTTAACACTTTACAACATAGTTGAAAGTGTTTATGACTTTGTTCATTCATTCTGTATGTCTGTCTATCTGTCTGTCCGTTAGCACGATAACTGCCGTAAAAATGGCTTTATCAAAATGAAATTTTAGTATGTTTTTCAGACGATCTGTGGGACCTACGGGAATATAAATGAATAATATCATCCAATTAGTTTTTTATTGAACCCGGATTGAAAAAATGAAATACGTTAAATTCTATGGGACCTAATGTTTCAAACATTTTTTAAGCAGATTTAAAATTCACAAATTGCTTCGAAAGTTTTAAGAAATATTCAAATTATCCCATAAAATATATAAAAAAAAATCAGTAAAATATGTTAGGTAGTTTTTTAAATAAAAATTATATAATATAGGCAGAAAAACAAATTCAATTAAATTCTAACTCTCTTTAAATCCTCCAGAACGAAAAAATAGATATATTATATAATACATATCCTTCCAAGACTTTAATTACTTTATATATGAGAATAAAATATATATTTAAAATAATATTTAAATATATATTTAAAATAAATATGGTAGATAATAATTTTTCAAATTTTTAAATAAAAGAAATTATTATAGTAATGCCATGAATTAAACGATTGGAAAAATGATAATAAATGAAACGCTGCTTCTATATAGAGGCGATTTATATTTCGATGACGTCATTTGAACAAAGTTCAGTTGTTGTTCAGTTGTTAAGTTCTCAAATATAATAAATAGTGTAGTGTTATGATAATTTTAAAAATATTACCGAGGAATGTATCGCATTTTAGAGATGTTTAAACCAGGCAATTTATATTTCAATGCCGTCATTTGAATGAAGTTCATTTTCTTCGATGAAGTTTTCAAATATAATAAATTAATGCAGTATTGTTATAATTTTAAAAATATTACGCAGGAATGTATTGCATTTGAGAGATGTTTGCATAAAATTGCATTGAAGTAGGAAAGAGTTTCATAATCAATGCTTTATGCATGATTGATCTTTCTTGTTAACACTTTACAACAAAGATGAAAAGTGTTTATGACTTTGTTCATTCTGTCTGTCTGTCTGTCTGTCCGTTAGCACGAAAACTGCCGTAAAAATGACTTAATCAAAATGAAATTTTAGTATGTTGTTCAGACAGTCTGTAGGAACTACAGGAATATAAATGAATAATATCACCTAATTAGTTTTGGATTGAACCCGGGTTGAAGAAATGAAATGCATTGAACCCTATGGGACCTAATTTTTCAAATATTTTTTAAGCGGATTTAAAATTCACAAATTACTTCGAAAATTTTAGGTAATACTCTAATTGTTCCGAAAAATTTTATAAAAAAGATTCAGCGAAATATATTCAGTAGTTTTTTAAATAAAAGTTAAAATAATAATTGCACCTCTTATATGAAGGGATCACGTGATCATGATATGCAAAGATCGCATGACCCACTTCAAAATGAAATATGGCATCCATCTTGTCTCAAAATCGTGATTTTGAAAGTTCTTTTTAATTCCTATTGAGTGTTGTATCCGTCCTAAAACCACTTTATTTTTGCTTAAATTCTGTGCATCTACTTACTGAAACAACGCAATTACAATATATTTGAGTTTAAATGATCATCCAAATTTGATTATTTCTACAACGAATCCTATTTTTCACTTATGCAAAATGTAAACAGCAAAATATGTAGAATGAGTTGTATTAGAATTGCTGTATTTCTTTAACACAAAATTATTTAGCTCATAGAGTCTGCATAGTTGATATGAATGAAATATTCATTGATTTTACAGATAGATGGACGATTTTTTGTCGATGAAGTTTTAAGCATAGAGTTTAATTACTTGTGGCTCTATGGTCTTAATTTTAAATAAAATAAATTATTATTGTATTGTGATGAATGAAATGAATGGGAAATTGTTTATGAATGAAATGCTGCTTTTATAGAGAGAGTCAGGCGTGTTATTTTTTCTATGACGTTATTTGAATGAATTTCAGTTGTTTTCGATGAAGTTTTCAAATATAATAATTTATTGTATTCATATGATAATTTTTAAAATATTACCGAGGAATGTATCACATTTTAGAGATGTTTAAATGAAATTGTATTGAAGTTGAAAAGTGTTTCATAATCTATACTTTATGCATGATTGATCTTTCTTGTTATTTACTGTATTCAACTTTTATGTCCATTATTAACATATAATATGGCATAACTGATAACATGATATAACTGAGATAACAGAATAGGGACAATTTCTGTTAATGACTTTTTAAAAACTTCTTTGCGATATTTTGTCAACCTGTCTGTATTCACGCTAAAAATGTACTCCATCAGTGCGGTAAGCGTCTGTTGATTATTTTTGTCCCATGTGTACTTTTTCAATGGCGTAGGCTGGGATTATTGCCATTTTGTAATTGGTTTTTTCTTGCAACCAGCTTTGCATCATCTCCAGATTAACTGCTGCTGACTTTATGATTTGTTGATGAATTTTTAAATTAAGATTTTCTACATTCGTCGACATAGGGACTGGAATATTGTTTTCGATTTCTATACTTTTATTAATTGACCGCTTTCTGGTACAATTGTCCTCGTTTCTGTAGCATCTGTTTCTGTACTGACGCTTTTGATATAGATGTTTTTTAAAAAGTGTTTTATGTATTAAAAAACATACCTATTTATATGTTTTTAAAATTGTGCCTCATATCTGTGTCATTACAGTTTTCGGATGAAATTAGTAGTGGATGCTTTGATACATGGGGAGGATTACTATATTTATATAATTTGACAGCAGATGATACCATGTATTTTACGAATATGCCTGAAAAATAACATTCCATAGGATAGTCATGCACTTTAGACTCAGAACAAAATACCACTAGATACTTCTGAGTTGATTGATTTGAAATGGACTGAATTTGATTGACTTAAAATTCTATGTGCTTGATTGATTTGGAATGATATGAGTTTGATTGATTTGAAAGATAAGTTTGATGGATTTGAAATGATCTGAATTTGATTGATTAGAAATAATCTGAGTTTTATTGATTTGAAGTGATCTGCGTTTGATTGATCTGAGTTAAGCTGATTTGGAACTTATGAGACTTCTAAATATTTTTATATTTCCTTAGTAAAGTTTATATTTCAAGATAATTAAATAGAGATTGCAAGTAATTTATAGGAGTTAAAAAGCATATCATTATATATTGGTGTCCAACAGTTAAGAATAATCGATATACGTTGTGAATATTTCACAAACCAAAAGTCGGAATGGAACAAACTTGGTACGCATGTGTAAACGTAATGAAATGTAATAAGGTACAGCAATACAGAAAAAAAGAAAAAAATAATTTTATAATTGAATCTTCATTTAAAACATGACTTCTGTTAAAACATGATTTTCACTTGATTGTGCTTTTGCTCAAATTTTAATGTCTCATTGCAAAATAGTCTTATATAAAATAACTACACTGATGTCCAAAGTTAAGCATAATTCGTAAAAAGTGCAAAGTAAAACGATAATGCAAATATGACAGCGTAAAATTGCATGCAGCTTTTCTACGAACTTAAACGAATATCTGTATGTAATGTATAATCTTCAGCCTGTAGAAAAAAGGACCAAACCGTTAGGGAAGTTTGGCAACAACCATTATAAGGTCGTCCAAGAGTTGCAACCCTCGGCAGGATCCGTATTTTGCATTAACTGTATGGCCTCACAAGAATATATTTACATGGCCACTATTTATGAGCTGTAGTCGTCAATTGAGCAACTGTTTCCAGACAAAATATTTACAGAAGTCTCAGGGAAACTGGTCTGTATGCCAGAGATCCAACAGTTTTCCGGCCCTTTAGACCTGTTTATGGGCATGCGTGTTAATAATGGAGTCAGGAAAATAAAAGCTGGACTTTGAATCAGTGGGTAATATGCTCTTCACTGATGAATTCATACTGATTCTCTCCACACTACTATATGGAGAGAACGGGGGACATTTTACCATATCACATCGCAGACATGGACCAGGATATATATATATATATATATACAGTGTGCCCACTTATATCCGTTACACCCCCCTTACCTTCTAAACGGTTACAGCTTAGGCCATAAAGTTGGTGTCTAGATATAGTTAAAAGGCTATGCGCTACTCGATGAGACAACTTACAGCGTCATCTATCGGCAAATTTTGGAATTAGCGGTCCTATCTCGTAAACGGTGAAAGATACGTGAAACAAGCTAATTAGAAAGTTGTAGCGCACTCTCGATTTAGTACGAAAAGATACCTTGCGCACATTAATACTCAAAACAGAATGCAAAAAATGAACATTTGTTTGATCGTAAAGCGAAGCGAGAAAAGACCACCTTACGGATTAAATACGAGCCTGTGTTGTGACGCAGGGGAAACGCACGTGATTAGCATTCATGAGGACCATGGTTCTGTCCCCACCGGTTGCTTATTTTACTGAATGTGTCTACAAACCATGAAAACTTTCTGCTGATCTTGCAAAATCGTCTCTCCAAACACACAGCTCAACTCAGCCATGTCTGTTACAAACATCACATGGATCTCATGTATTATGCAAATGAGGATGGAACGTCATACCTGTTCAACACAGACTACTACTATAAAAAGGATGTTTCTGCTGGGTTGTACGTTAAAGCGGAGTGTTATGGCACAATTTGGCAGTAACGAGTACTGCGAGATGTTGTTAATTTACGGTGAATGTAGGCGTAAGGCAAAATCATTTGCAAGGCTGTATCGTGAAAGTTTCCCTCAAGGCCCGCATTCTACACGGCAGACCATCTTAAAAGTTGTAAGATGTTTAAGGGAGACGGGCTGCGTGACCTCGAATTCGTATACCCCGTAATGTAGGACGCAAAGTGCAACCTGAAGATGTGCTAGCATACGCTCTCGCCCATCCTCAGAGCAGCACAAGAATGATCAGTGAAAATTGTTGCCTCTCAAAAAGCCGCGTCTGAATGAATCAGGTGCTCATCCATACAGATCCGCACATGTGCAGGGATTGCTGCCAAGAGATGCTGAGAGACGTAACACGTGGTGCAACTTTGTGATGAATAACTTAGAGGTCCACCCAACATTCTTAGCAGACATAATATGGACGGAAGAGGTATGTCTTTCGAAGAACGGAATGTTTAAAAGACAGAACGTTCATACCTGGTCGCTGGAAAATCCGAGATATGCCGTCGAAGTTCGACATTCACAACGCTGGTCGATTAATGTTTGGTGCGGAATTTTTAATGACAGGCTCATTGGACCAGTATTTTACAAGGGCACGTTAACGGGACAACGGTACTTGAAGCTTCTGCAGGATGTAATAACCGACTTTGTTGAGAATCTACCGCTGCACCAACTCCTAAATGTATGGTTCCAACATGACGGCGCACCTCCGCATAAGATTTCAAACGTTCAGCAGACCTAATAGAGACATTCCAAAATCAAGTCATCGGGTATGGTGGTTCCGTCGTGTGACCCCCGCGCTCACCTGACTTGACCCCATTGGACTTCTTCTTATGGGGACACATAAAAGGGCAGGTATATGCGACCCCTCCGCCAACATTGCAGGATCTTCGACGACACATAACTGATGCTTGTACGTCCGTAACACATGCCATGTTGCTCAATGTGCAGCGAGAAATCCAGTCCAGAGTGCAAATGGGTATAATGGCTAACGGAGAGCATTTTGAGCAATATACTATTGTAAATAAATGATCCTGAAGACAGGGAAGTGTCTCAGTTTCTTTCTTCCACTCTTTATGACATGACAATTTTCGAAATCGTGACCAAACAAATGTTCATTTTTTGCATTCTGTTTTGAGTATTAATGTGCGCAATGTATCTTTTTGTACTAAATCGAGAGTGCTCTACAACTTTCTAATTGACTTTTTTCACGTATCTTTCACCGTTTACGAGATAGGATCGCTAGTTCTAAAATTTGCCGTTGTAAGTTGTCTCATTGAGATGGCGTTGTAAGTTGTCTCATTGAGTAGCGCATAGGTTTTTTACTATAACTAGACACCAACTTTATGGCCTAAGTTGTCACCGTGTAGAAGTTAAGGGGGGTGTAATAGATATAAGTGGGCACTCTGTATGTATATATATATATATATATATATATATATATATATGTCCCAATGAGGATCCAAATCAAGTCACCAACGATAAGAATTTACTTACTTTCTGTAAAGTTTTTAATTGTATCTACAAGTTTCAACATTCTGTCTCAACTATTTTTGAATAATAAAAATATTTTAATCAAATTATCTGAAACTGTTATTTTAAATTATCTGGTAACTGAATAAAAAAAAATTATTTATTAAATGCAAAGCGCATTTACACATGGTCATGCATTGGTCGTATAGTGGACTTATTATTATTGTACATAGCTTTGTTGCGCCGCTATATATAAAACCCTCCAATTATTTTACCTATCGCGCGACTTCTGTAAAGGAATTCTTAATTAATATAATACTAAATGGATCACACCATTTTAAATTTAACAATAAAACATTTATTAACAATATAAAATACCTATTAAATTCAATTACAATAATTACTTTGCTAATTAATTATTTAGAAAAATTGCATGTGAGACCAGTATTAAAATGCCTAAAGTATCTTGATACCTGTCAATATTTGAGGAACACGTACATACCTTCAAATCTGTCTTGCACTTTGTCACCACCAGGCACTTCGCCGATCATATTACTGGAATAGACTCGAAGTACTTATTCACCACGCGTAATTCGGCGATCTTAATGTACTGCTATCTCGACACTCGTACTTGTGTCATTCTCGTAGTTGGCACATCTTTCTAAGCTTTGTGTTCCTTGATTTCGAGGTGTTAATCTCCTACATTTTTTCCCAAGTCTATCGTTCTTGTTCTTATGTCACAGGTAGTGGCTCTTTTCACCTCCAGACTCTCACTCCCACTGTGCTCTCATTTGCAGACTTGTGGGTAACGCTACAAGCTTCATCTGAATTGGCTAGTCTTTTATCCAATGTCGTTCTTTACATAATTTTAAGAGTTCGTTCGACCCCCTCTGTCTCAATGCCCCTAAATTTATGAGTTTCTCTGACCTTTGAGTTTACGTGTCGTAAACACAGGCGTCATTGAGACTGGGTAATCGAATTTAGACCTTGCTGATTTATCTTATGATATATAACATTATCATTATATATTCTTCTTACATAAATTCTGTGCTCAACAACGGTAGACAGAAAACATCAGGGGTTCAATCGGTTTCGAAGGCTGAAAACATTCTTCTTCTGAACAATCAAAAATATAACTTATAATTTAAAGCATATTTTGTGTATGGTAGTGGAAGTTGCTAGTAGTCAATTTTATGCAAAAATGTAAAAAAAAAAAAAATCTGATGTGGGCAACACATGACTTTCCTTATATAATGCAATGAATTTACTACTTTTTCAGTAAAAAAAAATAGGTTTTTCTTATAGTAGATACTTCCAATATTCTTTCCAAGATATTGAATTTTCGGCAATTAGTCGTAATTTTCATTGATTTAGCGTCATTTTTATCCATTTGGCGAGATTTTCGTCAATTTGGCAACATTTAAAAAATTCGCCAAGTTGGCGACATTCCGCCAAATTCGTCGCCAAAATCTCGCCAAGCTTTACTGACGGAGAAATAAGTTATTCTTATAGCAGATAAATGACTATTGGCGTTCAAATACAAAAGTATTATTCAAAGTATCTTTTTTCAAGAATGGAACGAGCTAGATCCACGAGAAGGATTACACTCAATTTATCGCATGGTATTACATATGAAAAGTAAACATGTTTCTCAATAGGAAATATTTTTCTTATTATTTTATATGACTTTTTGATAATTTTTTTTAAAAATGTACAATATCTCGAGAACGGTTCACGTTAGCGTTCTAAAATTTATGTCAATCGTTTTCTAATAAAAAATTACATAAGAAATGTCTATTTGCGTAACTTTATTAGTTGTTTTAAATTTTTGACGATTTTTTCAAAATTTCATTCGAAAATTCAGGGGCGTTCTGAACATTCGATTGCGTATAAAAACAATAGGCTTCCAGTGTTTACGGATTGTGATTTTTGTACCAAATTTGGTTCGAATCGGTCCATTCGTTCGTCAGTTATCGTCTCCACAGACTCACTGACACACCCACACACACATACACACATACTTTCACACACACACACACACACACACACACACAGACATCACTTCAAAAATGTTTGATTCGTGATCAGGGATGCTTGAAACGTGCTCTCCCGTCGAAAACTCGAACGAATTTTCGACCCCGTCACAATACTTTCCTTATACATTATGTATATAAGGAAAGTAATAATCAATATTTTATTAATTACACGGCAATATAGTATACGTCTGTGATATCTTCTGTGTCAAAAGCAACTGAAATAGTATTTTTCTTTTCGTAAAAAAATTGAACGATTCCGCCAAAGATACTAGCAGTGCACTTAATTGACTGGAACTGCAACTTTAGTCCTCTAGAGATATAAACAAAAATTTCGCAAAATTTATCAGGCATAAATTTAATAGCGTGACACAGAATGAAATATGTTTTTCAAGAACTTGAATATCACACAAGAGAATTAAAAACGCTTTTAAGGTTTAAATGCCCCATAAAAATGGCATAAAAATCCTCGATATGCATTGCGCTGTAAAGAATCTCACGATTAATTTCATATCATATTTTGAAAAAAAAAATTAAAATAAAGGATATCAGGTGCAAAAAGATGAAATGTTTTGTAATAAGTATTTAATTTGAGTTATGAGTTATGATAAAAAATACATACTTTAGGTGGATATCCTACAAAAGATCTTCGGCCGTATATCTATAGTTGTGAGGTAGTATGTTTGTCCGTGTGCAGCCATAATATACCTCTAATAAATATAGATAAAAGGATGACTATCATCATAAATGTTTCGAGTGAACAACATCAAAACATCAGAGTAATATTTATTTCTAGGATCCTCAGATCTCTCATTTCTAGGATCCTAAGAGGCATCACTCATATTTTCGAACATTTGCATCGAAATTTTCATCAAATTTTCATTTTTAGCAAATTGAAACTAATTACTAAACAAGAAAGATCAATCATGCATAAAGCATTGATTATGAAACACATTCCAACTGCAATGCAAATTTATTTAAACATCTCTAAAATACGATACATTCAGCGGTAACATATTAAAAATTATCACAATAGTGCATTAATTTATAATATTTAAAAAGTTAAAATTTCATCGAAAAAAAATGAAATTTATTCAAATAACGTCATTGAAATATAAGTCGGGTGGTTTAAGCATCTCTGAAATGCGGTACATTCAGTGGAAATGTTTTTAAAATTATCACAATACTACAATAATGTATTACATTTGAAAACTTAAAATTTCTTCGAAAAGAATGAACTTTATTCAAATGACGTCATTGAAATATAAATTGACTGGTTCTCTGTGTAAAAGCTATAAATATTTCATTCAAACACCTTTAATCCATTCCTTTTATTCATCAGAATACTGCAATAATTTATTTTATTTAAAAACTTGAAACCATGGAGGTAAATATAATTTAATTCTATGCTTCAAACTTCATCTAAAAAGTCTGCTATAAAAGAGTGTGTTCTTTATGTAAAATCAATGAATGCTTCATTCATATTAGGTATATGTTAAAGTAGATGTTAAAGAAATTCAGCAATTCTTATACAACTCATCTTATATCTTTATGTTGAAGACCCAGACCGTCCGACTCATCCTGAGGACTTGAGTAACTATTCCATATCTTTATGTGTTTACATTCTTCTTAAGTGAAAATTAGGCTTCGTTGTAGAAATAATCAAAGTTTTATGATCATTTAAACACAAATATATTGTAATTACGGCACTTTAGAATATAGATGCACATAAATTAAGCAAAAATATGGCGGTTTTAGGACGGATACAACACTAAATATAAATTAAAGAGATCTTTAAAAATCACGATTTTGACACAAGATGGATGACATTTTGAAGTGGGTCACTTGATCTCTTTATATAATATGGGTGAATTATTATTCTAATTTTTATTTGAAAAACTACAGAACATATTTTGATGAAAATTTTTATATATTTTATGGGATAATTTGAATATTTCCTTAAACTTTCGAAACAATTTGTGAATTTTAAATTTACTTAAAAAATGTTTGAAAAATTTGGTCCCATAGGGTTCAATGTATTTCATTTTTTCAACCCAGGTTCTGTCTGAAACTAATTGGGTGATATTATTTATTTTTTTCCCATAGGTCCCACAGACCGTCTCAACAACATACTAAAATTTCACTTTGATAAAGTCATTTTTACGCCAGTTATCGTGCGAACGGACAGACAGACAGACAGGATGAATGAAAAACGTCATAAACATTTTTCAACTATATTGTAAAGTGTTAAAAAACGACTTTAACATACATTTTTACAAACATAGTCATTATATATGTATTTTAGAATTTAAAAAGTTTGTCATTATTCACAACATGCTATAAGACACTGTTTTTAACACTTTACAAAAAAATGTGAAACGTGTTTATGACTTTTATCAGTCTGTCTGTCTGTCTGTCCGTTCGGACCGTAACTGCCGTAAAAATGACTTTATCAAAATTAAATTTTAGCATGTTGTTGAGACGGTCTGTGGAACATATGGTAATGTAAGTGAATAATATCATCTAATTAGTTTTGGATTGAACTCGGGTTGAAAAAATGAAATACATTGAACCGAGACACCTAATTTGTCAAACATTTTTTGAAGCACATTTAAAATTCACAAATTGCTTCAAAAATTTTAGAAAATTTTCAAATTATCCTATAAAATATATAAAAATGCTCAGCAAAATATGTTCTGTAGTTTTTTTAAATAAAAATGAAAATGAAAGAGATCAGATGACCCACTTCAAAATAAAATATGTCATCCATCTTGTGCCAAAAGCATGATTTCTAAAGTTATTTTTAACTTATATTTAGTGTTGTACTATTAAAACCGTTTATCTTTTTATTTTTTCTGTGCCTCTACATACTGCGCCAAATCAATTACAATATTTTTTAGTTTAAATGATCTTAAAACTTTGATTATTTCAACAACGAAGTCTAATTTTCACGTATAGCAAATGTAAATACATGAAGCTGTAAAATGAGTTTTATAAAAAAATGTTGAATTTCTTTAATGCAAAATTATTGAGTCTGCAATATAGTTGATATGAATGAAACATTAATTGATTTTGTACAAAGAAGCAGATAATTCTATATTGCCATTTTCGATGAAGTTTTAAGCATGGAGTTAGAAAATACTTTTACCTCCATGGTTTGAAATTTTTAAGTAAAATAAATTGTGATAATTTTGAAAATATCGCCTCTGAATGAAAGGAACGGAACATTTTTTTTTGAATGAAACATTCACAGTTTTTATATAGAGAACCAGTAGATTTATATTTCCATTACCTTATTTGAATAAAGTTCATTTGTTTTCGATGAAGTTTTCAAATATAATAAATTATTGTAGTATTATGATCATTTCAGAAATATCACAGCTGAATGTATCGTATTTTGGAGATGTTTAAATAAAATTGCATTTCAGTTGAAAAGAATTTCATAATCAATGCTTTATGTATGGTTGATCTTTCTTGTTTGAAATATTTCATATTTTTATATAAAATGAAAAACTAAGACATACAAAACATGCATTTTTTGACGGAGCATGTTGATTTTGACTGATTTCATTTTTGATGGAATTAATAAAAAATAAGCAAAATGTATAAAAAATAGTTAAAACGTATAACAATAGTCAAAACGTATTCAGGAGGTCTTGAAACACATATTGGCATCAAAATCTCTAAATTGAGAATTTCTGTGATAACAATACTTTCTTTATAGGATATTTTATTGCATAAGAAAAAATAAAATCTATAGTTTGAAAAAAATTGTATTTTTTGAGACCTAGAAAAATTTCTTTCCCTGGAATCCCCATTTGAAACAGGTTTTATTGCACTATGTAACATAGAAAAAGTGAAATGATAGTAAATAACAACCTCCCTTTATAGTTTGATTTTATTCTGCCCAACATGTTTTTCTGTTGAAAGTTGCTCAGAGTTACAGATTTTTTTCATGCAAAACGAATAAAATTGTATATATCCATAAAGAGAAAAAATATAGAGATTTTACTTACTGATTGAGAAAGATTTTTAGTGCAGATACAAGCAATGATTTTAATTAACTGGAAATGCAAATTTAGTGCTCTTAAGGGATAAATACAAATGTAGCAAACTCATACTACCAAAAAATTCAACAGTGCTACGTAAAATATGCTCATTTGAATTTACTCTTTCTTTTCATTTTTTTGTTTACCATAGCTGAGAATATTCTCTAAGGTTATGCGCACCATATTTAATTGACAGTGACTGCAATCTTAGGTGGAAAATAAAAATATTTCTTAATTTATTGACTAAAACAATTAAAAGCGTTATAAAAATGTTTATATATTTTTCAAGTAGTTAGTTCTTATCAGGGGACATGAATATGGCTTTCCAGTTTAAGCAATTTATAGAATAAAAATTAGTATTAAATTTATAAAATAAAATATTAGTAAATAAAATATTTGAGACATGCATTGCCTGTGCAATTTTTCTGAGATAAAATTGCATCATAACTGACAAAGAAAAGAACCATAAACTGTTATGCAAAAAAATATGCAAAATGGTATTGGTTTTGCTTTATGGAGTAGGTTTTGCCTTTTAATTAAATTCGAAACTCTGAGGAGACAAATGTAGTTTCATCAAATATTCAGAAAATATATAACAGGTAGTCGTCAAAAATCCTTTCTTGCATAATGAAATGGTTTTTGGTGCTTTGGAATAACATTAAATTTTTTCAGTAAATATATAGTCACATTCTGAAATACACTCTGTTGCAGAAAAATAAATTCACCTATAAGAGATTGAGCTACAACCGCGGAACTCGGCATGCAAATATTCTTTTAAGAGTTATGCAAATATCAAACTGTCAATGCCAATGATATGATAGAACTCATGCAACGTGCATGAGAAAGGCGTATCGTGCAGTATTTAAAACGACCGGTGTTCTTACTCGTGGATAATTGGAACTGAATTTTCAGCAAGAAACTTTTTTTTTTCCAAATGGTCAGGCACTTTGACCTTCGTCATTCGCCTTTATTACAGAGGCTAGAGTGTGAACCATTTAGCCATCCATTTACGTTGCCCCAGGCGCACCAGAGGGGGGCGGATCACATTGCGCCCACAACACAAACATCCATGCCTTACGTGGGGCTCGAACCCACAACGTAGCGTCAGCAAGAAACTGAGTAGTTCTGCAAGATATGCCTATTGCAATGCTGATTGGTTCAACTTCTGAATCTCGTGACTTGCCGCTTCACAGAATGATCTGTGACATTGCCGCTTTACAGAATGATCTATGACATTGCCGCTTCACAGAATGATCTATGACATTGCCGCTTCACAGAATGATCTATGACATTGCCGCTTCACAGAATGATCTATGACATTGCCGCTTCACAGAATGATCTATGACATTGCCGCTTCACAGAATGATCTATGACATTGCCGCTTCACAGAATGATCTATGACATATGGCGTAAACAAAACTTTCATTCACATTTAAATAATTTTACGGAGTAGCTACGTGTTTGTATCTTACACAATAAAAGAAGATGCCTGTGTGTGTGTACAGTCTAAGGCGATAAATCGTAAGGCCAAGGAATTTGGTATACAGATATTATAGGCCCTGAAAGGTGCACATGGACTCGCTATTTTTTTTAAATTTCGAATTAGTGTTTTCGTTATTTTATGATTTAACATTTAAACACAAATGTGTTCCTATATGACCTAGAACAGAATCCATACGGTTACTATACAAATTTTAATAAACTTAAAATTATACACTTTTCGTGCTTTTCAAACATCACCGATATTAATATTACGATATAAAATATTGACGTGCTATACACATATTTTAACAGCAGCTCCGAAATATATCATAGACTACTCCAGAAAAGAAAATTCATAAAACAATCCGTAATTAAATTACAAAATTTTAACCGAGCCATGTCTTAGATTTTTGCATTTCTCCATAACTAAGAGTACAACTTTTTCGGACTTGTTCTACTTACTGATGTCTCTCCAACGTTCGATGAAATGGATTATTTTACCTATGGAGGCCACTCCTACGCACGAGAGAACTAACCGCTCTCAGAAATTCGCGCGGGAATCCACTGTCAGTTCTAGTTTCGTTTTTATCATTTTGTATTTTTGCATTAATGATAGAATCATAACAAACATTTTTTATCGACTTTATTTTAACAAATATTTATTTTCCTAATATGTTAATGTTACTCTTTGTATGTTAAGTTATTAAATGTAACCCCAAATTATTTCTAGATTATAAATTGTTGAATCAATTGTCCAACGTTTTTATGTCTTTACAAACCCTCTTGAAGCCAATCTGTGACCTAGAACACTGCTTTATGTATGGTTGTGTACTATAGGTGTGTACTATAGGTGTGTTGTTATCGGATTTTCTTTCCCAGAAGCAAGATTGGAATTAGTGTAATTTGTGGTTTGGAAGTAAGTTAATCTGTAAGGGATAATTTTTTTAAGGATTTTATTGGCTGCAGGAAGGAAAATATTGATCTGTATGAAGAAGGTAGTGAATTACCCTCTGATTTTTTCTTGAAAAAAGAAATTAATTCTCCCTCTTTTCATAATGTAGGAAATGTCTTAGGGAGTAAGCATTTATTGTGAAGGTGATTCAGTATGTGTGACAGTGACTTGTGAAGCTGTCAGTTCAAGTTGATTTATTCGGATTCAAGTGTAGAATTTCAGACACCATTTTTCTGCTGTTATTGGAGAGGCTGTCGCTGGTTACTCTACTGTACTGCATGCGGCTGTTGATGTGATTTAGAAGAGGCTGTGGCTTAGAAATTCAAATATTTGTTATTTTCTAGTATTTTACGTTGTGATTAGGTTGTGTGCTAGTTGATCTGACGTGAAAACCTTATTAAATGCTATAATAACGGTTTAATTAAATTTTGATGTTGTGGTGTTGCAGAAAATTGCCAAGATTTTATTTTACCTGGAAAATTTGCATTTTGCCTAGTGCCTTTATAAAGTATTCTAGAACTGCGTCGTTGTTGGGATCTATCGCTTTCTTCTTGTATAGTGCTTTTAAAAAGTTTCTAATTATGGTTAGTTCTTGCGTCCACTATCTAATCTAATGTGTATAATTCGCCTTTTTTGTAGAATTTGTTGCAGATTTTCAGTAGTTGATAGTTATATTTGTCAATGTAATTATTAATATTCTCTGAAGTGACCACTCCTTACAGCTTTCTCTGTAGTGTTATTGCAAATCTAAAATGTTGTTGGAATTTTTTATGTGTTGAACACACGGTCTGGTACCTATTGCTATAGGTTGTGACGAGTTACGCGGTATTGTTCAATGTCATGCATTTGTAGTCGCTGGGGCTTAAAGTTGTGCTAACTTTCATATCTTGAGTTCTTGACACCATGTTTGCTGAATATGAAGTTATTTCTGGGCGTCTTTGTGCTCTGTTTGTTTCAAATGTTGAGATATTGTTTACATTATACGTTATTTGTGAGATTATGCTGAGCAAGGAAGTCCAGTACGAATCGTATTCTGCTGTCATCCTGTGCGTATCCCCATTCACAGATTGTGCGTTGTGTTCAGCTGATAGGACAAGGCATGAGTTGTTCTCTGTTTGGTTATGTTCCAATGGAAAGAGGTTGTCCTGTAAGTTTAAGGGGGATCAACATATTGGGTACCAATGGAAAGGCAATCTTCTACTGCTAGTACATTGATGAATACTAGGTGGATCAGTGTAGTGGATCATATGGCATGAAGATGCTGACGTGATAGGATGATGAATGCTGTTCTTTGAAGTAAAGTGTAACATGTCTAAGAGAAAGGAAAGCTGTACATTTGTCCGTCTGTGTGGTAAGGATCTTGGATGAGGTATCGACCACGGAATAAAACCTTAAGGAGCCGGATGTTTTATTATTCTATTGATGGCGGAAAAATGAGGGGGGAATGGAATATTAATTCAAAGCCCCCGAAAAGTCTTCCACCGAAAATCCTGAATCTTTGCAATTAGTATTGACCACGGGACAATACCTAACATTCAATTTTGACCAAGTAAACTATTTTCGACGTTATTATTTAACAAAATAAAATTTATTAAAAACAAGTTATAACTTAATTTTAAAGAATGTTAATTTTTCTGTCTTTGATAGGGTGAAATCCTAGTGTGATAGAAATAATTAAATATTTATTCAGCAATAAGAAAGTTCCAACTTTGATATTTGCAATATCATTTCATATTTCTTTTAATTGAGAAGTAAGATTTCCTCGAAATTGCGAGTAGTATATTTATTTCAATAAATATATATTTTAGTCTTATTTTAGCATGTATGAAGTGTCGCAATATTAATCCGCTAAAACATTCAACAGCGTCATGTGAAATAAAACGTATGCTTCAAGAAATTGACTATCACGCAAGGGAATTAAGAATTTTTCTGAAGATTAAATTATTAATAAAAATGCATTTTAAATAGAAATCTAAAATGTACATTGCGCGGCGTATTTTTTTAAGAAAAATGTATGTGATAAATTTCAAAAGAAAAATAAATATACAATGGAGGAAAAACCGTCGTTCCATGGTGTTTATATTGCCTTATTTGAATTATTTACGTCTATTTCAATTTAATACGAAGAAACTATTTCCCAAGAAAGCTAAATAAAATTATTAATATCTGCTATAAGCAATATTTACGCTAATTAGATATAAAGTATTTGGCAGAAATCGTGATATGTGCAATAAGCATTTTTGACATTTCTTTGAGTTGATGAATAAATAAATTTTCAATCAACATTATTTCACATTATTTTATGAAAGTATTCATTTGGAAAAAATTACACTTTAAACATTATAACTTTCCTAATAATATAATCATTACAATTTATGTAAATACAAATACGTATTTTATTAAGCATTATTTTTTTAATGACAGTGAATCAATTTTGCTATATAATAAAATATTTATGTTGTGTAATAACGTAGGCATTGATTTGATGAAAATTTGATGAAAAAACAGACATAACGAAATGTGAACATCAATTTAATTTTATTTTATGTGACATAAATATTTTTGTATGTGAAACGCCGCTAGATGTTACCGATATTTTGTTTTATGCAATGAGGAAATGTAGTAAAGGCGAAAAAAATAAACTGTTTCATTCCTGTAATGTTATCGGGAAAAACAAAACAAAACAAAAAACCCCGACATATTTTATGTTATCATGAATTGGAAATTTCCTCTAAAAATACAGCAGAATACAATTGACTGGAATTGGCCTCAATGACGCCAGATAATGTACACATTTAAAATAGATTTAAATACTCAAATAATGGGTGTTCTAGTTACTGCTGCCTTCAGAAAGGAAGCCACTCATTCAAATACAAAGGTGGTATCAGTTTGATCATATCTGTGATAACTGAACGTATAATAATAATAATATTTATTAATATATAATTATTAAATTCACATGGTCATAAATTGCTCATATTCGTTATTATTGTACTCATTATTATTGTACATTGCTTTGTTGTGCCGCTATTAACCCTCCAATTGCTTATCTTTCGCGGGAGTTCTGTAAAGGAATATAATTTAATATAGTACTAAATGGATCACACCTTTTAACTTTAACAATAAAACTTATTATCTTATCGTTTATCTTATCGTTTTCTATAAATGTACCAAATTTCATATTTTTGTATATTATAGTTTTTGAAAGACGAGACAGAGAAAATCACTGAATGTGCTTATACGAATAACAATTTTCACTTCAGATGTGCACCAAAAGTAAAATATCTCATAAACTACATCAAAAAATATCAATCATGTATAAAGCAATGATTATAAAACACTTTCCGATTGCAATACAGTTAAATTTAAACATCTCTAAAATGCGATGCATTCAGATAGTTTTAATATGATGATATTTTTAAAATTATCGCAATACTACAATAATTTATTATATTTGAAAACTTCATCGAAAACAAATGAACTTTATTCAAGTGACGTCATCGAAATATAAATCGCCTGGATCTCTATATAAAAGCAGTAAATAATTTATTCTTAAAAAATTTTCCATTCTTTTCATTCAGCAGCGATATTTTTAAAATTATCATAACACTGCAATAATTTATGTTACTTAAAAACGTAAAGCCATGGAGGTAAAAGCACTTTCTGAATCCATGCTTAAAATTTCATCAAAAAAGGCAATACTATAGAATCGCTTGCTTCTCTATGTAAAATCAAAGAATGTTTCATATATATCAGCTATATTGCAGACTCCAGAGCTAAATAATTTTGCGTTAAAGAAATTCAGCAATTCTTCAACGTTGAGTAAATAATCATACTTGGTTGACCATTTAAACTCAAAAATATTGTAATTGCTTTGGCGCAGTATATGGACGCACACAAAAAAAATAAAGCAGTTTTAGGACGAATGCAACACTAAATATAAATTAAAAATAACTTTAAAAATCACGATTTTGATTGCATTTATGCATTATTTGCATTTTAAAATAAAATTTTCTGTATTCCCTTGTTTATTTAAAAATTACGGTTAATTTTAATGCAATTTATGTATCTAAAATTTTGCGGTTAATTTTAAATATTTTTGCAGCATAAATAAAATTTATTCTGACTTATACATTTTAAGAAATAGTATGAAAATATTTAATTATTTAATTAACCGTTGTATGTATACAATTGTTATAATAAAACAAACGAAAACTATGTTTTTCTATAATCGTATATGTTTTCTATAATCGTATATGTTTTCTATAATCGTATAATAAGAGAAACACACTAGGAGAGTAAATCTATTTATTAGTTTATTGTCACTTTCTGTAATACTATCGATAAATTTGTAAACAATTTAATTTATATACACTCTAATAATTGTAAAGGAGGCCGTGAAATTTTAAAGGGGAACTGAATCTGTGCACGATCTGCCTCTTAAACTCGCTACCCTTACATTGAATGTAAGATCTCTCTCTCATTGTTAAGTATGTTCTTTTTTATAATTTCGCAATTCGAACGTTTTACGAAACATTTTGCGAATACATCCCTTCTATGAACATTTAAAAAAAAAAATTCGATCTGTCCCTGGTTTTTTATCCAACAATTGACCCGTATACCAAAGTATTTATCTCACTTAAAAGAAGGCGTATTTCACGTATTCGGAAAATCGAATATTTTGGTGTGGGCACACCCCTAAAGTACCAAATATCGGAAAATTGAAATTGCACACTTTCTTCTTTTCGATGTTTATACACCAAATGTAAAGTCTCTACCACATGGAGATGCATGTTTTTCCTATCATTTGGCATTTCGAACATTTTACTGTAAAGCATCTTCCCACGTCTAATAAGAGTTTTGAAACATTTATTTTTCAATCAATCTTACAAGAACAGTACTTCATGTTAGGATACTAAGTACAAAAGATAGTAAGTACAAAAAAAATAATAATAATAAACCCGCTCCAAAATAATTATGAAATCTCAAAATGGTTTATGTGCCTTCAGGTTATGTTCCTTCCTGCCAATGGTTATGTTCCTTCAGGACAAGAGCTGTACTTTCAGATCTGGATATCCTGCTGAAGAATCCTTCCATCTTAACATTACAAGTAGCCGTTTTTTGTCGCAGTTATTTTCTTTAATTTACCTTTTCGGGCGTTATAAGAAATAAGTCTCTATTTAAAAAAAAAAAAGCTGCCGCCGCCGCTTTTCGACAAGTTTCGTGCCCCTTGAGTTTCTTTATTATGTACCGCAAAAATTATAGCTTGCAAAAGTAGGAAGTTTGGCACATTTGCAGAACAATATTAAAGGAAAACACTGAAATAAAGCGTTTTTCGATTTAAAATTTAGTTTTGGAAATATCTAATGATAAAGTCGAAGGAAGTGTATTTAAGCTGGGAGTTCGCGTTCTGATCAGATTATTAATAATAAGTCCACGAAATTTTGCAGTCATGCACCTACATAGTTAAATTTTTGCAAGACGTAGCCTCTTTTTTAAATTTATTTTTTTCGACCTAAACCAGCCGACCTAACAGGAAGTGTAAGGTAGCTTTTTGGACGACTTGGAAACAGCTACTCAATTTATACAGGAACCCAGTGGAGGGCGGAATCCACCGTACCATCATCACCGTACCATCTGAGGGACCGTACCATCCTTCCACTACCTCCAACCTCTCTGAATGACTTACAGCCCCACATATTTGACTTGCGCGTGAACACGAGGGCAGTCTGGGCAGATCCGGGTATCGAACTCGGGTCGTCCGAGTGCAATACCTACACACTAACCACTGAAATTTCCCATCCTTTGTAATTTCGATTTAGTTTATGGGTAACTGCATTTTTTATGCGCCTCTGAAGTGAAAAATGTTCTTGTGTATTGGCAGAGATTTAATGGGTCTATCCGATTTCCAACTTCTGTGTGATTGGTTGCTGGCAGAAACTTTACAAAGAGCGTCAGAAAGTAGAAGACGAAGCCTTACGACTCGCAAAGTGAGTTACGGTGCATAGCGAGCAAGGGGCGGAACCTCCTAGTATATTAAAAAAATAACTACATATTTTTTTCTTTTCCAGCTTAGCATGAGACAAAATGCGCTATTTTGTTTAATGTTAAATTGCAATTTTTTTTGTTTTACATAAATTAAGCACAATAAAGCTAAATTGGATAGAAAAATGAATGTTGGGACTTCTCATCATTGATCCTTCTATTGCCTTATTCACTGATAAATGCAGCTTATCATACTGCTATACGAAATCAAATACAAACAACAAACTACTAGAACATATCACAGTTTGTTTTATTATGCAGATTTCCATAATTTCATTATTTCATATTCAACATATCACTATTTGTTTTATTATGCAGAATTTCATAATTTCATTATTTCATACTCAACATATCACAATGTGTTTTATTATGTAAAATTTCATAATTTTATTATTTCATATTCAACATATTACAATTCGTTTTATAATGCAAAATTTCAGAATTTCATTATTTTATATTCATTTCATTGTTTTTAAGTTTTTACGCAAATCAATTTCAATCATTAATTGTTTAATCATAGCAATCACAATTATTAGGTTTATAGTTTTTTTCTGATAGAACTATGGATATTTAATAGTTATTGCTTATTTAATCATAGTCATCACAATTACTAGTTTTATACTTTCTATGATGGGACTATGGATATTTAATACTTATTTGCTTATTTAATCATAGCCATCACAATTATTAGTTTTATACTGCTTTGTGATGGGACTATGGATATTTAATAGTTATTACTTATTTAATCATAGCCATCACAATTACTAGTTTTATACTTTCTGTGATGGGACTATGGATATTTAATAGTTATTTGCTTACTTAATCATATCCATCACAATGATTAGCTTTATACTTCTTTGTGATGGAACTATGGATATTTAATAGTTATTACTTATTTAATCATAGCCATATATATATTTGAAATGCAAAATAATGTATGATTTAAGAAAGCAGATTTTAGAATACGGTGTTTTTGAACAAATTCTCAATATCTTTAAAAATATGACCAATTCAACTTTATACAGCAAGTTATATAGACTAGGTTTTTGACTAATCTTTATAATAGAAATATTTAAAAGATATAAGATTTATTATGCATATATATATATATATATATATATATACAAGGCAGGATCAAAAAGTTCTCAGACTGTGCTGATATCCCCAACCCTGATTGGAGGAGAGGAGAACTATTTTACCGTGGCGTTGAGGCAGATGTGACGCGAGATGTGCAAAGGAAGAAGCAGGTCCGCAGTGCAGGGTTTTTCCAGACAATGCGTGTCAGTGAACTGTAGTCGTTCGCGTTCGTCGAAAATGAAAATGGCGTTTGAAGAACAACGTGCGAATATCAAATTCTGCCGGCGTTTGGGGGAAATCGCCGACAGAAACATTGCACCTGCTGCATCAGCCGAGATTTGAATTCAGTATAAATATATTCTATTTGATATTGGGTTGCATTTTTTTCCAGATTTTTTGGTACAAATCGTGAGCATGTTATGAGCAACAATCAGAAAAAAATATATATGAAATATATTAAGAAATAAAGTTTTAATAGAAACCAATGGATATTGATTTCTATTAAAATTTTAATGAACTATTATAAAGGTATTATTATATATTAAAGAACTGATTAGTAAATTAAAAAACAAGAAAGATCAATCATGCTTAAAGCATTGATTATGAAACACTTTCCAACTTCAATGCAATTTTATTTAAAAAAGTCGAAAATGCAATACATTCCTCGGTAATATTTTAAAACTTATCACAATACTACATTGATTTATTATATTTGAAAACTTAAACCTTCATTGAAAAAAATGAACTTCATTCAAATGACGGCATTGAAATATAAATTGCCTGGTTTAAATATCTCTAAAATGCAATACATTCCACGGTAATATTTTTAAAACTATCATAATACTACGATAATTTATTATATTTGAAAACTTCATCGAAAACAACTGAAATTAATTCAAATGACGTCATAGAAAAAATAACACGCCTGGATCTCTCTATAAAAGCAGGATTTCATTCATAACGTTCTCCATTTCATTCATCACAATACTATAATAATTTATTTTATTTAAAGATTAAGACCATGGAGCTACAATTCGTAAACTTTATGCTTAAAACTTCATCGAAAAAAATCGTCCTTCTGCTTATAAAATCAATTAATATTTCATTCATATCAGCCATGCAGACTCCATGGACTGAATTATTTTGTGTTAAAGAAATACAGTAATTCTAATACAACTCATTCTACATATTTCGCTGTTTACATTTTACATAGGTGAAAAATAGGCTTCGTTGTAGAAATAATCAAATTTGAATGAGAATTTAAACTCAAATATATTGTCATTGTGTTGTTTTAGTATGTAGATGCACAGAATTTAAGCTAAAATAAAGTAGTTTTAGGACGGATACAACACTCAATATGAATTAAAAAGAACTTTAAAAAATCACGATTTTGAAACAAGATGGATGCCATATATCATTTTGAAGTGGGTCATGTGATCGTTTCATATCATGGCCACGTGATCGTTTCATATAAAATGTGTAATTAATATTTTAATTTTTATTTGAAAAACTACTGTATATATTTCGCTGAATTTTTTTTTATATATTTTATGGAACAATTTGACTATTACCTAAAATTTTCGAAGCAATTTGTGAATTTTAAATCCGCTTAAAAAATGTTTGAAAAATTAGGTCCCATAGGGCTCAATGTATTTCATTTTTTCAACCCGGGTTCAATCCAAAACTAATTGGGTGATATTATTCATTTATATTCCCATAGGTCCTACAGACCGTCTGAACAACATACTAAAATTTCATTTTGATTAAATCATTTTTACGGCAGTTATCGTGCTAACGGACAGACAGACAGACAGACAGACAGACAGACAGACAGACAGAATGAACAAAGTCATAAACACTTTTCAACTTTGTTGTAAAGTGTTAAAAATGAGTATCCGGATAAAACTTTTGGCCACTAGCTGTATTTTGTTTTGGTGTTATAATATCGAACTTTATGTTTTAAGGATATTAATGAATTCTAAATACTGTAGTGACTACTTAAAATAGCAGCATCTATATAAATACATATTAAATTCTTTATTTTATTATTTGTAAGAATCATTAGACTTTTTAACAAATTCAAGTACATTATATAAAAATTTAGAATTTTTCATTATATCTCAAAGAGATTTTCTTCTATATTTATTTTTATTCTTATATTTAACCTGTTTCTATTTCAGGGTACTTAAATTATTATATGTAAAAATAATATTAAAGTTATTATATATAATATCAATGTTAAAATCTTTGTAAGTTTTTCATTCTTACATGATCTCATTCTTATACAGACATTTAAAAATGAATTTCATTTGAAAATTATTGAATGAGATATTTTAATTGCGGACGATACTGATTCCGTATTATCTAAACATTTTTTCAACTTGTAAATTATTATAAAATTTAAAGAAAAGTGTAAAATAAATAAAAATCTTCAATAACAAATGGTTTCTTAACCCTAAACAACAAAAGTTGTCTTGAGCAACAAATGAAAGTTACGAACTTGAAATAAAGCAGAAAATATACTTGGCATATCTGAAATAGAAAATAAAAACTTTAAATTGCATAGGACGATAACAAATAAGCTAGATAAACAGTACAGTTTAACAGAAAAGTGAAATCAAACTATATTAAAATAAATTTTCTGATGAATACAAAAGCTAGCATGCAAAAATATGCTATTATATAATACACTCATGCCCAAATATTAAGCATAATTCGTAAAATGCAAAAAAATCGGAGTTAATATGGATACAATGGTTCACAATCAGCCCTGGAGAATCGTGGGACGAAGTTAAATCATTGTGCATATGCAAAACAGTTCAGTCGACATGCGTAAAGCACTGGCGCACGTCGAAACGAGTATAAAACGTCCTCGAGCGGCATGGTCCGCTGAAGCTGAAATTCGCAATTGCTGTAGTACGGAGCGTTGTTAACAATCATAAAGGACGACAAATGTCACAAAGATGCCAATTGGACATGTTTTTGAAGGGACGAATTATTGGAATGCTGGAATCTGGTCGATCCCAAACCAAAGAGTCTCGAATTCTAAATGTGCCTCAGTGTGTGATATCCAGACTGTGGCAGAAGTTCCAAACCACTGGAGATGTTACCCGACGACCAGTACCAGGTCGGCCAAGGGCAACAACCGCTCGGAAAGACAGATATTTGGTGATAACAGCGCCACACGTGTCATTATTTCGAGAAAAACTGTTTACAGGAGATTCAGACACGTTGGTCTCTATGCCAGACGGCAAGCAGTTTGCATCCCCCTGACGTCTGCACAGAAACGCGCGCATTTACAGTGGAGTTTGGAACATTGGCAATGAAGTGGACAACATTGGGGCACAGCCATGTTCAGTGACGAGTCCAGGTTTAGCTTGCACATTGATTCTCGTCGTACCATGATCTGGAGAGGCCGTGGAACGAGTTTTGACCTGGGAAACATTATGGAAAGACATCGTTTTCCGTATGGGGGAGTCATGATCTGGGATGGCATCATGATGGACGGCCGCACAGACCTCGACATGTTTGACACGGGGTCGGTTACAGGTAAAAGGTAAAGAGACGAAGTCCTTGAGCCTACCGTTCGATTGTTTCGAGGTGCTGTTGGTCCAGATTTCTTATTCATAGACTATAATACGCCTCCTCACCGTGCGACCTTGGTCGACGACTTCTTTCAAGACTGCAGATATCCAGCACATGCAATTGCTTGCCATATCTCCTGATCTGAATTTAATACAGCATGCGTGGGATATGCTCGGCAGACAACTTGCAACGTTCCGCTACCCACCAAGCTCCGTTCTGGGTTTCAAATCTGCTCTCCGTGAAGCTTGGAACTCTTTGAGAACACAACCCATCCAAACCCTCCTCTAAAATATGGAAAATCGTTGTGCAGCATGTGCGGCTACCCAAGGTTTCCACACATCGTATTAAACTGCAGCATCACATTGTTTGAATCATTCTGTTTCACTGAGGTTGACAGATACTTTTTCTTTCAACCCTATTCTTCGGATAATAAAAGTCGTTATTATCCTTGTTTTGCATTGTTTTCTTCTCCTGTAACCCTATTACACCCGCATACCGAGTTTCTTTCCATTCCGATGTAGATTTCCTGAAATTTTGGCATAAACAGCAACTATGCTTAACTTTTAGACATGAGTGTAGGTAGTACACTAAAATATGAAATGTGATATATTTTGACAGGAATATTAGTAGAAAAAGTTGAAATAAACCATTTTTGTTTCCCTACAATACATGGTGATGTACAGAGAAAATATTAGAATTATGTCGAAAATCGCAACTCGAGTTTTTGACGAATTTATACGTTTTGACAACTCTAGAATCCGAAAAATCTATAACGTCTAATCCGAAAAATCTAATTGTATGACGTATGTGTGTGTGTGTGTGTGTTCCTGTGCGTCTGTGTGTGTGTGTGTGTTCCTGTGCGTCTGTGTGTGTGTGTGTGCCTGTGCAAGGCATGTATCCACTCTCGCTAACAAACTAATGTTTCAAATTTCACAAAATTCAGTGGATGCATGACTGTGGGTGACACTGATGCTGATTAGAATTTATTGCGATTGAAAAAAAAGGAGCCTGCCTTTTCAGCGAAATACCCTGTAAAAATTGTATGTATCCACTCTAGATGGTAAACTAATTGACCAAATTTTATAATATTCAGTAGATAGTCACTTGTGGGCGAACTTGGTACTGAGTAGATTTTGTTACGATTCGAAAGGAAATAATATACGCCTGTTTTATGAAATGGTCTGTTTAAGGCATTTTTAAAAAAGAAAAGAATCAGGTCAACCCCATAATTCTAGGGCTAACTTTCTCAAGATATTTTAGTTTATCGAATTTTTAACATGTCGTCTGTGAAATTAGGTCCAGTCGCCAGATAAAAATGTAAATTGAATTAAAACTGCGAATTTAGTGTAATTTAAAATAACTGTCCACACTAATTTTTGCAATTGAACTCAATTTAGAAAACTGAATATAAAAAAGAAACGAATTTATGCCTGTAGACAATGTCATGTGGTGCCCATATTAGATTTTTGGTTTAAGCTTCAGTTTAAGAGATATTTAATGTCAAGATTTAGTTTAAGAGATATTTAATGTCAAGCTTTAGCTTGAGAGGTATTTAATGCTGCGAGTTCTCGTTCTGCACAGGCAACCAATTGCAGGCACGAATCTTTGCAGTCAGATACCTATATATAATTAAATTTTTGCAAGACGAATCCCGTATTTTAAATTTCGATTTAGATCATGACTTATTCGGTAGATTTTGCACTTCTGAAGTGAAATTATTTCTTCAGTATGGGCAAAGATTTAGGGGGGGGGGGGGGTCTAGAGATTAGAAGCATTATTTGCAGTATCATTTTGACTTTAATTAAAGCAATATATATTTATTTGAACATAAACCATCTGTTTATTACATCAAAATGGTAGTTCTTAGCTATTATTAGCACTTCATCCATGCATTACTATAATTTAGAAAAGGTATATGCTTTTCCTTATTCCCCGCTATATTCACGTTAGCTTTACCGCACGTATAGCTAATGTACACATAATTGCGGAATTTGATGACAAAACTGAGTTACAAACAAGTCTTGGCTTCCATAGTGTGTTCAGGTCAGTTTTGTCGGGAGTATAGTTTACAGGGTGTTTCAGAAATTGAGAACAAGTGTACAAACTTCGAAACCATTTGCTTCGGGCAAATGCTTTTGATATAGAAAAATTGTAATTCTGGAGCAAATTCCTCCCCACAAAAAATTATAAACTTATTTAAAAAATTTCCTCTCGTTTTAAAATCTTTCTATACCAAAGTTAATCTGTATAAAGCAAATGGTTTTGAAGTTATAAAACTTGTTCTCTCTTTCTGAAACATTCTGTGTAGGAAGCTATGTCTTCTGAAAATTGTCTTAAAAGAAAAACTTTATCATCTGGTAGTATAATTGAGCGCCATCAGGAGGCCTGGCTCGATAGTAAGTTCCGACCGATAATTATTTGGAAGGGAAAAGGACGTAAACCGAGACGTATTGTTGCCTATGCACGAGGAAAATCGTGTGGCATAAGACTGGGAAGACATTACAGACCTATTTATTTTCAGAGCCCAAATTGCGAAGACGTGTCCATTTCTTTTGGATCCACTTTTGCAGACGCTAAAAGCCTCCACTTCTTTTCTTGGCTTCTTGTGGAGCTGAAAGGCAAAAGTGCACGATTAGCGTATCACAGTTTTACAGAACAACAGAAATTTTTTAATCCATTGGATTGTGGAGCAGTGGAAACGTGTACTTTGGAGTGATGAATCCGGCTACATTGTCTGGCAGACCGAGTGACGCGCCTGGGTTTGGCTGATGCTAGGCGAACGCTTCCTATACGAGTGTATTGTGCCAACTGTAAAGTTTGTTCGCGGCGGCGTCATGGTTTGGGGCTTTTTTTCGTGGTTCGGTTTAGACCTCTAATTCCTGTTGCGGGAAACATGAACGCTGCATTGAATGTTGCCATTCTTGACAACTCCGCACTTCCAACTCTCTGGTAACATTTCGGGAAAAGATCGTGTCTGTACCAATAGGAAAACCGTTCTGTTCATAGAACGAATGCTGTGCGGACGTGGTTTGTAGAGATGAATGTTGAAATTTTAGACTAGCCTTCACAGAGTCCCGATCTGAATCCCATTCAACACATCTGGGCCGAATTGAAAAACAGAATCTCCATATGGAATCCTAACAGACAAACATATAGACAGACTGAAAAAGTCATAAACACTTTTGAACTTTATTGTAATGTGTTAAAAAGTCATAAAAACATTTCAACTTTGTTGTCAAGTCTTAAAAAGTCATAAATACTTTTCAACTTTGTTGCAAAGTGTTAATCACGGACAAACAGACAGACAGACAGACAGAATGAGCAAAGTCAAAAACACTTTTCAACTTTGTTGTAAAGTGTTAAAAAAGACATAAACACTTTTCAACTTTGTTGTAAAGTGTTAACAAGAAAAATCAATCATGCACACAACATTGATTATAAAACACTTTCCAACTTCAATGCAATTTTATGTAAACATCCGTAAAATGCGAAACATTCCACGGCAATATTTTTAAAATTATCACAATAATACATTAATTTTTTATATTTGAAAACTTAAAACTTCGTCGAAAAAAATGAGCTTCATTTAAATAACGGCATTGAAATATAAATTGCCTGGTTTAAACATCTCTAAAATGCGATATATTCCTCGGTAATATTATTAAAATTATCATAACACTACAATAATTTATAATATTTGAAAACTTCATCGAAAACAAATGAATTTTATTCAAATGACGTCATCGAAATATAAATTGCCTCTATATAAAAGCAACATTTCATTCATAACATTTTTCCAGTCCTTTCATTCATCACAATACTATAATAATTTATTTTTCTTAAAAATTAAAACCATGGAGTAATTTAACTCTATGCTTAAAACTTCATCGCAAAAATCGTCTTCTTCTCTATGTAAAATCAATGAATGTTTCATTCAAATCAGCTATATTGCAGACTCCATGAGCTAAATAATTTTGCGTTAAGGATATGCAGCAATTCTTGTACAACTCATTCTACATCTTTTGGTGTTTACATTTTCCATAAGTGAAAATTAGGGTTCGTTGTAGAAATAATCAAAGTTTGATAATCATTTAGACTCAAATATATTGTAATTGCGTTTTTCAGCATGTAGATGCACAGAATTTAAGCAAACATAAAGCGGTTTTAGGACGGATACAACACAAAATATGAAATAAAAAAACTTTAAAATCACGACTTTGAGGCAAGATGGATTCCATATTTTATTTCGAAGTGGGTCACGTGATCTCTTCATATAATGGTCACGTGATTTCTTCATATAAAGGGTGTAATTATTATTTTAATTTCTATTTAAAAAACTACTGAATATATTTTGCTGAATTTTTTTTTTTATGGAATAGTTTGAATATTGCCTAATATTTTCGAAGTAATTTGTGAAAGTTAAATTCGCTTAAAAATGTTTGAAAAATTGGGTCCCATAGGGTTCAATGTACTTCATTTTTTCAACCCGGGTTCAATCCAAAACTAATTGGGTGATATTATTCATTTATATTCCCATAGGTCCCACAGACCGTCTGAACAACATACTAAAATTGCATTTTGATAAAGTCATTTTTGCGGCAGGTATCGTGCTAACGGGCAGACAGACAGACAGACGGACGGACAGACGGACAGACGGACAGACAGACAGACAGAATGAACAATGTCATAAACACTTTTCATCTATGTTGTAAAGTGTTAGTAAAGGGGAAAAGATTCAAGCATTACTTTTATTCCGAAAAAGAACGACTCAAAGAAAGTATGTACATTTACGTTTATTTCAAAAATAAAATTTCTTGTTTTCAAAAGAATATCCACCGACTCAAAGAACAATTTCAAGGGCTTTAAATACTACTGTAGCGACTGTTAAGAGGGATATAATTATTTAAAGCTTAAAAAAGGGAAAAGCATAATGTTCACTGCTTTTAGTCTAGACATAAGTTCAGAACTTGCTGTGGATTTCTCTATAAAAGTCATTTAGTGGGTGAAATGTGGAAATATGTTTTAATAATGCATGAAGCATGGCATCTATTTCATAGAATCTATTTTACAGAAAACAAGAAATATCAATCATGCTTAAAGCATTGATTATGAAGCACTTTCCAACTTCAATGCAATTTTATTTAAACATCTCTAAAATGCAATATATTCCTGGGTAATATTTTAAAACTTATCACAATACTACATTAGTTATTATATTTGCAAACTTAAACCTTCATCGCAAAAAATGAACTTCATTCAATTGACGGCATTGAAATATAAATTGCCTGGTTTAAACACCTCTAAAATGCGATACATTCCTTGGTAATATTCTTAAAATTATTATAATACTACAATAATGAAATATATTTGAAAACTTCATTGAAAACAACTGAAATTCATTCAAATGACGTCATTGACAAAATAACACGCCTGGCTCTCTATATAAAAGCAACATTTCATTCATCACAATACTATAATAATTTATTTTATTTAAAAATTAAGACCATGGAGCTACAAGTAATTAAACTCTATGCTTAAAACTTCATCGAAAAACATCGTTCTTCTTTCTGTAAAATCAATGAATATTTCATACATATCAGCTATGCAGACTCCATGAGCTAAATAATTTTGTGTTAAAGAAATACAGCAATTCCAATACAACTCATTCTACATATTTTGCTGTTTACATTTTCCATAAGTAAAAAATAGGCTTCGTTGTAGAAATAATCAAATTTGGATGATCACTTAAACTCAAATATATTGTAATTGTGTTGTTTCAGTATGTAGATTCACAGAATTTAAGCAAAAATAAAGTGGTTTTAGGACGGATACAATACTCAATATGAATTAAAAATAACTTTAAGAATCACGATTTTGAGACCAAGATGGATGCCATATATCATTTTGAAATGGGTCGCGTGATAGCTTCACATAAGAGGTGTAATTATTATTTTTATTTTTATTTAAAAAACTGCAGAATATATTTCGCTGAATTTTTTTTTTATATATTTTATGGAACAATTTGAATATTATCTAAAATTTTCGAAGAAATTTATGAATTTTAAATCCGCTTAAAAAATGTTTGAAAAATTAGGTCCTATAGGGCTCAATGTATTTCATTTCTTCAACCCGAGTTCAATCCAAAACTAATTGGGTGAAATTATTCATTTATATTCCCGTAGGTCCTGCAGACCGTCTAAACAACATACTAAAATATCATTTTGATTAAGTCATTTTTACGGTAGTTATCGTGCTAACTGACAGACAGACAGACAGACAGACAGATAGAATGAAGTTATAAACACTTTTCAACTTTGTTGTAAAGTGTTAATAAAATGACCAAATTACTACCTCTAAACAGGAAAAAAATATCTAAAATCTCTGTTCTAAGAATAAAACAAGGTGTCAGTAAAGGAGTCATGATTATTACTGGCTTTTCGTATAATGGTAAATTAAAGTTAAGAAAAGACAAAATATGTCAAAATCAATGCAGGATATTACCAAGGTAATGTTTTAATACTTTTTATTTAAAGAATAGATGTCATTCATTTATCCACTGACTCTTAATAGAGTAGAATTTCATCAACATAGGGCTATCAGTCTCGCATCAAAATCTACCGTTCAATTTCTTGAAAATATGTTATAAGATACGGGTATTAAATATCCACCTATTTTACTCATATTTCTTCAAGGTCCTCTGATGTGTCACCGATGGATTATTCAGTTTTTGAATTGTTAAAAATAGAACTTTCTAAAATGCAGATCTAAAACAATGCATGGCCTGTGGAAAACTGATTTTATCACTTATAACATATGTGTCAAAATATCACTCATAACCCTAACATAAAATAAATTTTCTCTTTAGTATATAAGTAACTCTATTTTATCCTAGAAATCGAGTTCTAGAATGATAGGCCAGAGAAATGACCATCTGATGAAAAATCATACAGAAACGTCCGCATTTTCGTGTGACTATCTCCAGGTACCCCTTTTATGCTCAGCACGGAACGTCCCCAAATTCTCTCTCCAACAACTCTCGTGTTTTAAAGGCGACAAATATGTTTATACGTACACCTATATGCATTTATATATACGCAAATGAAAGTTAAATAAAAGTATTCAATAAATAACAGGATAATTAAGCCAGCGTGTCACATAGTATAAATATGTTGAGCATAGATTTGCTTAACTTTATCTAAAATTTGTATTGCTAACTTATTATTCCACAGTATATCGATAAGTGGAATTAAGCTCAACTAAGTAAGGAATATATTTTATGATAATTATAACAGCTAGCAGTTCGAAGTTCTTTGCAGTTAGATCTTGCATACTTATCGCAAAATTATGGAAATTGCTACTAGCTAGTCACTAAACTAGGTTACTAGCTAAATTGCTATTAACTATTTACTAAACTTGGATTCAAGTGAAAATACGTTTAAATTTCCTGACATTGCCTGCTTTACATAGTAAAACAAATGAATTCAATATTTAAGTATTTGGCAAATAATTCTAATAAGATTTTAAGAAGTTTAAATTAAGCTTAATAGTATATTTGTTCAACCTTCATGGTTTGTATTTAAGATCTGCAAAATGACTTACATGACTCTGAAAATTCTGTGATCCATGTGTCTTAGTCCTTGTATTTTCCTCAATTCAAGATGTTAAAGGTAGTAAATTATAAGAAATAATTAACAAATCGCAAATTCTAACAAATTCAAAACAGATAAGGTTCAGTATCAATGCTTTCTAGTAAGAAGTTTTGATAAGAAGTGACAGAAATATTGCAGATGCTATTGTTGGGATCAAAAGAGGTTTTTTGCAACAATGAAAGTTGAATGCTGTATTTGTTGAAAGCTAACTGGGAGAGAATGTCTTTTGTATTGGTGTGTTCACGAGTCTTTGAAAATACAAAATAAACTGAAAGAGCTGAAACAAGACATTCCATATGTTACATTTATAAATACAGTAGAAGTCCGATTTTACATTCAAATATTACGCTTTCTTCGTTACCGATAAATACCCTATATTACTGATGATATTAATAATTACCCAAAAATACGTGACACTAATATACGTTTTTCTGATTTGTACGTTTTTATTTGGGGTGCCAAATGATATTTTCTCGTATTTTACATATTTGTTGTTATTTCTTTTCTTGTCTGCAGTTCTGATGTGCAGCCAATTTCAACCATAGAGTTCATTAGTTAGCTGTGACGTGACAAATAGGTGGGCTTCATTCTGCAAAAAATGTATTATTAAACAAGAAAGATCAATCATGCTTAAAGCATTGATTATGAAACACTTTCCAACTTCAATGCAAATTTATTTAAACATGTCTAAAATGCAATACATTCCTCGGTAATATTTTAAAACTTATCACAATACTACATTAATTTATTATATTTGAAACCTTAAACCTTCATCGAAAAAAATTAACTTCATTCAAATGACGGCATTAAAGTATAAATTGCCTGGTTTAAACATCTCTTAAATGTTATACATTCCTCGGTAATAATTTTAGAATTATCATAATACTACGATAATTTATTATATTTGAAAACTTCGTCGATAACAACTGAAATCCATTCAAATGACGTCATAAAAAAATAACACGCCTGGCTCTCTCTATAAAAGCAACATTTCATTCATAAATAATTCCCCCATTCATGTCATTCATCACAATACTATAACAATTTATTTTATTTAAAAATTAAGACCATTGAGCTACAAGTAAGTAAAACTCTATACGTAAAACTTCATCGAAAAATATCGTCCTTCTCTTTCTAAAATCAATGAATTCATATCAGCTAAGCAGACTCCATGGACTAAATGATTTTGTGTTAAAGAATTACAGCGATTCTAATACAACTCATTCTACATATTTTGCTGTTTACATTTTACATAGGTGAAAAATAGGCTTAATAGTAGAAATAATCAAATTTGGAAGAGCATTTAAACTGAAATATATTGTCATTGCGTTGTTTCAGTATGTAGATGCACAGAATTTAGGCGAAAATAAAGTAATTTTAGGACGGATACAACACTCAATATGAATTAAAAAGAACTTTAAAAATCACGATTTTGACACAAGATGGATGCCATATATCATTTTGAAGTGGGTCATGTGATCGTTTCATATCATGGACACGTGATCGCTTAATATAAGAAATGTAATTATTATTTTAATTTTTATTTAAAAAACTACTGAATATATTTCGCTGAATTTATTTTTATATATTTTATGGAACAATTTGAATATTGCCTAAAATTTTCGAAGTAATTTGTGAATTTTAAATCCGCTTAAAAAATGCTTAAAAATTAGGTCCCATAGGGCTCAATGTATTCCATTTTTTCAACCCGGGTTCAATCCAAAACTAATTGGGTGATATTATTCATTTATATTCCCATAGGTCCTATAGACCGTCTGAACAACATACTAAAATTTCATTTTGATTAAGTCATTTTTACGGCAGTTATCGTGCTAACGGACAGACAGACAGACAGACAGACAGACAGACAGACAGACAGACAGACAGAATGAACAAAGTCATAAACACTTTTCAACTTTGTTGTAAAGTGTTAAAAAGGATGAATCCAGAATTCTATTTGCAAACTCTGTCAGTTGTCGAAAACGTTTTTTGTCACATTGTAACTCAAAACAGAAAACAAACTAAAATCAGCGGGTTTTTCAGTGTTCTTAACAAGTGATAATTTTCATCATTATATACGTAATAAACATTTTCATTTTTCTCTTTTTGATATTTTTCATATTTATTTCATTTGTATGTATTTGTCTGAAATATTTATTTTCCTTTAATCTCGATTTCACGTTTTCCCATATTGTTTTTTTTTTTGCCGCTGGGCCGATGAAAACCGTAAAATCGGAGTTGCACTGTAATTAACACTTTACAACAAAGTTGAAAAGTGTTTATGACTACATTCATTCATTCATTCTGTCTGTCTGTTTGTTTGTCTGTCTGTCTGTCTGTCTGACTGTCTGTCCGTGAGCACGATAACTGCCGTAAAAATGACTTAATTAAAATGAAATTTTAGTATGTTGTTCAGACGGTCTGTAAAACCTATGGGAATATAAATAAATAATATCACCCAAATAGTTTTGGATTGAACCCGGGTTGAAAAAATGAAATACATTGAGCCCTATGGGACCTAATTTTTCAAACATTTTTTAAGCGAATTTAAAATTCACAAATTGCTTCGAAAATTTTAGATAATATTCAAATTGTTCCGTAAAATATATAAAAAAAAATCAGCGAAATATATGTAGTAGTTTTTTAAATAAAAATTAAAATAATAATAACACATCTTATATGAAGCGATCACGTGACCATGATATGAAAAGATCACGTGATCCACTTCAAAATGATATATGGTATCCATCTTGTCTCAAAATCGTGATTTTTAAAGTTCTTTTTAATTCATATTGAGTAATGTATCCGTCCTAAAACCACTTTATTGTTGCTTAAATTCTGTGCATCTACATACTGAAACAACGCAATTACAATATATTTGAATTTAAATGGTCATCCAAATTTAATTATTTCTGCAACGAAGCCTATTTTTTACCTATGTAAAATGTAAACAGCAAAATATGTAGAATGAGTTGTATTAGAATTGCTGTATTTCTTTAACGCAAAATCATTTAGTTCATGGAATCTGTATAGCTGATATGAATGAAATATTCATTGATTTTACGAAGAGAAGGACGATTTTTTCGATGAAGTTTTACGCATAGAGTTTAATTACTTGTAGCTCCATGGTCTTTTAATGAAAATAAAATAAATTTTAATTAAAAGATAATTAATTTAAATAAAATAAATTATTATAGTATTGTGATGAATGACATGAATGGGAAATTATTTATGAATGAAATGCTGCTTTTATAGAGAGAGTTAATTTTTAAATAAAATAAATTATTATAGTATTGTGATGAATGACATGAATGGGAAATTATTTATGAATGAAATGCTGCTTTTATAGAGAGCCAGGCGTGTTATTTTTTCTATGACGTCATTCGAATGAATTTCAGTTGTTTTCGATGAACTTTTCAAATATGATAAATTATCGTAGTATTATGATAATTCTAAAATTATTACCGAGGAATGTATCACATTTTAGAGATGTGTTTAAATCAGGCAATTTATATTTCAATGCCGTCATTTGAATGAAGTTCATTTTTTCTATGAAGGTTTAAGTTTTCAAATATAATAAATTAGTGTTGTATCGTGATAAGTTTTAAAATATTACCGAGGAATGTATTGCATTTTAGACTTCTTTAAATAAAATTGCATTGAAGTTGGGAAGTGTTTCATAATCAACGCTTTAAGCATGATTGATCTTCTTTGTTATATTTATTGTCTAGTAAAAATAACATTTAACTAACATTTGACTAAAACAGCGATGATATTGAAGAGGGAATCTTACTTTATTATGAATGTTTCGGAAGGGTTTGTGGGCCACCCATTGGGGGGTGAAACATGTTGAAATTAAGGAAGTAGAATAAAACTTCCTATTGCGTGTAGAATTTAGGAGTTGTTTTTGATGTAATTATATCTTCAAATGAGCATCCATCAAAAGAAAAGCTCTCTGTTTCCGGAAATTTATTTCGAGTAAGACTCTTTAGGAGGCTGCTGAGTACGTTTGACCTTTTGCCTTCGTCACAAGTAATGATTTTTAACACTTTCCAACATAGTTGTAAAGTGTTTATGACATTGTTTATTCTGTCTGTCTGTCTGTATATTTGCACGATAACTGCCGTAAAAATGACTATATCAAAATGAAATTTTAATATGTTGTTGCGACGGTCTGTGGGACATATTGGAATACAAATATCACCCAGTGAATTTCGGATTTAACCCGGGTTGAAAAAATGAAGCACATTGAACTCTATGGAAACTAATTTTTCAAACATTTTTAAGCGAAGTTAAAATTTACTAATTGCTTCGAAAATTTTGGGAAATATTCAAATTATCACATAAAATGTATGAAAAATTTTCTGCAAAATATGTTAGGTAGTTTTTTAAATAAAAATTGAAATAATAATTACATCCATGATATATGCAGAGATCACGTGCCTCACTGCAAAAAAAAAATGAGGCATCCATTTTATTTTCACTGTTTAAAAACCGTAATTTTTAGAGACCGTTTAAATTTATATTTAATTTTTCATCCGTCGTAAAACCGCTTTATTTTTGCATATTATCTATGTATCGAAATTCTGAACTAACGCAAATACAATATTATGATCACTAAACTTTGATTATTCCTTCAACGAAGCCTAATTTCTATAGGATGCAGAATGTCAACAAATTAAGCGATTGTAAGATGAGTTGTATAAGTTGAATTTTTATCACATAAAATTATTTAACTCTGGAGACTGGAATGTAAGTATTATGAATAAAATATTCATTGATTTTACATAGAGAAGGAGACGATTCATAGCTTTGCTTTTTTTATTGAAGATTTAAGTTCCTAAGTATAATAAATTATTGTAGCACTGTGATAATTTAATAAATAGTACGAGTGCTGAACGTATCGCATTTTAGAAATGTTTGAAAAGAATTGCAATTCAGTTGGAAAGTGTTTCATAATCAGTGCTTTATACATGATTGATCTTTCTTGTTTTAATATAGAGAGAGACACGCTTCAGAAAAAAAAAATTCTTTATGATTTTATTATGAATTTGGAATATTTTTCTAATTTAAATGACGTTTTAGATTTAAGTTTTCAGTGGAATATACAGATAGTGCATCTATATGCAACTATCTCCAGACACAGACGAATTAATGGATGAAGATTATATTACTGAAAAAAACCCACACTGAATTTGTTATAACCATTTCAAGAAATTTCGAATTTTTTGGTGTCCAAGTAGACAGGGATTTGGTCAAATAAGTAGAAGCTTACTTAACTTCCCAATCATCTTCCTTTCGCAGAGAGATAGCATTAGCTTATGTCAAGTTAGGATATGGAGGCCGAATTTTTTGTGATTATTCTGTATGTATAAACACTATCAAAAATTAGTGACAGTATTAGACTGGGCGGAAAAAAATCATCTCTCACATAAATGGTACCAACAATTATCGAACAACAAAATAAAGTTTACGTATATGCACGATCATCATTCTTTCCCAGAGCGATAGTATTAACTTATGTCAAGTTAGGACATAGAAGCCGGATTCCCTTTGATTACCCTGTATGTATAACCACTATATGGCTGGATCAAAAGTTAGTGACAGTGTTAGACTGGGCGGAAAAAATCATCTCTCACATGAAAGATGCGAACAATTATTGGACAATGAAGTAGAAGCTTACGTACGTTCACGATCATCCTCCTTTCCCAGAGCGTCTCCATTACCTTATGTCAAGTTGGGACATGCAAGCCGAATTCCTTGTGATTACCCTGTATGTATAACCACTATGCTTCTAGATCAGAAGCTAGTGACAGTGTTAGACTGGGCGGAAGGAATCATCTGTCACATAAAAGATACGAACAATTATTGTGCAATGAAGTAGAAGCTTGCGTATCTTTACGATCATCCTCTTTTCCCAGAGCTATAGCATTACCTTATGTCAAGTTAGGACGTGGAAGCCGAATTTCTTGTGATTTCCCTGTATGTATAACCACTATAAGTCTAGATCGGAAGTTAGTGACAGTGTTAGAATGGGCGGAAAGAATCATCTCTAACATAAAAGATACGAATAATTATTGGACAATGAAGTAGAAGCTTGCGTATCTTCAACATCATCCTCTTTTCCCAGAGCGATAGCATTACCTTATGTCAAGTTAGGATATGGAAGCCGAATTTCTTGTGATTTCCCTGTATGTATAACCACTATATGTCTAGATCAATAGTTAGTGACAGTGTTAGATTGGGTAGAAAGAATCATCTCTCACATAAAAAGTACAAACAATTATTACTTTAGCAAGTCCTTACTATTTTGTAAAAACTGTGACTTTACAATGTGCATGAAATGTCTTCCAAAATTTCATACGGAATGAATTATAAATTCATTTTCATTAATTTTTGTTTTATTTTCTTGGTGCAAATTTGTGTAATTGTGCAAATGTGTGTACTTGTCATTAGTAATCATTGTTTAAATATTTATATTCCTAACATCATTACAAATTTGATAATCCAACATTTCGAAAACCAGCGTGATGTCGGATTATTGCATTGATTGACATGAGACTATATGTGAGTGAGGAAAGTGAGCATCACCAAGTTATACCGTCGTATTATACCTTACTTCTAAGAAGCTGTTGAAACACAAATACGTTAGATTACAGGGTGTACAGCACTAATGAATAACAGATTAGCAAGTTCGTATAGTTTAATTTATCTAGTATGCAGTATCATAACGTTTTATATATGTTTATTAAAAATAAGAACTTACTCCTAACATTTAAATAAAATATTATTTTAAACTGGATCTGCCCAGCGTTCTATAAATAGGACAAGCTGGTTTGTTAAACCGATAGAACATATGTTATTTTGGGAATATATATAATGACCCAATCCTGTTAATGAAGAAATGATAGTGTTTTTACCTAAAAATTTTGAAAATAAATAATTTAGGCGTTAACGGATTAATCCTCAGGTGGTCAAAGATTGCATTGTTAGAAAAGAAACCTTCTATTTGGATGGATGATTTTGTAAACTTATGTAGAGACTGAGAAGACAGTCGCATTATACAGTCGATATAAATTTAGAGGTGTACTGGTTTATACACTGCACTTGACTGCAATTTTCAGCTTCTTAGTGGTTGAACTTGACCATGAAAGGTTTCATAATTGAAGCATATGATATGATATTTATGCTGTCTGTGCATTTTTCGGTAAAATAGAAACAAGGGCGAAAATCACGAAATATGTTCACAAAATATGCTGGTCGCTGCATTGAAAAAGTGATGCCAAACTTTGGGAAACTCCAAATCTTCCAAGATCTGAATTGCTGCACATGGGATATCTCTACTGGCAGATTTCTAAGCTTGGAACTTTAAAATATTTGAATTTCCAAACATGTAATCTCCTTATTGGTGATTCTATGAACACAAATTGCCTAATTATCTCAACCATTCCGTTCTCATTTTAAGGCAACAATGTGTTCAATATTGAAGTGCATTAAAAACCAATGTATATCCCTAATGCAATTTAGAATACTACACGTTTCAATGTATATATCGATATTTTCGATTAAGTTCATATTAAACATCATAATTCCTTAAGTGGAAATTTAATACATTTATTTACAGTTACTTTATGACAGCAATTATAGTCCATTACAGTGCGGTAATATTGATAGTCCATTAAAATCAATTACATTTATATAAATTATAAATATTCAGCACAATGTTTATCTGCATACAAAATCTGTGATCCTCATCAAAATACATATATAATAAATAAATATTAATTATGTTATTCATTTTTACTTCCTCATTCGTAGTATTGAGAAAGTATAGTCTTTGCTATAATTTTCGATTCCGAGATATCGTTGTCATTATAGTATGTTTCAAGATCTCTTAAATGCATTTTGACTATTTTTGAAGTTATGGCCGTCTGCCAGTCTGTCTGTCTGTATGCATGTCTGTGATCTATTTCATGTGCACACTATAGCGACTACAAATATTAATGGATCTTCACAAAACTCTGTATCCGACTTTCTTATCAAAAATAAGTATATATATATATATAACTAGATATAATTTTTAAAACTCAAACAAAATATTTGAATTTTTTTGAAATTTTATATTTTTTTATTATGACAGAATATTACAAAATTTGACATTATCATGTCTAAAAGGGTTTATTTGGGACTCAATGATCCGAAGACTTTATATAGTTTCAATCATTGTTGTGATAGATAGTCGTTATACAATTTTATGTTAGTGACGTTATTACTCCCACGGGGGCAGGTACCCTTTCCACGGGGGGCAAATTGTCAGTTATAGCATCAATTAAAAAAATTTTCACGAGCCCTTTAAACTGAAGGGTAACACGCATTAGTTATAATCACTTGGAAAGATTTTTAAAAATTTTATTGCAACATTTGAAATACAAAACAAGGTACTAAAAATGCATTTTGATGTGAAAAAGTTGAGATGAGACATATTTCCGTTAATTTTATAAATGAATTCATAAAATAAGCAGATAAAAATAAATTGAAATTTAAAATCAAACTACCTTTTCCAAATTTTTTATATCCAATTTCCTTCTGAGGACGCAGCAAGTTACTGACAGTAAATGTCATGGGATGCAAAAATATAAAATCACAAAGTAAGGATTAGGAAGTGTCAGATACTAAAATGTGTGCAAGTTCTACGAAAAAATAAACTAAAATGTAAAATTTTATATCAAGAAGTATGACACTACAAAAATAAAGGCACATAACTTATTTAATTGGCTGCAACTGCAAATTTAATAAATAGGGAGAAAAATAAATAGCAAAATATATAAAAATATTAATTAACAGAGTGACATAAAGTGGAATATGTCTTAAAGTAGTTGGCTCTCCCCAGAGGAATAAAAAATGCATCACAAAATTAAACGACTTATAAAAATAGACTTTTAAATAAAAATGTGCAATACTCGTTCGATGACTTAAAGTTTCACGAATAATTTCATGTGATAAACTAGAAAAAAAATACATATCTAAACTGCGAATTTGTGGTAAGAACAATTTCATATGGTGGTTGTTCAGGATTTGTGGTGCTAAGTGAAGATCTAAATAATCAAGATAAAATGTACTAAATACTCAGTAACAAGAAATAGTTAAACAAGAGAGATCAATCATGCTTAAAGCATTGATTATGAAACACTTTCCAACTTCAATGCAATTTTATTTAAACAAGTCTAAAATGCAATACATTCCTCGGTAATATTTTAAAACTTATCACAATACTACATTAATTTATTATATTTGAAAACTTAAACTTTCATCGAAAAAAACGAAGTTCATTAAAATGACGGCATTGAAATATAAATTACCTGGATTAAACATCAATAAAATGTGATGCATTCCTCGGTCATATTTTTAAAATTATCATAATACAACGATAATTTATTACATTTGAAAACTTCATCGAAAACAACTGAAATTCATTCAAATGACGTCATAGAAAAAATGACACGCCTGGATCTCTCTATAAAAACAGCATTTCAAAACATAAAAAACAAAATATAAAAACAGCATAAAAACATAAATAAAAGTTAGTTTATTTAAAAATTAGGACCATGGAGCTACAAGTAATTAAGCTCTATACTTAAAACTTCATCGAAAAAAAATTGTCCTTCTCTTTGTAAAATCAATGAATATTTCATTCATATCAGCTATGCAGACTCGATGGGCTAAATAATTTTGTGTTAAAGAAATACAGCAATTCTATTACAACTCATTCTACATATTTTGCTGTTTACATTTTACATAAGTGAAAAATAGGCTTCGTTGTAGAAATAATCAAATTTGGATGATCATTTAAACTCAAATATATTGTAATTGCGTTGTTTCAGTATGTAGATGCACAGAATTTAAGCAAAAATAAAGTGGTTTTAGAACGGATACAACACTCAATATGAATTAAAACGAACTTTAAAAATCACGATTTTGAGACAATATGGATGCAATATATATCATTTTGAAGTGGGTTATGTGATCCTTTCATATCACGGTCACGTAATCGCTTCATATAAAATACGTAATTATTTTAATTTTTATATAAAAAACTACTAAATATATTTCGCTGAATTTTTTTATATATTTTATGGAACAATTTGAATATTACCTAAAATTTTCGAATCAATTTGTGAATTTTAAATTCGCTTAAAAAATGTTTGAAAAATTAGGGTTCATAGGACTCAATGTATTTCATTTCTTCTACCCGGGTTCAATCCAAAACTAATTGCGTGATATTCATTTATATTCCCACAGGTGCTACAGACCGTCTGAACAACATATTAAATTTTCATTTTGATTAGGTCATTTTTACGGCAGTTATCGTGCTAACGGACAGACAGACAGAATCAACAAAGTCATAAGCGCTTTTCACCTTTGTTGTAAAGTGTTAATAAAAATATATACTAAAATGGCTTGTTTTAAATTTTAACTTCAAAGTAAATAAATTACTATTTTTTATACAATGAAATCAAATTGCGATGCTTACATATTTGATTATTAAAAATCCTTCAATATCTATCATAAAAATTAATAAATAAGACTCTTGTATAAAAATATATAATAAAACTCTTTAACAAAATATCAAATATTAATTTGCGTTGTTTAAGTATGTAGATGCACAGAATTTAAGCAAAAATAAAGTAGTTTTAGGACGGATACAACACTCAATATGAATTGAAAAGAACTTAAAATAATCGCGATTTTGAAACAAGATGGATGCCATATATCATTTTGAAGTGGGTCATGTGATCGTTTCATATCATGGTCACGTGATCGTTTCTTATAAGAGGTGTAATTATAATTTTAATTTTTATTTAAAGAACTACTGAATATATTTCGCTGAATTTTTTTTATATATAGTTTATGGAACAATTTAAATATTACCTAAAATTTTCGAAGCAATTTGTGAATTTTAAATTTGCTTAAAAACTGTTTGAAAAATTAGGTCCCATAGGGCTCAATGTATTTCATTTTTTCAACCCGGGTTCAATCAAAAACTAATTGGGTGATATTATTCATTTATATTCCCATAGGTCCTACAGACAGTCTGAACAACATACTAAAATTTCATTTCGATTAAGTCATTTTTACGGCAGTGATCGTGCTAACGGACAAACAGACAGACAGACAGAATGAACAAAGTCATAAACACTTTTCAACTTTGTTGTAAAATGTTAAAAAAGGCTTAACGTAGATGGCGCAATGCTGCACAATTACGAGTACAAATATATATATATATATATATATATATATATATATATATATATATACAAATATATATATAAAAATATATATGTATATATATAAACGTATATATATATATATATATGTATAATTATATATATAAATATATATATATATATATGTATATATATGTAGAAATGTATATATACAAATACAAAAATACCATCAATAAAAAATCAAGACTACATAGAATACATAAAAAACTAAATTTAACATAGAAAACCACAATTATTTTTCTAAATCTATATAAATAAAAATGAAAATCTGTCTGTCTGTCTGTCTGTCTGTCTGTCTGTTTGTCACACCATCACGGGAGAACGGCTGAATGAACCGAATTTGATGAAATTTTGTGGGTAGCCCAGAAATAGCCCCACTTAAAATTATATCCGTGTTTTGAGTTTCTACGACCAGTGGTTCTCGAGATATTAGTAAAAAACGAAATTTTCGTTTGTCTCATCATCACGGAAAAACGGCTGAACCGAATTTAATGAAATTTGGTGAATAGCTTTGAAATATCCCCCCATGAATTTTGTCCAAGTTTCGAGTTTCTAAGACCTGGGGTTGTCGAGATATTATTGAAAAACGGAACTTTTTCCTAGGAGTTCTACTCCCTAACTCCGTGGTTTATCCAAACGAAAAGCTTGAAAATCGTTTGAAAGTGAATTAAAATTTAATCTCCGAGTTTGATGGGAGATTTTTTGCGTTAATTAGTCACTTTCTGAAAACATGAATTGTTTGAAACATGATTTAAAGGGGAAATCTATCTCCATGGTTCATGGTTTATTTAAAACAAGCTTTTACGGAACAATAAGTATAGAGAAATCAAAATCGTTATTTAATTTCGCAGTTTATGTTATAAGACATGACATATTTAACATGTTATAAGATTCTATCTTATATCATGTTACTCAGAAACGCAATTAAATTAAATCTGTCTGTTAATTTTAATAATAATTTTTTCGATTTGAATAATAAATAAATGGATATAAAAATATATTTTAGAAAAGAACGATTTGATTTTTCTTATAGCATTTTTGACTGGATAATATCAATTACGGTCTTCAGGTTTAAAAATTATTATTATTTATATTTTCGGGGATTATTGATTCAAGGATTATTGATATTTTCAAGTTATTATGCAATTATTTTATTATGACAAAAATTGTTTAAATTCATATATTGTATGTTGTACGAATCTTCTACAAATACACGTGTATATCTTTTAATCTACGAGAATATAAGTAGTACAGATATATTGATATATGTTTTGATATATATTGGCATATATTGGAATCAATTACGACCTTCTGGTATAAAGAGTACGGATATTGTTGATGTTTTCAATTTATTACGTATTCTCTTTTATTTTGGCAAATATTTTTGAGACGCATATTGTAATACGGGTAATCTTCTACTAACACATTGGCATATTTTCTGATCTGCGACAATATAATTAGTACGGGGTTGCATATATTCATTCAATTCCTATTTTTTCTTCTGTAAATTTGCTTACAAAAGGGGGCAGGATGTTTTATTCTTCAGATCTGATCGTGAAGATAATTTTGCATAGTGAGAACATATATTCTTAAACTTCTCTTTAGGAGCAATAAATTTAATATTTTAACAGAATTTGCACATGATTGCGAACTTTAAGTTTCTTTAAATTATACACTCCGTACGAATAACGGGTGTGCTGTTAGTGGTTAATAAATTTTAACATTTTAGGAGGATATATCATGTTGCTCGGCATCGCAATTAAATTAAATGTGTTTGTTAATGTTTTTATTATTTTTTTTCGATTTAAATAATAAATAAATGGATAAATGGATATAAAAGTATATCTTATGAATGGACGGTTTGATTTTTCTTTTAATTATATTAATTGCTGACTGCGTACATCAATTTCATTTATTTTGGCAAAGAGTTTTCAAGCTTATATCGTATTTAGCTACTAAACTCATATATTGTGTTTAGCCAATAAATTCATATAGCCGATTGTTGAAACAGAAAAAGAGTAGAGCGGGTATATCTTCTAATACAATTGTAGTGTCTTCATTTATTATATTGAAACGGGATAAGAATGTTTCATTCAGATCTGCAAATTCAAAGCTACGAATTTGGAGGGATATCGCTAATTTGACAACTTTTCTTAAACTTTGCCAAATTGACGGAAATGTCGCCAAATTGATATAAACGACACACAAACAGCTGCCACAAACCTTCGGGTTGGTCGCGTGGCTTGGGTCTTCTTCATATCAATGATTTTTTTTTTTTTTTTTGTTAGAAGAGAGTACTGAAATGATGTTTGGTTAGCATTTATCTGTCAGACCAACCATCCTACTTAGTAATACATTTAGCGAATTTTTAAAATGTCACCAAATTGATAAAAATGTTTTCAAATCTATAAAAATATCTTGAAATTGATAAAATTGCGCTACATAAATGATATTAATTGTTTTTTGTTAGGGGATAGTATTGTGATGATATTTCGTCAATTTGTCGCAAAGTGGAACTGTCAGTTCTACAGTCCCACTTGGCGATAAATTTGGCGATTTTTTAAAATGTCGCAAATTTGACGAAACTGTCGCCAAATGTTCCATAGAAATATAACTATTTAGAGGATATTTTTTCTACCAATTTATTTGAAGCAAATAGTATCATGTCGCTTAGCAACGGATTTAAATCCAATGTGTTTATGCGGCAGACGATTTTTATTAAATCCTTTCCGATTTGAATAATGAAGATATGTATATAAAATAAATTTCATTGCCATTTCATTTTGGACTGGATAATATCAATTATACTCTTCAGGTTTAAACATTATTATTATTGATATTTTCCGGAATTATTGATTCAGGGATTATTGATATTTTTGAGTTATTACGCCATTGTTTTATTGCGGCAAAAATTGCTGAGACACGCATATTGTACGTTGTACGAGTAATCTTCTAGGAATGCACGGGTATATCTTCTAACCTACGAGAATATACGTAGTACAGGTATATTGGCATATATTTTGACATATATTGGCACATATATTGGAATCAAGTACAGTCTTCTGGTATGAAGATTAAGGGGATTAATTATATATTCAATTTATTACGTCGTCTGTTGTATTTTACCAAAAAACATTTGAGACTCATATTGCAAAACGGGTAATCTTCTACTAATAATCGGACATTATAAGTAGTACGTGTATATCTTCCCATATAATTTTAGCACTTTAATTTTGACATATATTGGAAAAAATGACTGTCTTCAGATTTAAAGATTACGGGTTTATTGGTATTTTCAATTTATACATGTAATCTACTAATACAGGTTATATCTTCTAATATTCGCGTATATAATTAGTACGGGTCCCATACAATTTTAACGCTTTTATTTTGCATATATTGATTCAATTCCATATTTTTTTTTATATTTGCTTACATAAGGGGTCCAAGATGTTTTATTCTTCAGATATGTCCATGAAGATAATTTTATATAGCGAGAACAGAGATTCTTAAACTTCTTTTTAGGAGCATTATATTAAATATTTTAACAGAATATTTTGATTAAACATGTCATTTAGTATACTTAAAGAATTTGGGCATGATTATGAATTTCAAGTTTCTTTATATTATATACTCCGTACGAAGAACGGGTATGCTGCTAGTGAATGATAAAGATGATATATTTTGGACACGAAACTATCGGTTATATTTTCCATTGCTACACGTCTTTTAATATGCTTAAACACGCAATATATCAAACATAGGAGAGATAAATTAAAATGGCGGATAAATGTTAAATTAAATCACATGAAAATGAAAAAAAAATATTGAAGTAATTCATGTACCTGCATATTGCTGTTTGTAAAATAATTTAAAAATATCGGATTACAGTCGGTACATGCCGTTGGACTCTTACTACGTGGGTAAAATATTTTTAACGTTGTGTCACTTTATTTAATATAAATTGATTTTAAAATCGTGCAGTACTTCGAAAACAAGTCAGAGTTTTGAAGTGAGTACAATGCATTTGGAATGATAAGTTATTTTAAAAATGATTATTGACTGAATTAGCGATAATGGATCTAATTGGAATGCAAAAAAATAATTTATCTTTCCATCTCCGCCATGCCATTTACGGCTTTATTACTTTCCCTATATGTATAGTAGATTGATATAATGTATAGGGAAAATACTAGGACGGAGTCTAAAATTCGAGTTCGAGTTTTCGACCAAAGAGCAAGTTTCAAGCATCCCCGAACTCGACTCGAATATTTTTGAGATGATATATGTGTATGAGTGTGTTTCTGTCTCTCTCCCTGTCTGTGTGTGTGTCTCTCTCTCTCCTGGTGTGTATGTGTGTGTGTGTGTATGGGTCCGTAAGTCTGTGGAAACGATATCTCACGAACAAATGGAGCATTTTTAATCTAATTTGGTTCAAAATTTAAAATCAGTGAATACAACATGCCTATTGAATTTAAACGCAATCAAATGTTCGAAACATTTCAAAATTTTCAAAAGAAATTTTGTATATGTCATTAAATTTTTTCAGCAAGAATGAAAATTAAAATGTAAAAATTCTATCTGTCCCAATTTTGATGAGGCTTTTATTTTTTTTAATAACAAAAATTATGTTTTTAGGACCAGCTAATTGTTTTCATTATAACTAGTCCTTCTTTTTAAAATCAAACTATGAGTTTTGTGAGTGTAATTATCCTGGAAAAGAAAGACTCTGTACATAGATACACCCACCCACACACACACATATATATATATATATATCTAGATACATTTATAGTCACACATGTTTTTATAAGTTGTAAAGAGTATTGCTGCTCCAAACGGGAATCGAACCCTGGGCAATTGGACGGACAGCCGAATCTCTACCGTTGAGCTACTGGGACGAAATTGCAAGCTCTAATCGTCGAATTGGACTCTTACATTCTCCACCCTTTAATGTTAGATTGGCGGGCTACTAAAAATCTGACTGACCACTTGCTGATATTTTTAACTCAGACTAGCCTCCTGCTATTACTACTTTTACCCAGGTTACTATTTTTATCCTCCCGCCTCCTTCTCACTTTGATTTCCATGTTCCTTTCTCTAACTTTTACCCCCTAAATGGTCCGAAAATTTAGTTAGCAGAATGGATAAAGACTCTGTCATTTATAATATATATATTGATGGTTCAAATATTAACAATAACACTGGTCTTTCAGTCTGTATTTTTGAACATGATGTTCTGGAAAAGGTTCTCGCCTATAAACTTGACAACAGGAATACAGTATTTCAAGCTGAACTTACCGCTACTTCCTTTGCTATTGACTGGGCTTCCTCTAATAATACACCTGTTAATATTTTTTCCGATAGCCTCTCTTCCAGTCAAGCTCTTAATAAAAAATAAATATAATTATCGCAATTCCATTAAATCCCAAACTCTCCTTACCCCAAACCTTGTCAATATTTCTTGGATAAAAGCTCACAATAATATATCTGGAAATATGACTGCTGATTACCATACCAAAATTGCTGCTATCTGTGGTTCCCCTCTTACTACTCCCTTTCCTTACTACTAGCTGCTCTCAAAATTTTGTAAATATCATATTCTTAATCTTTGGCAAAATTATCTTAATGATTATATTTTCACGAGGACTGGTGATCCGGCTAGAATCCTGTCTTACCTCCCTATCTTGAATCCAAATTTTCAAATTTTTAATAAATACCTCTTTTACTTTCTTACTGGTCATGGCCCCTTTCTTGATTACCTATACCTTTTTCAAAATCAAATCCACCTCTAACTGTATTTTCAATAAATTAGGTGACTTTGACAATTACATTTTCGATTGTCCTTTTTCTAAAAATTTTCATCTCTGCAAACTCTCCTCCTACAATAAACCAATTTGGTTCTCCAAAGTTCGTTCAAATCCCTCTTCAGTTGATAAAATTAAAAACTGTATTCTTGTTGCCATGGAAATTTCTAATAAAGTAACCTAAGCTTATGAGTAGATTCTGCTCTTAATTCATTTTGATCAATGAATCCCTGTATTTCATTCTTATTAACTTATATGAACTCATTGTCTTCCCTCCATATTTCTGTTTTTCTAAACTATGTTAATTGTTCTTATTTTCTCGGTTCTTTATTTTTTTTTACCCTTTTTATTTGTATTTTTTCTAATTTTTCTTTTCTAAATTTTATTCTAAATTTGTGTTTTTTTTTCATGTGCCTATTTTTTTTTAGTTTCATACATTTTCTTTTTATATATTGTCCAAATTTTACTTTTAAAATTTTATTTTTTTCTTTAATTTTAATCTATTTTTCATTATGTTAATATACCTCACTCTAAATTTTATTTTTCAATGATCTTTTTATCTACAATATTAGCAATAACCCTTTTCTCATTTTTGTAAAATGAACATACTTGTCAAGTTCAAATACAATATTAAACTGTCTGCTTAATTACAATATTTTTCATCAATTGTTATCTTTTAGATCTAAATAAATGTTCGTTTGGCGGGATGGTAGATCTTGGGTGCCTCCTGAGTGCAGAAGTTATCCTTTCCCTGTCGTGCAGCCAGCTACTCTAAACCCACTATGTGAGACTCACGGTCTGGGGTCTTCAGACCTCCGACATCTTTGCACTAACCTACAGGGTTGATTTGTTCGGTCTTTATTGTAAAGTGCCTTGCTCCCCCAACCGAGAATCGAACCGTGAATCTTCGAACTGGGCAGCCGACGGTCTACCGTCGGGTAGAAATTGCAAGCTTTAATCTTCGTAGTGGACTCTTAGAAAGTTATATAAAGTATCTATCATTATTTTTTAATTTGTTGTAAAAGACTGCAAAAAATTATTTACAAAATTACTAGGGTCTTTCACGTCCTTGCTGACTAACCCTCGGAGCACGCTCCAGTTCGTAGCCGCTCACTAACCACCGGAGAATGCTTTCTTGACCCGACTGCTGTGTAGGCATAACACTCAACTTTCGGCACCATTCCTTTTTTGTTGACACTCACCAATTCCCATAGCTCATTTTGCAAGCTCGGTGATCCCTACACCATCTCATCCCAAAACTTGAAGGCCTACCAAATGCTTTAGAGCGTATTGGATTTTAATTCTTAGTGCAATAAAATTAATTTCGATTTGATGGAAATATTTATTATTGTTTTTAACCGAATCTAAGTTGTATTAATAACCAGATAAATATTTTATATGACATTTTATATGGAACTGAATATTTTATATGGAACTGAATATTTTATATGGAACTGACATTTTTATATGGAACTGAATGTACCACTTACGTGCTTTAAAATGTAAGGTTAATTAATTTAAACAGACAGCATGCTAAAAGTTCAAGTAATCGATCATGAAGAATTAATTTTTGCAATCACTTTGCTTAATGGTTTATCAGAATTAACAATAAGACATATAATTCTTAACTGTAATAATAATTACACTTTCAACACACTTATTCATAACAACAAATTTGCGAGATCCTCTGTGTAAAATTCATCGGTTTGACATACCATTATTTTCATCCATCTTCGTATCCTTTCTGCTTGACCCATTAAATATTTGTCAATACTGGAAATGCACAAATTTATTAATTAATTCCTAATTAAATACAATCTAAGTGAAAATTTAAAATACCTTATATACATCTACTAATTCATATCAGTGTGTACACAAAATTATATAACTGTACATTTTGCAGTCTGTTAGTAATGCAGTGTCAAAAAATCTTGCGTTTTTTATATACATAGATTAAATGGTATAAGCAAAGGATTAAATACGAAAATATAAGTGTTATGAAATTGACATGCTATTTTTATATAGTAACAAATCCTCAAATTTATTTTCTTTTAACTGAATATTACATTACAAACTACTTAAATTTCGAGATAAAATACCATGTCATGAATCCTACTAAGATATCTATTACAAGGATGGATAATACTGTAACATTTGACTTCCTTTGCCCTTTCTAAACTCTTTCTCATTTTCAGCTTTTGTTACCAGACCAAATTCTGTATGCTATATCCCCTGGTTACTAATCAGAACAGACGCGAGCAAATGCATTGTCCGAGATAAATAAGATGGAAATGTTTATTTTTGTGATTTTATTGTTCTTGTGAATTTTACATGTTAAATTTAAGAGTCTTAAAAGTCTTTTAAGCTATGTTGTCCTGTAAACATAATAAGTTTCAAAGTAAACCAAGAAACACAGATGTAAGATCACTTGCTTATGATTCTGGAGTATGAAAGAACGTATATGAAACACACACACACACACACACACACACACACACACACACACACACACACATATATATATATATATATATATATATATATATATATATATATATATAATTTAACTATGATAGTTACACCCTCTGAATTGATAATTCCATAAAAATGCAAAATTGTATTTTATGGACGGCCCCTAAATCAGAAGACGTCAAATTGTAAAACTTTTATCCAGCTTAAATTAGGGCAAAATACATTTGAACGGTATCTTTTAATGAAATTTCGCTGAGATTTCGACAAATGAAACCCTTGACTAAATCCATTTTACCTAAATTTTAAATGGAAATAATTTATTTTGCATGAAAGTAAATAAGGACATGGGAAAATATGTATAAATCAGAAAAACTGGCAATTTAAATTTTCTACCATTTAATTTTGAATAACTTATTTATTGCTGGTCTCTGACAGACAATCAAATAAAATACCTAATAGCAATAAATGGTCCCTCTTAGCGATTTTTCAGTTACAAGTTTTAAAAGTTAGCGAGTAAATTATTTTGACCTAATAAAAGGCTGCAAATTATTATGTTATGCTAGCCTTTTCCACTCACGCCTGATGCGTGGAGTTAATACATTAATTTGCTACAACTTGCAAATAGAATACAATTTTTGTCCTAATCATGAAATTATATTTTCCGCGGTATGCAACGATCATACCTAAATTCTTTACTGTTTTCTGGTTATTTTTCGTATTTCACTTAATTTCTATGAAAAAACCTTTAATTTTTATATTTATTATATATATTTCGGACATTTTTAAGGAAGCATGTTCTGTATATCAGATGTTTAAACATGCTACTCACTAGCATCATAGAGCTTACAATGACTTAAGTGTTGATTTTTGACATGAATTAATATTTGAGAATATTTGACCACGCCTGTTGAGTTTCAAAAGTTATTTATGATAAAAAATTTCTGAATCATACACTCCTTATGTGGATAAACTACACCAGTATTATAATTGTACGTATTTTCCATTTAGAAACGGTCATCATTAATATATCATAATGATGATATATATAATTTAATCCCATTCTACACGCATTGCTGTCCCTTGTGGGTATACGAAACTCAAATGCATTATAATGAGTTTCAGCTTCTGATAATGTGTATTCAACATATGAAACGTGCATCTATTGATTATTCATAACAAATGCAGATGTATAGAGAATATTACATTTCCTCTTATAAATACAAATACAATTTTTAAAAAATCCAAAAAATTCGAGGGATTTATATTCAAAAATATATATCCGTGTTTGTACTAAAAATAATTTTTTTTTTTGGATAGACCGTTCAAAAATATTTTTACTTGATGTAACTCTCTATAATGCTGATTTGCAGGTGAAAAAAGTTTAGGGCAGAAAAGAAATTTAAAAAAATGAAAATTCATGCATAAAATGAATAATGATTTATTAATTTCATCGCATCGTAAAGATCAAAAGTATTAAATAAGTATAAAATATTAAACAAGTTCATCCAACGTCGAATAATAACATAACATGTCTCATTGACTGAGTGCCGTTGGCGCAAGGATAAAGTGAAATATGACAGAAAATATATCTTGGGTGAAACACAATCGGCCATACTAACAAAATCGACGTCCTCGTCTCTGAATTTGCGTTAGTCTCGCCATCCTCATTGTCGTAATAGTTCCTCGGTGTTCATAAGCTTAAGGAACTTCAATTGAGAAGAGTGGGCAGCAGTTGTATAACTTGGACATCGTCTTCGTTCTTGTTAAATTCTTCGTCGATCTGGCTATTTATGTGTATCTGTGGTGAAGGAAACTGAACATTGGAGTTATCTCCTATATAACTAATAATAAATCTTTGGTTTTACTTAAATTATCATTCTAAAATTGCCAATAAATTCCCGTATATTGCATCTTGCCGCATTAACCCACCATAAATTCTTTGTGAGAGTTCCTAAAATATAATTATATTAACTTAATACACAATTGACTTCCACCATTTTAAACTTTAAAAATATAAATTATTTATTACACATATACAATTATGATTAACTTATATTAATTATATTTATAAATATTTAAGGAGGAGGCACTATGTGTGTGGGACCAGGAATTTATTTGCCTAAAATCATTATGACCTAAATTTAATGTCAATTGACACATAGCTCTGTTGTTGACTTTGGACTTTTAACTGCATGTTGGACCTTCGTTGCCTTTTTGTGATGGCACTCAAACACACTCTTAAGTATCCAACGCTATCGCAACTTGGAAATATTTGCTTGCTATTATTTTTGAAGCGCAACCTTTTTCGACGATCATTCTTAAGTGACTTTTTCACTATCTCCATTGACTGCTGCACTATATCTCAAATATTGGAATAATCGACTGCATATTGACTGTTAAACCACCTTCTCGGACCGCGTCGCCACTCAATTCTTAAAGTAGACTCCTGAATTACTCTTGTCTGTTGAACTTGCTCTGCTTGTTGCCACGTCGTTTCACCTGAAGTCTAAATTCACCCTCCGAATGTTATTGGTTATTCTCTGGGCGATGCAGTAACACTTATTCGTTGGTTATTTTGTTAACCAATCTGCATGGTTACAGCTTCGGGTTCCAGTAGATTTTCTAACCCAACCACACTTGCAATTAATGCACCTTTATTAATTTCTTCCATGACCTTACGGGCCATGACAGTCGTAAACTGGTGCATACGAGTCTGTACTTTTGTTTTGACTGGTAGATATCCTAAATCTTCGTACATTAACACTGCCTAAATGTCTCCTGGTTTCTCACAGTATCATTTTTACCACTGAGGTTCCTCGGCGATTTACTTGCAATTTTGCACGTTTACCATCTTGCTCTGATACCATCTTGCACTTCATCTACCATCTTACCATCTTGCACTTCATAAGGACAACGTCTCCGACTTCATACTTAAAAGCAGGACAATGTCTCATATCGTAATTCTTCTTAATTTTAGTTTGAGCTTCGGAAATATTGCACTTTAGTCTTTAGAATTTTATATTCACAACAAACAGCTTCTTTTTTGGGCCAACAGACCAACTGGAAAACTATTAGTGTTTCCTCCATTCAGCAATTTGAATTCAGATTCGCCAGTAAATTTAATCGGTGTCTAGTTTATTTAGCGTTGAATTTCTGACATGACTTTGTCCCAATCATTTTGGTCATTTTTTTGGAACTGGAAGTAATGACAAAGATCAAAACTTTACTTTATTTTACTTACAATTTTGTGCCATTTGCTTGCTATCATTGACTTCAAATCAATGTGGGTTTAATTTTTTTTTCAAAAATTATTCACATCGGAGTTTCAAAATCTTTCATAAATTCATATATGCATTTTATTCCCTTCATTGTGCATGTGAAATAAGCACGTAAACTTATAATCTTCGTCAAATGAACTATAATAATAAAATTTCGTGTTTCTGCGAGAACTAACTCTAAGAGGCCCAACAAAATGAATATGGCTAATTTTAAACTGCAGTCTTCTACACAAAGCTGGATTTAATATCCTTTGTAATTTTGTAGTAGAAACTTTATCAAAAGTCGGCCAACAGATTGTAGTATATCCTGCTTTATGTGAAACGAAATATTTGGAAACCTAATTAGCTATTTAGCTTTATTGACTTCAAAATGTCCAGCAAAATCGTGGCATCGGAGATTAAATATTTCCGCATGGGTCGAAGTATGCCAAACAGTTTCTTGTTTTTATCACGGCCTGTTATTATTACATACAGAATTCCGTTTTCTAGATTATTCTGACTAGTAAGATTATGTTCTGCTGGGTTTCGGTTAATTGAAGGGTTTGTTATTCCTTGTAAAAAATGTTTACTTCTTTATCTTTTGCTGGAAGTAACGATACGCGATCATTTTAAGTAGCAATATAAAATATCATAGAAAATAAATACCATAAGGAGTCCTGTTAGTTCAACATGACTTCTTAGAATGAATTCATCTCCTCGTGTAAAATTTCGTTCTTTTCCGCGTGTTGTACTAAGGTCATCAAAATTATACATTTCATCACCTGTAGAATGTTTTACTTAAGGGAATTTTTTTAAGTTTTGCCTACCGGGACATTTGTGCCCTAAGATTCCTTTGAAGGTCAATAAATTTTATCGATGAACACTCAGTTACTAGGTTAAAATGCTTACCTATTTACCTATAAAACGTCTGAAGTTGTGTACTGCTTTATCGGGACTTGCATGACGACTTATACAGTACGCAACTTCTGAACTTTATCAAATTTCAGGAACATTCTAGATAAGTCTCCTAAACTTGAATTTGTGTGGTTCCTCAGGGTAGTAATAAAGTTTTAGAACTGGTTTATAAGTTAGGCGTAACATTAATTCCTCAAATATATTTTGGTTATACGTAGTCCATTCAAACTGGGAAACTTTTAACAAATGGACTAATGGATATGATAATAGAGAATTTGTTCTATTAATCTGCGAAAGAAAGTAAAAAGTCACAGAAATATTACTATTTATCTTATATTTCGTAGTGGTGGGATTATATCAGGCTTTTGAAATCTAGGTCTTATCCTTCATTTGATATATTGATATACCCAATTATCTATTTTTAGTAACAAATTTGCATTTGGCTAGCTTGAGTATCACTCTTGCCTCACAATGTTTCGTCAGATTTTTACATCATTAAATTGTAGAATATTTTAGCTCCAAAGAGGATATCAGCGGCAATACATGTTACAGTACAGATCCCTTGCCATTCAGTCTCTGAATTTGTAACTGACAAGATAACGAAATCAAAAGCACACGATATATGCTTCAAATTTCGTTGCCTGGAAACCGACTTCAATTTGACTTTAACGGTTCGCAAAATGATTGTTCCTGATCTTATAGATGGATATGTAAATGTTTACTGAATTTGAAATTATTATTAAAGGTTTAATTTCATGACAATCGCCTTCTATAGTTTTTTTACAGAATTTTTATCCGGCTATTCTTTTATATTGTTCTCAACTACTGTAACTAAAATTGCATTCCCTCTGAAGACGATATGATTTTCTTTTTGTACGAATTTTAATATTATTAAAACTGACAGTTGGAACACATGCTGCGGCATATTCATCATATATTTCTTTACCATGAAATTTATGTGGTTCGATAATACAGGGATTTAAATTTACATCATTTACAGAATTAACGAATTGTACACTACGAGGTTCCATGATCACTGACTTTTTATTTTCAAGTATCGGTTTGTAATTCGAATTGTTTTCAAGATTAAAAATGCTTAATAAGTCGGAATTGTTTTCACTTATTAACATAGAATTCCTCTGTTCCCCTACTATTGCAATATATAGAAGATCAATAACATTTACTCCCATAAATACATCAAATCCACTGATACTGTCATCAGGAACAACAGGAAATGGAATCGATTTTTAACTCTATGTAATCAATAGCAATATTGCAGATATATTTCACTATAAAGTGTCACATTACCTCCAATAGCTTTCAAGTTCTTTTATGCTTCTTTCTTAATAGTTCTGTTAAAAGAATTTGATACTTATTTAAGTTTCATTATACTTACATTCGAACCCGTGTCGATGACAGATGAAAATGAACTTCAGCCTTCAACACTTATAAACTTACATGGCTGATATGGAGGTGTAACATTCGAAATATGAGTTGGTTGTTTGGTTATAGTATAATCTTAAATAACATGGCCTTCCCTTTTATACTTTGTGTAATACTTTTGAAGATTTCGTTTGGCACCATCACGGAAAAATTGTTGTTTTACATGGCGGTTATAACAAGTATTAGGACAAGCAAGTTTTCTCTTATTCTATTATCTTACTGTTTAAACCTCTTCCTCTACTACTTATGGTACATTGAACTGATTTGTTTGGCTGTTTTTACTTGCATATGCAAAATACTGGTGTTTAACCGAAAGCGTAAATTTGATACCAGTACACATTCGTACTCTTCTAGATCTAACAACTTAGAGCTCTAAAAACGTTTAAGTTGATGAAACGTCATCACATGTATTCCCGTTATCCACTCTTCCAAATTGTTGCTGAGTTGCTCTTTATATCTGGTCAAATAGTCAAAACTATAAGTGTGCAAAAATTTAGCCTTCTAGATCACCAGCGTGCTCTTTGAGTGTCTGATACATTATCGAAATGAAAAAGAAAACTAAACAATATCTCCGGGAAATAAAACCCCGACTACATTAATTTCTGTTCCATAATCGACACTATACGTGTGCAAATATTCAGCCTTTTGGATTATCAGGGGTTTCTGGGGAGTCTAAAAGCCTTTCAAAAAATAAGTCCTTTTCTCTATCCGTGGGAATACATTGGGGGGGGGGTAAGTCAAAAATCCAGCTATATTAATTTCTATCCAATGGTCAATACTGTATTTGTATAAATTTATAGTCGTTTAGTTCACCGGGGCTTTTCCGGAGAGTTTGAAAAGCCTATTTGAGACCCCGTAAAATTTCTCCTCCCTAAGGGGGTGTTAATCGAAAGTATGTCTCAGTTAAATTATGTACCGTAGTTGATACTATAAACGTGCAAATATTCAGTCTTATATGTCACCGAGTTACTTTTGCAAGTCTGGAGAAACAAAAATTCATCAGTCATGTTAGATAATACTATATAATGATATGTTACGTATTATTCAGTTTTGTTTTGTTGCTTGCGAATAAAAAATTATTTTTTCATTTTCAATTGAAACATTATTTTTCTAACTCCGATTACTCTCATGTCAGGTTAAATGTATTTTTTTTTATAAAAATAAAATTATTATAAAAACTTTCTGATACGAAATACCAAAGTTAATTGAATCTCTGGAGGAGTATCAGTATCTGCATAAGAAGGAAAAATAAATATCGGCGTGAAGCGAACATAATTAAAAGTACTTCATTAACTAACACGTTGCTTTTAGCTGAAGTTGAGAATAAATAATTAGATAAACAAATGAAACATGATGTATAATTCTAGAAAAAAAATGTTGGAGCTCTAATAATAAAAAAAAATGTTGGAGCTCTAATAAGAAAAAAAAATGTCTGCACGAATAAGATAAAAGATGCATGGACCAAATGAGTTTTCCTATAAATTACAAGAAATTAATTTCTTTCAAAGCGAATAGTGCATAAGATCCCCGATACAATGACTTTGACATTTAAATAACAGCACGTAAATTAAAATTTGAATACGTAATTGCCAAGTGAATTGAAATTTGACTCTTTGGGCTACTTATTATTGCAAACAGAAAGACTTGTTCATACATAAGGGTTTATTTTCGCTATATCGCAACTCGGCTGTGAAGATATAAAAACTCGTTCAACCTGCTGCATGAATATATATGCAAAATTAAATATATCATTTTTGACAATATACAAGATTGATTAGAAGTATCAATCGGTTTCAGAGGCAAGTTTTAACAGGGGATTCCTTCCGTGGTAACCGTTATGGTTTATGCCGGTATTTGGAGGACCTCCGGTTCTAATCCCCCATCCAACAAAGCTGGATCCACGGTTGCGTGATTGACGAAAACGTTCACTGATTTGGGTCCAAAGAACACCCGCCAAGTTAGGATACCAGTAGTCGACGGTGTTTGGCCCATAACGCAATTTGTTTAATCCAATCTCGCCACATGAAGAGTCTGGATCGTGGTATAAGCAATTCACCCTAATAAACCGAAGAATCTCCCAACAAACCACTCTCTTGATTTATGTGTCCCTTAGGACAAATGAGTCTATGGCTACAGAATCAAGATCCGCCCACTTTATTAGTTTCTTTGGAGACAAAGAACATTCTTTTCTTTCAGGAGAAAGAAACAGAACGTCATCACCAGGAAAGTCAATAACGCGTCTGTCTCGCTATGATGAAGCCAATGCTATGAATCATTATAACTCATATACAGTGTTCATAAAACGTTCAAAAGGCCATTTTAAATGTTTTGAGCTGCATACATGTTAAAGTCAAAGATACGATACTGGTCAACACGGGATTTGATCCCTGAAACTGGAAATTTCGCTTTCTCACTACATTGATGACCTGGATGTAAATTGAACAAACAACCTTTTTCATCTGGAGTCCAATTTGACTAATCACTGGGGCCAAAGCGGGATACACTAGCATAACGATGAACTACAGATATATTCAGATCAAGGCACTTAATACTGTATTTTGAGAGTTTACTATTATAAGTGTAAAAAATAGGGAACCACTCCAAGCATAGTGATTAATCCATAATGTATTCATAGCTATAAGTGAGCTCGGTAATAGTAAGCTAGACTAGTTAAACATTTTCGTCTAAATCAAAAACTGGAGATTTCAACCAAAATAGCCGCGGTGCATTTAATTGACTAAAATTGCAACTTTATCCCGCTTAAGAGATAAATAAAAATTATAAAAATATCACGAAATTTATCGATCCTAGAACTTCACAGCGAGGCATAAAATGATATATGTTCTTCAAGTAGTTGGCTCTTACCCAGAGGAATTAAGAATGTTTCTCAAGTTTAACGATTCATAAAAAAGTAACTTAAATAAATAACTTCAATGTGCATTACTTTGGGCTATATGTCATGAATAATTTCATATGATAAACTGAAAAAGCGGCAGTGAAAGTTAAACAATCGTTTAGCTTTATTTTATATGATAGTTGTTTTATTATTTTGTTTAAAAGTGATAATATAAATGGATTAATAAAAAATGGTAGAAAATATTTGATATGGTACCAGACAGATTTGAATTAGATTTGATTTAAATCAATGTTTTTCCTTCCAACTCAATGCATGCGGACAGGGAAAGTATTGTGGTAATATCAAACATTTATGTACACTTTTTGAGCATTCCTGAATACGAGTCAGACAAATTTTAAAGATGTGTCGTGCTAGGTACGACGTTTTTCCAACAAATGTGAGCACACTAGACGAAATTTCAAATAATCGTTCAAATCAAGTCACCGACTTGACTTGAGCACGTGAGATAGCGCTTCTTGTCGGCCCTGGAGAAAAAAACTGTTCCTTTGAAACTAAAAGACCAATTTATTTTTATATTTATGATACATTTGTTAAGTTTTCAATCATTGTGTAACTGAATGACTTCGATTGATGAATATTATAGCAGTATGGGATTAGAGAACTACGTATATTAATAAAAAGTAACAAATTTTAAATTAGGTCAGATGGACAATATAAAATACTGAATTTCTCTTCTCAGTCCATTATCAGAAAAGGAATAGGATTTTTACAAATACTAATTGAAATAATATAATAAATTCTAAATCAATACCTGATGTATTTTAATAGATATCTCGTTTAATATGTAGAAAGTAAAATGTTGTATACATGAAGACGCTTAAGTGCGTGTTTCCAACGAATATGTGGTTAAACTTACTTCTAGCATATCAAATCCCGTGGCAGAATATTGTCTTATTTGTTATTTTTATCTTTTAAATGATAAACGTGTATTACTGAGCTAAAGGTGTCTGATAGAATTCTACAAAGATGTGCACACCTGTTAATGGATATAGATTATTATTTACATGAGAAACTATATCTATTAACTGGTTTAACATTGGTCATAGTTTTGTTTATATACATTATGCAAGGAATATACAGAGTCTAAGGTACCCGCATACAACAGTTACGTTATTTTAAATACGATATATAATTTATTTTGATATAGGATTTTCAATTACAATAGGAATTGTAAGAACTATTAATTCTATTAATATCATCACCCAACTGGTATGGTCGGGTTCATTGGACACAATATTGCAATTGATCCTGTGACATTTTATGTTATGAGTGATAGCAGTTTCGGAGCAACAAAGCCATATATTTGTCAGCTTTCTAACATGCGTTTTTACATATTTAGTCTTAATTCTTTGCTTAATTTTTAACACATAACTGGTAGGGTGTGCTTTTGTTTATAAGTAGTATCGCCTAGTCAAACGAGTAAGTCATTTGAATTATAAGTATCACCGCTTAAATTTCATGAAACACATAATCATGTAGAAAACCCGAGGAAAGATTAACAAGAAAGATCAATCATTAATAAAGCATTGATCATGAAACACTTCCTAACTTCAATGCAATTTTATTTAAACATTTCTAAAATGCGATACATTCCTCGGTAATATTTTAAAAATAATCACAATATTACATTAATTTATTATATTTGAAAACTTAAAACTTCATCGAAAAAAATGAACTTCATTCAAATGACGGCATTGAAATATAAATTACTTTATTTAAACATCTCTAAAATGCGATACATTTCTCGGAAATATTTTTTAAATTATCATAATACTACAATAATTTATTATATTTGAAAAATTCATCGAAAACAAATGAACTTTATTCAAATGACGTCATCGAAATATAAATCGCCTGGCTCTCTCTATAAAAGCAAAATTTCGTTCATAAACTGCTTTCCATTCCTGTCATTCATCACAATACTATAATAATTTATTTTATTTGAAAACTTAAAACCATGGAGGTACAAGTAATTTAACTCTATGCTTAAAACTTCATTGAGAAAATCGTTTGCTTCTCTGTGTAAAATCAATGAATGTTTCATTCATATCAGCTATATTGCAGACTCCATGGGCAGCAATTCTCCATGCAGCAATTCTTATACAACTTATTCTGCATCTTTTGGTGTTTACATTCCCCAAAAGTGAAAATTAGGTTTCGTTGTAAGAATAATCACAACCAGGCAGCGAGGTCGGCAGAATCATTCACCGACCGAGGTGCAAAGATGGTCCCGCTAAGCCCGACGACAGTCACCGACCGGGTTTGGGTTCAACCATGAATAGGCACAGTCCGCCGCCTCGGTCACCTGGAAGAGTCCCAGACCTAACCATCGGTTTCCCGATAGCTGGTTTCCCGGATTTATTCCTCCCCCTAAGTTGGAGGATCAGAACTACAGATCTAAGATCCATCCGTTCACCACTTAAAGAATAGGCCGCCCCTGTGGGAGGGGGGGGGGGAATTCACCGATCAAGATGGCGAATGATGCATTTGTTGGAATAACCAGTTTCTCTTAGGTCTATGATACGAACACTTTCTAAATACACCAATTGTTCGTAGAGCCATCGAGTACGTCTCAAAGCCATCTTTGTACTCAACTTGCAGTATCAAAGCAGAAAATACTGTTCCATTTGTCTGTGAGTGAGAACACATGTCGTTTTAAATGCTGTACGGTACGTCGATTTCATGCGTGTTTCTTGAGTTTTATGACATCATTGGCGCTGACAGTAGGATCATTTACATTACTCTTAAAAGCGTTCCGACTGTAGCTTTATTTTTTATGGGTACATGAGATTTTTTGCAGAACATCTTTTCTCTTGAATGGAATGAGCTAGATCTACGAGAATGACGTTAACTGATTAATTGCATAAGTTTCATATGGAATGTGAGCATAATATGAATGATTAAATATACTAGTTTTTATTTATTTTATAAAACATTTTTGATACGTTTATTTAAAAATTTTCAATATTTCGAATACAGTTCGTGCTAGTGTTCTAAAGCTTCTGTTATACGTTTTACAATAAAAAATTTGCAGAAACTTAACTGATGAACTTGAACTTCAATGAAGCTTGAGCTTGAAGTATGCATTGACTAATAAGTTAACAATAATGACTATTTGGTATTTTAATGATTTTATAAAAAATTATTTCGAAAATCAGACAATATCTCAAGAATAGTTTGTGCCGACATTCTAAAACTCATATCCTTCGTTTTCTTATGAAAAATTACGTATAAAATTTTTATTTATGTATCTTTGTTGAAAATCCAGATTTCTTAAGGAGTTTTATAAAATCCATTTGAAAATTTGAGGATCTTCGAAAATTCTGGGAAAGTTCGATTCTGTTTAAAATCATTTGAGTTTCAGTATTCAATCTTTATGATAATCCAACCAAATTATTTCCGAAACGCTTCATTCGTTCTGGAGAATCCAAAGTCTGGCGAACGAATATATGCTAATATATATGCACACCAAAATGCAAACACACTAACATACATACACACAGAGAGACACGCCCTCAAAATCGCTTGATTCCAGTTCAAGAATGCTTGTAACACTCTCTTCCGTAAAATACTCGAATTTAAATTTTCGACCCCGTCACAAGACTTTACCACTACATTTTAACATGTATATAGGGAAAGTAATAATAATTATATGCTTTTAGCAAAGGCTATCGAAGGTCATAATTATCAGTTTACATTCGCCCATCAACGTAATATTATGCACGTATTAATCAATTACAGCCTGTCGTCATGAATACGTCACATTGCTGATAATTCTAATTAAATCCGACTTAGAAGCGCATCAGCGTCCCTTGTGGATTTATGAAATTCAAATATGTTTTAATGAGTTTCTGCTTTTAATAATATTTATTAGACCTATGTTAAACGCACATATCTTTGGAATATACTAGAGGATATAACCGGAATTGCACGGCCTATAAGATGCAAACATCTGCTTAAAATTGCACCATATTCTCAATTAAAATTACATTGAATTCTCGAAAACTGAAGAACGTTTTAACAATACACCTGCAATAACCACAACAATAGGAACAATAAAATACCGCTGTGCATATGACGCTCAGAATTTAAGCTGTATTCGATACAACAGACATACATCCTCGTTCGCCTTGGCGCAGAAAAAATACACAGAGGCTTTTTGTCGGTACTTAATTTGTTGCAGAGGGAGTCTTTTTCATTAGGGATGCCGTTACGCCGCCATCGAAGACAATGTGATCAGTTGTCAAAGTTCGAGAGTGAAAGAATCATCGGGATGACGGGATGATGGAAGCCTGGTGGTCAGCTTGGCCAGTAGCCCGCCACCTAGGCCGTGCTGACTTTACTGTGAGCGGGTGTCGGACCAGTTTACGAGAGAGATGTCGCATACACGGCCGCCCGGCTCATGACGTCTTTAGCAGACCAATAGTTGAGAATATCGTCACATCACCCAACACGCATTCACAGAGCTAACTGCATCGTTGTCCGCCATCCGGACACAGGCAACACCTTCTATAATGACCTATGTTCTTTGTGTCTGTCCGTACTGTGCCACCTTCCTTTGTGTCTGCCCGTACCAGCGCGAGGCGCCAGGCTGAATAGCATTTGGTATCGCAGCGCTCAATACGTGTGCTGCTAATGACACACACTCACCATCACCTCCGTTTGGTGTGGTATCGCGCTCGACGGGATGGGACAGTAACCGAATGGAACTTGGTTGTCTTCAACGACGAATCAAGATTTAATTTAGGCAGTGATGATAACCTGTACCTATGTGCCTTTCTGGTAGGTCGGACGGTCTGGGTCTCAACAACAACAACCTCTACGTGTGTGGAGGCTCCGAGGTGAACATCTCAATACTGCTTTCGCTTTACAGCGGCACACCGCTCCCACAGCTGGTGTGATGGTATGGGGTATCGTCGCATACGACACCCGGTCACTTCTAATATTGATCCACGGAACATGGCAGCACAGCGATACGTTCGTGACATCCTTCAGACGCATGTGTTGCCACTCATAGCAGGGATCCCAGGAGGCATTTTTTAACAGTACAATGCTCGGCCACACACAGCAATGGTGTCACGGGAATGCCTCCGCTACATTACCACCCTTCCCTGGCGTGCTCGATCTCCATATTTGTCATGGATCGAGCATGCCTGGGATCACTTGGGATGGTAAGTTGGACAGTCTGGGAGTTTGGTCGAACTAGAGGCGCACTTACAACAACTGTGAAATGAGATGGCGCAGAACACCATACGGTACCTGTATGCTTCAATACTCGCCAGTATCGCATCGTGTATTCACGTTAGAGATGGTCCAAGAGGATACCATAACCTCTATTCATTTGTAGTTTTTCCTGTAATAAATGATCATTTTGCTTTGATTTTGTATCACTTATATCAATGTTGCACTCACATATATAAAAATTTCATTCCATTCTAATAACTCTTTCTTGCTGAGCAAATTTTTATGGCAGTGAGTGTATATACTCGTATATATATATATATATATATATGTGTGTGTAATATATATGTACATACATGTATATGTATATATATATATATATATAGTATATATATATATATATATATATATATATATATATATAGTATATATATATATTTATTTATTTATTTATTTATTTTGAATTCCAAAAATTCGTCTATAAATTATATTGATTCCGTTTAAACCTCGTGTAAAAGAAAATATTTGGATTTTTAAAATTTGAACTTTCAAGTGAACATTGGCTATTAAAAAACGAGAAATGCTATAAAATTATTTTTACGGTGTTGTTTTGAAGTTAATATGGTAGTGGCAAAACATGGATTTAAGTCGTAGGGATTTTCGAGCTATGATTTATTATGACTTTCGACAAGGGTTGACACCCCGGGGTAGGACAGCCCAGAGCTTAGACCTCGAAAATTACATTAGGACGACTTGAGTTTGAGTCTAGGCTCCTATACAGTGTATACCTATTAAATTTTGTGGAATTGCGTTAAACAGTTTTTGAACTAGAGTGGATCTATACATTGCAAAGATACGCACGCACACACACACACACACACACACACACACACACACACAGACAGACATATGGTACACTAAAAATTGGATTTTCATGTTCTAGAGTGCTTGAAACGAAAACTTGAGTTCCGATTTTCAAAATGATTCCAGTACCTTCCGTATGTATTACCATATATTGTAGGGAGATAGGCATACTATTACATTTTATTCACCTTTAAATCAAGTAAAACGCGTTTTTTTAAGCTAATGAGTGTTTTAAAAACTTTTAGATACAAAATACCAAATGTAAGTACGTAAGTAAAATCTCAGGAGGTCTGGGTCACACACCCATCTGAAGAAAATAAATTGCCATGGCAAAATCACCTAATTAATATATCTTCATTAAATAACACGTTATAATTAAATATAAGTAGCAAATAGATAATTAACTGAGTGAAAAGTAACTATCATATAGTGCCAGAAAAAATGTTTGCTGTTTAGATAAGGAAATACTATTTCGAAATTATTATTTTCCCTACATGGCATTGTGTAGAGAAAGTATTAGAATCTTGGCTGAAATCAACATTCGAATTTTCAACGGGTTTAAACGTTTTGAGTACTCTAGAGCTTAAATGCATTATTTTAAAGTGAAGGCTATGTGTTTGTCAGTCTATGTGTCTGTCTATTTGTTAATATGTCTGTGTGTTTGTTTGTGAGTTAGAAAGATATAATAGAATAGAAGAGATAACAGAACAATAAAATATATAATTTTTTATATTATTCATTAAAAAATGCTAATTTGCCAAAATTTGGAGAAATTTCTGTACTATATTTATTTAAATACTACCTAAAATCAAAAACTGTACATAGTTTTTTAATATTTGTCTTTATTTTATTCTGAATAGTCTTCCCTCAAACCGTATGAACATCTGATATACAGTACCGTGTAATTCCGATAATGTTCTTAAAACTGAAATGTATTTTCATGTACGATCTTTATGAAATTTTAAAATTTCTTCTATGAAAAAAATAGAGGTATCTACATTTACTTGTATATTTGTATGGATGAAAAAATAGAGGTATCTACATTTACATTTGTATTTGTATTCCTTTATACTACAGTGTTTCTTGACACCGAAAGACAGATATACTGACATATAGACGGCATATCGTTAAAAAAAATTTGATTCGTGTTAAGGAAGTTATGATGTTATAGAGTCCACTTGGGCGATAAGAGCTTGGAATTCCGAGATCGTTGGCTTGTCATTACGAAGATCCGTGGTTCGACTCCGGGTTGGGTCAACAAACTTCTGTACAATGGCGCCCGAACAAATCAACTTTTGAGGTTGGTGCAATAATGTCGAAGATCTGTAAGTGGCCCTAGTTCGACTATCACGAGTTTAGTAGACTCTGGTATATTGAGAGTCGATTTTAAATTGATAGGACCTTGAGGAAAGCAAATCTGGAGGAAATTATAGCAGCAGAAGGCTAACCTGGGGAGAAAATTGAAGGAGGTGGTTAGTCAGTGTGTCAATTGCACGTGATACTGGCATTAGAGGTGGAGCATGCAGAGTGAACTTCGACCATAAAAGCTTACAATTCCGTTCCAGTATCTCAATGGTAGAAGGTCAACTTATCGGTACAAAGATAATTCGATTTTCGGTTGGGGCAACACGGTTCTTTAGAATCTTTTGATTTGCCTGTAACGGTTATTGCCTGTAACAGTTATTGTATTGTAACAGTTGCCTGTAACAGTAACAGTATTGCCACGAAATAATGTTAAAAAGTCATCCAGAAAGTTTTTAATGCAAACAATATCTTGAAGTGTCACATAGTCCTTATAATCAGGATCGCTGTTGGCCATAGACAAAGTAGGCTCATGCTGGGTCTGATGGCCAATTATTCGCACTCATTGTACTATATATAAATGTACAATTAAAACTTTCAATGTAACTTTTTACTGTATATAAATGTTTTATGTGTGCCTTAAAATTTTATCTTGCCTAAGGGCTTCGACAAGAGTTAAAGCAACCCCATCTTCGGCAGAACGTGCCACCAATTAATTACGCAGCTTATGAATAATTGCGAACTGAAAAAAAAGATTGAAATTGGTCTCAAAATATAGATTGCTAAATTTAAAAAATTGTTTCAAGTCTCGAAATAATATGTCTAAATTCAAGATATGAAGGCATTTTTTTTAATTCGCCGTAGCTGTAACGTTTGAGCTCAAGAGCGGTGAAACGTTATAGAAAAGTGTAATTAACAAATACGCAGTTACTGTAAATATAAACATTGAATTTTTTTTTTTTACACTCCGTCCTAATGCCGATAAAGTTTAATTATAAGGTATAGAAATTTGCTTTTCGGGTTCCATGAAAATACTTTTAGCATAAAATTATGGGAAATGAAAATAAAATTTGCTGCTTCGTGGAAAATTATATGTTGGTTACTAAGCAAACAGCAAGAATTATATAAATAGAAAAAAAACTAAATACACATTTTTTCTGGAAGTTATTTATTTATACATAGGATTTCATTCATGATAAAATTAATTATTTTTGCAACATAAAGCCTTCTAGTACAGAAGATTTGAAAAGGGAAGAATCAGATACGTCAGAGGCTGTTTACAAATTTTTAGAATAGTTTTATTGTAAAAAATAACTAAATTTGATTTAAACTTTTTTCTGGCAACAACTCGTTTTATAAAAGCTAAATTATCGTTTGCTGTAGTTGAATGTTTTCTATTTTGAACATGGTGCACGTAAACAAATTTTGGATTGGTGACTACGTTTTCACTCTTTCCGAAGAGAAATACTATTCTGTAATTAAAAAACACTGTGAAAATAATTGAATTTCCTTTTCTAAACACAAAATAAGGAATATTATTAAAATTAAAAGGAAAACACGTTAAGAAGTATTTTGAACCAAAAAATGAACAACGAATAAATACCCAAAAAAGGCACGCACATTTACAACTATTTGAAAAATAAAGTCTGTTGTCTCAAAAGAAAGTTCACCGACTCCAATAATTGCAATTTCTTTAAATACCTATTTACTGACTATAAACAAGATAATAATTAAATATTTAAATTTGAATAGAGCTAAAAGCATAATGCTTACCTCCTTTTCCTAGATATGTGACTGAGCGCACAACTCTCTGTCGAATTCTACAAGAAAATTATTTTGCCTGTAACAGATAGAAGAAAATATGTTGTAACAATTGATGAAGCCTGGAACTATTTAAATGACTGTAACAAAGAAAGATCGATTTACTATGGCAAAAAGGAAAAAAACAGATCTAAACACTTATTTCCAAGAATCAAAAGAAAATCTCCAGTAAAGGATTCAGGATTATTGCTGGTTTTTGTACAATTAAACATTAAAGTTAAGAAAACTCGAAAAAAATGTCAAAACCATTTCAACATATTGCCAAGATTTAACTTCATTATTTAAAGAAATTAAAACATTATCTTGGTAATATGCTTTTATCTACAGATTCTCAATAGAGTAGAACTTTATGAGCATAAATCTACTAGTTACACATCAAAATCTATTGCTGAATTTCTTGAAAAATGACAAAAGCAACAGGTATTCAAATTATATCTTTGCTCACAGTCCTTCAAAGTATCCTTATGTAGCACTAATGGAATATTGTGCTTTTGGATTGTTAAAAAGAGACATTTCTAAACAAAGATCTAAAACAATGGATGAACTAAGGAAAACTGTGAAAGAGGACTGGAAGAAAATAACACTGATAACCTAAAGAAAAATTTTCTTTTCTTGGAAAACATGATATATAATGATAGTCCAGAGAAATGGCTATCAGATAGAACATTTAAGAAATAAATATTATTACTTCAAACCTCATATTACTTAAAATTTGTTCTAAAAGTTTGTTAACAACCACTGCCAAGCAAATAATGTTTTCATAGAGAAAATGCTAGATCAAAGTCGGAAGTCAATATTTCCAGCTAAAATAACATGATCTCATGCAAGTACCTTATTAGGAATATTCCCCTTCCCTCCTCAGATACCTGGTCTACGGGCTTCGAGGATGCGGAAGTGGACAAACTTGGATATATTCTCCGAAAAACCTGTTCCTCATCCTCTAGGCCTAGGGCCTCAAAGGTACACCACTACAAGTTGCTCCCTGATATACAAGATATGATCAGTAATAGGAAAGGACTCAGAAAAGTGTGGCAGGCCAGTAGCGATCCCAGCCTAAGCGTGAACTAACATTCCTCTGAGTGTAAGTTAGTTCATGCATTAAGGTTTTTACTAGTGTACGATGGAGCACTTATGCTGAGTCCCTAGCGACTCCATTTGGAGGACAACCTCACGTATTCGTAGACACAAAACTTACATTCCAATCCTTAACGGTCCCAATTGCAGAGCCTCCTCAAACACAGAAAACGTTGAGCTACTCGCCGACAATCTTAGGTCTAAGTTTGAACATCATAACTCAGTAATAGATCCTAGCACTCTTGCGGAAGTGGATCCCATGGTTGAAGAATTTATCTCTACATCCTCACAAAATACGGTTAAGGTAATCAAACATTCTGACATCACCCCATATATTCAAAAACTTCGAAATATTGAAGCTCCTGGGAAAGACCCCATTTTTACTAATATGATATAAAACCTGCCTACTGCCTATATCGTTTATCTTGTCTCTAGCTTCAATGAACTTCTCAAACTAAATTATCGTCCTCGAAATTGGAAGGTGGCCATCGTGCCCCCCTCCCCAAGCTCGACCTAGATTATTCTGTACCTTCAAACTACCGCCGTATTTCTCTTCTTTTCTGCCTATTCTAAACTCCTCGAGTATGTTATATGTAGCGACTGGATGAGTTTTACAATTTAGATAGCATTTTGATACCATAGCAGCATGAGTTCAAGAAAAAACATTCCACCCAGCATCAGCTGCTAAGGGATGTGGAGCTCATCCATGACTCACGCTCCAAACGTCTCATTACATTTATTGTCTTTCTAGACATTTAGAAGACATTCGATAAAGTGTGGCAGAATAACCTTCTATTTAAACTTATTGCTCTTCACTGCCCTGCTCAACTAATTAAAATCCTGACTTTTACCTTACGGAGACTATTTTCGCGGTAAGAGTCTCAAATGCATTTTCTTCTCCCATGATTATTATCAGCTGTGTCCTACAAGGTTCTTTTGTCGGACCTAAAGCGTTCAACATATACATTAATTATTTACCTCGGACCTCCGGTGTCGATGTTGGCCTCTATGCCGATGACACGACCCTGATCGTACAACACAATCAAACATCACAGCACTTTACAACCCTACTTAAATGCCCTGCTGCAATGGTGAACTACCTAGAGAATCAAAGTTAGTGTCGATAAATGTGCACCGTTAACTCCCCCATTGACGTATTCCAAACAGTAACTTAACTCTTTAATAAAGTACTCATTCCCTGGCAAACAAGTTACAAGTACCTTGGTGTGTACTTGGATTCAAACCGCACGTGGAAACTTCATATCTCTTGAATCTATCGGAAAGTGAAGTCTAAACTAGCCCAAAGGCGCCCCCTCTAGGTTGGAAACAGTCACCTGTCCACCACGAGAAATAAGTTATTGCTGTATAAGTCATGTATTTGTCCAAAAATGACGTACGATCCAAAATACGGTGAACAGCAGCTAAGATTCACCTTAGGAAGCTCCAAGTTATGCAAAATAATGCATTATGCTCGTTTATCAACGGTTATTGCGCTCAGTCCTGCACAAAGACCTCAACACGCGGTCATTTTTAGAACATGTTCAAAAACTTGCTGGACATTTTTTCAGAGATCTCATTAGAGTACATAGTCCCACGCTAGACAGTATCCCATGATATAACTCAAAGAACCCCAGAGCGCGAAAGCTCCCTTGGGCGTTACTTGAGCACCACATTATGATGATTTACTTCGCCTTCATAAGCGGACCGTCTAGTATAGCTTTATGGCTGCTCTAATTTCTTAGCTATAGACTTCTAGCTATATCCGTCTGCTCTCTGTATTTGGAAACCAGCGGATATGCGACGAATCTCTTCTCTCTTTTTTATCCAGGTCATTCACTCCCGTTGTTCAAGCTCAAGACCCTATCTTTATCTTCTCACTAGGTGTTTACTTGGGCCTTAGTATTTTCTATCTGAAGACTTGGAGAAGGGCCCGAATTCGGTCGTCGCTCCAATTCCAAGAATACTCTACATGTAAACTTTATCAAATTATGAAACTCACTCTCTCTGTTCTTTTTCCTTTTCGCTCGAAGTTTAAAAGGGGGATTCGCCCTCTCCTGGGCATTTCACTAAACCACGTCCTTGAGACCATGGGACCTCTAAAGCAAATAGATTGAAACGAATAATACCAAAATATATGTAATTTACTAAAAATTTAACTGCTCAAATCGCTACAGCACTCATAGAGCGTAAAATGCTTTACAGAATTTTGTTAATTTTACTTTTATCTCAATTTAAATGACATTTTTTTTCGCAATGAAATCTTTAGTTTGCTTTTTCACTTTAATGTAAATTTGCATAAAAATGCATATATATATATATATATATATATATTTATATATATATATACTTTTCTTTTCAACTTCTTATTTTTTTAGTTATGTAAAGCATTTAAATTGCATCGCTAATGTAAATTTATAAAAACACTTAAGGGTTTCTTTTCCAATTTAATCGACTTATCATACAATTTTAGGTATATTAAGCATTTAATTTTGCATTGCTAATATGCATTTATAAATTTAAAAAAAAAACTTAAGGACTTTTTTTCTAATTATTCCATTTACCATACAATTTTATGTTGTATAAAATATTTGAATTAAATTTGCATCATTAAAGATAAATTTTATTCGTCAAGAAAAAAGTTGATATGTTTTGTTAGTCTCGTGAGAAATTACATCTGGGATTTTAAATATATTTCATACCCATTAAATCAGGTCTAGTATAAATTATTTTATCTGTTCATTTTAATTATATATTTATGATTGCACCCTTTCATATTTGTCCCTAATGCAGCTTAGAAAAAGCTTTATATTCACATTTCCATGTTTCTTTTTTTTTAAGATTTTCCTATTCTTCACTAATTATTTTAGGATATAATTATTCTATTTTTAATAATTTTAATTAAAATAATTATTTTCATTCAATAATAATTATTTTATTTCAATTTAAAGAAAAAGTAAAGCTTTAAACTAAATAAAGTTTAACACTTGAAGTTACAGAACCTTGAACAAATTTATATAATTATTGAACAAAACTTATAAAATTTCTCTATATTAAAAGCATTAGCCTCCGCCGCTGGTGAAGCTGTTTCATGAATATCACATCCCTCGCTTTTCTCTGTCTGACACAACAGAGACAATACAAAAAATATTGTTACAATGTATCCTCTGAAATGTTAGGTGTACGCTCAGAATACATGAATGAATCTACATTTCTTGAAAACCAACACGTTTATTTACAAGCACAGCGTAAACAGGGACAATATACAGCAAATTCCTTAGAAAACTGTCAAGTACAGTAAAACAGCAAATAAATGCTATACTAATTTCACAAAACAGTCGATATTATTCTCAAAACATTGATCTACGTCACAGTTTAATATAGCTTGTATCTCTTCAACTGCTCTCCAACGAAGTGATGATGACTCCTTTTACAGACTCTCTCCGTAAAACCTTTTTGAAATCTCTCATATCTCGTAGAATATTCGTTATTTCCCTTCAAAAAGTCTCTAAATGTCACCAAATTGGAGATACATCACAGAATCTGGAAACTCCGCTTACGAATTTCAACATATGCCAACTCTAGATTCACAGAAAGGTTGCCTGTATGGGTATTTCCTTAGTCTGGTTTTCAAAAGAGACTCCGATGACAACATTTCACATGTTTGTAACAATATAAAAATTGGTACATTTATAGACAACTCTTAGGGAAATAAGCTGAAATAAATCTTTTTTAATTTAAGCATTAGTTTGAGAGATATTTTACATCAAAGTAAAAGAAATACATTTTTGAAATGTAATAGTGTCCGGAATTCATGTTTCCCTTTTATGACAACCACGAATTATGTTGCTTACATAAAACATGAATATAACTGTTCCTCTTTGTGACGATCTATTGGCGGGACACTGATGTTGATGACTGGAACTGGTACGTAGTATTTCAAGACATCATCAAGAGCAGCAACTACTCCTTGGTCTGTACACTGGTTTAATTTCCCCTTTAATCTCTACTTCTATTTTTTTGATCTTGCGTTGTTTTATTCCCCTTTTTCCAACAGTTTTGATGTTTATTTTCATCTTGTCCGGCTTTCATCTTCAACTTTTATACATTTCTCTATCGTCCATATATCAAATAACATAATTTTGGTTCCAAGTAATTAACGCACATTATTATTGTTTGTGGAACGGCAATATACATATTATCAAACAACATAATTTCGAATCTGAGTAATTTACGCACGTTATTATCATTAGTCAAATGGTAACAAGCATATTATCAAACAACATAATTTCTAGTGTGGGTAATTTACGCCCGTTATTATAGGTTGCTGAATGGCAACACGCATATGCATATGTTCAATGCTTTGTGTATATTTACGTTATTCGCTTTTAATAAAGTAAGAAATTGCGTTATTTTGAAACATTATTTTACAATATAAAAACATTATACATTTTATTTTTGTCTTTTATATAATTGTTAGTTAATCACTTAAATTTTAAACCTGAGAAAATCTTCCATATGTACACCAAAGATTTTCTGCAAGACCTATAGGCCTAACCTACACTTAACACTACCGCCAATATTCTCTGATCACTTAAGAAAGAGAATATAAAAACCGATATCATGAGATAATTTTGAGTCGTTTCATTAAGATAAATAATCTATATAAATAAAATTGAAAATCTGTCTGTCTGTCTGTCTGTCTGTTTGTCCCATCATCACGGGAGAATTTGATGAAATTTTGTGGGTAGCCTAGAAATAGCCCCACTTAAAATTTAGTCTATGTTTGGAATTTCTACGACCAGTGGTTCTCGAGATATTAGTAAAAAACGAAACTATCGTTTGTCTCATCATCACGAGAGAACGGCTGAACAGAATTTAATGAAATTTTGTGGGTGGCCTTGAAATAGCTTCCCATAAATTTTACCCAAGTTTCGAGTTTCTAAGACTAGGGGTTATCGAGATATTAATGAAAAACGGAACTTTTTTATAGGAGTTCCACTCTCCAACTCCGTGGTTTATCCAAACGGAAAGGATGAAAATCGTTTGTTTAAAACGTCAAAGGGAATTAAAACTTTATTTTTGAGTTTGATGCAGGATTTTTGCATTAAATAGTCACTATCTGAAAGCATGAATTGTTTGAAACATGAATTTAAATGGAAAAATCTACCTCCATGTTTTATATTTCACAAGCTTTTACTCAACGATTAGAAGTATAAAGAAATTAAAATGGTTATTTAATTTCGCATTTTATGAAGAAGATTCTATCTTATATCATGTTGCTCGGCAAAGGAATGAAATTAAATGTGTTTGTTAATGATTATTATTATTTTTTCGATTTGAATAATAAATAAATGGATATTAAAATATATCTTATAAATGAACGGTTTGATTTCTTTTTAATTATATTAATTGCGAACTGCATACATCACTTTCATTTATTTTAGCAAAGAGGTTTTAAGCTTATATATTGTGTTTAGCTAATAAACTCATATTTTGTTTATCCAATAAATTCATTTATCCAATTGTTTAAACAGAAAAAGAGTAGAATGGGTATATCTTCTAATAATAGTTTAGTGTTTTCATTTAGTATATACAAACTGGATCACGATATTTTATTCAGATCTGCGAATTTAGAGCTACGAATTTGGCTGGATATCGCTAACTTAGCAAATTTCTTAAAAGTTGCCAAATTGATTGAAATGTCCCCAAATTGATAAAAATGACGTAAATCCATGAAATGTATTTTGTTTTGTAAAAAGAAAGTACTGAAATGGTGTTTCGTTAGCATTTGTCTGTCAGTCCAACCGCCCTACTTAGTAACACATTTAGCGAATTTTTAAAATGTCACCAAATTGATAAAAATATTTATAAATCCATAAAAATATTTTGAAATTGATAAATTGCCCTAAATAAACGAAATTGTGTTTTTTTAGGGGATAATATTTTGATGATGGTTCGTCAATTTATCGCCAAGTGGGACTGTCAGTTCTACAATCCCACTTGGCGATAAATTTGGCGATTTTTTGAAATGTCGCCAAACCTTCATTAGAGATATTCAGACGATATTTTGACCACCAATTTATTTGAAGCAAATCATAACATGTCGCTTAACAACGGATTTAAATTCAATGTGTTTATGAGGAAGAAGATTTTTGTTAATTTTTTTCCGAATTTAATGATGAAGATATATATATAAAATAAATTTTATTGCCATCGTATTTTTGACTGGATAATATCAATTACGATCTTCATGTTTAAACATTATTATTATTGAAGTTTTCGGGGATTATTGATTCAGAGGTTATTGATATTTTCAATTTCTTATGGCATTGTTTTATTGCGGCAAAAATTGATGAAACTTATATATTGTACGTTGTACGAGTAATCTTCTACAAATGCACGGGTATATCTTCTAATCTAAGAGAATATAAGTAGTACATGTATGTTGGCATATATTGGAATCAAGCCTTCCGGTATGAAGATTTCGGGGATTATTGATATTTTTAATTTATTAAGTAATCTGCTATATATTGGCAAAAATTTCTCAGACTAAATATTATAATACGGGTAATCTTTTACTAACACTAGGACATATCTTCTAATCTATGACATTATAAGTAGTACGGGTTTATCTTCCCATATAATTTTAGCACTTTCATTTGGGCACATATTGGAATTAATTACTGCCTACTGGTTAAAGATGACGGATTTATTGATATTTTTAATTTATATATGTAATCTACTAATACAGGTTATATCTTCTAATATTCGCATATATAAGTAGTACGGGTACCATACAATACGCTATTACTTTGCATATATTGATTAAATTCCATACTTTTTATAAATTTGCTTACAAAAAAGGCCAGGATCTTTTATTCTTCAGATCTACCCGTGAAGATAATTTTGAATAACGAGAACAGCCATTCCTTAACTTCTTTTTAGGAGCATTATGTTAAATATTTTAACAGAATATTTTGATTAAAAATGCCATTTAGTATACTATAGGAATTTGCACATGATTGTGAATTTTAAGTTTATTTATATTATATACTCCGTACGAAGAACGGGTATGCTGCTAGTACTATATAAAATCCATACTAAAAAAGTTCGTTTTAAAGATATATTTGAATACGAACATCTTTCAAAACAGAGATCTTACAGTGGATAATTTGCAGTTTTATATATAACAATGGCGACGTTTATTATCTAAAATCTACAATGTGTAGCCAGACTTAATCAGCTAAAGAAGGTAGTGTCTTATACTGTAAGATAGTGTCTTATAGTATAAGATACTCCAATAGTGTCATACTATAAGGCAGTAACCAAAAATAAGCATAAATTACAATGTCCCCTACCCTCCTCGAAATCCACAAAAAGCTCCATTATTACCTCCGAACATCGAACACCAAATGCGCATGGTTTCTTTGCATCTCCTGGAACTACTGCCTTTTACCACACAGAGTCTAGATAATTTCTTCAAGTACTTCTTCTTCTTCAACCCAGACTATCCTACCTACCGGAAGGTATTGCTGTTGAGTCCCAGACCGTCCGATCAACCAGAAAGGTTACCCGAAGGTGTAAGGTATCTACTTGGACAGCCGGGAAGTGCCAGCCAATTTCGTCCGGAATATAGTGGGGGAGGCATCCACAGGGACCGAACTCTCCTCGCCCTATCACCAAACTCCCAAAGGACTTACGGATCCATATGTATAACGCGCCTGTACTCCGCGTGAACACGGGGATAGTTTGGACAAAGTCAGGAATCGAACTCGGGTTGCCCGAGTGCAATCTCCGCATACTAACCTTAGGTCTATCTCACCCCTTCCTTGAAGTATTTGCTGACATCCTCCCATTGCACACAACCTTTTGGAAGCTAATATAAAAACCGATCTGATCTAAAATTTGAATTATCTCTGAATATTCGCCTACTTGCCTGTTAAGCCTCGTGATTGATTCATCGAATCTGAAATTATAATAGGCTGTTGGTGAACAAAAAATCATACTTTAATGCAAACGAGGTAAAAGCGGCTATTGTGATCTCACAATATATATATATATATATATATATATATATATATATATATATATATATATATATATATATATATATATATATATATGTATATATATAATATATAAGATAGAAAGTGGAAATTATTAAAGATATTGAAGTGTTATAGCATTTATGCGCAAAGCAGCTACAAATACTATACACGATACAAATATAAAAAGTATAAATAGCATGTAAAAATTGGAAAAAAGATTGAAGGCTTTGCGAGAAGCTTACATAATGGCGGTAAGGGGTTGTGACCTTACACCCCAGTTGTCAACACGCATGTCATAATTGCCGCGGTATTGCAGTCCTGGACGCCAGCCCTGGCTGAAGCCAACCTCCGAAGTGACAATAACAATCATCACAAGACCGTTGAAAAAGAAAAGTCCAATGATAAGGTGTAGTCCATTACAGGAAGGCATACTAGTCCATCAGACTACTATGACCTTTATATATCTGCGTGCTATCGTTCTGCGGTCCTGTTATTCATAGTATGCGAACCTTCATCGACCAAATTGAGTTAAAATTGATTTTAACTTTGAACAATATTCATTATCATTACCATAGGAATTATTAATATATATATTAATTATTAATATATATATATATATATATATATATATATATATATATACATTTCATTCCAGAATATTAAAACATAAAATTAAAACATGAAATTAAAACATAGAATTAAAATATTATTTCCTTCGGAAATATGTTAATAAGCGCTTTTTGATGGGAATATAAGTAATTTAAGTGTGTCTTCAGTTATTAATGTATCACATGTCATTTTCCTAATGGCAAGCGTAAAATTTAGTAAAAATCTATCTAGCTGATCATGCACGAAATACTAAAAATATTAAAATGATTTACTTCCCTTTATCTTTGACAGACCATAAAGAAAAGAATTGAGAGCCTTAATTAAAAATTATCACCGAATAATATAATAACCTAGAGTTCATTAGGGAAATTAGCCCATTGAGCACCATCAAATTGGAAACAAATGTAATTAATTTTTTCTGTTATATTGCAGGTATCTGGAGGCAACTAATATAAAATGAGCTACCATAAAAAAAAGACATAAAAGAAGCAACTGTAAGTTATAGATTATGCAAGCAAATTGATAAATATTTCATTAGATTCAGCATAAAACGTGTTTTATTTCATTCAGTAATTTTTGTACTTGTGGAAGATTTTATGTTTTTTTGTCTGTGTGAATTGAGAAGATGATAAAACTACACTTTCAGACATTAATTTAAGTTTGTAATATACTATATTGAACTGGGGACTTGTATTATTTTTACTTGCTCGTATTAAAGAATATAGTATAGAAAAAGTATTTTGTTATCGAAAATTTTTGATTTCGAGATTTTGAAGCAAATATAAATGTTAGGACCTCTAGAACATGTTTTGACTTTTTTTAGAGTTATGTCTGTCTGTGAGTGGTCGGCTTCTTGTGTATATGGTAGCTGCAACAAATATTAATGGATTTTTACAAAACTTTATATATAGCTTTATAATAGAACAATCCAGAACTAGATAGAATTTTGAAATTCGAGTGAAAACTCCGAAATGTATTCGAAATTTTACAGTTTCTTAACATGGCAGGATATGGAAAAATTGTATATAATTATACATAAAAGGGATTATTTAAGGTTCAATGATCACGAAATTGAACAGTTTCAATCACTGTAGTGAAAAATAGCCGCTATACAGTTTTAGTGTTCGTGATATCATTAGCCCTCCTCGGGGTACAAGTTACCCCTCGCCCACCCGAAGGGGTAGACTGTTGAACTTTGCATCAACTAAATATTTTTTCAAGCCTTTTAAAATGAAGGGTTGAAATGCTATGATTGTGATCACTTGAGCCAACGATACAGATTTTTCAAATGTTTTGTTGAAAGATTTGGAAAAGAAAAAAAAATTAAAAAAAATCCGATGTGAGCAGCACATGACGTTCCCTGCAGACTCAAATTCATATTTTCCTTATTTCTTTAATAATTCATTAGATTGACTTTAATTGCACCAAATAACACTAAATTTGCATTTTTAATTCAATTGTTATTTTTATTTGGTAATTGGACATTTTTCCGATAGCGACGTAACAAAAATGCAAGAAATCTCAAATATCTTGAGAACGGTTAGTCCTAAAGTATAATGGAGTGTGTTATATTGTTTTCCTTGTCAAAAATTGCGTATGAAACAACAATTTAATTGATATATTTCAGCATACGTAGTCTTTTTCTTTTTAGATTTTGACGATTATTGCTGGCCATTTCGTAAAAAAAGGCAGGTTGTCCATTTCCGAATTGTACCAAAATCTAATCAGCACCAGAGTGTCCCACAAGTAACTTATCTACCAAATTTTGTAAAATTTGGTCAATTAGTATTTTAGCTAGAGTGGATACATGGAATTTTTACTAGCCATTTCGCAAAGAGAGGGTTTTTTTATTTTTACGAAACCTACCAAAAACTAATAAGCACCAGGATCTCACCCAAGCGACTTCCCTACCAAATTTTACGAAATTTGGTCAATTAGTTTTTGAGTTAGAGTGGATACAAAATCTGCACAGACAGACAGACAGACACACAGACAGACACACACACAGACGTCACGCTAAAAATGGGTTTTTCGTATTCTTGAGGTCTCGAAACGTGTATATCCGTCGAAAACTCGAGTTGTGATTTTCGGCATGATTGCAATAATTTCCCTATACATTACCATGTATTGCAGGGAAAGTAATAAAAATAGAAAATTACAAGCTACTTATAAAAATACTTCGTTATGGCAAAGTCATGTACAGCTATATTACGGTGAATTTTAAATTATATTTCGAATTCGGATTACAGAAATTTTGCATACGTACACAATAATTAAATATTTTATTTCAAATGTTTTGAGGAAGTATTAGTAAATCGTCACGATGTGTATGAAGTAATAAATCCCTGATTGTCTCATGAGCATATTGCATAACGTGACAGGGAATCATCCCTGTGGGGATTGCTATTTGTAGCTGTTCCACGAGATTATCATTAACTTTTAAATATTTGTCATTAAGTTGCAAATATCACCACATTATTATGTCATTTTATATAACCAAAGTGTCATCATTATATTTGACTGGATATGCTCCTTGTAGAGTATGGAAGCACCCTTTGTCTGCTTATTTATGGCCACACTTTGAATTGTTGTATGACATATCGAATCTCTATCGTCTATAAAAGGTCCATATCAAACTCAATAATTATTCAAAGGGTTCCAAGTGCCACTGATTTTGATGTCGTTTAATCCAAAACTTTTCACGGAAAAAGTACGTACATCACATATTATCAGTGAAAATTATTTCTTTCATTAGAATTAAATTATAAATTAATATTTTCAGTCAATATTTTTACAATATCGACATTTCACTTGATGTATTTCGAATAAAAAGTCAATATTGTCTGTGGGACGTGGAAAAGAAAAGAAGATCTTTAATTACAATTAAACATTCTAATTAACATTAATTATATGGCCGTTAAAACACATTAGTGGAATTAACATTTAAACGTACATCGCTCGTTGTTGTGCCGCAATAACCCTCCAATTATTTTTACCTTTTGTGTAAGTCCTGAAAAGAATTATTAATTAATATTAAAAGGATTAGACTATTTAAAACTTAAACAATATCCTTTATTAACAACATCAATTTATCACTAACAACAATTTATCATAATTATCAACTGTCATTTAATTACTCTAATTATGGGGGATATGTGACCAGTTAGTTAGATTTCTAAATTGTATAGGACCGGGGAAATGAGCACATACCTTACAGTTTAGACTTGGGCTCATCCTCTCGCTTGCATCGGTCTTAGTGCTGACCGTACTGCCATAACTCTATGGTGTGTGGCTCCAACTCGTACTTTTCACTTCGACTGATACTTATATCTGCATCTGCTAGGTCATGGTCGCTTCGCTCCTTTTGTCAAACTCTTTTCACCAACACTTCGTAGGAAACTTCTCGCCACCACCTTCTGGATCCGAGCGCGTTCTCCCACATTTTGTATCGAAGAGTCTTGGTTCCTTCGGCGGGGGGGGGGGGGGGGGGGGGGGGGGGAGGTAGCTCCACCCTTCTTCTCCTTGCTGCTCATTGGTTCTTCTGAACCCAATGGCATCACTTGACATTTATCAAGGCCCCTTTCAGCCCCCTTTGGCATGGGACACTCAAATTTATTGTATTTGACCTAAAAGTTCACGTTGTTGTAAAGTTCGGTGCCAGCCAGTCTGCACGCTTTGTTCGGTGTTCTGGCCACCATAAATACTGCAATAAACATGCCTCATGTGAGGACATATTCTGGCCTCACATTTTCTAAATAGTATATATTTATAAATTATCCCTGTAATAGTGAAGCGTTGGAAATATTCCCATTGAAAAACCGATATCTACATTACATGACCAATATTAGATTGCTTAGGGAAAAAAAAATTACAATTAATAATATATGCTTTTTGATCCTAATGTACTGTTCTTCGAATTTAAAGGTTATTTAGTTTCAAGACCTAAGGAGGTGTGTAAAATATAAATACATTGAAATGCAGAAACTGTTTTGTTTTTCAGATATTGAATTTCATTTAGAATCTCTTGAGAGAACAAACAGAACATCCGTTTGAAGAACATATTTTTTCTATTCGAACAATGGCTAATTTAAAAACTTATTTAAATAACACAAAGTTTCATTTAAATTAATGTGCTGAATAAATAATTATCTTAAAGAAACAAAAATGTAATACTGTCTTAAATAATTTAATGCTGATTAGAGAAAAGTCATCAGGAATAAGTTACGCGTATAACTAGAATATTTTCCCTACATTTCATGGAATACGGTTGAAAAAAAAGAAGCAAGATTTTGAAATGCAAAGGTTTGTCTTAAGTTTTAATTGGTTCAAATTAACAGATATATAAACACTTTATTCTTCAAATTATTTGGAAATCTTTAAAAAAATTTCCCTGCTTTTTCTATTTTAATTATTTATTTTACTTTATAGCGTTGTAAAACTCAATATTATTTACGGAACCTCTTTTATTTTAATTAAGGCGGTTTTAACTCCCAAATACATATATCTAGAGATTCTATTAATGATTAAAAGCTTGGATCAACAGAGTTATATTTTGTGCCTCTCACAAGGAGCCTAAATGACACGTTCTTGAGAATTTAATTGTTTGGTATGGAAAATACTTCCCTGATCAAAACTTGACCCTTTTACAGTTAGTAGTTTATTTAAGTTCCTATTCTGATGTAAAATGTTAGTAGAATCCCTCAGAAATTCTTGGAAGCAGTATCGAACTCATTTTTGCCCAGTACAACTACTGTATCATATCGGACCTTATATATTTACCTTTTTTGTTGTCTGGTAATATTGTTTGCATTTTGGTTTTGACATGTTGGTCTTTGATTCTAAGAGGATATGCATGTGACATGTTCATATCAATCAGTAGCATTACCAGCTTTCATTAGTAGCTTTATCAGTTTGTACCAGTGGCTCTACTAGTTGCTACCTGCAGTTCCTACCAATTTATCTACAAGCAGTTTTATGGATTAGCTTAACCCCGTGCTTCACGGCTTACACATGTCAGGATTGAACACAGGAGTCACGTCTCAAGTAACTCCTCGTTCCAGAATGCCGTAATGTTTAGCCTCTGGGAGTGTGCATGTGATAAGCGGCTACGTAATGAGCCTCATTATAAAATTGATGGTTGGGTATAGCAAACTGGAAAAAAAGTCTAGACAGGATAATTTGAACACCTGTCTGTCTTTCAGAGTGGCTTTTCTTACCATCAGAATAAAGCGATTTATTTCCAAATTTTGCCTCACATCTTTCAAATTGAGTTCAAGCTATACGTGCCTGAAACGGCTTAGTTTATACACACCATTTATGGTTCAATCGACTCTTTACAGCTAATATTTTGTGTTTTTGCTGTGTGCTTTTGCTTGTCGTCTCTTTTGTGTTTCCTTGTATGTTTTTGTGCTACTGGTTCCTCAAAAGGTATATTATCTCAGCTTGTATTAGCTATTGTTTACTTAACTTACAACCAATTCAATGAATCAACTGTAACAATTTATGGCTCACTCGTACCAGCTAGTACCAACTGGTCACTTGTACCAGCTAGTATCTTGTGTTTTGCTTCGTGTTTTTGCTTTGTCGTCTTTTTCTGTTTGTCGTGCTCCTGCTTCTGGTTGAACTAAAACATATGTTCTAATTTTTAACCAGATTATGTAAACCTGATGTAAATCATTTGTTTTTTCAATAAACTTGCAGACAGGACGTTGGCCATGGGAGTCTGCTTTCTCTAATTCCATTTCCCGGCCTCCCAAATAGCTGCTTACGTCCTCGGATGAGTCAGACGGTTTGGGTATTCAACACATATACTCAACCCCGGCCACTCAAATTGCAACTGTAAGCTCTAGGACCAGTCAAGCGGTCTCGGTTTTCGACACATATACTCATTAAGTTCATAAACCAGCTATTGATTGTCTTTTTATTTTCCCTGCAATGCACGGTAATGTATAGGGAAAGTATTAGAATCAAACCAAGTTCGACAGACGAATTTTCGACAGATTTATCGATTTTGGGACCTCTAGAATACGAAAAAGAAACTATTTTTAGGGTAACGTCTGAGTGTGTGTGTGTCTGTCTCTATGTATGTCTGTCTGTGCAATGTATGTATACAATCTAACTAGGAAAGTAATGGACCAAATTTCGTAAAATTTGGTAGTCACTTGTGTGTGACCATGGGGTTCATTAGATTTTGGTACGGTTTGGAATAAAAGAACCTGCCTTTTTTGCGAAATGGCCTGCAAAAACTGCTAGTATCCACTCTTGTTGAAAAACTAATGGATCGAATTTTACAAAATTTGGTAGATAAGTCATTTGTGGGTTACATTGGTGCTGATTAGATTTTAGTAAGATTCGGAAAAATACTAACCTGACTTTTTTCTGCGAATTGACCAGCAAAAATCGTCAAAATATGAAATAAAAAAATACATATGCTCAAATACATCAATTAAATGCTTGTTTTATACGTAACGTAATTATTAACGATGAAAATAATAAGACCAACCACATTACACTTAGACTAGCCGTTCTCAAGTTATTTTAGTTTTTTCGCATTTTCGCTACGCCAGTTTTAAAAATAAGTCCAGTTACAAAATGAAAACGAAAAATAAATAAAAGGTGCAAATTCAGTGTAATTTAAGATAATTATGCCTGCTATTTTATGGAAATACTCAATTTAATAAATTGATGAAGAAATAAAGAGGACGTGGATATAAGTCAGCAGGGAAAGTCATGTGCTGCCCACGTCAAATTTTTACTTTTCCTGCAATACATGGTAATGTATCGGGGAAGTATTGGAATCAAGTCGAGAATCGCAACTCGAGTTTTCGACGGATCTACAAGTTTTGAGACCTCTAGACCACGAAAAAACTATTTTTAGCATGACGTCTGTGTGTCTTCTGTGAGTCTGTGTATCTGTGTGTCTGCCTGTCTATCTTTCTGCCTGTGTAATACGTTTCTACACTCTAACTCGAAAACTAATTGAATGTTATAGGTAAGTCACCTGTGGGTGAACTTGATGATGATTAGATTTTGGTACGATTAGGGATAAAAGAACCTGCTTTTTTTTGCAAAAATGGCCAGCAAAAATCTCATTTATCTCTATCTGACAAACTAATTGTTCAAATTAAACAACATGTAGCAGATAAGTCGCTTTTAGGACACTGTGATGCTGGCTACATTCTGGTATAATTCGAAAAAATAGAATCTGCCTTTTTTTGCGAAATGGCCCACAAATCTAAAATATCCGATCTAAAATAAAATACTACACATACTCAAATGTATCAATTAAATGTTTGTTTTATACGTAATTTTTGACGACAAATGGAATAGGATCTCTAAAATGGACTCTAAAATGCATTCTCTGAAATGTACTCTAAAATGGATTTTCTAAAATGAACTCCAAAATGGATTCTCTAATTGGACTCTAAAATGGATTTTCTAAAATGAACTCTACAATGGGGTCTTTAAAATGGACTCTAAAATGGTTTCTTTAAAATGGACTGTAAAATGAATTCTCTAAAATGGATCATTATCGAAAGGTTTAAATTTGTAATTTTGAGGAAATGCAGGCGATTTACACTGTTAACTATTTAATAAATTTTTTTAAAGCTTAGTAGTTAAGTCCCCTGATGGTTATTCTAATGCTGATTAGATTTTGGTATTATTCGAAAAAGTATAATTGACTCTTTTTTGCAAAATGGGCCGTAAGTATAGTGAAAATCTCATATAAATGAATAAAAATGTTGAAACATAATTATTAAGTACTTGTTCTTCTGGTAAATTTTGACAAGTCAGTAAAGTGAAAACGATAAGTTAAAAAACTTAGAACAATAACTGGGGTAACAAAGTAAGAAAATCTGATGTGGGGAGAACATGATCTTCCTTATACAATGCAATGAATTTACTACTTTTGCAGTGAAAAATAGGTTAGTATTATAGTAAATACGAGCAAATGCAAACGTTTATTTTATTTTTACTTTCACTCATTATCTAATTGAATATTTACACGATTCTAATATTTGATATGAATATGGAGCTACATCTTCGCATTCAAATAAAAAAATAATTAGTGCCTTTCTGAATCTTATATGAATTAATTAAATTGTAATTAATTTAAATTGTATTCATAAAATTTGCAATTTTTAATTTCGACAAGTTTTTGCTAAATATGTTGCCTGCAGTTGTGACGTCGAATCAGTATGTTTTATATGTTGTTCTAAACGAATTTTTAAATCGTTTATTTGTTCTCAAAAATTCCCGTGATATCCAGGGAAATTTCTATCAGATGTTTGTGTCTTTAATTCCGCAATACGCCAGGTATTATTTTCAGTTTATATATAAGAATAACAGTAATAATAATTATAATAAAAATGGAAATTTTAATATTAATAATCATCCTAATAACAACAATAATAACAATAAAAATCATATATTAATAATAATAATAGTCCTTATCTATATAAATAAAATTGAAAATCTGTCTGTCTGTCCAACTGTCTGTTTATTTGTCCCATCATCACGGGAGAACGACTAAACTGAATTTAATGAAATTTTGTGGGTAGCCTTGAAATAGCCCCACTTAAAATTTAGTCTAACAACAATAATAATAAAAATACTAAGTATCAAATTTTTAATAATTATCGTCATAATAGTAACAACAACAATAATAACAATAATAATAACGAATAATATTTGCGTTGTATTTTGTTACTTTCTTTTTAACCATTTATTATTTTATACAGAGTTATTTTAAAATTAAAATTAATTAAATCCGAACACGAAATCAGTAAAAATAAGAAATTCTCTGAACATTATATATTCTATAAAAGAGTGTGCCTTCATTTTCGGATTCAAATCAGAAATTTCGTTTCAGAGTAAATGTTAGTGTTCTTTCGTTTCCAACTTACTACAACGTCAACTGAAATCTGACATTTTTTTGAGACTAATGCAATTACTGTAGAAACTTTCAGACACAAAATATCGAAGTTAAATCGAATCTCTAGAGAGACGGTCTGCACACCCGTCTGAGGAAAATAAATTGCAATGCTGCAAAAACCTAATTAAAAGAATTTCATTAACACGGTGCATTCAAATGAAGGAAGAGAATAAATAATTAATTCGAAGAAACTTTACTTAACATTACTCTTCTAAAAACTCTTTTGGTTTCACGAAATGACTTTCTCTACAAATTAGCAAAATTTGATAATCTGAAACAGCAACATAAATTAGAACTTTCTTATAACTTACTAACCAAATTGGATAAAAAACTCTGGCATATTGTTAACTAGAAAGACCGGACATATTGTTAAATTTAGGACTGGGAGTTGCCTAGGTCCTAAATAAGCGACAGGTAAGTAAATAATTCTGATAAAAATACTTCAAGTTTCAAATTTCCTGTTTTGAATCAAAATCATTTTCACCTTTCGTTTCACCCTAAAACCACAATTTTCAGCGCATGTGTATTCGCACGCAATAATTTAACACGCATGCGCAGAAAAACGTCCACTGCTTCTCATAGCAAACCCAGTTTGTGATGTCAACCGCCAACCGGAGTAAGATACCGGAGTGTATCCTCATAACAGGAATCGAAAATTTCAGTTATGTCTTTATTTGAAAATTGACAGAAAGTCACAAAATAAAATAATTAAATATATATATATATATATATATATATATATATATCTTAGAATGCGAATATATAAACACACGTTTTTGATAAGCTATAGAATTGTGCTAGTCTTCCGTTTTCGGTTGCGGCGAAATAAGAATCAAATTATCTATGTGTATTTCGATGTATTTAAAAATAAATAAAGGTATATAGGAAGGCTGTGTTCAACGAATTCGACTTAAAGATTGTTAGAAAGAACGTTCTTACATCTCTCCAATGATGTCAAAATAGAAACGATATAATAATATTTTCGATTATTAAAGGACCAATTTGGGTAAAAATTGCTCAAAATCGGGGCGGAAAAAGCAGCTTAAAACCGGTCTAAAAACATATTTCGAATAAAATAAATCTTGTCGATGTGAAACATCCATGGAGTGAAAGTACCTCTGTAGCAGTTTCCACCTCCGAAAATGATTTAAAGTGATGGTTCGTTGAAATAAATTACAAAACATCAGCTTTTATTAACAACTACCAGCATACCCGTTCTTCGTACAGAATATATAATATAAAGAAACTTATAATTCGCAATCATGTGCAAATTCTGTTAAAATATTAAATTTATTGCTGCTAAGGTGAAGTTTAAGAATATCTGTTCTCACTATGCAAAATTATCTTCACGGGCAGATCTGAAGAATAAAACATCCTGGCCCCTTTTGTAAGCAAATTTACAAAAAATAAGGAATTGAATCAATATATGCAACCCTGTACTACTTATATTGTCGCAGATTAGAAAATATGCCAGTGTGTTAGTAGAAGATTACCCGTATTACAATATGAGTCTCAAAAATATTTGCCAAAATAAAATAGATGACGTAATAAATTAAAAATATCAATAATCCCCGCAATCTTTATACCAGAAGGTCGTAATTGATTCCAATATATGCCGATATATATCAAAATATATGCCAATATACCTGTACTACTTATATTCTCGTAGATTAGAAGATATATCCGTGCATTTGTAGAAGATTACTCGTACAAAGTACCATATATGAGTTTCAACAATTTTCGTCATAAACAAACAATGGGATAATAATTTGAAAATATCAATAATCCCTGAATCAGCAGTCCCCAAAAATATCAATGATAATAATGCTTAAACCTGAAGACCGTAAATGATATTATCCAGTCAAAAATGCAATGTCAATAAAATTTATTTTATATACATATCTTTATTATTCAAATCGAAAAGATTTAATATAAAATCGTATGCCTCATAACACATTGCATCCGTTGCCAAGCGACATAATATCATTTGCTTCAAATAAATTGATGTAAATCATATCGTCTGAATAATGCTATCTCCATGGAAGGTTCGGCGACATATTCGTCAATTTAGCGATAACTTAAAAAATCGCCAAATTTATTGCAAAGTGGGACTGTAGAACTGACAGTCACATTTTGCGACAAATTGACGAAACATCATCACAATACTATCCCCTAACAAAACACAATTAATTTCATTTATTAATCGCGATTTTATCAATTCCATGATACTTTTATGGATTGACAAATATTTTTATCAATTTGGTGATATTAAAAAAATTTGTTAAATGTGTTACTAAGTAGGATGGATGGACTGACCGACAAATGTTACCGAAACATCATTTCAGTACTCTATTCTAAAAAAACAAATAATTGATTTTCGTCATTTTTATAAATTTGGAGGCATTTCCGCTAATTTGGTAAAGTTTAAGAAAATTTACCAAGTTATTTAGAGATATCCCGTTTAATTCTTATCTCTGAATTAAATTACTCGAGATAAATGATTTTCAAATTAATTTCTATGAAAAATGTCGTGGCCATTTGTGTGAAAATATATTATTACAACTAGAGATCAGATCAATATATCTACCATTTTAAGTGCAAAGGCCAAATGTTATTTTACAATATTAAATACAGAAAATGGCCAGAATTATCTTCAATGTTTCTATATTTTCATAATATATATATTTAAATAAAAACGGAGTTATTTATGATAATTTTTGTCTCATGTTTTCCCAACCTGATCTTGTTATTTTGTTGTGTGCCTGTGTGTCGAGTTTGCATTTTATAAGCCTGGGCAGCCGAACCTGAGTTATTGCCAAACACAACGCTAATGTAAGTAAACGTACTTAATATCTAATTTCTTTCTGTTTGTGTGATCCTTGGAAGGGGGCTTAATTTCAGATTTCCTTTCCGCCCTCCGTCCTGGGATACACTTTAAAGTCTTGTGTGTGCGCCCTTTATTTTCCTGTGTGACATGTAGACGCCCCGTTTACTGTGTGACACCACGGAGTTGGAGAGTAGAACTCCTACGAAAAAGTTCAGTTTTTCATTAATATCTCGACAACTCCTGATCTTAGAAACTCAAAACTTGGACTAAATTTATGGGGGGCTATTTCAGGGCTATCCAAGAAATTTCATTAAATTCGGTTCGGCCGTTTTTTCGTGATGATGAGACAAACAAAAATTTAGTTTTTTACTAATATCTCGAGAACCAACGGTCGTAGAAACTCAAAATACGAACTAAATTTTAAGTGGGGCTCTTTCTAGGCTACCCACCAAATTTTATCAAATTCGATTCAGCTGTTCTCCCGTGATGACTGGACAAACAGACAGACAGACAGATTTTCAATCTTATTTATATAGATTTACAGCATAATTGAGAAGTGTTTATGACTTTGTTCATTCTGTCTGTCTTTTTGTCCGTTAGCACAATAACTGCCGTGAAAATGACTTTATCAAAATGAAATTTTAGTACGTTGTTCAGACGGTCTGTTGGACCTGCAGGAATATAAATCAATAATATCACCCAATTAGTTTTGGATTGAATCCGGGTTGAAAAAATGAAATGCATTGGATCTTAAAGGACCAAATTTTTCTAACATTTTTAAGCAAATTTTAAATTCACACATTGCTTTGAAAGTTTTAGAAAATATTCAAATTATTCTATAAAATATGTAAAAAATTTCAGCAAAATATATTCAGTAGTTTTTTAAATAAAATTTATATAATAATTACATCCATTATATGAAGAGATCATGTGATAAATAAAATATAATATAATCAAAATAAAATATGACATCCATCTTGATTTAAAATCGTGATTTTTAAAGTTATTTGAACTTATATCTAGTGTTGTATCTGTCCTAAAACAGCTTTAATTTTTCTTAAATTCTGTGCATCTACATTCTAAAACAACGTAATTACAAGATATGTGAGTTCAAATGATTATCAAACTTCGATTATTTCTACAACGAAGCCTAATTTTCACTTATGGAGAAAGTAAACACCGAAAGATGTAGAATGAGTTGTATAAGAATTGCTGCATTTCTTTAATGCAAAATAATTTAGCTCTAGAGTCTGTAATATAGCTGATATGAATGAAATATTCATTGATTCTGCATAGAGACACAAACGATTTTATCGATGAAGTTTTAAGCAAAGAGTTAAATTACTTGTACCGCCATGGTTTTAAGTTTTCAAATAAAATAAATTATTAAAATATTGTGATGAATGACAGGAATGGAAAGCAGTTTATGAATGAAATGTTGCTTTTATAGAGAGAGCCAGGCGATTTATATTTCGATGACGTTATTTGAATAAATTTAATTTGTTTTCGATGGAGTTTTCAAATATAATAATTTATTGTAGTATTATGATAATGTTAAAAATATTACCGAGAAATGTATCGCATTTTAGAGATGTTTAAACAAAGTAATTTATATTTCAATACCGTCATTTGAATGAAGTTCATTTTTTTTGGATGAAGTTTTATGTTTTCAAATATAATAAATTAATGTAGTATTGTGATTATTTTTAAAATATTACCTAGGAATGTATCGCATTTTAGAAATGTTAAAATAAAACTGCATTGAAGTTAGGAAGTGTTTCATTGTATTGTGATGAATGAAAGGAATTGAAAAAAGTTTATGAATGAAATGCTGCTTTTATGAAGAGAGTCAGGCGATTTATATTTCAATGACGTCATTTGCATAAAGTTCATTTGTTGTCGATGAAGTTTTCAAATATAATAAATTATTGTAGTATTGCGATAATTTAAAAAATATTACCCCTGAATCTATCCCATTTTAGAGATGTTTAAACCAAGAACTTTATATTTCAGTGACGTCATTTGAATTAATTTCATTGTTTTCGATGAAGTTTTGAGTTTTCAAATATAATAATTTTTAAAAATAATATGTGATTATATTAAATATTACTGAGGAATGTATCGCAATTTAGAGATGTTTAAATAAAATTGCATTGCAGTTGGAAAGTATTTCATAATCAATACTTTATGCATGATTGATCTTTCTTTTTTCTTTTGACTTTCTTTTATTTCTTTTGTCTTTCTTTTATTTCTTTTCGGCTTTTTGTTTTCTAAATTCATTTTTCTTAGTGTGTTTGTTTTATCGTTTGATTTTTTCATTAAATACTTTTTTATATTAAAAAATTCCATTAACAATCTTGGCAGCTCTATTGCTACATATATGCGTATCGTCTATTTATGTCTTTGTGTATTATTTTTATTTGTGTATTTTGCTTGTAAATTGTGCATGCAATTCGTAATGTTATTTCTGTGGTTTTCCTGGCTGTCCGTTGTAACTGCTCAACATTCTTTTGGTGAGTTAGACGGCCTATGTAATTAAAATAAAGAAAAAGAAATGGGCCGCCCAGGTGGTGAAGTGGATAGCGTCACCGGCTGCTGTCTAGTGGGCTTGGGTTCGAATCCCGAGTAAGGCATGGTTGTTTTCCTGAGGATGAAGACAGTCTTCCGCCTTCTGGGTCCTCGTTAAATGAGAAGCTGCACCCTTCAGACCTTAGTCAGTGATGCTTGCATGTATTAATAAACTTTGTATTCTTGTCTTGTGTGTCATTCTCTCTGTCCTTCTTCTGGTGTCACTGGACCTGTATTCGTGCTAATGCAGAAACAGGGGTCATAAGCAACAACAACAACAAAAGAAATGGTGTTCCCTCATATGACAGCAATGACTTTGGTCAGGGCTATCGTGATTCCTCTTCTCTTCTTCCTTGGGCCTGGCCCTAGATAAGGGGTGTCCGCTCTGACGTCATTGTAAGCGCTGGCGTTTTGAATCCTCTCAGTTCCCCTCTTGTCTTTGTGTGGGAGTTTGAATACGACATAGTGACACTGACCGTTGTTTACATTTTACAATGTGCGGATTTTATTATGAGTTTTACTATGCTACGAGTAAATTAAGATTATAAATCAGATATTTATTAAAGTTTAAAGATTAAGTTTTACATAGCAATGTAGTTTTAAAATGATTATGAAGGCCAGGCTTTTCAATATATCAAATTGATGTTCAACTGATCAATTGATGTGCTTACTTGGATATAATAGAAAACTGAATGCTGTAGGAGGGTAAGCTAATTAAAGAATTTCTTCTTTATTGTAGTTTTTACGAATTATATTAATGAGTATTAGGCTAAACTGGTTATTACTAAGATATATTAATGGATATATTATATGCTATTACACATTAATATTCATATTTATATTGAAATTGTCAATTAAATACTGTAAAATTTGCCGTAGATTTAATGTTTTTGTAAATTTATATATATAAATACTTATTCTTAAATAAGAAAATGACATTTATATCAATATTGTCAGTTAAATATTGTAAAATTTGCAGTAGATTTAATGTTTTTGCAAATTTATATCTATAAATATCTATTCTTATATGAGAAAAAAAAGCGAAGGGGTCAATACATAAAAATTAGTTTCTTGATACGGATAAATAAGATGAACGTTATCTACTTATTATTCATAGTTCTAATATAAATTACTGTATTTGAATATAAAAAATCAGGGATCATACATTTAATTTTTTTTTTCTGATTTATAACATTTTATTTTGTTTCATTTATTCCTCAAATAAATATTGTAAAATTTGTCGTAAATTAAATGTTTTGCAAATTTATATCTATGAATTCTTATTCTTATATAAAAAAAAAGTAAAGGAGTCAATATGCTTATATTAAAATTAGTTTCTTTATATAGATATAAACGAAGAAAATTATATACTTATTGTTCATAGTTCTAATGTGAATAACTGTATAAAATCAGGGATCGTACATTTATACATTTTTTTTTTCTGATTTATGGCATTTTATTTTGTTTTATTTATTCTTAAGTTTTATACTAATTATTTTATGTATATATCTTATCTTTCGCATAATGAAATATAGTTGCAAAAGTTGTACAGAGCAATTTTACTGATATACAAACTGCTACCTGTTTTAATTGCTATGAGTGACATTTAATTTACTTTCAATTCATATATTCTAATAAAGTTTAAGGTGCTTATAACTGAATTTAGAGAGTTTTTATTTTAAATGAGAGTTTATATTCAACACTCAGGATTTCAGGAGTAAAGTACTCATATGTTGAATTTCTGTAATTATGTTCGCGATTTGTTTTTAAAAACTATAAATTGACTATTTATATGTCTATATTTCACAAAAAATGACCATCAGTATTTTATTGGCATCATACACATAAATTACAGAAGCTTAGGGTTATACAAATATAGCTATTTTTTTATAGATGTAATCAAAAATTAACTGCATAAGATAAAACGTAAGAATAAATTTAATTTTTTTTTTTACAAAATTATAGCATAAAAATTTATAATTTCTCCTCCTGGTTGTTCCTGAGATTGTAACATTTATTGAATCTGTAACTTAAAACTGTGGGATTTTTCCATAGCGTATAAAGAAAGTGAGAAAATATACAGTTTTGGCATGCATTGGTAGTTAATGTTTATAGTACTTGCCTCTAATTCAAGACAAACAACTATATAGTCAATAAAAAATTTTTTACACTTAAAACAAATTTATCGAGTTTATTATTTTTTCTAAATTTTAAAAATATAAAAGAATTTTTGTTTGAATATTTTATATATTATTTAAGTTGATTTATTTAAGGAATTCCTTTCTCAGTAATAGTGTTACATATTTGATGATAAACTGGAACTTATGACATTCTTAATAATAACTCCCCGAGTTGCAGAAAAATTATGTTAAATATACGTTTTTATTTATTTTTTAATTTTTAGATACAATTTTCCTTGCGATGCACACTTTAATAATTATTTTTCGACATTGAATTGCATTTCGAACATTTTCATGCATTTACAAACATTGAATTGCATTTCGTTTCAGTGAGGATTTTTCTAAAATTTCAATATTACTTTACATTTTACATTTATAGTCAATTTGAGATTAATTTCTTTCTCTTTGACAGCGATTATTCTACATACAAAATTTTGTATTGAACATTCAAAGACATAATTTTTACATCGGGTGGAACAATGCAAAAAATAAAAATACCTGTTATTTGCTATATATATATAAGTTTAATTTGTAAAGTTATATATTATATGTGCAGTTTAAATCTTATGCTATTCTACTATTACATGTTTGATATTATTTTAATGGCTCTTTAGAAATGTATATATTTTATAATGGTTTCTGTTTTTCATATTCTCTTTATATACAAGTTTTTTCGTTTACTTTGTATACAAGTAACTTGTTATAAAAATTTTTTGTTTAATTTTGTGAAAGCAAAATTTATATTGATTATACCTGCATTTTCAAGCATTTTTTTAAAGTCTAAAAGACATTGAATTGCATTTTATTTGCTAGAATGTTTTTAAACTCGATATAACCTTTCCATTTTACATTTATAGTTAATTTTTGTTCAATTGTTCTCTCTCTGTCAGTGATTATTCTATACACAAGTCAATTTTTAACATACTGTGTATATTCTTTCATGCGCCATATAGCTTTTCTACGGCTGTATTGCATTTTCTTGTGTGATAATTAGTGTTTAAAACAGGATTCTTAAAATTTTATTTAAGTATTATATACTTTCTCTGTATTAATGCGCTAGATTTATTCTTAAATTATGTTATACATATATCTTTAAATATAATGTCTACAAAATCCTTTACGAGAAACGTCATTTCGCTAGGATGGCTGGGAGAAAAGTCCATCGTTTATCCAAACGCCCAAAACTGAAGGGCCAGGCCCAGTAAGCGAAGGGGAAAAGAGAGAATCCCGAGGGTCCCGCTTTGGTTTATTATTTTCCATTCTCGAAGATGTGCAGTATCTCAAAAACGGCACATATCAACGTTTTTCAAATAATGCCACTGGATTCAAATTAGCAAATAATGCTAATCTTCCTTTTTCGGATGGCTTGAAAAATGCAAGAGATCCCCCCCCCCCCACACACATACATACAAAAAATGCATAAATCAATGTATTATAACATAAATAAATAAACACGGGGGTGGGAGGTGAATTATCCACGCATTCGGTTCAGTATTATTAGAAATACCGTTCTTCTACCTTTTCGATAATATCAAGATAAAAATACTGTGGTAATATTTTTGATTACTACGGAAAAAAAATCGTGCTCTATGACTTAAAATCGTGCTTTATTACAAAATAACTAAAAAAACTACTTGGGATTAAAAGAAAAATCTCCCGGAGGTCAGAATTGCCGGTGTTCAGCTTATACAACACTGAGTTTCGTGGTTATCCCAAATTTAATAACAAATATATTACTTTCAATTATTCAATATATATATATATAGTTCTTTCATTTGCAAATCAAATTACTGAAAGGAAATTTTTAATACATATATTTGTTCCGTAAACTAAACAACTCTAAAACTCTGATTAATAAAATAAATAAATAATGTTTCAAATTTAATTAGATTGAATAGTTTATGAGTTATATCTATTAGAATGATTCTTTGCTAAATAATATCAGAGGTTTTATGCATATCAAATGAAAGTGGTAATGATATTTTTTTTAATAGTAAAATTTAGGATTTGCATTTTAAAACTTTATTGTAAATTCAAATCAGAAAGACATCGCTGCTTGCGTTTATTAAATTTATTATACATTTGCAATTGGATTACACATTTGAAATTTTATACTTTTAATGGAATATTACATCTTTATAAAAAATCTGATGTGAGCAGCACATGACTTTCCCTGCAGACTTATATCCACGTTCTCTTTATTTTAATTAAATTTATTTCACTTTTAATTCAATTTTCATTCTCATTCGGTAACCGGGCTTATTTTCAAAGGTGGCGTAGGGAAAGTACGAAAAACTAATATATCTCGAGAACGGCTAGGCCTAGAGTAATGGGGTTGGTCTTATTCTTTTCTTCGTTAAAAATTACGCATTAAACAAGCATTTAATGGATATATTTGAGCATATGTAGCTTTTTAGTTTAGATTTTGGCAATTTTTGCCGGCCATTCTACAAAAAAAGGCAGGTTATTTTTTTCTGAATCGTACCAAAATCTAATCAGCACCAGGGTGACCTATACGTGACTCATCAACCGAATTTTGTGAAATTTGGTCCATTAGTTTTTTAGCTACAGTGGATACAAGCTTTTGCGGGTCATTTCGCAAAAAAAAGGCGGGTTCTTTTATTCCGAATCGTACCCAAAACAAATCAGCACCAGCCCCGCCCACAAGTGACGTACCTACAAAATTTTGTGAAATTCGGTCCATTAGTTTTTTAGTTAGAGTGGATACAAAATCTGCACAGACAGACAGACAGACAGACAGACACACAGACAGACAGACACACAGACAGACAGACACACAGACACACACACAGACGTCACGCTAAAAATGGTTTTTTCGTATTCTAGAGGTCTCGAAACGTGTAGATCCGTCGAAAACTCGAGTTGCGATTTTCGACATGATTCCAATACTTTCCCTATACATTACCATGTATTGCAGGGAAAGTAAAAATGATACTTTTTTTTAGTTTCGTAAGAGTATGCATGTGGCAATTTTGCATTTACATAAAATCGAATATCCTGTTTCAAATTTCGTTATCTGTTTATTACAATTTTGCATATATGATTGCTTTTTTATTTCTGTCAATATAACGCCTGGAAAAAAAATTATATTTATATACGTAGAACGATTTCTTTCTGTCAAGTTACCAGCAATTTTATTCATTATTTGCTTTTTAATTATATTTAAATTCTCATATTAATTTAAAATGTAAATTATTATATATAATTCTTTAAAATGTTCATTTTTGTTAACTACTCAGAAAAACATAAATTGTAAATTAGTAAATTAAATTACTATACACTTCCCGACATAGGCCAACGGCCGTACCGTGCTGATAACACCGGTTCTCGTTAGATCACCGAAGTCAAGCAGCATCGGGCGCGGTTAATACTTGGTGGGTGACCACCTCGGAACACCGCGTGCTGTTGGCCATCTCGGGTGCGGTATGCCCGTGGTTTGCGCGCTAGATTTGCACGCTACCACAAATGCCGCCGTGTTCATGCGGAGTACGATCACGTTAAACATGTGGGTCCGTAAGTCCTTCCGAGAGGTTGGTGGTAGGGGAAGGAGGGTACGGTCCCTGTGGATGCCTCCCCCACTGGGTTCCGGTCTAAATTGGGTGGCACTTCCCGGCCGTCTATACAGTTACCTTACACCTTTCTGGTAGGTCGGACGGTCTGGGTCTCAACAACAACACTTCCCGACATAGAAAATGCAACACCATGAAAGAGTGAACGAAGTGTGATGAAAAAAAGACACGCAGACAGGTATGACAAATATAAATAACTGATATTAATTCCAGAAGGATATTGTAATACAGTAATGGCATGGACAGGGAGATCAGTAAGTAGTAGGACCACATCTTGTGGCAATACAAGCAGTAGCCCTTCGAGGAACAGATGCAATGAGCGTGTGGATAGTTTCCTGGGGGATGGATGACCAAATGCCTTCAGGCAACCTTCACAGGTCATCCTCTGTTTAAGGCAGGGGTAGGGAAGTCATACGACGCCCAATTACATCCCATACAGGCTCGATGGGGTGAAAGATCTGAAGGCAGCGGTGGGCAAGGAAGTACTTGGATATATTTCAAGGCTTGTCTTCTGATAGTTGTCGTGTGCGAACGAGCGTTATCGAGCTGGAAAACAGCATATTGCAACCGGTGGAGGTAGGTCCGTGCTACCGGCTGCAGCACCTCATTCACATATCGTCGTCCGTCATTGTGCCTCTGATACGAACCATAGGTAACTGTTATCGAAGCTGATGGCACCCCAAACTTTGATGCCGGGATATCGAGCAGTATGGCGTTCAACTGTTGCAGCAATATTGGATCTGTTTCCACGTTGACGCCCGAAACTCACACGGCTACTTTCATTCGACAAACAGAACCGAGACTCGTCTCTGAACACTACCCTGTCCCATTCAGTCGTTTAAGAGGCTTGTGACCTACCATTGCAATCTCTCACGTCGTTGTCTTATTGTCAATGGCAGTCTTCATAAAGGACTGTTTGAGTGCAAGCCGCTTTCAGACAATCAACGAGATGTCAATCCACCTGTTCTCGTTGATTTTGGAATGTTCAATGCACCCTGCAAATTCTGCAGAATATCGCCATTCGTCGTTTTTCGGGCCGACACCGACTGCCTTCGAATAAATACATAGATCAACGCGTGCTGACTTTCGTCTGGATGGGCCTGTCCCACTGCGACGATACACATCCCCTTCTTCAATCCATCTTCTGCAAATCTAAAATGATTTTCTAAAATGAACTCCAAAATGGATTCTCTAATTGGACTCTAAAATGGATTTTCTAAAATGAACTCTACAATGGGGTCTTTAAAATGGACTCTAAAATGGTTTCTTTAAAATGGACTGTAAAATGAATTCTCTAAAATGGATCATTATCGAAAGGTTTAAATTTGTGATTTTGAGGAAATGCAGGCGATTTACACTGTTAACTATTTAATAAATTTTTTTAAAGCTTAGTAGTTAAGTCCCCTGATGGTTATTCTAATGCTGATTAGATTTTGGTATTATTCGAAAAAGTATAATTGACTCTTTTTTGCAAAATGGGCCGTAAGTATAGTGAAAATCTCATATAAATGAATAAAAATGTTGAAACATAATTATTAAGTACTTGTTCTTCTGGTAAATTTTGACAAGTCAGTAAAGTGAAAACGATAAGTTAAAAAACTTAGAACAATAACTGGGGTAACAAAGTAAGAAAATCTGATGTGGGGAGAACATGATCTTCCTTATACAATGCAATGAATTTACTACTTTTGCAGTGAAAAATAGGTTAGTATTATAGTAAATACGAGCAAATGCAAACGTTTATTTTATTTTTACTTTCACTCATTATCTAATTGAATATTTACACGATTCTAATATTTGATATGAATATGGAGCTACATCTTCGCATTCAAATAAAAAAATAATTAGTGCCTTTCTGAATCTTATATGAATTAATTAAATTGTAATTAATTTAAATTGTATTCATAAAATTTGCAATTTTTAATTTCGACAAGTTTTTGCTAAATATGTTGCCTGCAGTTGTGACGTCGAATCAGTATGTTTTATATGTTGTTCTAAACGAATTTTTAAATCGTTTATTTGTTCTCAAAAATTCCCGTGATATCCAGGGAAATTTCTATCAGATGTTTGTGTCTTTAATTCCGCAATACGCCAGGTATTATTTTCAGTTTATATATAAGAATAACAGTAATAATAATTATAATAAAAATGGAAATTTTAATATTAATAATCATCCTAATAACAACAATAATAACAATAAAAATCATATATTAATAATAATAATAGTCCTTATCTATATAAATAAAATTGAAAATCTGTCTGTCTGTCCAACTGTCTGTTTATTTGTCCCATCATCACGGGAGAACGACTAAACTGAATTTAATGAAATTTTGTGGGTAGCCTTGAAATAGCCCCACTTAAAATTTAGTCTAACAACAATAATAATAAAAATACTAAGTATCAAATTTTTAATAATTATCGTCATAATAGTAACAACAACAATAATAACAATAATAATAACGAATAATATTTGCGTTGTATTTTGTTACTTTCTTTTTAACCATTTATTATTTTATACAGAGTTATTTTAAAATTAAAATTAATTAAATCCGAACACGAAATCAGTAAAAATAAGAAATTCTCTGAACATTATATATTCTATAAAAGAGTGTGCCTTCATTTTCGGATTCAAATCAGAAATTTCGTTTCAGAGTAAATGTTAGTGTTCTTTCGTTTCCAACTTACTACAACGTCAACTGAAATCTGACATTTTTTTGAGACTAATGCAATTACTGTAGAAACTTTCAGACACAAAATATCGAAGTTAAATCGAATCTCTAGAGAGACGGTCTGCACACCCGTCTGAGGAAAATAAATTGCAATGCTGCAAAAACCTAATTAAAAGAATTTCATTAACACGGTGCATTCAAATGAAGGAAGAGAATAAATAATTAATTCGAAGAAACTTTACTTAACATTACTCTTCTAAAAACTCTTTTGGTTTCACGAAATGACTTTCTCTACAAATTAGCAAAATTTGATAATCTGAAACAGCAACATAAATTAGAACTTTCTTATAACTTACTAACCAAATTGGATAAAAAACTCTGGCATATTGTTAACTAGAAAGACCGGACATATTGTTAAATTTAGGACTGGGAGTTGCCTAGGTCCTAAATAAGCGACAGGTAAGTAAATAATTCTGATAAAAATACTTCAAGTTTCAAATTTCCTGTTTTGAATCAAAATCATTTTCACCTTTCGTTTCACCCTAAAACCACAATTTTCAGCGCATGTGTATTCGCACGCAATAATTTAACACGCATGCGCAGAAAAACGTCCACTGCTTCTCATAGCAAACCCAGTTTGTGATGTCAACCGCCAACCGGAGTAAGATACCGGAGTGTATCCTCATAACAGGAATCGAAAATTTCAGTTATGTCTTTATTTGAAAATTGACAGAAAGTCACAAAATAAAATAATTAAATATATATATATATATATATATATATATATATATCTTAGAATGCGAATATATAAACACACGTTTTTGATAAGCTATAGAATTGTGCTAGTCTTCCGTTTTCGGTTGCGGCGAAATAAGAATCAAATTATCTATGTGTATTTCGATGTATTTAAAAATAAATAAAGGTATATAGGAAGGCTGTGTTCAACGAATTCGACTTAAAGATTGTTAGAAAGAACGTTCTTACATCTCTCCAATGATGTCAAAATAGAAACGATATAATAATATTTTCGATTATTAAAGGACCAATTTGGGTAAAAATTGCTCAAAATCGGGGCGGAAAAAGCAGCTTAAAACCGGTCTAAAAACATATTTCGAATAAAATAAATCTTGTCGATGTGAAACATCCATGGAGTGAAAGTACCTCTGTAGCAGTTTCCACCTCCGAAAATGATTTAAAGTGATGGTTCGTTGAAATAAATTACAAAACATCAGCTTTTATTAACAACTACCAGCATACCCGTTCTTCGTACAGAATATATAATATAAAGAAACTTATAATTCGCAATCATGTGCAAATTCTGTTAAAATATTAAATTTATTGCTGCTAAGGTGAAGTTTAAGAATATCTGTTCTCACTATGCAAAATTATCTTCACGGGCAGATCTGAAGAATAAAACATCCTGGCCCCTTTTGTAAGCAAATTTACAAAAAATAAGGAATTGAATCAATATATGCAACCCTGTACTACTTATATTGTCGCAGATTAGAAAATATGCCAGTGTGTTAGTAGAAGATTACCCGTATTACAATATGAGTCTCAAAAATATTTGCCAAAATAAAATAGATGACGTAATAAATTAAAAATATCAATAATCCCCGCAATCTTTATACCAGAAGGTCGTAATTGATTCCAATATATGCCGATATATATCAAAATATATGCCAATATACCTGTACTACTTATATTCTCGTAGATTAGAAGATATATCCGTGCATTTGTAGAAGATTACTCGTACAAAGTACCATATATGAGTTTCAACAATTTTCGTCATAAACAAACAATGGGATAATAATTTGAAAATATCAATAATCCCTGAATCAGCAGTCCCCAAAAATATCAATGATAATAATGCTTAAACCTGAAGACCGTAAATGATATTATCCAGTCAAAAATGCAATGTCAATAAAATTTATTTTATATACATATCTTTATTATTCAAATCGAAAAGATTTAATATAAAATCGTATGCCTCATAACACATTGCATCCGTTGCCAAGCGACATAATATCATTTGCTTCAAATAAATTGATGTAAATCATATCGTCTGAATAATGCTATCTCCATGGAAGGTTCGGCGACATATTCGTCAATTTAGCGATAACTTAAAAAATCGCCAAATTTATTGCAAAGTGGGACTGTAGAACTGACAGTCACATTTTGCGACAAATTGACGAAACATCATCACAATACTATCCCCTAACAAAACACAATTAATTTCATTTATTAATCGCGATTTTATCAATTCCATGATACTTTTATGGATTGACAAATATTTTTATCAATTTGGTGATATTAAAAAAAATTGTTAAATGTGTTACTAAGTAGGATGGATGGACTGACCGACAAATGTTACCGAAACATCATTTCAGTACTCTATTCTAAAAAAACAAATAATTGATTTTCGTCATTTTTATAAATTTGGAGGCATTTCCGCTAATTTGGTAAAGTTTAAGAAAATTTACCAAGTTATTTAGAGATATCCCGTTTAATTCTTATCTCTGAATTAAATTTCTCGAGATAAATGATTTTCAAATTAATTTCTATGAAAAATGTCGTGGCCATTTGTGTGAAAATATATTATTACAACTAGAGATCAGATCAATATATCTACCATTTTAAGTGCAAAGGCCAAATGTTATTTTACAATATTAAATACAGAAAATGGCCAGAATTATATTCAATGTTTCTATATTTTCATAATATATATATTTAAATAAAAATGGAGTTATTTATGATAATTTTTGTCTCATGTTTTCCCAACCTGATCTTGTTATTTTGTTGTGTGCCTGTGTGTCGAGTTTGCATTTTATAAGCCTGGGCAGCCGAACCTGAGTTATTGCCAAACACAACGCTAATGAAAGTAAACGTACTTAATATCTAATTTCTTTCTGTTTGTGTGATCCTTGGAAGGGGGCTTAATTTCAGATTTCCTTTCCGCCCTCCGTCCTGGGATACACTTTAAAGTCTGGTGTGTGCGCCCTTTATTTTCCTGTGTGACATGTAGACGCCCCGTTTACTGTGTGACACCACGGAGTTGGAGAGTAGAACTCCTACGAAAAAGTTCAGTTTTTCATTAATATCTCGACAACTCCTGATCTTAGAAACTCAAAACTTGGACTAAATTTATGGGGGGCTATTTCAGGGCTATCCAAGAAATTTCATTAAATTCGGTTCGGCCGTTTTTTCGTGATGATGAGACAAACAAAAATTTGGTTTTTTACTAATATCTCGAGAACCAACGGTCGTAGAAACTCAAAATACGAACTAAATTTTAAGTGGGGCTCTTTCTAGGCTACCCACCAAATTTTATCAAATTCGATTCAGCTGTTCTCCCGTGATGACTGGACAAACAGACAGACAGACAGATTTTCAATCTTATTTATATAGACTAGCAGCATACCCGTTCTTCGTACGGAGTATATAATATAAAGAAACTTGAAATTCATAATCATGCCCAAATTCTTATAGTATACTAAATGACATGTTTAATCAAAATATTCTGTTAAAATATTTAAAATATACGCTATATAAAATTATCCTCATGGACATATCTGAAGAATAAAACATCTTGGACCCCTTATGTAAGCAAATATAAAAAAAAATATGGAATTGAATCAATATATGCAAAATAAAAGCGTTAAAATTGTATGGGACCCGTACTAATTATATACGCGAATATTAGAAAATATAACCTGTATTAGTAGATTACATGTATAAATTGAAAATACCAATAAACCCGTAATCTTTAAATCTGAAGACAGTCATTTATTCCAATATATGTCAAAATTAAAGTGCTAAAATTATATGGGAAGATATACACGTACTACTTATAATGTCCGTTTATTAGTAGAAGATTACCCGTTTTGCAATATGAGTCACAAATGTTTTTTGGTAAAATACAACAGACGACGTAATAAATTGAATATATAATTAATCCCCTTAATCTTCATACCAGAAGACTGTACTTGATTCCAATATATATGCCAATATATGTCAAAATATATGCCAATATACCTGTACTACTTATATTCTCGTAGGTTAGAAGATATACCCGTGCATTCCTAGAAGATTATTCGTCGAACGTACAATATGCGTGTGTCAGCAATTTTTGCCGCAATAAAACAATGGCGTAATAACTTTAAAATATCAATAATCCCTGAATCAATAATTCCGGAAAATGTCAATAATAATAATGTTTAAACCTGAAGAGTATAATTGATATTATCCAGTCCAAAATGAAATGGCAATGAAATTTATTTTATATACTTATCTTCATTATTCAAATCGGAAAGGATTTAATAAAAATCGTCTGCCGCATAAACACATTGGATTTAAATCCGTTGCTAAGCGACATGATATCATTTGCTTCAAATAAATTGGTAGAAAAAATATCGTCTAAATAGTTATATTTCTATGGAACATTTGGCGACAGTTTCGTCAAATTAGCGACATTATAAAAAATCGCCAAATTTATCGCCAAGTGGGACTGTAGAACTGACAGTTCCACTTTGCGACAAATTGACGAAATATCATCACGATACTATCCCCTAACAAAAAACAATTAATATCATTTATGTAGCGCAATTTTATCAATTTCAAGATATTTTTATAGATTTGAAAACATTTTTATCAATTTGGTGACATTTTAAAAATTCGCTAAATGTATTACTAAGTAGGATGGTTGGTCTGACAGATAAATGCTAACCAAACATCATTTCAGTACTCTTCTAACAAAACAAAAAAAAAATTTCGTTGATATGTAGAAGACCCACCACACGACCAACCCGAAGGTTTATGGCAGCTGTTTGTGTGTTGTTTATATCAATTTGGCGACATTTCCGTCAATTTGGCAAAGTTTAAGAAAAGTTGTCAAATTAGCGATATCCCTCCAAATTCATAGCTTTGAATTTGCAGATCTGAATGAAACATTCTTATCCCGTTTCAATATACTAAATGAAAACACTACAATTGTATTAGAAGATATACCCGCTCTACCCTTTTTCTGTTTCAACAATCGGCTATATAAATTTATTGGCTAAACACAATATATGAGTTTAGTAGCTAAATACGATATAAGCTTGAAAACTCTTTGCCAAAATAAATGAAATTGATGTACGCGGTCAGCAATTAATATAATTAAAAGAAAAATCAAACCGTCCATTCATAAGATATACTTTTATATCCATTTATCCATTTATTTATTATTTAAATCGAAAAAAAATAATAAAAACATTAACAAACACATTTAATTTAATTGCGATGCCGAGCAACATGATATATCCTCCTAAAATGTTAAAATTTATTAACCACTAACAGCACACCCGTTATTCGTACGGAGTGTATAATTTAAAGAAACTTAAAGTTCGCAATCATGTGCAAATTCTGTTAAAATATTAAATTTATTGCTCCTAAAGAGAAGTTTAAGAATATATGTTCTCACTGTGCAAAATTATCTTCACGATCAGATCTGAAGAATAAAATATCCTGCCCCCTTTTGTAAGCAAATTTACAGAAGAAAAAATAGGAATTGAATGAATATATGCAACCCCGTACTAATTATATTGTCGCAGATCAGAAAATATGCCAATGTGTTAGTAGAAGATTACCCGTATTACAATATGCGTCTCAAAAATATTTGCCAAAATAAAAGAGATGACGTAATAAATTGAAAACATCAATAATATCCGTACTCTTTATACCAGAAGGTCGTAATTGATTCCAATATATGCCAATATATATCAAAACATATGTCAATATACCTGTACTACTTATATTCTCGTAGATTAAAAGATATACACGTGTATTTGTAGAAGATTCGTACAACATACAATATATGAGTTTAAACAATTTTTGTCATAATAAAATAATTGCATAATAACTTGAAAATATCAATAATCCTTGAATCAATAATCCCCGAAAATATAAATAATAATAATTTTTAAACCTGAAGACCGTAATTGATATTATCCAGTCAAAAATGCTATAAGAAAAATCAAATCGTTCTTTTCTAAAATATATTTTTATATCCATTTATTTATTATTCAAATCGAAAAAATAATTATTAAAATTAACAGACAGATTTAATTTAATTGCGTTTCTGAGTAACATGATATAAGATAGAATCTTATAACATGTTAAATATGTCATGTCTTATAACATAAACTGCGAAATTAAATAACGATTTTGATTTCTCTATACTTCTCATTGTTCCGTAAAAGCTTGTTTTAAATAAACCATGAACCATGGAGATAGATTTCCCCTTTAAATCATGTTTCAAACAATTCATGTTTTCAGAAAGTGACTAATTAACGCAAAAAATCTCCCATCAAACTCAGAGATTAAATTTTAATTCACTTTCAAACGATTTTCAAGCTTTTCGTTTGGATAAACCACGGAGTTAGGGAGTAGAACTCCTAGGAAAAAGTTCCGTTTTTCATTAATATCTCGACAACCCCAGGTCTTAGAAACTCGAAACTTGGACAAAATTTATGGGGGGATATTTCAAGGCTATTCACCAAATTTCATTAAATTCGGTTCAGCCGTTTTTCCGTGATGATGAGACAAACGAAAATTTCGTTTTTTACTAATATCTCGAGAACCACTGGTCGTAGAAACTCAAAACACGGATATAATTTTAAGTGGGGCTATTTCTGGGCTACCCACAAAATTTCATCAAATTCGGTTCAGCCGTTCTCCCGTGATGGTGTGACAAACAGACAGACAGACAGACAGATTTTCATTTTTATTTATATAGACTAGCAGCATACCCGTTCTTCGTACGGAGTATATAATATAAAGAAACTTGAAATTCATAATCATGCCCAAATTCTTATAGTATACTGAATGACATGTTTAATCAAAATATTCTGTTAAAATATTTAATATAATGCTCCTAAAAAGAAGTTTAGGAATCTCTGTTCTCGCTATATAAAATTATCTTCATGGACATATCTGAAGAATGAAACATCTTGGACCCCTTATGTAAGCAAATATAAAAAAAAATATGGAATTGAATCAATATATGCAAAATAAAAGCGTTAAAATTGTATGGGACCCGTACTAATTATATACGCGAATATTAGAAAATATAACCTGTATTAGTAGATTACATGTATAAATTGAAAATACCAATAAACCCGTAATCTTTAAATCTGAAGACAGTCATTTATTCCAATATATGTCAAAATTAAAGTGCTAAAATTATATGGGAAGATATACACGTACTACTTATAATGTCCGATTATTAGTAGAAGATTACCCGTTTTGCAATATGAGTCTCAAATGTTTTTTGGTAAAATACAACAGACGACTTAATAAATTGAATATATAATTAATCCCCTTAATCTTCATACCAGAAGACTGTACTTGATTCCAATATATATGCCAATATATGTCAAAATATATGCCAATATACCTGTACTACTTATATTCTCGTAGGTTAGAAGATATACCCGTGCATTCCTAGAAGATTACTCGTACAACGTACAATATGCGTGTGTCAGCAATTTTTGCCGCAATAAAACAATGGCGTAATAACTTAAAAATATCAATAATCCCTGAATCAATAATTCCGGAAAATATCAATAATAATAATGTTTAAGCCTGAAGAGTATAATTGATATTATCCAGTCCAAAATAAAATGGCAATGAAATTTATTTTATATACATATCTTTATTATTCAAATCGGAAAGGATTTAATAAAAATCGTCTGCCGCATAAACACATTGGATTTAAATCCGTTGCTAAGCGACATGATATCATTTGCTTCAAATAAATTGGTAGAAAAAATATCGTCTAAATAGTTATATTTCTATGGAACATTTGGCGACAGTTTCGTCAAATTAGCGACATTTTAAAAAATCGCCAAATTTATCGCCAAGTGGGACTGTAGAACTGACAGTTCCACTTTGCGACAAATTGACGAAATATCATCACAATACTATCCCCTAACAAAAAACAATTAATATCATTTATGTAGCGCAATTTTATCAATTTCAAGATATTTTTATAGATTTTAAAACATTTTTATCAATTTGGTGACATTTTAAAAATTCGCTAAATGTATTACTAAGTAGGATGGTTGGTCTGAGAGACAAATGCTAACCAAACATCATTTCAGTACTCTCTTCTAACAAAACAAAAAAAAAATTCATTGATATGTAGAAGACCCAAGCCACACGACCAACCCGAAGGTTAATGGCAGCTGTTTGTGTGTCGTTTATATCAATTTGGCGACATTTTCGTCAATTTGGCAAAGTTTAAGAAAAGTTGTCAAATTAGCGATATCCCTCCAAATTCGTAGCTTTGAATTTGCAGATCTGAATGAAACATTCTTATCCCGTTTCAATATACTAAATGAAAACACTACAATTGTATTAGAAGATATACCCGCTCTACTCTTTTTCTGTTTCAACAATCGGCTATATGAATTTATTGGCTAAACACAATATATGAGTTTAGTAGCTAAATACGATATAAGCTTGAAAACTCTTTGCCAAAATAAATGAAATTGATGTACGCAGTCAGCAATTAATATAATTAAAAGAAAAATCAAACCGTCCATTCATAAGATATACTTTTATATCCATTTATCCATTTATTTATTATTTAAATCGAAAAAAATAATAAAAACATTAACAAACACATTTAATTTAATTGCGATGCCGAGCAACATGATATATTCTCCTAAAATGTTAAAATTTATTAACCACTAACAGCACACCCGTTATTCGTACGGAGTGTATAATTTAAAGAAACTTAAAGTTCTCAATCATGTGCAAATTCTGTTAAAATATTAAATTTATTGCTCCTAAAGAGAAGTTTAAGAATATATGTTCTCACTATGCAAAATTATCTTCACGATCAGATCTGAAAAATAAAACATCCTGCCCCCTTTTGCAGCAAATTTACAGAAGAAAAAATAGGAATTGAATGAATATATGCAACCCCGTACTAATTATATTGTCGCAGATCAGAAAATATGCCAATGTGTTAGTAGAAGATTACCCGTATTACAATATGCGTCTCAAAAATATTTGCCAAAATAAAAGAGATGACGTAATAAATTGAAAACATCAATAATATCCGTACTCTTTATACCAGAAGGTCGTAATTGATTCCAATATATGCCAATATATATCAAAACATATGTCAATATACCTGTACTACTTATATTCTCGTAGATTAAAAGATATACACGTGTATTGTAGAAGATTCGTACAACATACAATATATGAGTTTAAACAATTTTTGTCATAATAAAATAATTGCATAATAACTTGAAAATATCAATAATCCTTGAATCAATAATCCCCGAAAATATAAATAATAATAATTTTTAAACCTGAAGACCGTAATTGATATTATCCAGTCAAAAATGCTATAAGAAAAATCAAATCGTTCTTTTCTAAAATATATTTTTATATCCACTTATTTATTATTCAAATCGAAAAAATAATTATTAAAATTAACAGACAGATTTAATTTAATTGCGTTTCTGAGTAACATGATATAAGATAGAATCTTATATCATGTTAAATATGTCATGTCTTATAACATAAACTGCGAAATTAAATAACGATTTTGATTTCTCTATACTTCTCATTGTTCCGTAAAAGCTTGTTTTAAATAAACCATGAACCATGGAGAAAGATTTCCCCTTTAAATCATGTTTCAAACAATTCATGTTTTCAGAAAGTGACTAATTAACGCAAAAAATCTCCCATCAAACTCAGAGATTAAATTTTAATTCACTTTCAAACGATTTTCAAGCTTTTCGTTTGGATAAACCACGGAGTTAGGGAGTAGAACTCCTAGGAAAAAGTTCCGTTTTTCATTAATATCTCGACAACCCCAGGTCTTAGAAACTCGAAACATGGACAAAATTTATGGGGGGATATTTCAAGGCTATTCACCAAATTTCATTAAATTCGGTTTAGCCGTTTTTCCGTGATGATGAGACAAACGAAAATTTCGTTTTTCACTAATATCTCGAGAACCACTAGTCGTAGAAACTCAAAACACGGATATAATTTTAAGTGGGGCTATTTCTGGGCTACTCACAAAATTTCATCAAATTCGGTTCAGCCGTTCTCCCGTGATGGTGTGACAAACAGACAGACAGACAGACAGACAGACAGACAGACAGACAGACAGACAGATTTTCATTTTTATTTATATAGATTTACAGCATAATTGAGAAGTGTTTATGACTTTGTTCATTCTGTCTGTCTGTTTGTCCGTTAGCACAATAACTGCCGTGAAAATGACTTTATCAAAATGAAATTTTAGTACGTTGTTCAGACGGTCTGTTGGACCTGTAGGATTATAAATCAATAATATCACCCAATTAGTTTTGGATTGAATCCGGGTTGAAAAAATGAAATGCATTGGATCTTAAAGACCAAATTTTTCTAACATTTTTAAGCAAATTTCAAATTCACACATTGCTTTGAAAGTTTTAGAAAATATTCAAATTATTCTATAAAATATGTAAAAAATTTCAGCAAAATATATTCAGTAGTTTTTTAAATAAAATTTATATAATAATTACATCCATTATATGAAGAGATCATGTGATAAATAAAATATAATATAATCAAAATAAAATATGACATCCATCTTGATTTAAAATCGTGATTTTTAAAGTTATTTGAACTTATATCTAGTGTTGTATCTGTCCTAAAACAGCTTTAATTTTTCTTAAATTCTGTGCATCTACATTCTAAAAAAACGCAATTACAAGATATGTGAGTTCAAATGATTATCAAACTTCGATTATTTCTACAACGAAGCCTAATTTTCACTTATGGAGAAAGTAAACACCGAAAGATGTAGAATGAGTTGTATAAGAATTGCTGCATTTCTTTAATGCAAAATAATTTAGCTCTAGAGTCTGTAATATAGCTGATATGAATGAAATATTCATTGATTCTGCATAGAGAAACAAACGATTTTATCGATGAAGTTTTAAGCAAAGAGTTAAATTACTTGTACCGCCATGGTTTTAAGTTTTCAAATAAAATAAATTATTAAAATATTGTGATGAATGACAGGAATGGAAAGCAGTTTATGAATGAAATGTTGCTTTTATAGAGAGAGCCAGGCGATTTATATTTCGATGACGTTATTTGAATAAATTTAATTTGTTTTCGATGGAGTTTTCAAATATAATAATTTATTGTAGTATTATGATAATGTTAAAAATATTACCGAGAAATGTATCGCATTTTAGAGATGTTTAAACAAAGTAATTTATATTTCAATACCGTCATTTGAATGAAGTTCATTTTTTTTGGATGAAGTTTTATGTTTTCAAATATAATAAATTAATGTAGTATTGTGATTATTTTTAAAATATTACCTAGGAATGTATCGCATTTTAGAAATGTTAAAATAAAACTGCATTGAAGTTAGGAAGTGTTTCATTGTATTGTGATGAATGAAAGGAATTGAAAAAAGTTTATGAATGAAATGCTGCTTTTATGAAGAGAGTCAGGCGATTTATATTTCAATGACGTCATTTGCATAAAGTTCATTTGTTGTCGATGAAGTTTTCAAATATAATAAATTATTCTAGTATTGCGATAATTTAAAAAATATTACCCTGAATCTATCCCATTTTAGAGATGTTTAAACCTAGAACTTTATATTTCAGTGACGTCATTTGAATTAATTTCATTGTTTTCGATGAAGTTTTGAGTTTCCAAATATAATAAATTTTAAAAATAATATGTGATTATATTAAATATTACTGAGGAATGTATCGCAATTTAGAGATGTTTAAATAAAATTGCATTGCAGTTGGAAAGTGTTTCATAATCAATACTTTATGCATGATTGATCTTTCTTTTTTCTTTTGACTTTCTTTTATTTCTTTTGTCTTTCTTTTATTTCTTTTCGGCTTTTTGTTTTCTAAATTCATTTTTCTTAGTGTGTTTGTTTTATCGTTTGATTTTTTCATTAAATACTTTTTTATATTAAAAAATTCCATTAACAATCTTGGCAGCTCTATTGCTACATATATGCGTATCGTCTATGTATGTCTTTGTGTATTATTTTTATTTGTGTATTTTGCTTGTAAATTGTGTATGTAATTCGTAATGTTATTTCTGTGGTTTTCCTGGCTGTCCGTTGTAACTGCTCAACATTCTTTTGGTGAGATAGACGGCCTAGGTAATTAAAATAAAGAAAAAGAAATGGGCCGCCCAGGTGGTGAAGTGGATAGCGTCACCGGCTGCTGTCTAGTGGGCTTGGGTTCGAATCCCGAGTAAGGCATGGTTGTTTTCCTGAGGATGAAGACAGTCTTCCGCCTTCTGGTTCCTCGTTAAATGAGAAGCTGCACCCTTCAGACCTTAGTCAGTGATGCTTGCATGTATTAATAAACTTTGTATTCCTGTCTTGTGTGTCATTCTCTCTGTCCTTCTTCTGGTGTCACTGGACCTGTATTCGTGCTAATGCAGAAACAGGGGTCATAAGCAACAACAACAACAAAAGAAATGGTATTCCCTCATATGACAGCAGTGACTTTGGTTTATATTTTTCCATTCTCGATTCAAGATGTGCAGTATCTCAAAAACGGCACATATCAACGTTTTTCAAATAATGCCACTGGATTCAAATTAGCAAATAATCCTAATCTTCCTTTTTCGGATGGCTTGAAAAATGCAAGAGATCCCCCCCCCCACACATACATACAAAAAATGCATAAATCAATGTATTATAACATAAATAAATAAACACGGGGGTGGGAGGTGAATTATCCACGCATTCGGTTCAGTATTATTAGAAATACCGTTCTTCTACCTTTTCGATAATATCAAGATAAAAATACTGTGGTAATATTTTTGATTACTACGGAAAAAAAATCGTGCTCTATGACTTAAAATCGTGCTTTATTACAAAATAACTAAAAAAACTACTTGGGATTAAAAGAAAAATCTCCCGGAGGTCAGAATTGCCGGTGTTCAGCTTATACAACACTGAGTTTCGTGGTTATCCCAAATTTAATAACAAATATATTACTTTCAATTATTCAATATATATATATATAGTTCTTTCATTTGCAAATCAAATTACTGAAAGGAAATTTTTAATACATATATTTGTTCCGTAAACTAAACAACTCTAAAACTCTGATTAATAAAATAAATAAATAATGTTTCAAATTTAATTAGATTGAATAGTTTATGAGTTATATCTATTAGAATGATTCTTTGCTAAATAATATCAGAGGTTTTATGCATATCAAATGAAAGTGGTAATGATATTTTTTTTAATAGTAAAATTTATTATTTGCATTTTAAAACTTTATTGTAAATTCAAATCAGAAAGACATCGCTGCTTGCGTTTATTAAATTTATTATACATTTGCAATTGGATTACACATTTGAAATTTTATACTTTTAATGGAATATTACATCTTTATAAAAAATCTGATGTGAGCAGCACATGACTTTCCCTGCAGACTTATATCCACGTTCTCTTTATTTTAATTAAATTTATTTCACTTTTAATTCAATTTTCGTTCTCATTCGGTAACCGGGCTTATTTTCAAAGGTGGCGTAGGGAAAGTACGAAAAACTAATATATCTCGAGAACGGCTAGGCCTAGAGTAATGGGGTTGGTCTTATTCTTTTCTTCGTTAAAAATTACGCATTAAACAAGCATTTAATGGATATATTTGAGCATATGTAGCTTTTTAGTTTAGATTTTGGCAATTTTTGCCGGCCATTCTACAAAAAAAGGCAGGTTATTTTTTTCTGAATCGTACCAAAATCTAATCAGCACCAGGGTGACATATACGTGACTCATCAACCGAATTTTGTGAAATTTGGTCCATTAGTTTTTTAGCTACAGTGGATACAAGCTTTTGCGGGTCATTTCGCAAAAAAAAGGCGGATTCTTTTATTCCGAATCGTACCCAAAACTAATCAGCACCAGCCCCGCCCACAAGTGACTTACCTACAAAATTTTGTGAAATTCGGTCCATTAGTTTTTTAGTTAGAGTGGATACAAAATCTGCACAGACAGACAGACACACAGACAGACACACAGACGTCACGTTAAAAATGGTTTTTTCGTATTCTAGAGGTCTCGAAACGTGTAGATCCGTCGAAAACTCGAGTTGCGATTTTCGACATGATTCCAATACTTTCCCTATACATTACCATGTATTGCAGGGAAAGTAAAAATGATACTTTTTTTTTAGTTTCATAAGAGTATGCATGTGGCAATTTTGCATTTACATAAAATCGAATATCCTGTTTCAAATTTCGTTATCTGTTTATTCCAATTTTGCACATATGATTGCTTTTTTATTTCTGTCAATATAACGCCTGGAAAAAAAATTATATTTATATACGTAGAACGATTTCTTTCTGTCAAGTTACCAGCAATTTTATTCATTATTTGCTTTTTAATTATATTTAAATTCTCATATTAATTTAAAATGTAAATTATTATATATAATTCTTTAAAATGTTCATTTTTGTTAACTACTCAGAAAAACATAAATTGTAAATTAGTAAATTAAATTACTATACACTTCCCGACATAGGCCAACGGCCGTACCGTGCTGAAAACACCGGTTCTCGTTAGATCACCGAAGTCAAGCAGCATCGGGCGCGGTTAGTACTTGGTGGGTGACCACCTCGGAACACCGCGTGCTGTTGGCCATCTCGGGTGCGGTATCCCCGTGGTTTGCGCGCTAGATTTGCACGCTACCACAAATGCCGCCGTGTTCATGCGGAGTACGATCACGTTAAACATGTGGGTCCGTAAGTCCTTCCGAGAGGTTGGTGGTAGGGGAAGGAGGGTACGGTCCCTGTGGATGCCTCCCCCACTGGGTTCCGGTCTAAATTGGGTGGCACTTCCCGGCCGTCCATACAGTTACCTTACACCTTTCTGGTAGGTCGGACGGTCTGGGTCTCAACACTTCCCGACATAGAAAATGCAACACCATGAAAGAGTGAACGAAGTGTGATGAAAAAAAGACACGCAGACAGGTATGACAAATATAAATAACTGATATTAATTCCAGAAGGATATTGTAATACAGTAATGGCATGGACAGGGAGATCAGTAAGTAGTAGGACCACATCTTGTGGCAATACAAGCAGTAGCCCTTCGAGGAACAGATGCAATGAGCGTGTGGATAGTTTCCTATGGGATGGATGACCAAATGCCTTCAGGCAACCTTCACAGGTCATCCTCTGTTTAAGGCAGGGGTAGGGAAGTCATACGACGCCCAATTACATCCCATACAGGCTCGATGGGGTGAAAGATCTGAAGGCAGCGGTGGGCAAGGAAGTACTTGGATATCTTTCAAGGCTTGTCTTCTGATAGTTGGCGTGTGCGAACGAGCGTTATCCAGCTGGAAAACAGCATATTGCAACCGGTGGAGGTAGGTCCGTGCTACCGGCTGCAGCACCTCATTCACATATCGTCGTCCGTCATTGTGCCTCTGATACGAACCATAGGTAACTGTTATCGAAGCTGATGGCACCCCAAACTTTGATGCCGGGATATCGAGCAGTATGGCGTTCAACTGTTGCAGCAATATTGGATCTGTTTCCACGTTGACGCCCGAAACTCACACGGCTACTTTCATTCGACAAACAGAACCGAGACTCGTCTCTGAACACTACCCTGTCCCATTCAGTCGTTCAAGAGGCTTGTGACCTACCATTGCAATCTCTCACGTCGTTGTCTTATTGTCAATGGCAGTCTTCATAAAGGACTGTTTGAGTGCAAGCCGCTTTCAGACAATCAACGAGATGTCAATCCACCTGTTCTCGTTGATTTTGGAATGTCCAATTCACCCTGCAAATTCTACAGAATATTGACATTCGTCGTTTTTGGGGCCGACACCGACTGCCTTCGAATAAATACATCGATCAACGCGTGCTGACTTGCGTCTGGATGGGCCTGTCCCACTGCGACGATACACATCCCCTTCTTCAATCCATCTTCTCCAAATCTTTTACAAAATGGACTAATCTACGCGTGTTTCAGCGGAGATACACCGGTACGACCACCCAACCGTAAGTTGGCCTAAAATGAATCTCCTTGCAACATCGTCCAAATGCTGAAACGGACTTCCAAATTGTAGGCCCGGCAACTTTTCAACAACAAGTGTGTTCTGAAACGAAAAACAGCTCAGAAAACGGGTTTCCGTAGACGACAGCAGGCCACCCCTTCCGTAGGTCATCCTTTTTATCCCACGTTCTAATCACATGGACTACTTGCATTTCTTTCAAAAAATTTGCATACATCGGGCAGCTGCATTTGTCTCGGAATTTTCATAATTATACGGCCAAAGTTCCATGGTGTTGCATTTTCTATGCCGGGTAGTGTGTATATATATATAGTATACAGAGTATCCTAAAACCATTGAGATCAGCTTTTATTCCTTAAATGTTGATCTCAGATATATATAACAAATTAAAAAGTTGCGCAAAAAAAGGTACAGAATTTTATGAAATCGATTAAAATTTTCAAGGGAATTAAATTTTAAGAAGTGCAAAATTTAAAGTTTTATACGGCCCCCGTACAAAAACACTTCCAATGTGTAAAATATGTCCCATACACTAATAAGGTGATGTACAAAATATTAGCATTTTATCATAAAAAGTACCAGAGATATGAAAAGACAAAAATGCTGACTTAAACCACTTTCGATGCATCGACATTGGTTCTCAGAGGAAAAAAGCATACCGACAGTTCGCGTTTCAGGAGCCATACACAAATTACGAAAGAAAACACTGATTGCATAAATAAATAATAATTTTTCCATTTATTGGTACAAAAGTATATACACTGTGTAGAAATAATAACTTTACATAAAGATTACAAAGCGTGTTCAAAATGTTTTTCATCCATGCCAAAGATTCATTAAAGATAAGAGGCAGATATTATTTGCTTATGATGCATTTCTGCGTCGCGTTAATTGCGCTCTTGCTGTAAACATTTACATTTTAATTTGTGATTAATCCCTCACCAAATTTGTTTAAACATATCTCTGGGACATTTTATGATAAAATGCTGAAATATTGTACATCACCTTATAAGTGTATGGGGCACATTTTACTCATTGGAAATGTTTTTTACGGCGGCCGAATAAAAATTTAAATTTTGTATTTCTTCAAATTTAATCCCTGAAAATTTTTATCGATTTCATAAAATTCTGTACCTTATTTACACAACTTTGTAATTTATTATATATGTCTAAGATCAATATTTATGGAATGAAAGCCGAGGTCAATGTTTTTGGGACACCCTGTATATACTATATATATTTACTTTTAAATATTTATATATATATATATATATATATTTACTTAACACATTTTATTTATTTTCAATAATTTAAATTTGAAAACATTTATTTACATCTCAAAACCATATCATTTTGAAAAGTGCATTCTTGTACTATGGAACATGTACTACACACACATATATACACGCACACACATTATATATATATATATATATATATATTCTAAATCACTTTTATTCCAGATTCCAGATCAAAATGCTTTTGCGTGAAAAGAATTCAGCAATTCTTATACAACTCATCTTACAATCACTATTGTTACAGTCAAAAAGCGGCACAGGTTGATAATGACAATTTTCCCAAAAGCATTTGGTCTTGAGTAATCTAGAACGCGCTGACATGGTTTATTCGATAATTAAGCGGTATGTCGTACGGCGTGCACGACATTTTGTAATTTCAATTACGGATGCCAACCAAGCTAATGAGGTATTTAAATGCTGCAGAGGGAACCAATGGCAATGCAAACATAAATAAACAGCGTGCATCCCCTCCATCACAACTACGAATCAAAAGACGTGGTATGACACTACAAGGTGAAAAGAAAAAAGTGTTTTCCAGAATGTTCTACGAGTTTCCACGAGATTCAATTTCGACAGCGTTCTAGAAGCACCTAATGTTTTTTAGGAGTATTCAAAAATATCTCCTGCAATCGCGCAAAGATACGCGGATCGGCAAAAATGTGATGTGTGAACTAAATATGAGCACAGTGAAATAGTGGCGTATTAAAATATTATACGCAGGCTTCCAGCATAGTGTTGGCTCCATCAACTATCGAGGTACAAACAAACATAAGGTATGGATATGTTTAATCTGTTATAATGATTATGGAAGGCACACAATTCATAGTACCTATCGTATAAGTAACAATAAGGTCGTACGAACCTATCGCAATAACGAGCTCGTGTAGTTAAACTAAATGAACTACTTAGATTTTCGGTAGCTAATAGTAATTAATGTGTTCTAAATATATGTGTCTTTTAAATTATGCGTTGTAAATGTATGTGTTGATCAAATGTTGCTAAAGATATATGTGTCCAGAAGGATTTAGCAATATTTTTAATAATCAAGATCTCTCTACATGTATGTATATGAAAGTAAATATTAAAGTAATGGATTAAATTTAGATAAGTGTACTTATTGATATTTTGTGCGATTGTCTCTACAGCTTGAGAACCAGGAGCTTACTTGCTCCACCCTTAGTGTTGGCATCATAGGTAAGTCCTATAATAGTAATTTTGATAAGGACAAGTTTACCTTATTACGCCGTACTGTGTATATTTTGGGTTTTATTTTTTGATAAATGTATATAATTTATCTATGAAACGAGATGTTAGTGTATTTATCAATATAAAAACATAAATAATACCCCGTATTTGGGTACTGTTTGTTTTGTTTCTTGAAGTACTTCCTTTCTGAATGTAATGACACACATTTTGTAATATTGTGGCAAATTGTTCACGAGATATCATACTGAATTCATTAATCAAAACTATTCGCAGATTCATATATAGCAGAGCTATATCTATAGATTAATTTGATTGTTGTGTACAGCATATAAAATATTATTTGATAAATTTTTCCAATTTGCTGAGGAATCTAGAGACATCTCATACGGATTTTGAAGTGAAGACTTTACTCTACGTCAAAGTCTGAAGAAATATAAATAATTTGGTATTGGAAACCATCACCTTTTCATTGATTTTAAAGCTGTCTTTCATATTATTGACGCAACTGTTTTTATAGGCCATGGAAAAATTTGAAATACCTAAAAAAGTAAATAGACTTGCATATCTTACGTTGACAGGAACAAGTTGCGTTACACAAATCTGAGAGGGAATCTCAAATCCTTTCGATATTAAAAAGTATGTTAGACATGGAGATGCACTTATATAATTTTCTATTCACCCCTTTAGAAAATAATTAGAGATTCTACTATCTACACAGGCGTTCCTAAACATTTTCATTCATGCCTACCACCGAAACCAAAATTCGAAAAATTCAGTGCCACCAACAAACATGTGTTTTGTATACAAATCGGATGTTAAGATTATAACATTTAAGGGATGGTAGACGTTGAAATTTTGTTTATTTATTTATTGACTTAGAAACATGAAAATTTGTATAAATATTTCTCTTAACATTACTATATAAAATACCATTAAATTTTTTTCAGTTTTGTTATAATTTTGTATTTTTTTTTAATTTAATTTTTTTTAACGAAAATTTGGAAAAGATCCGTGCGTGCCATTTGTTCACATTTCTGATTAATTTTACATTATAATCACTCAAAAACACATTATGAACAAATTTGAGTATTCATTTTTAAATCATTTAAAAAGCCAATTTTTTAAAAATATTTTTCTGCATTGGAACTTAATTTTCATCACTTAATTAGATTCTTATCCACTTTTATTTGCCTTAATACAATCCAATTATAAAATGCATACCCAGCTTCATTAAAAAGTATGAAAGGTGTCTTCTTGCCAAGTTTCATGCCTCTCAAACAAATATTAAGACGCATGGAGCATTTTAAAAATGTAAAACCTTTGAAAATCCCGTTTAAAAAAACATGCACTTATCCTTTTGTTTACGGGTGGAACAGCGTCCACCCAGCAGGAGCAATGTTTCTGTCGGCGATTTCCATGGACGCCAATGCCTGCAAAAGGGGATAGAACTGTTTGGGATAGGGTATGTCAAATATCTGTTTTTTTGGGAGGTTCTTCGTTTGGAATGGACACTGTCCCACCCGTAAACGAAAGGTTAAATGTGTAAAATAATGTTATATATTGAAAAAGAAAAACTTTTTTTAGTCGATTTTTGCTCATTTCAACGTCCACCGTCACCTTAATTACGTTATTATCGCATGTTTTTATTTCATTTCTAACAAAAAGAAATAAATATAAACAATAAATATTAATTGTCGTTATTCAGCCTCTTGAGCTAGAAAATACTGTGTCAAGTCCAAAAAAATCACTTCTTCCACAAAGTAATAAGGCTACTTATTCTCTCCTGGCCATCTACTAGAAGACCTAACGAGGATACTTTCAAGAAGATGAAAGTGAGTAGCCTAGAATGAAGAACAAGTACATTGAGGGAAATCTCTGTACCCTCGTTCATCGTTCAAATCTCATACCCTTAGTAGGTAAGTGGATTTTTTTATACCACGACAGGAAGTGATATGACAATAAGAACTTTCTAGCTAAACAGGGTCTTGACTCATTCCTGAAAAACAAGTACATTCCCACGGAAGCCACGGGGTGACCTGAGAAAGATAGAAAACCAAATAATAAAAATAAACAAAGACAACGACATACTATATGTAAATTTTCTATCTGTACCGTTTCTCAAACAATTCCCCAAAAATGTATTATTATAGTGGGTTAGTTTGGTAAAGGTCAAAATCCAAAAACTTCATATGTACAATAAAGTACAATGATACACGCTATTTGGATTTTCTAGCTAAACAAATTATTCCCAGAAAATGTACATTTTCCTGCAGCGGACCCAGGATGGGCTAGATTGTTCATGTTAAATATCCAAAGAACGTAAATGACAATTACATATCGCAATTAAAGTTACTATGGTTAATGGAACCTGGTTAGTTAAGGTCTCATATATTTGAATCACACGGATAAATGTGATTCAATTAAAGTCTGCAAAGACACACGCTATTCGGTACGGTCCCTGTGGTTGCCTCCTCCACTGAGTTCCGGTCTAAATTGGGTGGCTCTTCCCGGCCGTCCAAACAGTTACTTTACACCTTTCTGGTAGGTCTGACGGCCTGAGTCTCAACAACAACAACACTCTATTCAGATTAAATAACTAAATAAATTATTTCCAGAAAATGCACATATTCCTGCAGCCGACCCAGGATGGGCTAGATTGTTCATGTTAAATATCCAAAGAACCTAAATGACAATTACATATCGCAATTAAAGTTACTATGGTTAATGGAACCTGATTAGTTAAGGTCTCATATATTTGAATCACACTGACAAACAAACGCAAAATTCAAGTTACTATGATTAATTGAACCTGATTAGTTAAGGTCTAATATATTTGAATCGCACTGACAAACAAACACAGAATTCAGTCAGTTAATAAAAGGTTGTAAAACGTAATTTAATAAATAATTAATTAATGAAAATAAATAAAGAAAATTATTCAAATTATGTCATTTAATTATTTTGTAAATCGCCACTACAAGAGACATATCTAATTTTAAGAGATATAATCAGCAAAACAATATCATCAATCTTGCAGAATATACTGCATTAGCCTAATTAATTGTTGATTTTACAGAGTACAACTTATTAACACGCTTTTTGTAGAGCACTAGGTATTAAATATAAGATAAAGATGAGCAGTTGTTTCATTGAAAAGCGCATTAATTTGCACAATAAAATTTTTTAAAACACATTTTTGTATACTCAAATAATTTGTAATTAAAAACACTGTCTTTCCTTTAATTTATTTAGTGACTTTAAAGGATTAATTTTTTACGTTGCACGTTAAGTAGTAAGCAATGATAAATGTGTTTTCGATAAAAGGGAAACAAGAAAGTGGAAAGTTAGTGTTTACGCGGTAGTTTTAGTAGTTTTAGTAGTTATCAGTAGTTTTTACATTTAAATCTAGAATTTCTGATAAATTTGATTTTATACACATAGACGATTATCCATACTATCAAAATATATATAACTATGCATCTATATATAATTATGTCCAATGCCTTTTTTTTTGTTTTTTTGTTCAGATTTTTTGTTATACCCAAAGTCATGGTAAGTTTCTTATGGATATTTCTCTTAAAGAACTGTTAGCTGAATTTTCTAAAAAACTGTTAGCTGAATTTTCTGAAACTTCAGGTGAGGTCGACAAAGCATTACATACTGACGGAACCAGACTATTAAATCCGAATTCGCCCTTTCTGGTACAGAGCTCAATTTTGATACATGCCATTAATAGTTGTTAAGCTTTTTATTGGTCAATTTTGGGCTTCTTTTTATTATCTTTTTCTTAATCTCCATGAAAGTTTGCGGTGAATACGTAATGATCAATAGAGGATTGTTCTTGAAGATTTGAGATAGTTTCAAAGTAACTATGAAGCCCCTTATGCATATTTTAAATATTTATATTTGAAGACGAGATTGATCCCTATCTAATGATATCTTTCGTTTAGTTGGGCTATACAAATTGCTTAATTACTGCTGGGTGTTTTTTTTATGACTATACATATAAAAAAATCCGATGTGGGCAACACATGACTTTCCTTATATAATGCAATGAAATTACTACTTTTACAGTTTAAAAAAATTTTATTCTTATAGTAGATACTTATATTCTTTCAAAGATATTGAATTTTCTTCCATTAGTCGTCATTTTCATTGATTTAGCGTCATTGTTATCCATTTGGGGATATTTTTTTTAATTCGGCAACAATTAAAAATGTCGCCAAGTTGACGACATTTCGCCAAATTCGTCGCCAAAATCTCGCCAAGTGTTGTTGACGGAGAAATAAGTTATTCTTACAGCAGATAAATGGCTATTGGCGTTTAAATACAAAAGTATTACTCAAAGTATCTTTTTTCATGAATGGAACGAGCTAGACATTTTTCATAGATGGAACGAGCTTTGGTGACATCACCTACAAGAATGATGTCACCAAATTTATCGCATGGTATTACATATGAAAAGTGAACATATTTCTCAATAGGAAATATATTTTTTTTTATTTTATATGACTTTTTGATAATTTTTTTTTTAAATGTGTAATATCTCGAGAACGGTTCATGTTAGCGTTCTGACATTTATGTCAATCGTTTTCTAATGAAAAATTACATAAAAAATGTCCATTTGCGTAATTTTATTAGCGGTTTTAATTTTTTGACGAATTTTCAATATTTCACTCGAAAATTTAGGGGATCCTGAACATTCGATTGCGTATAGAAACAAGAGGCTTTCAGTGTTTACGGATTGGGATTTTTGTACCAAATTTCGTTCGAATCGGTCCATTCGTTCGTCAGTTATCGTCTCCAAAGACTCACTGATACACACATACACACACATACTTTCGCACACACACACATACTTTCACACACACACACACACATACTTTCTCTCACACACACACACAGACATCACTTCAAAAATATTTGATTCGTGATCAGGGATGCTTGAAACGTGCTCTTCCGTCGAAAAACTCGAATTCGAATTTTCGACCACGTCACAATACTTTCCTTATGCATTATGTATATAAGGAAAGTGATATGAAATTTAATTTTTCTTTCTGTTTATATGTAAATGGCAATAAATTTTTTTTTAATATTTCTACTGCAGTCAAAAGAGATACTTTTAACCATTCAACAAATAAACAGAAACGTCAGTCTCGACTGAAAATATGACAAACAATTTGCACCGAATGCAAGAAAATTGATCTCAGAGAAAGATTTTTATTGTAGAAATGAATCCCGATAACAGATGTCACTTAAAATTACATTCTTGATAAAAACTTCAATGGTGTGTATGTCAGAGATTGTCTTTTGTAAAAATTATAAAATGTAAGAAATGTAATGAAAAAAAATAAATGTAAAACATGAATCATATAAGAAATGAGATGGAAAAGTATGTAAAAGTTTGAGAAAAACCACACCCTTAAAGTTTTCTGCAGTTTTCAATAATATTTCTCACAAGCAAAAAAAAATCGAACGTGAACAGCCCATGAATGTAGCTCTCTATAATGCAACGGAATTGTTTTTGTCGTAGCCAAATAGTGTACAATATCGGCAACACATTTGTTTAAAATTTATTTAACACAAAGTCAGTTGAAATTGGGTGCATTTGGCAACTTATTACTCAAAACAGAATTACTTATTCATACTCATGTACAATATCTTCATCAAAAAGCAATTGCCATTTAAGAAATATCCCATTAAATAAATGACTATTATCGAATTCGTTGCCGTGAAAATATAAAGCTATTGCAAAAATGATCTTCTCTAGAGTGCGCATAAAACTAGATCTTCGAGAATAATGTTAACAAATTTGTTGTATAATATTACATATGGAAAGTGGACATAATTGAAGATACTTACTACTTTTTTGGTTTTATGCGAATTCATTGACAATTTTACCAGAAAACTTCTCTACAAAGTTTAAAGTTAGCGTTCTAAAGTTTACGACATTCGTTTTCTAATGAAAACTTATGCTTAAAGGGATTATTTCTTTAACGGTATTAATGACTCTGAATGTGTAATTATATTTTTAAATTTCCAGGTGAATATTTTGGAGGTCTTCTAAACAGTCGATTACTTTTAAAATCAACTGGGCTACAGTATTAACTGATTCCAGTAATCGTACCGAATTACACTCAAATACGCTCCATTCGTGAGATATCGCATTAAAAGTCTCACACACACAATGTAACATACACATACACACTGGCATACACATACACACTGGCATACACACTCATATTAACATACACACACTAACATATGTTATGAAGCATAACATATTTGCGCATAATGCAATTACTGTTCTTGTCCCGGGTTAGCCCCAGGAATGAAAGAGGAGGGAGAGTAGTAATTAATCCATGTAGGCTATATGTATGGTAAGTTATTGCTACGATTCTTCTCACAGCCAAGATGGGGCGATTCGGCGCCATGGTTTAAGTTGCCCGTGACAGGAGTTGTAAAATGTTCATAAAAGAGATGTCGCAGATAATGACAAATTGTAAAACTACAAATCTCTCGAAATTTATAGCCCCTGTCAAGTGTTAGATCACACCAGCACCCGGACGGGACCTCCCGGCTGTGGGAACCCTCCGGTCATCAATTTCTATTGGGACGCATAGAAAATGAGCGTTACTGTGCAATCCAATAATTTGGTCGGGATTAGAACCGCCCTTTCCTCTCACGTAGGTGAAATAGCGAATGAGAGGACAAGGTGACTTCCACCCCAATTTTGTTCCTCCCTCTTAAAAATCTGAAGGGACTTGACTTTAAAAATGTAAAATCAGACTCCTTTCTGATCTCGTTGGAGTAGGTCTCCAAGTGTATGAGCAGTTGTTTTTGAAGTCCGATCTGATATGCATTTTGATGTATTTTTAGGCACGGTGTCCGCTGCTACTCTCTAGCGGCAGCTCTATGTATACATCACAAAACAAACGCCTTTTCTACTCCGTTGCGAGTACGTACACTCAGGTGTAGCTCGTAATCAGGCTCAACCGTTCAGCAAAATAAGTTTATGACGGCTCTAAGTCAAATCGAGCTAAGACAGAACCAGACCAAGTTTTGCATTAATCGAGATGTGGCGGTCTTCGGAGCAACCGGGACTTCGTCACTTTTGCTACTCAGTACCACACAGCTCTGAAAATAGACGTCGTAGTATGGGCTACCCTTTGGACACTTTAACTACATTTAAGTCGTGACAACTTTGTAAACTTCAAGGACGGTAATCGAGAGCTCAGTGTCTATCTCACCACACGGATGAGTACGCGGACAGAGTGTTTACTGGGCATCAATCCTGGGCCCCTATGCAGTGTACAACACACGTCAGCTGAGTGCGTCAACAGTCATCGGTGCGGCATGTCTGAGGCAAGATACCGCAAAGATTATTCGGGATGAGACCCAACCGGCATCGACCTGCACGTTGTTTCCGGTCCTCCAGGAATCGCTGGGCCGACCGACAATTGGGCGGTGGAGGGATTGTGTGCTGTGATTCCCAACTTCGAATTAATCCGTGACGAAATCCAGATTGTAGCAATATCTCGTAAGAAACCGTGTACCGAATGAACTGTGTATCTCTCGATTATCCAAGCCCATTTCACTATGACTGTGAATCTTTATCTGTATATCTTTAGGATTACTGCCACTTCATCTGCATAGAGGTATTGGGTTCTTTAAGTTTCAGTTGTGATGTAATGTATTCGTGTGTTAAGCTAAATCATAGTGTCAGTGTAATTCTAAACTTTGGGAATTTTTCCTTGATTAACTGATTGGATTTTCATTAATGAAAATTAGAAGTAGGAATCATTATAACTATCCCGTACACTCCTGAGGTCAAGCTTAGTAATTTTAAGTATATTGTATTTATATTATTAATATTATTGTTCCAATAATTTATGTGTTTAAATAAATGTGTTAGTGGCCATAAATCGACTGGTTCTTTAGTGTATACACATTGAACTTTGATCTTTTCAGATCCCACTGTACTATTTCGGGTTCAACTGGGGGACACTATGGACAAGTTTTAGTAGTTTATTTATGTAAATTTTACTCCACCACAACATACACACACACTGACATACACACACACTAACATACATACAGTCACACTGACATACACACACACTAACATACATACACACTGACATACATACACTAACTTACATACACACTGACATACACACATTAACACATATACACACACTAACACACATACACACTGACATACACACACTAACATACATACACACTGATATAGGCACACTCATACTGACATGTACACACTAACATACGCACACTCACACAGACATACACACACACTAACATACATACTCACGCTAATATATATACACTCACACTAATATACATACACACTCACTAACATACACACACTCACACAGACATCACATTTAAATATGATTCGAGTTCCGGGATACTTGAAACGCGTTCTTCAGTCGAAAAGTCAAGTTTGAATTTTCGACCCCAACACAATAATTTCTCTATACTTTATGTATGTAGGGAAATTTAAATTGTAGAACTTTCTCTATACACATAAAATATATCCTCTTCTCAGCAAAAAAGCACATATTTCGAAGTTTAATTTTCTTTTATATTTTTTATAAATGCAAAGTCAAAAAATCATTTCTTTTAATACTTCTACTTAAGTCATAAATGGTGCTTTTAAACCCTTGGCAAGTAACCAAAAACGTCAGTTTCAACTGAAAATTTGACAAACAAATTGCACCGAATGCAAGAAAAATGACCTCAGGGAAAGATTTTTATTGTAGAAATAAATCTCGATAACAGATGTCACTTAAGATTACATTCTTGGAAAAATCTTCGATGCTGAGTATTTCAGAGATAGTTTTATGTAAAAAATGCAAGATAGTTGGTTTAGATAAAAAAAACACTCTCTAAAAGTGTTTTCTGCAATTTTCTTTAGTGTTTTTCATGTATACGATTAATAGTCTGATATGTCCAACATATAGCTTTAATTATAGATAAAAAATGTCGATATAGCTTTTAACACAAACACAAATTATAGATTTCTTATATCCAAATCTCGCTAAAAATAATGGTTTCTGCTGTTACGATTTGAAATAAGCATGTTGTGAAGGTTTTGACAGAAAAACCCAGAGGGAGTAAGAGTAAGAATGTCTAAAAATATTGCGAAAATCGCATACTGCCTCAACCGTCAAATACCACAAGAAAAAATCCAAAATGGTAATTTAGTATATTTGCGAAAAGTAGCATTAATAACACAAGAAACCTTAAGTTAGATTTTTAACATTAAAGGTATTTCTAATATTTTTCACACCGTATTAAAATATGCAACCAGAATACTTCTATCACCCACAGTTTTCCTGTGATAAAGATTTTTACGAATATGTATATTTAACGATTTGAGCTATTTTGTCCCAATTTGGTATGTAATTCTTCCACGATATCGTTTGTATATATAGGTTGACTGGTAGACAGATGTAGCAAAGCAAATAATTTTTGCAGAATATTGCGACTTAAATAAGGTGAGTCTCATAAGTTTATGCACTTTAGTATAAGCAATAGATATCAGAAGATAAAGATAATAAGAAATGCAATTTCATCATCTATATATTTAATAACGACTAAACAATATAAGACCATGGACATACCTGTTTGATTTGCAAGTTTCAATAAACGAAGAAACACAAAAAAGCATCAAAATACTTGTTTCAAAAGTTTATGCACAAGTAACAAAAAATGAAGTTATTTAACGAATGTGATGTCCATTTCGTTTTATAACTTCAAAACACGATCTGGAATTGACAGAATAAGAGAATGAAAAATTTCTGGGTCTAAATTATACCAGCAGTTTACAATTTCACACTTTAATGCGGCCAAAGACGAGAACTGTCGCCTATTCGCATAAACTCTTCAGGATAGGATCCCCCGAAGCTTTTCTATGGGATTCAAGTCGGGGCTTTTGGCCGGCCAATCCATAAACATGAAGTTATTACCCTGCAGCCAAAGTTTCGTTGACTTTGCCGCATGGATGGGAGCTTGATCGTGCTGAAAACAGAAGTTTGGTCCTGCTATATTCGAAGTTTCTGGTAATATGTGATCCTTTAACGTTTGTTGGTAATTTTGCGTATTTTGCTTACCGGTAAGAAAGGCTAAGGATAACGTACCATTAAAGCAAAACGTTTCCCACCCCATCAAGGAATGACTTTGTTTTCTATTGAAAAAAATAACTCTCTGTTCTTTGCGCAGGTCATACCGGTATGATCGGTCGTCCCAGTTCATGTGTTCCCGAGCCCATTCCATACGACGTAATTTAAGATTTTCAGTTAAACTCGGAATTCGCTTCATACATGCTAGCTAGCATTATATTGCAATTACTTTGTAAACGTCTGTGAATAGTAGATCCAGATATTTTAAACCTGATTCACTTTGTATTTCAGATAACAACAGTTCTTGAGTCGATGGTAGACGAAAAAATTTTCTGTCATCTCGAGAACTGGTATATTTTGGACGGTTTGATATATCTTTTACTTTATAATCGCGCTCTTTTTGCAGCACAGCATAAATGTCTCTTTTTGACCGATTTAATATTTTCGCGATATCAAGAAAAGACTTTCCATAAGCTTTTAATCTTCAAATTTCACGCACTTCGTCTTTTGTAAACTGTTTCATACGCGGCATTGTACTGAATGGTGAGAGGTGGCACTCAACAGTCTTATATATAGTGGGAAAACATCTGCAGAACTGTTTTATGCAAATTACTACCTTATTTGCATACTTTGTTTTGATTTTCCACTTTTTTGTTACTTGTGCATAAACTTTTGAAATACGTTTTTTGAAGCTTTTTTTGTGTTTACTTCGTTTATTGAAACCTGCAAATCAAACTGGTATGTTTATGGTCTTATATTGTTTATTATTCTTTATTAAATATATAGCGATGAAATTTCATTTCTTATTTTCTTCTTCTTCTGATATCTATATTGCTTATACTAAAGTGCATAAACTTTTGAGACGCACCTTATATTGCTAGTCTGAACCGCCTATGACAATAGAGAGCTAAAAGTCACTATGTATGCACTGAAAGTTTGAGCTATGTTTTGTCTAGCGATTAGATTGATATGCAACTGTGCTGTTGTTGAAACTGCGTCATTATGACAAATGTGTGTTTAAATCAGTTATTCACCTTCTTTTCTGTGCGTTTGAGAATCGTCATTTAAAACTCGACGGTGAAATTTGTGTTAAAATATTGTGATCTATATTTTAGATGTAAAGTAGGTGACCCAGATAAAATTGGGGTTCTCATATCAGATATTTGGTATATGGAAAGTGTCTGACCAGTGTTTCAGGCACATGTTCATTGCAGTTAGCATGGTTTGAAGGAAACCCAAATATATTTTATCATATTGTTAGTTTTGTTTACCAAATCTATGTTTATACATTTCTGAAGCCTGATTGACCTAGAATTCTGAATCTTTGGACAGAACGTGATAGAATCCCATAGGACAGAACCTATTGGAGCTGGATTTTTGATTCCATCGATGTGAATAAAATGGGGATCGAAACCCCTCTCACTCGGTGGCCTTCAAGGATGAAACATATAGTATGGACAGAACATAATGGTTTAGGAATTTTGCTTCTTCTCAAATGGGCGGACAAAATGAGGTGTTGAAAACATTTTTCCAAATCCTCCAGAAGCTTCCCAGTAAACTATATCTCATACAAGTCTGGTACCGAGTACAGGATAGATCAATGAAATACAATTGAATGGATTGCTTGAATGGATCGTCATTTGCCGAGTCGGAGATTGGTAACTTGATTAAGTTCTGTAGGTGATATCAATTATCTGATAAGTGCATATTAAATATATAAATGTTTCACTGTCCCAGCCAAGAATCGAATTAGCTATCTATTGGTAACCATTAATCTATTGGGACAAAATGTCAACTTCCTAGTGTCGAAGTGGATTTTCTTCTTTTTCTTCATCTTTCTTCAACCCAGACCATCCTCCCTACTAGAAGTTGTCAGGTATATATTTGGACGTCTGTGGAGTTCCACCCAATTTGATCCGAAACCTAGTGGGGGAGACATCCACAGGGACTGTACCCTCTTTCCTCTACCAAACATCTCGGGATCATAAGTTGTAAGATATCTATTTGGAAGGCCGTGAAGTGCCACCCAATTTAGACCATTACCCACTGAGGGCATCCACAGGGACTGTACCATCCTTCCCTTACCACCAATCCTTCAGTTGGACTTACGAACCCACTTATTTAAGGTGCCCGTTCTCCGAGTGAACATAAGGACAGTTTGAGCAAAGACGGCAGAAGTGGACCTTGTAATATCCTCCTTTTGAACTCAGAAAAGCATATAATGTCCACTTCTGTATTACCTTTTATAATCTAGGCTATCATATAGTGCGGCCGTGATATTGAATCTTGCGCCATTATTAAGAGAGTAAACTGAAAATTCGTAACTTTCGACGGCTATTATTATGAATCTAGTCGGCAGTGTTAATTCGTTCGGGAGTCATTCGATAAGTCTTATTGTCTCCGCCAGGGATCGAATTGCAGATTTTCAAATTAGCTATAGTCGATGACTTAACTATTGAGATACTGACACGATTCCAATTTTTTCTTGACGAAGTGGGTCCAAAAATGATATTTCTATTCATATATTATAAACCAAAAAATTAAATTTATAAACGTAGAGCATTAGACTTTCATTGTGTAGAAAAACTCACTTAACTGGACACTAGATTCATACCCATGTCTCAACTGGTTAGCAGGTTTAATAACAGTTACACCATTTTAGTAAATGGTCAATGATCCAAGGATCTGTTACATCATTTTAACTTGCCTAGAGACTGTCTTTATACCCGTTAATTCTACCACATTATACACCAGTATCCAAAAATTAATTATAATTTGCAAAACTTACAAAGTAAAGAGCTAAAGGAAATACAATAGCAGAAATTTACATGTATATTATCCACCAACTTCAACTTAACTATGTGCACATGCAAATTTGACCAGTTGACACACATATTCGAAAAAAAGTTGCTTATGCTGACAATAGCTTGCATGTCTTATTTCAGTTCTTTGAAATTCTTATGAATAGTGGTTTTATTATTGTTGAGAAGGTACTAACTATGGCACAAAGACACTATGTTGATCTATTTTGAAAGGAAGAATCGTCGGAATAATGAAATCGGGGCAATCAAAAACATAATTTTTCAGATAACTGAAGGTGCCACTATGTATTCATCTGGTAGAGAAGGTTCAATAATATTGCAGACGTTAGTCGACAAACATCACAATGTTGTTCAAAAGTTAGAACACATTAAAAGTATCGGTGTCTAGCATTAAATGTATAGCAACACAGGATGATGTCTATTCTGGAGAGCTACAGTTGATACAGGAACAACTGTTTCTAGACAAATTGTCATGGGAGGCTAAAGGAAACTGGTATTTTTGCCAGATGTCCAATAGTTTGCCTATTGGTCAAACATGCGTACAGGCATTTAGCGTTTACAGTGGAGTAATGATCATAGAAAATGAATTTTGAATTAATGAGACAATGCTCTCCGCAGGCAGATTCTCGTAGTAGTGCTATATGGTGAGAACGTGGGACACATTACCATCATCTTAATATCATGGAAATGAACCAAGATAAAGTTTTGTAAACTTTGTATGGGGGGGGGGGTACCATAATTCTGAACGAGCGCGCAGTGTTCCACATCTCCGACAGAGGTTTTGTTGTTGGTAAGTGGTAAGGGGACATAATATTGAAACCTTATGTTTATCTGAGTTGCCGTAGGTGCGTTGTTTTTATTTATGTACAACAATATGCGCAACACCGTCTTCAGTTGGTCGATGCTTTCCCTTCAAGTGACATTATCAAACTAATACTATAACCATCAAATTTTTCGGATATGAATCCTATTCAGTATGTATAGGATGTACTAGGACAGCGAATTGTATCACGTTAGATTCCACTAATGATCAATCCAGAGCTGAAAATAACTTTGCTCAGGGAGTGGAATTTTTTGCCTTCACAGCTAAAAAAGCCAATCTCATAAAAACATGGGAAATCGATATTAGGCTTGCATAAATGAAAGCGACGACCAGGGTTGCTCCAGTCATCTTCCTACGAAATCGAAATCACATTTTGACATATTTTTTAAATGCATAATTCCTGCATAAATGCATGTTATTTTTGTGTTATCTATACTGTTATACTAGCATTACTTTATTATACATGTATACTACGATTCGTTCCATTCTAACGTTTGATTCTTGAAGTAGCAAGCAATGAATTTTCGGCATCTTAAAGCAATGAATTTTCGGTACAATACAAGCATTTTCATTGATATTTCATTCCTTATTTTTGAAACAACACTACTTGGGTTCTGTCTTTACATCCGTCAACACTATCATATTATGCTTAGAGATGTGTAAAGCAATGAACTTAAGATCTGATAAAAAATTCCATTAACGAGGATGGTGAATTGAATCCAGGTTTGGCTTGTCCATACTAACCAAACTGCAACACAACTCTGACCTTGTAAAGCATTACAAGTAAATGCATTAGAAATAACGTTAAAGTTAGTAACATCAAATAATTTTAATGTTACATACATATTATTTATTTAATTTATTATTTTAAAATATTTTAGAAAACTGAAATATCCAAACCTAAAAGAACGTAAAAGATTCTTTCAAAATGTTATTATTTTCAATTTTTATAGTTACACTTTAAAAAAAATAAGGGATCAAAGCTGAGACCACATACCTTCTACTAATGACCTGTGTACTTAATCCATCAATGTGACTTTAAAGCAGATTTTGCTCAATGATGGATGAAGTCATTATCAAAGAAATTGAAGGCTGGTACTTTCTCCGTCTTTTTTCTCCCTATACGTACTAAATATTTGTAACCGTATGCTTCTTTTGTCATTATAAAGATATTAAAGTAGATCTTTTTTCTCCTTTGAGAAAAGATAATACCCGTTCTTTTCATAATTATAGACTCTGAAATGTTGAACTTCTGTTCATGGGCTTTATAGATCGCGCAGAATTTGTTCACAAATGAAGATATTTTAGTGATGCTTTTGAGTAGAGTTATTTAATGTTTTTCACATTCCTGATAACTAGACTGATGTTGAGTTTTTTAGATTTATGTCAAATGTAAAACAATATGAAAATCAAAGCATTTTGGATATCGTTTTATAAGATATAGGAGGACTATCATGTAACAGCTTTAATGCAGATGTAAAATATCAGTATATTTAGATCGTATTTCTCAAACCTCTGTAATACTAAAATTAAAGCAAAATTTATGTTAATGACGCAGCGTGAAACACGGAAGTATTAGTATCATTTGGTTTTGGGGTAAACGCTCTCTTATTTAGGGCAAAAATACAGCAACTACAGCAATAAAAGCAAGAATACACTTGGAAATAAATAGTTAAATCATGTCATAAGTGAAACTTGAGGATTGGGGCAATCCTGAGATCTTGCATACGTGTTGAAAGATAGCATTTGACCTCTGACATTTATGCAAGGTAAAATAATAAGTGACCACAGGTATAACTTAAAACGTAGGCATTAAATTTCTAAATTAAACAATATACATTTTAAAAGTTTCTTTTTTACATTCATATCTATACAATTTGTGCAGTATACTACCCAAAATTAATCCAAATCGCTAAACTGGAAAATGTACCCTGCGTGTCCTGTGACTTAAAGCACGGAAATTATATAAAGTAGCCAAATAAATAAATGTTGTTTGTATAAATAATAGTAAAAATTATATACAATCTGTGTAAATCGGCACTGTGGTGAGGTGAATTTTACACATAAATACAATAAAACTTAAACACTTAAATACATTACAGATACTCACCAAATAGTTCCACCAGGCTCAAGCGCGTTAAAGTATAGTGGGGTCCGATTGGACCAATAGTACATTGCGTTTGTTAAAATAAAATAATCACTCCCTTTTTTTGTGGCCATCTAACAATTTATTTACAGCACACATGACATCTCAATTTAAACATTAAATATACAAAATACACAATTACAAATGAGTTCCCAATTTACCTAAACTTGACCTCGGGTACACAGTTCATTTAGCATTAATTTGTATATTTATTTTATCCAAATTTGTAATTAATCACTTAATTTTTCTGGAAAACAAAATATAATTTCATTTTGGCAAAATATACCATTTAGCATAAAGTTGCCCTTAACACTGTAGATTACATCAAATAAGTTCACACATTCATATAAACATTTTAAAATCAATATATAATTTTCATACCTTCATTACATCAAAATGACATTCACTGAGTGCTGATAGCTATCCCTCTGCACATCAGAATGGGTGGCACGATTAATTGAAGTTTGGTTCATTTATTTGAATAGTTCATGGAAAACACTACCAGTCTGGGAAACACGGTTGCGTATCATCAGATGACGAAAATTTTTGCCAAGTATTATTTTGGAGATGGGCACACTGTCCACTTTCCTTCTCCTCCTCTTAACGTCGGCTTAGTCCCAGCGACTCTTGAGTGAGCTGCGTACAGGCTTTGCCAAAGAGATGCGATCTGATACTTTTTTTTGTAGAGATTTGTCTGCTGCTTAGAAGCCCGGGATTGATGCTCCACAAACACTCCGTACACGCAGTATTACAGTTACCACGGCTTAAATGCAGCTAAAGGAGCAAAGGTCCTAAACCGCGCCGTTTTAGTGGTAGAGCTGTGTTGTACTGCAACCAAACAAAAACAAATGACGATGGGCACACTGTCCACTTTCCTTCTCCTCCTCTTAACGTCGGCTTAGTCCCAGTGGATCTTCTGGGATCTACGTACAGGCTTTACCAAAGAATGGAGATCAGATCCTTTTTTGTAGAGATTTTCTGCTGCTTAGGAGCCCTGGATTGATGCTCCGCAACCATTCCGTACACGCAGTGTTACAGTTACCACGGCTTAAATGCAGCTAAGGGAGCAAAGGTCCCACACCACGCCGTTTTGTCGGTAGAACTGTGTTGCACTGCAACCACAAAATAATGACGAGAAGCTCCACTTCGTAGGTGGTCTGCTGCTTAGGAGCCCGGGATTGATGCTCCGTAACATTCGTACACGCAGTATTACAGTTACCACGGCTTAACTGCAGCTAAAGGAGCAAGGTCCTACACCGCGCCGTTTTGGAGACAGAGCTGTGTTGTACTGCAACCAAACAAAAACAATGACGACTTTCTTCAATTTTCTGGTCGTCAACGCCCGAAGAATTTGCGCCCTCGCGCTGAATTAGGCTCGGCTCGTCTTGGCTACGAGTCGCCATACTACACCGGCCTCACAACGTCGGCTCCCAGCCAAAGGCATTGGCCGCCCGAGATAGGGACCACGGATACCGGGTCAGAGATGCATCAAAATGCATGCCGGAACGGGCTTCACAAAAAACACAAGTGCCACGCACTTGGAGTGCTCTCTTCTCGAGCTCAGAAAAGCAATTAACGATTTTTTACATTTCTAAAAACTTCAGAATTTTAAGATAAGGGGAGCGACACAAAATACATTGAGGAAGTCCCCCAATTCCCATTCGCTGATTCCCAAAACGCAATAAAAAAGGCGGTCCAAAAATGCTTCATACCATTGATTTTTGAAGCGACGCTCATTTTTTATGCGCTCCACTAAAACACAAGAACCAGAGGGCTTTCTACAAAACCGGGTGGTCCAAAAGACCGGACCCCGACGCGCGCCATACCTGACAGGGCTATAAATTTTCAAAGATTTGTAGCTCAACTTTGACGTTTTGCTGCAATTAAATCTCCGAATATTTACAATCCATGTCAGTGCGCATACAACCCAACGGCGCCAAAAAATCCCAATTCCGTCTGTGCAAAGGCCTAGCTATCTACATAAATCTCAAACATTGTATACATTTCACTTACATTACATCTTCCCTTTTTTTCCCAGGGTTACGTATCAAAATATGTGATTACAGTATCACAGGCACAACCTTTTCAAATCACAAAACCGTAATCCGTCACTGGCGGAGAAACTACGTTCTGCAGAATGTAATACTTAAAAAAAAACTATACAGTCTTGACACTAGTTGAAGATCAAAAATCGGCCTCTGTTAGGTTTTAATCCGTAGACAGAATTATAAGTATTCAAAGATTCAGATTGTCTACATCACCGGGGGGGGGGGGGTTGTAGATGGTTAGGAAATATTAAAACAAAATTCGGTGATCTGGGAGAGCAAATTAAAAATTTGGTTCCATTAGGTTCTTTCTCGTAGTCAGATACTACACGCATGTCCAAAAGTTAAGCATAGTTGCTGTTTATGTTGTTGTTGTTGAAACCCAGACCGTCCGACCTACCAGAAAGGTGTAAGGTAACTGTTTGGACGGTCGGGAAGTAGTTGCTGTTTATGTGAAAATTTTAGGAAATCTCCTTCGGAATGGAAGGAAACTCGATATGCGGGTTTAATATGGTTATAGAAGAAGAAAACAATGCAAAACAAGGATAATAACGACTTTTATTATCCAAAGATAAGTGTTGAAAGAAAAAGGGTCATAATATGTGTGTCAACCTCAGTGAATCAGAATGATTAAAACAATGTGATGTTGTAGTTTAATACTGTATGTGGGAACCTAGGGTAGCCACGTATGCTGCACAACGATTCCCCATACTTTCGGTGAGGGTTTGGATGAGTTCTGTGCTCAAAGAGTTCCCAGCCTCACGGAGAGCAATTTTCAATCCAGGAACATAGCTTGGTGAGTAGCGGAGGGCTGCAAGATGTCTCCAGAGCATATCCCACACATGCTCTATTGGATTCAGATCAGGCGAGTTAGCAGGACACTGCATGTGCTGGATATCTTCAATTTGAAGGGATTCGTCGACCAAGGCCGCACTGTTAAGAAGTGCGTTATCATCCATGGATATGAAATCAGGACCAACAGCACCTCGAAACAATCGAACGGTTTGCTCAAGGTCTTCGTCTCTGTATCTTTGAATGGTAACCGACCACGTGTCGGAGATGTGGAGGTCTATGCGGCCGTCCATCATGATGCCTGCCCAGACCATGACTCCCCCAAACGGAAAACGATGTTTTTCTGTAATGTTTCCTAGATAAAAACGCGTTCCACGTTCTCTTCAGAGCGTGGTACGACGATAATCAGTGTGCAGGCTAAACCTGGACTCGTTACTGAACATAAATTTGTCCCAATGTTGTCCAATCCACTGCCGATGTTCCAAACTCCACTGCAAATGCGCACGTTTCTGTGCAGACGTCAGGTGGATGCAAACCATTGGTCGTCTGGTATAGAGGCCAAGGAGTCTGAGTCTCCTGTAAACAGTTTGTCTCGAAACAGTGACTCCTATGGCGGCTGTCAGAGCTGAACCCAGTTGTCTGGCAAAACGGTTCCTTTGACGTCGCGCAGTTATCACCAAATATTGGTATTGCTGAGCAGGTGTTACCCTTGGCCGACCTGGTACTAGTCGTCGGTTAACATCTCCAGTGGTTTGGAACCTCTGCCGCAGTCTGGAGATCACACACTGAGGCACATTCAGAATTCGAAACCCTTCGGTTTGGGATCGACTGGATTCCAGCATTCCAATGATTTGTCCCATCAAAAATATGTCCAATTGGCATATTTGTGATATCTTTTGTCCCATTTGATTGTTAACAACGCTCCGGACCACAACAATTGCGAATTTCTGCATCAACTGGCTACGCCACACGAGGCCGTTTTATACTCGTTCCGACATGCGCCGGTACTTTGCACATCTCGACGTTGACTGAATTGTTTTGCATATGCATAATGATTTACCTTCGTTCCACGATTCTTCATAACTGATTGTGAACCATTGTATCCATATTAACTCCGAATTTTTGCATTTTACGAATTATTCTTAACTTTTGGATATGAGTGTCGAAAGCCTAGGACGACCGACTCGTCCGAAGACATGAGCAGCAAGATGGACGTCCGGTTGGATATGAGTGTATAAGTGTGCTCATATTCACCCCTCTGAATCATCGATAATCTTCTGGATGGTCTGAAAAGATACAAACACGTTATACAATTATTATATATAGTATTTAAGCATGTCAAAGACAGGAAATCTGATACTCTTAGAAAATAAACTGCAATTTTTTATAAGTATTATTTCGTTTAAAAATGTATGTTGCGTAGCTAGGAAAATACTTGTCTTAAAGGAAAATTAACCCAGCTGGATTCGACCCTGTGGTCGAGTTTCGTCCTTTTTGGACTCCTGAGGGTTTTGGGAGGATTCTGTGGAGATTTACCCCCACCCTCCGCCATTAAATCTACTTCGGGAGAAAAATCAATAATCCGGCTATATTCAGTTCAACCCAGTTTTCGATATCATAAATGAATAATCCTCTAAGCCATTTGAGGGCTGTTTGAGGGTCTGAAAGGACTTGAAAATCCCTTAATCTCCGTACCCTCTGCAGAGAGGTGGTAGAAAATCAAACATAATTTATATTCTGTCCAATAGCCATATTTTAAGTATGCACAGATCCAGCCTTCTATGTCACTAGAGGTAGTTGCTAGAAAATCTGGAAGGACTTCTTGATAAAGCTTCATTTTTCAGGCCACGGGGGAATAAACCCAAGAACCGTCTACGTTAAGTTCTGACTGATGGCCGATATTATAAGCATGCAAAGATTCAGACCCTTACGACATCAGGGTCTTTCGGAAGGTAGAAAAATATTGTTCAAAATCATCTCCCATTTTCTCCTAGCTCGGGGTATAATTCGAAATTTCGGCAGAGTTAGGTTCAGCACATCAGTCAAGAATCCGCTGCACTATAATCCTTTGCACTTAAATGTGCAAAGATTCTATAACTCCTATAATTAGATTATAGAACTAAGATGTGCAAAAATTCTAATCACCAATTGACTTATAGAGGGTCCGAAAATATAAAAATGCGTTAACTGATTATATAATATAATGATATTTAACGTGGATCAGGTACCCTTCTATTGGATCACAGGTCTTTTTATGCAGCAGTTCACGTTATGCAATACTAACTCAATAAGGATAGACTTAGTTTAAAATATTATGTCGGCAGTCCTTTTAAATTCTTCCTATGTAAATTATCGATAACAAATTGAGAGATAATTATAGTGAAATAGATTTATTATCAATTGAAATTTAATATTTTCATCTAGCAGTATTTTATATTTTTTTTATATACAGCTTTTTTTTGCACTTTTAATTTCTGCTGATGATATAGGAAATATTAAAAAAAATGTTCCTTTTACTTTCATCTTCATTCAGCCATAAATAAAAGAATTAAAACTTAATTAAAATTATATCTGAATAATAAAATAATCAAGGGTTCATTAAGAAAATTAGTTCTTTGAGCTTCATCGAACCGGAATCAAGCGTAATTTTTTTTTTCTCATTGCTTTTACAGGTATCATGAGGTAACCACCATAAAATGTCCTATAAAAAATTAAACATCAAAAACGCAACGAGTAAGTTTCTGTCGTGCAAGAAAATTGATAAATATTACATTAGGCTAAATAAAAAAAAAAATTCTTTTACTTTCATCTGATGATATTAGCAACTGTGGAAAACTTTAATTTTATTCATCAATTCTTCTTTGGGAAGAACATGAATAAATTATTTATTCAACTATTTAAATTGTTACAATATGTAAGAAAACTAGTAGTATATGTTCGGAACATAGGGCATTTTATTCATTATACTAGAACAAAGTAATCGGCATAGCTGGGTCCAAATTAAGTATCTGCACCTGTGTCGCAAATAATACAGACATAGATAAAACCACTCAATTTACAACTCGGATGTTTTTAACCAAAATCAATCTCACGCTCCGTTTTTTTCTATTGGCAATCAGGGCAATTGTACGACGCGGACATATTATGCTCTGAACGTGATGAAAAAACTTGAAATCGTCAAAAGAACCCCACCCCCCCACCCCACGCCTTGGGTCTGATGCTCGGTCACAAAGCGCTTCGAACCCACTGTAGTCCTTATTAATAAGAGCTTATATGACGATGAAACTTCCATGTTAATGGATCAACGGGGGGGGGATATTTGTTAACCCATAGATTATACAACGGTAAAATTTAGAAAAAAATAGAGTTTTAAAATTTTTAGCACAATACTCACAGTGAAAAGTTGGAAACTGATGCACGTGCAGACATACACACATACAAACATATTATTTTATTATGTAAAATTTAAGTAATAAATTTAACTCTGTGTATTAAAATGTTAAAAGAAATATTTAATGTTTTTTACAAATGGAAAATTATTTATTGTTCTAGGAAATGTACCCTGGCTTTGCTTGAGGTTTAGGATGCAAACTCTGATTAAAATTAGATCAGAACTTAAGGCGAATTCTTGATAAGTAACTATAATGATATAATAAGTAACTGCAGCGTAATACGCACTAATCGGTGTGCTGTGCGCCAGCAATGCTGATACACGGTTTTCTTTATCGAAGCTAAAATGTATAATCTTTAAAACTAAGTTTATTAGTAGATGAGATTTAAAATTACGTAATTAATATATTTTATGTTGTTACTCTCATAGCACCTCGCTTCAAGAAAACAAAAGAACGTTTTGACTAATTCAGAAAGAAAAATAAATAATAAAAAATATAAGAAAAACCATGTACTCGAAAAGTAAAATTAAAATACTTAAATGCGATTTCAACTAGTTTTCATCAAAGTTTTGGTTATCTTAGCTCATTATCTTCTCATAATGATAATATAAAACAAAATAAAGAAAATGAGAGGGAAAATTTTTTATAATTCTAAAATCAGAAAACCATTAAATTAAATCCACTTCGATTCAAAACGGGTTTTTTTATCTCGACTAAATATCTGACACTTTATCAAAACTCCCGCTTTCGTATCTTTTACATTCAGCAATTGTCTAACTCAATATGTTAAGATAATGGCCGAAAATTCCACTTGTTTTTGGCTTTAAATGTTTGTAAATTAAAAAATTAATTCGAATTAAAAAAAACTCGCCAAATTGCATCGTAAGGGGGCCTGAAGTACATTTTTACTGAATTTCATTGCTATACGACAATTCGATTTTACACTACAGACGACACTGACGAACTGACACAAATGCGAACACACAGACATCATCCTTTATTATTACAGATTATGTGGGGATCATTTTTTGCCCCCACCTCATAATTTTTTTTAATTATATGTCAACCACTTACAAAGTTTATTACAAACGGAGTCATAAATTGCCTTACAGGCTGCAGTCATTCAAAATGCTCAAAAATCGACCATCACAATATTGAAATATTGAAGGCATCTTTCGAAAAATTAAAAACATACCCATTTTCCGAATTGATTGTGGGGCAAAATACAGATACAGAGATATCTTAAATTAGCACATTAAAACCTCAGTAGATAGTGAATGGTGAGACTAGCTAATAAAAAGACTAGACTGAATGGTTAAAGCATTGACAATGAATGGAACAGTTATTTATAACTTATAAGCATTCTAATTAAGATTTAAACCAACTGCCAATAGAGACACATAGTCTGGAGGGACTGAACCCACATTACGGACTGTCATAAGGTAAAGTTGTCCTTATCAAAATTTACTATACCAGGACTTTCCTTTGATGCCTTCACTAAGGGTGGAGCATTTAAACTCCCGGTTCTCAAGCCGGAGAGACAAATACACAAGATATAAATAAACACACTTATCTAAATTAACCAATTTATTTAATATTTAAGTTCATAGATATCTATTTATCTTGATTATTAAGAATTATTCATCAATCCATTTTTATAATACATCTAGCGCTACCAATATTTCATTAATAAATATTTATAACACATAATATAATTGACACATATATTTAGACACTTTAGTTTAATCTACCGAAACTCAAAATAGTTCTTTTATATTAAAATACAAGAACTCGTTATTACGACGTAGATTCGTACGAACTAATTGTTCAATATTAGATAACCGTTAAATGTGTGCCTTCCGTGATAATCAGTACCAAGTGAAACACATAAATACCTATTCTCTTGCATTTTGACACTTATTCGAGCAATCCCTAAGCTGTAAGATTCTATTGCACATCACACTTCTGAGCCACGCTTTCTTTGTGTGCTCACTGTAGATATTTTTTTGAACAACTCAATTGACATGTTGCTATGTCGTTGTCGAAAATTCAAATCTGTCGAACTTTCTGGAACAAACTTTGGGGCACTTTTTTATTTTCCTCTTTGGTTTCATACAACTTCTCTCAGTTGTCGTTGATGCAGAAGGGGATGAACGCTGCTTATCTATGTTTGCGTTCCACTTGGTTTCCTCTGCTGCATTTACATTGCTCATTATCTTTCTTGGCATCCGTAATTGCAATTTCAACATGTCGTACAAGTATTGTACGACACGGACCAAACGCGAAGGTTCGATATCAGAAAGGGGAGGCGAAACAACGTCCAATTAAGACCGACCAATAAACCAGTTTTTACTTATGATAAGCAAATCAACGCCAATTAAGTACTGGAATCAAAAGGGAAAGCGAGTTTTCCTAAAGCTAGGTAAAATTAGGTGGCTAGCTAAAAGCACAGGACTAGAAAACTAAACGAAAGAAATTCGTGATGTGCCGCCCAGGTGGTGAAGTGGATAGCGTCACCGACTGATGTCTAGTGGGCTTGGGTTCGAATCCCGAGTAAGGCATGGTTGTTTTCCTGAGGATGAAGACAGTCTTCCGCCTTCTGGGTCCTCGTTAAATGAGAAGCTGCACCCTTCAGACCTTAGTCAGTGATGCTTGCATGTATTAATAAACTTTGTATTCTTGTCTTGTGTGTCATTCTCTCTGTCCTTCTTCTGGTGTCACTGGACCTGTATTCGTGCTAATGCAGAAACAGGGGTCATAAGCAACAACAATTCGTGATGTGAAAAAAAATGTTGAGATGTGAAGGTGGACGTGGTGTGTGCAACATTCGATAAAAATGTTGAGTCCATCTTAAAAAGTGAAATCAACCGGTGTCTCAAGCAGTTGCAAATACCGCGGTAGTGCGGCTGTTGAGATGTGTCCAACTAGTGTTCCATGATGTTGGAGGTATGCAGTGATTCCTATATGCTCATACGTCGAAATTAATAATAATGTGATGTCCTGCTTAATAAGGCGGATGACCACGCTAGACTCTCGAAATAATAAAATTCTGGTCAAAATTCAGGTTAGAAACTGTAGGAGTAGGTCTCCATTATTTGAAATTAATGGCATACATTCTGTAATGTATAACTTTATGTATTCTAAATAATAACATACGTTTTTAATATCTATAAAAGTAAAATATTATGTATGTCTGTTTATTTGTCTGTGTCGTCTGTAGCGAGAAATCTAAGCAATGCGCGGCCATGAAATTCGGTACATAAGTAATTCAGAACCATGGAAGGGGTGCCTCGCCGTTTTTATAATACGAATTACTGTTTTAGTTATTTTATGTCTTAGCATGATTTTTTTTATAAATCGTTAATGACCGAAAATATTATCGCAATTTTCATCTTAACATACAAACAATTGAAAAATTCTTTTTCAAACAAACTTAAAATAGTCTATTAATCCATACGATTAATAGACGAATTTTTAACCAATCAATAAACACGCCAAAACGCGCAAAATTGGCGATGTTTCGCAAAATTTGTCACCAACGTCAAATGATAAAGAATTTAAAATTACATAAATGGTCTTCTGTTGCATTTTCGTAACAATAATGTAATGTCATTTCCATGACATATTTCCGTTTTATCTATGGCACATTTCTTTCAAGTTTTACTCCGCACCCCACGTCTTACGATGCCCCCAATAAAAAAGCTTTAAATACCGCTTTAACTTTAAAATTAGTGGAGAAAACGCCATCCAGTGGCAAATTTATTTAAAGAAAATTATTCAAAATACTTTATTTTGAAGCACTGTTAATAAAAAGTACACAAATATTCGAGAAGAATGGATTTCATACATTAAGATAATATGCTGAAGTTATATTAAAATAATTATAAAGCTCCAAGAGGTGGTAAACGAATTTGAACATATTTGGCAAATAGGGCACGGACTAATGTTGCTGAGCAACTGTGACTGAATTGGAAGCTCTTATCGTTGAAGTAGGCTCTGCAAAATTTACCAATTTATAATATTATGTCACTTTCGAGAAATTACATTTTATTTTATTTTTAATTTGCACTTAATGATACAACTTTCATTAAATAAGGCTCAAAAAAGATATAAAAGTAATGCGATATAAATCAAGAATAAATACGTTTTTCCCCCAAATACCGGAAAATCTTATTTAATGAAATAATTGAATATTTCTAAAGAAGGAGATGCACATTTAGAAAATAATTATCTGAAAAATCAGTGAACCGATAATAAAATTAATTTGATTATGATGATTATATGGGGAATCTAAATACATTCATGTTTATGAAAATTGCAAAACCATGAAGGACTTGCCAGATTAGCATTAAACGTACGGGACATGTAAAGCACGATAGGACATGCAATTGATTAGAAATGCAGAGTGAATACTCATGCCTAGACTCCCCAGTGCCCTCGGATTAATTGTGCGAGGAGTATATATAGAGGGCTGTGGAAGGGCCAGCCAAGTATGGTATCGGTGTCCATGAGTTGAAAAGTGTTCTATTGGAGTCACTATGCCTCGTCAATGTCAGAGGCCTCATTATACGGAAACTACAGAGTTTAAAGGCGGACGCATAATCGACCTGTGGAATTTTACTGCCCGTGAAGGAGCATAATGCCACGACAGCAATACGAGTGTGGAAGCAGTGGAAGCAGTGGAAAAGCGGATGAGTCAAAAATCCAGCAGTGGACGACGCAATGTGAAGACAACAGAGGGTGACAGACATATCATTTCCATGGCGGTGACGAATCGTACAACTTCTACTCGAGTGTTAGCGCAGCACTGGAGCATTGCTACAGGTGTGAGACGTTGTCTGCTTCTACGGTTCAAAAACGTCTGCTGTATAGAGGACTAAATGCAAGCATTCTTTGCGGAGGATAGCTTTCACATTGAACCATCGACGACTGAAATATACATTGAATGATCGTATTTTCGAACGAGTCCCTCTACAACCTGGACTATAATGATGGCTGAATGTGCGTTGGATGGTATCGCGGTGAGCGCCATCTGCCTGCATGCGTTTTAGAGCGTCATACTGCAGAAACATTTAGTGTGATGGTGTGGGGTACCATTGCGTATCATAGGCGATCTCGGCTACTACGTATTCTGGGTACACGCAACAACAACAGCTATATCAGTTAGATTAAGGAGGCCGAAGTTGTACTCTTTCTTTATCACACTAATGTCGCTATTTCAACAAGACAACTCCCGACTACATGTTTCCCGGGATATCCAAGTCTTTTTCACTGTACAGCAGATATCGTTTACCCCTTGCCCGTTCGCCAGATATGTCACCGATGACATGTATGGGATATGGTTACTCGGTGACTCGGCCATTACTGTTAACCAGCAGTCAACACTATTGAACTGTGAACCAGGATCGAAGTAAACTGGCAGGTAGTACTTCAGGAATACATCCAAACTATCTTTGATTCGATGCCGCGTCGTTTAGAAGCTCTTATTGCCGCTAGGGGCGGCTTCTCAAAATAATGATTTTGTGGCAGCAGTGTTACTGTATTGGTCTGAAACCGTAACTATTTATTTGTATCACCAGATAATATGTGATATAAATGTCATTCTAATCTGACAATTCCTTCGCGGTGTTGCAATTTTCATAAACACGGACTGTGGGTGGGTGGCTGGACCTATACAGAATATCGAATTTTTACTTTCGCAGTCTACTACCATCTGGAAGCACTCACAGACTTCAATATTTCCTAATTAGAGCTCGATAAAGAATATGCTACATACTTACATATGAATACAGGGTGTCCCAAAAACATTGACCACAGCTTTTATTCCTTAAATATTGATCTTAGGCGCATAGTATAATAAATTACAAAGTTGCGTGAAAAAAAGAACAGAATTTTATGAAATCTATTAAAATTTTCAAGGCAATTAAATTTTAAGAAATACAAAATTTACATTTTTATACGGTCCTCGTACTAAAACATTTCTAATGAGTAAAATACGCCCCATACACTAATAAGGTGATGTACAAAATTTCAGCATTTTATTATAAAAATTCCCAGAGATATATATGAAAAGACAACTAAGTTGACTTAAACCACTTTTCGATGCATCGACATGGGTTTTCAGAGAGGGAAAAATCATGTTGGCAGATCGCGTTTCAGTGGTCATACACAAATTACGAAAGAAAACAATGATTATATGAATAAATAATAATTTTGCTATTTATTGGTACAAAAATATCTACACTGCTACACTGTGTAGAAATAATAACTTTACACAAAGTTTACAAAGTTTGTTCAAAATGTTTTCCATTCATGCCAACGATCCATTAAAGATAAGAGGCAGATATTATTTGCCTATGGTACATTTCTGCGTTGCGTCATTTGCACTCTTGCTGTAAACATTTAGATTTTAATTTGTGATTAATCAACTTTGTTTAAGCATATCTCTGGGACTTTTTATGACAAAATGCTGAAATTTCGTACATCACCTTATTAGTGTATGGGGCGTATTTTACTTATTGGTAATGTTATTGTACGGGGATCGCATAAAAATTTAAATTTTGCATTTCTTCAAATTTAATCCCCTGAACATTTTTATCGATTTCATAAAACTCTGTACATTTTTTTACGCAACTTTGTAATTCATTATATATGTCTAAGATCAATATTTAAGGAATAAAAGCCGAGGTCAATGTTTTTGGGACACCCTGTATGCGTACACATATGGTTGTATGCATAGATACGTTTTTAGAATTGAGCTCTTTTAAATTTGCTTATCTACGAACTTAAATCGGAAAAAATATATGTCAACATTCACAAGCATCAAATTAATTTCAAAATATAAATTTAAATAACTGAAATCAAATTTGAATCCTGATCATAGTGCAGTAAATAGAACTACTGGATTACGTCTGCTATTATTGAAGTTCAGCAACAACGAATTAGCTATAATTATAGTAGATAGAATTATACTTGGTGATTCAAAGATCAAAGCCAAACTTTATGAGGTGGTGGTACACACCAAACCAAGCAGTTTTCATCATTGTTTACCGGGTCGAAAATGAAACGTAAATGCGTTACAGGGCGCTCCTTGGGCAGAGGCCGCTCCTGAAACTTAAAAGCGTCTGTTTGGTTGTTAATTTCAGGTTAAAGAAGAAAATCAAGTATGCAAATTTCATCTGGAGAAAAAGGAGAACCCTTATGCAAATCCTTATATCTCGCCTCCATTTTGGGCGAGAGGTCAGGAACTATCTATACGTCACTTTTCCGGGCCGATGGATTGGACGAGATGGTCCTACAGCTTGGCCCCCACGATCACCCGATCTGTTGTGTCTTGACTCTTTTTGTTGGGATTTCTCAAGAGTCTCGTCTATAACACTCCTCTTGATTCTAAAGAGGAGCTCGTCTCCAGAATTTCAGCCGCTGCTGCTGAAGTGCGCAGCATGTCCGGTTTGTTCCAGAGAGTTCGCCAATCCCTCATTACCGCTATGAGACGTGCTTTCAGGTTGGTGGTCGCTCTTTTGAGCCACTACTGTAAATATTGTTCATAAATGTCATTTTATATCTTTTAAGTCATTCTTGTGTTTTCGCCTCACCTCACCGGTTTCACCATTAAGTGCCCACTGGAGCCCTTACGCTTCATTTCCAACAGGGTAAACTATGACGTAAAACGATTGGTTTGGCGTATACTACCACCTCGTAAAGTTTGGCTCATATTTTTTTAATCACCCTGTATGCGTACCGCACAATATCACCATTCGCGTGGTTTGTCAGATTAGTACAGTTAACACAATATAGAATTTCTCCAATCCTTATCCTCAATTTGTTCTAACAGATTAGATTTATAGTTCTTTCCATCACATTTTTAATTATTTAACATTACCTAACAAATTCTACCTTTGCAGCCAATGGTTATTCTCTGCAAAGAAGCTCTGATAAAATAAAACACTGAGACATCAGTTATGTGACATCACTGAAAATATGACCTCCGTTTCTCACATACCATACTACATAATTTATCTGACTACAAAATAAAACTTCTCTAATTTGATATTATCTTTGTGTATTTTTTGTATTTTAAAAGCAAGCCTTTGCTGCTTATTTATTTAATTGTTATTGTAATACTTTATGTCAGTTTATATAGCTGAAATTTTGCGGTAAGTTTTAAATACTTTTGCAACATAAATAAAATGCATTCTTATACATTTTAATTGTGGTATTAAAAATTCTAGTTACCTATTGGCCTCTAAAGAAATACATATACATGCAAGAAGAAAAGTCGTGGAATTCCAAATTCTGACATGAATCATTTTTTCGTGTATAATTTCATATATTTTATTTATAAGTTGAATTATTTACAAATTTATATATACAATCGCTACTGTAATAAAATATTCTTAATTCTCCAAATATTTTCAAAAAACATAAATATTCTTAATGAATTTTTGCTCAGAGTGTTTAGAGGGGAAGGACAGAGGACAGAGAGGATATGCTTAATTAGATTATGTAACTGAAACGCTCACCAGAACTATGTTACACTGAGGTTTTTGAAAAATGGCAGCTCATGCTTAGACATCACTGCATAGACGAATCTGCCGCTTTTTGGCATCGAATATTCCATCTTGTTAATGTTTGTTCCAAGGCAAATATGAAACATTGCGAATTATGGAGGGAGTGCATCCTACAAAGATGGTCCCTGTACTTCTCCTTCAATTCATATACAGTTCCCTAAGACAACACCTGCAAAAGGATGAGCAAGCCATGTTTCTGGGAAATATGGACAGCGATGGCTCAGTTACAGAGGGGCCCACAGCAGGGCGTTCTTAGGGAGAGCTGATCCTTGTCCGGTTCGGCGACACGTGCATCCAGGGTCGTGGGAACGCGGGCCCACCTGCCAGATATTAATTCTGGAGTGATCGCCGTCCTCCTGTCATCACAGCACCCAATAGCTGGACATAATTCCGAAATATCCAATGAAAATACCAGGGACTTCAATTGGGGGGACCAGTAATAAACCTGGGGCTTAATTGTGTAGGAGGAGACATTTTTCGGATGTTCGAGAGAGTGTTAGATTTTTGAAAAAGAACGGAGAATTGATTTTGTGCTTCGGGGAGAACGTGCTCCCAAAAGACGCAGCGATGACCGACGTTTCCTCCGCGGCTGAAGTGCCTCGCATCCAGTGACGATCCTACGATGTATCGAAGGTACGGAATGCATGTCTCTTATACTCTCAGTCTGTTTGACATTAATTTAGATAATTTCGCACTCTCTCTACATCTTATTCAATTTACACTTGAGTGAAATAATTAGAATGAATTTACTTGAAAACTTAAATCAAGGGGATTTAAATATATATACTTTAAATATTCATGATTTAGGAAATGTCAAACACGTATGTCAGTGGAGAATAATTATGATTTAGTGAGATTGTTAATTGAATTAATTAAATATGTTCTTTTATTATTATTTTAATTTCCTTTTGTTAATAAATATATATATTGTTAATGTTTTATATCATGTCTGTTGTCCTCATTTTCCAATAATTTGATTTTTATGTATTTTTATTCGACACGGCCAATGTCGGAGATTGTTTTAATGAACAATACCAATGAATTATGCGTTCTAACCGGACGTGTGGTAAAAACCCACTTAACAATGTTTAAGGAAAAATTGTGCCAGGGAAATTCTTCACGTTCACATGACCAAGGTCAGTAAACAACCTCCATCATTTTCCACTCTTGATAAAGGTACTGGTCTATGTTGGGAAGGGAGGGTGGTGAGATCAACCTATGGCCCTACTCTACGGATTTGTCCGAATATTGGTGCGTTTATTGGCCAGCCTCAAGCACTGGTTGCTTATTGGATTTGTTAAGCCCCAGCTTATTTGCTGGTAGCGCGACTGGGTGGGAATTCCGGCGATTCATCCACTACTGTCTAAATGTTTTTTTGTAATGTTGGATAATTTAATATCATCTTTCCGTTTGCCTATCTCCATGTTTTGTTCTCCTATCAATAGCTCTACTTAACTTTGAAAATTTGAAAGCCATTAAATTTCATGTGACATTGACAAATATAAACAATAAAGTTCAATCATGCATAAAGCATTAATTATAAAACACTTTTCAACTGGAAATGTAATGTTATTTAAACATCTCTAAATTGCGATGCATTCAGCGCTGATATATTCTTTAAATATCACAGTAATTTATTATATTTGAAAATTTAAAACTTCAAAAAAGACAATCATAAAATGCAATGCCAGTAACCTTGGATGTAAAAGTAAGGAGATAAAACTTCACATTAAGAAAATGCCAATATCCTGTAAAACAATAATTTAGGTGGCGCTGGGATAAGCTGCATTGCAAGAATTTCTATGGCGAAAGACCTAACATATTTTTTAAAATGCCAGTTTTGTAAAAATAAGTAATTAACGCAATGCATGTTAGAACTGAAACAATAACAAATATTCCTACTCATTCAGAATTAATTTACATTTCAATTTAATTTTATCTCCATAGATTCTGTACTCTATCCTCCTACTAAGAAAAAATACTGGTTAATTATGCTCATAATTAATTAACTCTTAATTTAAAACTAATCAAATATACAAATATTAAATACTGCTCCATTTACTGTTGTGTCAGTTAGCAATAGCAGCTATTTTACTAGAACTAGCGACACGTACATACAATTCTCAAAACATTATGGCATTTTTAAGCATTTCTTCCTTAGGAGTTTTATCTCCTTCTTTCTAACTCCATGCTAGTTACACTAAATGAACTTTATTCAAATAACGCCATTGTAATATAAATCGTCTGCCTCTATATGTAAAATCCATGAATATATCATCATTTAAAATGAAAAATATTGTAATTATGTCTCAGAATTTAGATAAACAGATAATACGTAAAAAAAATCTGATGTGGATAGCACATGACTTTCACAATGCAATGAATTTAACACTTTTACAGAAAAAAAAGATTATTTTTATAGTAGATATTTATATTCTTTCAGATATAGTGAATTTTCGTCAATGAGTCGTCATTTTCATTGATTAAGCGTAATTTTTTTCCATTTGGCGAGTTTTCGTTAATTTAGCAACATTTAAAAAACTCGCCAAGTTGGCGACATTCTACAAAATTCGCCGCCAAAATCTCACCAAGCGTTATGGACGGAGAAATAAGTTATTCTTACAGCAGATAAATGACTATTGGCGTTCATCTCCAAAAGTATTACTCAAAGTATCTTTTTTATGAAAAGAACGAGCTAGAACCACGAGAATGATGCCACAAAATTTATCGGATGGTATTATATATACAAAGTGAACATTTTTCTGAATAGGAAATGTTTTTCTTAATTTTATATAACTTTTTAATAATTTTCTTGAAAAATGTGCAATATCTCGAGAACGGTTCATGTTAGCGTTCTAAAATTTATGTCAATCGTTTTCTAATGAAATATTACATAAGAAATGGCGATTTGCGTAACTTTATTAGAGGTTGTGATTTTTTGACAATTTTTCAAAATTTCACTCGAAAATTTAGAGAGGTTCTGATCATTCGATTACGTACAAAAATAATAGACTTTCAATGTTTATGGATTGTAATTTTTGTACCGAATTTCGTTCAAATCGGTCTATTCGTTCGTCAGTTATCATCTCCACAGACTCACTGACACACACACACACACATATATATACTTTCACACACATACAGACATCACTTCAAAAATGTTTGATTCGTGATCAGGGATGCTTTAAACGCGCTCTCCCGTCAAAACACCAGTTCGAATTTTCGACCCCGTCACAATACTTTCCTTATACATTATTGCATATCAGGAAAGTAATAAAGCGGTTTTATGACGGATGTAACACTAAATATAAATTTAAACGATTTTTAAACATAACGATCTTTACGAAGCGGAACAAATGGATGCCATATTTTTTTTATTTTGAAATGAGTCACGTGAACTTTTCATATATCATAAGTGTAAATATTATTTCAATTTTTATTTAAAAATATGCACACCGGTGACCTAGAACACTGAATTTCTGTGCACTTGTAATATTGATCTCCGGACAGAAACTATCGGACCGAATTTTGAGAAATATATAATATTAATTCGTTTTATATCTCTAGTGGTAATTCGTTCTATCTCTCATAGCTATAGGTGTACCCAATATCCTGGAAATAAGGTAGTACTGATAACCGTAATAGACCGGCTACTATCTTGTGGTCAATTTAGATGGTCTACAATGTCGGTTTTCGCTTTCCAATATGAACCATACAGGGTGTCCCAAAAATATTGAAACGCGCTTTAATTCTTTACCTGTTGGAGATAAGTGGGCAATGTAAATTGCAAAAATGCTGAAAATAAGGTAGGAAATAAGACTACGTTAATGAAATAGTCCTCCCATTCATTTTCAAAAAGTTACACTTTTTAAATTTTTATACGAACCCTTATACAAATTTGTTCAGTCAGAATTTTTTTATTTTAATGCCAGAAGATCATTAAAAAAACCGCATATCTGTAACTTTAAAATCAACTGAATTAGGATAAAGGAAAAAATTTGACTTATGCCACTTTTCCGTACCATGGGAAAGACTGTTTCATCAGTGAAAATAGGGATCATAAACAAATTGACGATGGAAATTGTTTAGATCAAAAATACGTTAATATGTGTAAAATTTTTGTTATCACAAATGCATCTAAATAAAGTATTACACAGACAGAGATCATATAAGGCAGTCGTACTTACTACGCGGTCGGGTATCCTATGTATTATCATCCAGTTTTATCTTTTTGTGATATGTCACAAATTTACATTTCTAAGTTGATATATGGTCCCCATTCACAATGTTCAATTTTCGATTAAATTGACTCGATCAATTTAATAACTCGTTCAATTAAATGCATGCCAACACGCCTCAACCCCCTTTGTCAAAAATCACACTTAAACATTTTTAATTTGTGCTAGAATTTCTTTCAGAAATTGTAGAAGATTAAAATATATAAATTTCTTGTTATATTAAAAGCTTGCTGGGTTTACGGATGGCAAAATTATTTTTGATTGCAACCCACAATTTGACAGTCCAGCAGAAGTGAAGAACTATTTTATGTAATATCTTAACAGTTTTACAAAATAGCGCTCATTTGCGTCACATTAACATTGGCGACAAACTCACTAACTCTACACAGCCTGATTAGAATCCTTGAATTCGAGAAAAGATTTATCCACCCATTTCTACTTATAACGATATCGATTCTATCTTTCGTACTATATGACCTACTTGGTTATGATTTTTGAAAATAATTCACTCATGGGTGTGATAAAAAAATAACTAAACTTTTGGAAAGATATTTATTATAAAATATATCTCTTTTTTTTTGAGAATATAGCAAGAATCAGAATTTAATTGAATTTGTTTTTCTCCCAATATTAAACAATTTTTATTTAAAAAACTACCTAACGTATTTTACTGATTTTTTTTCATATATTTTATGGGATAATTTGAATATTTCCTAAAACTTTCGTAGCAATTTGTGAATTATAAATTCGCTTAAATATGTTTGAAAAATTAGAACCCATAGGATTCAATGTGCATTTCATTTCTTCAACTCGGGTTCAATCCAAAATTAATTGGGTGCTATTATTCATTTATATTCCCATAGGTTCCGCAGACCGTCTGAAAAGCATACTAAAATTTCATTTTGATAAAGTCATTTTTACGGCAGTTATCATGCTAACGGACAGACAGTCAGACAGAATGAACAAAGTCATAAACATTTTTCAACTATGTTGTAAAGTGTTAACAAAGTCATAAACACTTTTCAATTATTTTGTAACGTGTTAAAAATGAAAATATTTAATTGTTTGATGTAAGCATTAAATATGTGATAGTGAAAGAAATAACAAGGGGATTTTCTATAATCATATGTACGTTGAAAATCACGATATGGATTCTTTTTTTGAGATTTTAGTGAGTTTCTGAAATATTATTGATTTAATTTGCAAATAATTTGTTATTTATTACTTCTAATATCTATAATGGACCCTTGAATTTTACTTTTTCCAAGGCAAGGGATATGTTAGCCTAGTTATTCATAAGAGATTAAACCAATTAATAAACCAATAGAAAATTATGAGATTAAACCAAATGAAAATTAGCATTATTTCTGAAGTAGCTCCAAGATTCAACTGTGAATAGCCGGACACATATCAGTTGTGTATATAACTGACTCACTCCATCATTTTCCACTCCCTAAATCCTCCCCACCCCTCATTTTCCAATCCTATTTCTAGCATTCGGGGTATTTGCGGAGACACTGAAATAATGCTTATTTGCAGTAAATATGAAAGACTGGTGTAAATGTTAAAGATGATTTCAGTGTTAATCACTATTTTCACAGGTGCTACAGTGGCCAAGGCGAAATAAGGAAAAATTGGAATGATATGAATGGATTTCACATTAGCACGTGCACTGCCATTTAAAGTATAAATTTCATTTTTAACACTTTACAACAAAGTTGAAAAGTGTTTATGACTTTGTTCATTCTGTCTGTCTGTCTGTCTGTCTGTTAGCATGATAACTGCCGTAAAATGACTTAATCAAAATGAAATTTTAGTATGTTGTTCATACGGTCTGTAGGACCTATGAGAATATAAATGAATAATATCATTCAATTGGTTTCGGATTGAACCCGGGTTGAAAAAATGAAATTACATTGAGCCGTATGGGACCTAAATTTTCAAACATTTTTTAAGCGGATTTAAAATTCACAAAGTGCTTCGAAAGTTTTAGAAAATATTCAAATTATCCCATAAAATATATATATAAAAATCAGCAAAATATATTCAGTAGTTTTTAAATAAAAATTTAAATAATAATTACACCTCTTATATGAAGCGATCACGCGACCATGATATGAAAAGATCAAATCTTCAAAATAATATATGGCATCCATCTTGTCTCAAAATCATGATTTTTTAAGTTTTTTTTAATTCATATTGAGTGTTGTATCCGTCCTAAAACTACTTTATTTTGGCTTAAATTATGTGCATCTACATACTGAAACAACGCAATTACAATATATTTGAGTTTAAATGATCATCCAAATTTGATTATTTCTACAACGAAGCCTATTTTTCACGTATGTAAAATGTAAACAGCAAAATTTGTAGAATGAGTTGCATTAGAATTGCTGTATTTCTTTAACACAAAATTATTTAGCCCATGGAGTCTGCATAGCTGATATGAATGAAATATTCATTGATTTTACAAAGAGAAGGACGATTTTTTCTATGAAGTTTTAAGCATAGAGTTTAATCACTTGTAGTTCCATGGTCAGAAATTTCAAATAAAATAAATTATTATACTATTGTGATGAATGAAATGAATGGGAAAATGTTATGAATGAAATGCTGTTTTTATAGACAGATTAAGGCGTGTTATTTTTTCTATGACGTCATTTGAATGAATTTCAGTTATTTTCGATGAAGTTTTCAAATATATTAAATTATAGGAGTATTATGATAGTTTTAAAAATATTACCGAGGAATGTATCGCATTTTAGAGATGTTTGAACCAGGCAATTTATATTTCAATGCCGTCATTTGAATGAAGTTCATTTTCTTCGATGAAGGTTTAAGTTTTCAAAAATAATAAATTAATGTAGTATTGCGATAAGTTTTAAAATATTACCGAGGAATATATTGCATTTTAGACTTGTTTAAATAAAATTGCATTGAAGTTGGAATGTGTTTCATAATCAATGCTTTAATCATGATTGATCTTTCTTGTATTTTATTCATAACTTGACAGGTCATAGGTACTGTTTTGTCTACAGCCATTTCAAAAGCACTTAGTTAAGCTCAAATTTAATAGTATCATTTCCCATGAAGTATGAAATTAAGAAAAATTAAAATTGAAATGTGTTTTGGGAACTCTCCACAAGTACCAAAAATATTTTAAAAGTATATTTCATATAAAAAGCGGTTTCTTTAGATATGACGTACCGAAGTGAAATTTTAATTTCATGTAGAAAGCTGCGCTGAATATGGCTGCAGCTTAGTAACATTAGTAGGACGAGAAACCGCAGATTATACAAAACAGTGACTGGCTATGAATAAACATGTTGCGCAACATAAAAATCCACTGTGTATAAGTTCCTAAAATTCGCCAATGTTACTTAAATGCTTCATCAACGATCAACGCTATGGTTTTGGGCTATAACGATTTGGCATCGCAATCAAACCCTAACACTGTCAAGTTGGCGAGCACCTGGAGGATTCAAATTCTGCAGCATTTTCTTCAACGGTCATGGGATTGACAACATAATACCACCAGCATGCCACTAAGGAAGTGCTAAATGTCTTGAGCTGGATACGTATTTATTACTTTCCTTATATACATAATGTATAAGGAAAGTATTGTGACGGGGTCGAAAATTCGAATTCGAGTTTTCGATGGGAGAGCACGTTTCAAGCATCCCTGATCACGAATCAAACATTTTTGAAATGATGTCTGTGTGTGTGTGTGTGTGTGTGAAAGTATGTGTGTATGTGTGTGTGTGTCAGTGAGACTGTGGAGACGATGACTGACGAACGAATGGACCAATTCGAACCAAATTTGGTACAAAAATCACAATCCGTAAACACTGGAAGCCTATTGTTTTTATACGCAATCGAATGTTCAGAACCCCCCTAAATTTTCGAATAGAATTTTGAAAAAATCGTCAAAAAATTAAAACCACTAATAAAGTTACGCAAATAGACATTTCTTATGTAATTTTTCATTAGAAAACGATTGACATAAATTTTAGAACGCTAACGTGAACCGTTCTCGAGATATTGTACATTTTTAAAAAAAATTATCAAAAAGTCATATAAAATAAAAAGAAAAATATTTCCTATTGAGAAACATGTTTACTTTTCATATGTAATACCATGCGATAAATTGAGTGACATCCTTCTCGTGGATCTAGCTCGTTCCATTCTTGAAAAAAGATACTTTGAATAATACTTTTGTATTTGAACGCCAATAGTCATTTATCTGCTTTAAGAAAAATTTATTTCTTAGTGCATATCGCTTGGCGAGATTTTGGCGACGAATTTGGCGGAATGTCGCCAACTTGGCGACTTTTTTGAAATGTTGCCAAATTAACGAAAATCTCACCAAATGGATAAAAATGACGCTAAATCAATGAAAATGACAACTAATTGTCGAAAATTCAATATCTTCTAAAGAATATTAGTATCTACTACAAGAAAATCCTATTTTTTTACTGTAAAAGTAGTAAATTCATTACATTATATAAGGAAAGTCATGTGTTGCCCACATCAGATTTTATTAATACTGTGATGCTGGCTTGCCACGCTTTGCCTGCGGGACCAATACCCCGGCATTGCTAAATTGGTGCTATAGCTTTGGCACTACATACGAAAATTGATTCATTATTTTGACAATATATTCAATCTCTTTGAAAAAAGCACATTTTCCAAGATTTTAAGAATGTTTCTTTACTTCACTACTTTAGTCTTAAATATTTCCTTCGTAAACGGTTTTGTAAAACATACAAGTTTTTTTTATTTAACTGTTAAAATATATAGTTCTTTATAATTTCATCTATTTAGATCGAAAATGCATTGTCTTCATAACTATCAGTCTTCTAGAAATGGTGAAATTTAATTTAAAGTAAAAAATAAGTATCTGCTCCTATTTCTTAAATAGTTTTGTATAATTTCTGTTTAAATTTAGCGTCATCTAATTGGCTGGTGTTGTTAAAAATCCTATCATAGACCTCTTATGATAAACCAGACTCATAGATAAGCACATTTACATCAACCAAAAAATGGTTGATTCACATTTAGGAATGCTCAAACCGGTGAATTTAAAATAAAGAGTTTGATAATCGAACCTCTTACAGGATGCTACATTTATATATACAATATATTAAGGAAAATATAATAGGGGTATTTAAAAAAAATCTTATGAGGCAGCGCATGATTTTTCCTACACAATCTAATTATTTTATTTATTTTACAGAAAGATATCAAGATTCATGGCACAAAGATTATAGCGTTGATTTGTGCTTTAACATTTGCACTTTTTTGCATGACAATATGTGGAGCTATTTTCCTATTCAACAAAAAATTTAACATTTAGAAATATTGGTGACATCAGATAATCAATATAATCTATAAAATAAGCGGTTTCATTAAATAGAAATTATTAATTTATTATATATAATCAATGGTCTGAGATCGAATCAATAGATTTTTAAAAGTTATTTTAATTTAATTTTTTTTAATTCTTTCGAAAATGGGGGAGGGGGGTGTCTTCCGAACATTTGAACCTGCATAAAACCATAGAAGTTAATGTTCAATGATTATAACAATCGTACAAAAAATTCATTCCGAAGCGTTCTATTCGGTTGAGATATTGCATCCTTAGGCACACACATGCCCTCTCTCTCTCTCTATCCAACACACACACACACATAAACATCATCTCAAGAACGTCCAATTTAATTTCAGGTACGTTTTAAAGCCCTCTTTGTTCGAAAACTCGAATTTGAGTTTTTAGCTGCTTCCCAATACTTTCTATATACATTGTACTAAGTATATAAAGAAAAGCAAAAACAGATGCATTAATATATTTTTACTCTCCTTATATACATAGTATAATGCATAAGGGAAGTATTGTGACGGGGCCGAAAATTCGAAATCGAGTTTTCGACGAGAGAGTACGTTTCAAGAATCCCTGATCACAAATCGAACATTTTTTAGGTGATTTCAGTGTGTGTGTGTGCGTGTGAAAGTATGCGTGTGTGTGTAAAAGTATGCGTGTGTGTGTCTGTGTGTGTGCGTGCGTGCGTATGTGTCTCTGTGTGTGTGAAAGTACCGTGTGTGTGTGTGTGTCAGTGAGACTGTGGAGACTATATCTCACGAACGAATGGAGCGATTCAAATGAAATTTGGTACACAATTTACGATCCGTGAATACTGGAAGCCTATTGTTTTTAAACATAATCAAATGATCAGAACCCCCCTAAATTTTCGAATGAAATTTTGAAAAAATCATCAAAAAATCAAAACATTTAATAAAGTTAAGCAAATAGACATTTCTTTTGTAATTTTTTCTTAGAAAACGATTGACATAAACTTTAGAACGCTAGCATGAACCGTTCTTGAGATATTGAACATTTTTCAAATGGATTTATCAAAAACCCCATAAATTAAAAGAAATATATTATCTTTTGAGAAACATGTTCACTTTTCATATGTAATATCATGCAATAAATTTGATGACAACATTCTTGTGGATCTAGCTCGTTTCATTCATGAGAAAAGCTATTTTGAGTAATACTTTGGTATTCAAACGCCAATAGTTATTTATTCGTTATAAGAATACTTGTGTCCCCGTCCATAACGCTTGGCGGGGTTTTGGCGACAAATTTGGAGGAATGTCACCCGCTTGGCGACTTTTAAAATGTAGCCAAATTAAGGAAAATCTTGCCAAAAGGATAAAAAATTAGACTAAATCAATGGAAATGACGACTAATTGACGACAATTCAGTATCTTGGAAATATTATAAGTATCTACTATAGACTAACCTATCTTTTTTACTGTAAAAGTAGTAAATTCATTTCATTAAATAAGGAAATTCTTGTGCTGCCCACATCAGATTTTTTTTATTTATAACGTATTTAAGAAAATTACCGTTTTCTCTAAAATAAGCGCACATTTTAAATCGACAATCTCACAATATTTAATTACTAATTAAACGTACTCTATTTTACATTTCAAATAAAAGATAATATTAAATACGTCTCAATTAAAACATTATTTATGAAAGTAATATTATTAACCATGCTTTTTAAATTTATTGATTCGCCGAACAAATTATTCATGTCGAAACTTCATTTGCTTTTAATTAAAGCTACTCCACATTGGAGTACTGCAAATCCAGGAAAAAAATAATAAATGTTCTGGATCTGTTTAGCTATATTTGTGAACTGCATAATAATGAAAAGAATACATCATTGCTTAGATGAAAATTAATACACACGGGACAAAATTAAATTATACTACAATTTTGGCGTAATTATTACTTTTAGCTTTAAAGTAACTACTGTTATCCTTGTTGATACACTCATTAGCAATTTTTAAACAAGCCAATTCTTTATTTGTATTTGCATAACAAGTTTCTTTTTTCATTTCGTGAATCTAAAATTTGATTTTCAATTTAAAATCTTTTAATGAAAATTCTAAGAACTCTCGGTTTACTTGACATTTAAACAGAAGAACTGTATAAACAGAAACACACACGCACACACGCACACACACACACACACACACACACACATATATATATATATATATATAAATATATATATATATATATATATTATTTAACCCGCGTTTAACGCTATTTAACTCCCGCTTCGCATGTTCGAAATGAGTATTGGACATTAAATATGACACCAACAGGTTTAACAAAGCCGTTGGTAACTTTTATAAATACCGAAAACAATTTCAAATTAAGGCGCAAAAACGGCACATACATTATATGCCGCTTAGCATGTTAAACAGAAAAATATATAGATTCTTCTTTTCAACTTCCCGGGAATTTTTATTTCCTTTTGAACGAATTCTATAGAGAAATCACGCCACACAACACGAAAACAACCATATTTTAAACGAAATTTTTTATTAAAAGCTGAATGGAGCGAATACATAACATTTACAGTACAAAACAGCAGACTGGAAAGATTGCAGTAACAGTTACTACTCATGTGCTTCCAGATCTACGTCATATAGTCCCAGGCCAACAGATAGAAAAGTTCTGTAAAACATTACATTATTAGAGCACGTAGAGTACTTGATGCGCAATGGCAGAATGGTTGTGCGCAATGACGACTGCACAGGTCATAAGACGGCGAAAGGTGATGTCGATCTCAACGAGCCAAGATGAATTGTTATAATCCGCATACAACTTACCGTAGAAAATGACGGCGAAAACAAGCCACGTGTATTCACTTCAAAACATATACTTGCCGATGCATACGTCAGTGGGTCATAACGATTAATCTCTTAGCCATCAGGAGAAATATCCAATTCTATGTGCACGCACCGTTCACAGACACATTACATCAGAGAACATGACATTACAGCAACCAGATTCACACAAAAAAAGACTCACATGTGGCATGCGGTGCTGGGATCCTATACTGCCGGCCGTGTTTAAAATTTGCATATATATGCTTAAACTAATCTTGTGGATCGAAATATAGCAAATTGGTTTGCTTCCTACCATATTTGTGGATCTGCGTTCTCAAAAGGTTTGTACTATAAGGAGATTTCTGCCACTCCTTGCCGTGTTTTCTAGTGAAATTGGGAAACAGCTACTCAGGGACTGCAACGAAATTTTGCTACTGCTCCATTTTCCGGCTGCATGGGGGTCAGATGGTATGACAGGCCTTCACAATTTCCACACGCGACTAAATTATTTAATTGTTAAGTTTTTGATTAGATGTGAAACTAGTTTGTTTTTATCATTTCTGGCTCGTGAATGCCTTGAATATCATTTTCACGGAGCAAAATTTTAATAAAGTTATTTTTTCCTAGTTTAAATTGTTAGCAGTGAAACTAAGACGAATTGAGTGTTAATTACTTTCGACAATCAAAGTGCTGTTTTGAAAATCCCTTATATTGTTAACGCAAATTCGAATTTTCGATGTTTTTGTTAAGCTGGAAAAGCAAACGGATCATATGAGAATGAAATCTGATTTGAGTGGATGTGCTCGATTAATTTCAAAAGAGGTTTATAATTTTCTTTTAATTATTCCATTGAATCATTCCCCGTAATTCCAATTTTCGAAATTTCAGATTTTCCCTTGTCTCGAGACAAAAACGGATTGAGTGACACCAAAGCCAATATTCCAACTATACAGGGTGTCCCTAAAAGATTGAAACGCGCTCTAATTCTTTACGTGTTGGAGATATGTGGGCAACGTAAATTGAAAAAATGTTGAAAGTAAGGTAGAAAATAAGATTATGCTGATGAAATGGTCCTCCCGTTAATTTTCAAAAAGTTACACTTTTTAAATTTTTATGCGGCTCCTTAGACAAATTTGGTCAATCAGAGTTTTTTTTAATTTTAATGTAACAAGATCATTAAAAAAACTACATATCTGTATCTTTAAAATTGAGCGAGTTATATTTAATTGGAAATTGAACATTGTGAATAGGGACCATGTATCAAAATTGAAATGTAAATTTGTGACACATCACAAAAAATATAAAATTGGATGAAAATACATAGGATACCCAACCGCGTAGTGAGTAATTAAATAGTCCTCCCATTCATTTTCAAAAAGTTACACATTTTAAATTTTTATACGACTATACGATCCCCCTTAGACAAATTTGGTCAAACAGAAAATGTTTATTTTTAATGCAACAAGATCATTAAAAAAACGCATATCTGTACCTTTAAAATCAACTGAATTATTATAAAGGAAACAATCTGACTTATGTCACTTTTCCGTACCATGTGAAAGGCTGTTTCATCAGTGAAAATAGGGATCATAAACAAATTGACGATGGAAATTGTTTAGATCAAAAATACGTTAATATGTGTCAAAATGTTTTATCACAAATGCATCTAAATAAAGCATTACACAGACAGAGATCATATAAAGCAGAGGTACTCACTACGCGGTTGGGTATCCTATGTATTATCATCCAGTTTTATATTTTTTGTGATATGTCACAAAATTACATTTCTAATTTGATACATGGTCCCCATTCACAATATTCAATTTTCAATTAAATATAACTCGTTCAATTTTAAAGATACAGATATGCGAGTTTTTTAAATGTTCTTATTGCATTGAGAATAAAAATTTTCGGATTAACCAAATTTGTCTAAGGGGCTCGTATAAAAATTTTAAAAATGAATCTTTTTGAAAATTAATGGAAGGACTATTTCATTAACGTAGTATTATTTCCTACCTGACTCTCAACGTTTTTGCAATTGACATTGCCCACTTATATCCAACAGTTAAAGAATTAAAGGGAGTTTCAATCTTTTTGGACATCCTGTAGTGGAAGTGCTTGATAATTCGAATAAACCACCTGAGTAGTCTGTCATTTAAGTGCATGGTATATAGATATTCCTTATTTAAGATATAATGGGTTTCATAGTTTTAGGAGACGTACGCTTTGTTAGCCGAAGAATAATAACAACATAACAAGAAGATTTTGAAAGGATGTAATATTAATAATATGCTAATCAGGTGGATGAGATGTCCATGGCTAGCATTTTCTAGTGCTTTATCAGCTGCTAAGTTGTGAGTTAAAGTCCCACCTGTAGTAATGGATGCTGTGGTGTCAATTAAGGGCGTGGTATTCTGCACCCACTGATACGTCGGTGCAATATTATATGACTGTAAAATCGTTCACGATCCAGCTGATGAAAAGGAGTTAATGATTGGACAATCAAATGCCTGACCATTAAAATAAAAATTACACATATGGATCGAAAGATGTGTGTAGCCAGCGCGTGTTTGAAAATTTTAGGATCCATGGGCCTGCAAGCAGGAGTATGAGAATGAATTACATCAATAATAATTTGCAATTATATAGCTTTATGCATCTGTCCTATGAGTAGCTTAACTTCAAGTCATGTTAGGACTGAAAGATTATTTTCAATATATAAATTGCGTTCTTCATAGGGTTGGGTAAAGCATACCATTTTATGAATAACTGGCACTAATAAAAGTTATTATTTACAGGAGTGCTTGCAAAATTCTCAGGACTTATAACCTTCTCCAAGCATATCCATAAAATAATAAATATTATGTATAGATATAGAAAATGAGCAACGTTTGACTGAATATCATTGAAGCAGTCATATATATATATATATATATATATATTGTAAGAAATTCAGTACATTGGGTGGACAAGGTGTGTGTTGCAGCAAGTCGAAGGGAAAATGACAATTTTTTAAAACGATGTTTAACGCACAAGAAACTCAGATAAGAACCTCTAAAGGGTACTAATAAAGTGCTGAAAGTACTATAAAATATAAATTTATTTCCAAGTTTTCACGCATTACAAACCTATATATTAAGATCTAAATACACTAACACTAACACACTCCCTCCCAAGGGAGAGATGTAAGCATGAGGCTTGGCACTAAGCCTTTTGCCTCGAGGGAACAAAAGTAAAAGAGTAACAGAAACAACACACTAAACTCTCCCAGCTATGGGAAGAGTGAAACGCTCTAACAGTACTTCAAAAAAAGATAAGTTTATAAAGATCAAACACTCAAAATCCTACAAAAATGTCAAAAACATAGTCCGAAGACCAACAGAACAAGAAAAAACAAAAAAAAAACGGAAACAGTCTGTTTACTGCTTCCGGAACGAGGAAAAGTTTTGACTCTCTCAGCCGCACCTCCACTAACGGAGAAAAGGGGACGAGCATGCAGGTTCACCATCAAGGGTTCCGAAGAGACAGTAAATTTCACAGTTTTCCCCTTTATACCTCTTTCTACTGGACTTTCCGTTTTTACTTCTTTATAATTACTTCCCCATGAGGGGGAGTTGACTTCTCTAGTTCGAGGGTCGTTCGTCTGGGGGCCTGTTCCAAGGACCAGATTGATACTTCTTTTTTGGTCCGTTTTTTTCTCTTTCTTTTCTTTTTCACTTTCAGTTATTATTAATTCATCTTCAGAGCTGCATTCCTCCATGTCACTTTCGTTTGCGTTTTTATTAGATTTTTCATTTTTATCCCTTTTATTGCTATTGTTGTCTGATTCATTCTCTCTTGATTTATTTTCTTCCATATCCCTTTCTGTTTCATTTTTATTTTTTATGGCGTTCACTAAGTCGTCAAGTTTCTTTGCGATTAATCGTATATTCTCATCTAGCCTTGTGAGGTGTTGCCGAATCCACTCATCCCGGACCTCTGCCGTCTTTTCCTTTTCCAAGTTTGTCACCACTACATTTATTTTCTCGATGATTTCCCTGAATTCAGGTTGCTTTTGTCTAATTTCTCTTTCCTCCTTCCCTGCTTCTTCCGTTTTTTTTGTCTTCTACATACTGTTGCATAATCTAATTTTTGATTTATTATTTTTTTTGCTTCGCCATAAGAGATATTCTTATTTTTTATAGTTGTCTGTATTTCCGTTTGTTTTTTTATTTCCTGACATTGTTTGCTTGTCGCCGTGTGCTTTCCCCCACACCGAAAGCATTTTGGATGTTCCGCTGGGCATTCTGTCACTTCATGTTGTTCTCCACAATTATAGCATGTTGTATTTGCACTTCCACATTCGTGTTTGAAGTGGTTAAATTTTAAGCATTTGAGACATATTCTTGGGCTTTCTATATATGGTACCGTTTTGTATCTCGTATATCCAATGTTTACATGTGTTCTGCTTGTTTTTCCTAGTTCATGTAATAGCACAATTGGTATTTTCTCTGTACTTTTAGGCTTTGTGAATCTGGTTAGTTCACTCCAATTTACCTCTTGTTCCTTAAGTTCCTCCGAAATTTCTTCCAGGCTCACTTCTGGATGTATCTCTCGTATTATCCATTTGGTAGTGATAAGTTCTTCAATTATTCTCGTACTTATCGGTACACCACAGAAAGTTTTCTTTTCCAATATTCGGCCAGCGCTTTCACTTGTTTTAACAACAACTGCTACGTTGCCATTTCTTGTTGTGAAAATATTTTTTATTTCACTATGAATATCCTCTTGTTGCAATTCTTTTTTGCAGAGAATTGGGTGAAACGGGATCTTCCCCTCCGTCCCAGTCAAGATTACTTTCGCTTCCGTCGTTCCATTTTGAAAAGCAATCTCAACTTTCTCTCTGTCAGATAGATTATTTCCTCTCCATAAGCCCGCATCACTGAAAAGTTTACGCCTACTTATCTCCGGCACTTCGTTGATTTCTCCCTTCCGTTTTCCAGCACTAGAAGACGGCTTCGCCATGCTCTGCTCATGCAAACTTGAAGGAGCAGAAAACTTCCGACCGACCACCTTCGTGGCCAACCGTCAAAAAAAAAAAAAAAAAAAAAAAAAAAAAAAAAGATCTAAAGTAGATGTTGCTTCATCAGTTAACCATCCATTTTGTTTCATCAGTTAAATGAAGAAAGCAATGCCTTTATACCCTGATAATGAACTCAAAAAGTAAATTCGCTGACCCATGCTGAATTATATTTTTCCTTATTTGAAACCTAATGTTAAGATTTGGAATGAATCAATGCCTTATAGCGAATTGCCAATAAAGGTAATTTCTTGTCTAGCACACATAAAGTCATTCATTTGGTGTAATCTTCCCATTTTTACTCAATATACGATATTTTTTAACTACTTAATTGATTCTCTAAATCTTCCGTAGCTGTAGAGTTACACTTCCGACTTTTAAGCATTCTTCCAGGAACACTGAAATTATTTTATCTCATTTCTACATAGTTACATTTCCATGACGAATTATATAGGTCCAGAACCTTTCCTTAAAACAGTTTTAAGCCCTGGGTAAAATGTATAACAGCTAGTGTGTTCTGAATTGATTCAATTTTCATACATCAAATGGTTATGTAAATGACTCCCTGCATATGTTGCAGTTGCAGAATTACAACACCAATTTTTCAAACATTCCACCAGGCGTAATATATATTTTTTTATCTCGATAGTGCATAGCTATGATGAATTTGAAAGATTTATAGCCTTATCTTAAAATGTTTTAAGCCCTGCGAATGACAATGCGCACCCATTAGTGGGTTCTGAATTTACATACGTTAGATGATTGTGCGATTGACCCCCCCCCCCCCCTACACCTGCTACAGTTGCACAGTTACAATTTTTTTAATATTCCGCCAGGATCAATGAAATTACTTTATCACAAAAGTGCATAGTTATTTTACTATTACGATTTTATAGTTCAGGACATTTTCTCAAAAGATTTTAAGCTGTAGAATTAACATTTGGCTGCAGATCATGTATTCTGAATTCATTCAACTTGCATACATCAGTTGATTATGTGTGTAAATGGCTCTTTATTGTTGCAGATGCAGATTTATAATGCTAAATTTACCTTCTGTCAGGAACACTGAAATTATTGTATTTATATGTTTGGATAATTTCCTTAACGATTGCAGATTTTGTAGGTCCAGGATCTCTCCTTGATAGGTTTTATACTCTGGAATTAACAGTGAGCAGCCGGAATTGTGCTTTACATTTATTCAACTTGCATGCATCAGATGATTATGTCAATGGCTCTCTATTTTGTAGTTGCAGATTTACAACGCTAAATTCTTAAACCTTCTGCCAAGAACATTGACATTATTACTTTCCTTATATATATAATGTATAAGGAAAGTATTGTGACGGGATCGAAAATTCGAATTCGAGTTTTCGACAGGGAGCACGTTTCAAGCATCCCTGATCACAAATCAAACATTTTTGAAGTGATGTCTGTGTGTGTGATTGTGTGTGTGTGTGTGTGTGTGTCAATGAGTCTGTGGAGACTATAACTGACGAAGGAATGGACCGATTCGAACGAAATTTGGTACAAAAATCACAATCCGTAAACACTGAAAGCCTACTGCTTTTATACGCAATCGAATGTTCAGATCTTGCTTAAATTTTTGAGTGAAATTTTGAAAAAATCGTCAAAAAATCAAAACCGCCAATAAAGTTACGCAAATAAACATTTTTATGTAATTTTTTATTAGAAAACGATTAGCATAAATTTTAGAACGCTAACATGAACCGTTATCGAGATATTGCACATTTTTAAAAAAATTATCAAAAAGTCATATAAAATAAAAAAAAATATTTCCTACTGAGAAACATGTAAACTTTTCATATGTAATACCATACGATAAATTGGGTGACATCATTCTCGTCGATCTGGCTCGTTCCATCATTAAAAAAGATACTTTGAGTAATACTTTTGTATTTGAACGCCAATAGTCATTTATCTGCTGTAAGAATAACTTATTTCTCCGTCCATAACGCTTGGCGAGATTTTGACGATGAATTTGGTGGAATGTCTCCAACTGGGCGACGTTTTTAAATGTTGCTAAATTAACTAAAAACTCGCCAAATGGATAAAAATGACGCTAAATTAATGGAAATGACGACTCATTGATGAAAATTTAATATCTTGGAAATAATCAATATCTTGGGCCTTCCCTTTAAACGTTTTAAGATCTGGAAGTAACAGTGATCAGGCGCTATTGTGATTTACGCTTATTCAATTTGCATGCATCAGATGATTATGTAAATGGCTAAATGACTCTCTATTTTGCAGTTGCAGGTTTACAATGCTAAATCCTTAAACATTTTGTCAAAAACACTGAAATTGTTTTACATCAGTATTTCGTAGTTACTTTACTATAACAGATTTAATAGGTCTAGGCCTTTATATTAAAATATTTTAAGCTGTACAATTAATATTGCAAGGCCGCTAATGTGTTCTAAATGTATTCAATTTGCATACATCAGGTGATTATGTATATAACCCTCTACATCTTCTGCAGGTGCAGAGTTATATTGACAATTTCTTAAACATTCCGCTAGAAACACTGAAATTATTTTATTTAAATACTTGCATACTTACCTTACTGTGACGGATTTTGTACGTCCACGACCTTCCCTTAAAAGATTTTAAGTTGTGGTATTAACATTGCGCTGCAGCTTGTGTGTTCTAAATGTATTCAATTTGCATAATCAGATGATTATGTAAATGACTCCATATATTCTGCAAATGCAGATTTACAATTCTCATTTCTTAAACGTTCTGCTAAGAAAACTGATATATTTTAATTCAGTAGTGCATAATTACTTTACTATAATAAATTTTATAAGTCATATTTATATTAATATATATAGGTTTTATATTAAAATATAGGTTATAGGTTTAGGGTAATCGGTTTAGGGTAATCGGTTTAGGGTTAAATATAGGTTATAGGTTATAGGTTATAGATTTTATATTAAAATATTTTAAGCTGTGGAATTAACATTGCACTGTCACTAGTGTATTTTGAATGTATTCAATTTACATACATTAGGTGATTATGTATATCACCCTCTACATCTTCTGTAGCGTCAGAGTTACGACAATCTCTTAAACATTTCACCAGAAACGCTGAAGTTATTTTAATTAAATACTAGCATAATTACTTTGTTATGAATGATTTTGTAGGTCCATGACCTCCCCTTAAAATGTTTTAAGCTGTGGAATTAACTGTGCGCTGTAGCTAGTGTGTTCGGAATTTATTCAATTTGCATATATCGGATGATTATGCTAATGGCTCTCTCCATATACAGCAGGCACATGGTTACAATGCCAATTTCTTAAAAATTCCTCCAAAAACTTCATATTTATTTTACTCAATAGTGCATAGTTACTATAACAGATTTTACAGGCCTAGAACACTTTCTTGAATTGTTTAAAAACCTGGGATTAACATTCATTGTGCATACATCAAACGATTGAAGTAACTTGAATAAAAAAAAATTATAAGCTACTGCAAAAATCGGTTTAACAATACATTTTATTTTTTGTTCAATACTAAGATACCATCTTTACTGCACATTCTTTACTTCATAACTTTGAAACATATCAAATTATGATTCTTGAAATGTTAATTATTTCTCGTAAAACTAATTTTACGATGGTAATTAAAACATCTTGTTGCAGAAACCAATATAAATTAGAGAAGCTTTTTTAAGGGTTTTTTCCCCTCCACCAGCGTTTGCAATTAATCAACTGGGATGAACATCGCTGTAGTGATTAATTACTGGGCTACTCATTACAGCAAAAGAACACCCTGGATCTTTTCAAGGGTGTGTATAAGGTGTTAATTGCATAATTAAGAAGGGAATTTGCTTCCAAAAAGTGCACATCAATTTATTCGGGATAAAGATCAAATTAGAACTAAGTCAGCGAACTTTTGTTATTTGTCAGCTCTGAATAGATGATTTTGTGCGTATGTGTGAACGTTATACTTTGTGCAATTAATTTTGAAGAGAATAAAGATATATCATCGTTTTTATTATGTGGATAATATGTTAAACAAAATGTGAAAATTTTGAGTAGAATTAATATTTACTATTTGATAGTCTGATATTTTTGTGTGTTATGAATGTCTTTCCACAAACAAACGAAAAATCTACCAATCGCTTTTATGCATTTATATACTAAGTCACTAGTATTTAAGTCTGTCAAAGGCATGGAGACTAATACATTTACAAAAATATAGTTGGCAATGTTTTACTTTTCCTATAATACATGGCAATATATTAGGATAGTATTTGAGTCGTGTCAAAAATCGGATCCCTGAATATTCAAGTTTCGAATACACACTAGAACCTTAAAAATATATTTTTAGCGTGACGCCTGTGTGCGTGTACGGGTTCGTGTCTGTGAAATGTATGTATCCACTCTAACTCAAGAAACTAGTTGACTTAATTTTATAAAATTTTGTAGTTACATCACTTGCCTGGTGCTGATTAGGTATTGGTACGATTCGGAAATAAAGAACTTTTTTTGACGAAATGGTCCTAAAAATCGTCAAAATGTGAAAATAAAATATTACATATGTTCAAATATACGAATTAAATTCGGATTTTATGCTCAACTTTGTCGATGAAAGAATAAGACCAATCCTATTGTTTTTAAACAAAACGTTCTAAAGATATTTCATTGTTTTTCATTTTTAGCAACGTCGTCTTTGTCCATTCGTCAAATGGAAAGAAAAAGTGAAATAAAACGGAAACTCAGTGTAATTTTAAATAATTACCCATGTTAAGTTATGCAATTAAACGCACTTTAACGAAATACGAAAAAAAATAAAGATAAAATAAATTTGATTGAGAAAGTCATGCTTTGCCCATATCACATTTTTTATTTGTTTCAAAATGTAAGACGATTAGTATAAAAATCATCGTCTTGAAAAATTAAAATTTGCTCAGTTGAGGTCTGCTCCGTGGTCAATTCTATTAAAGTGCAAAGTTGCTATCTTTTACGCCACAGGGAGGATTTGAAGGTTCTGGAACAAATTTTAACTTTCCAATTTATTTGTCCTCGGGGCAGGGGGGAGGCAGTGAGAAATTAAAAATATGGCTAAGTTAGTGAATTAATACACACTTATTGTATTAAAAATTATTTACATTTCCCTTTAAACATCTATATCTCGGTATCTGATATACTATATATAACTTAGACGATGATTTATATGGATTCAGCATCAAATTCTGGAGGAGTTTGAGAATTTACTAAGGCTTTTCACTTCCGGTTCAATAAAAGTTCTTGAAACATATTTGTCTCAAAATATTGGCTTTAGAGAGAGCTTGTATAATAATTGGTTATAGATAGAGATTAGCTAATAATTGATATGAATAAGGATTTAAATTTCACAGGTGGCTGGCGGTTTCATTGAATATTTTCACTTCTGGGTCTCTTTCGTTTCCCTTTTAAAATAAATTTTTATAAACATTTATTTCTCAGGATTGTCTGCAGATACACCTTATATGGGTGACTGATTTTCATTGATCTGTACGCTGTATGTAAAAGCAATGGATAGAGAAATAGCCCTGTAGTTAACGTACGGGGATCGTAGTCGGAGGACCCAAAATTTATTCCCAGAACTGCCTGAACTATCCGTGTGTAACATCGGAGCTCGTGGACGATAAATCTGTGGGTACCGATAAATCTGTGGGTGTCACATCCACTGAGTTCCAGTCTAAATTGAGTGGCTCACCAATCCTGTCCAAACAGTTACCTTCAACCTTCGGGTAGGTAGGACGGTCTTGGTTGAAAAAAAAGAAGATAAAAGCAACGGACTTCCTAAAAATTTCATGGTTAATTTAACTCTTTATATAATCCATTCTGCACAGAATAATCTCCCTTTTATGGTCTCCAATCATTCAGCTTTTCCCTACAGCTTTACTTAACTTCCATCGGCTCAAACAGTTTAACGCCTGCAAAGCATTTTTCGACCAGGATTAAATTACAATAAATCCTTATCGTTATACGTCATGGCATTACAAGTATTTTAAATGGATATCTCTTGGAACTTTTGATAGGAAGTTGCGGATAGAAAGCTTCGTATAACTGAAATATTAATTAAGTTATACGAAGTTTTCCTGCCAAATCCTCTTATGTGAACTGCTTGAAGAGGGATAATCATAATTTTTCGAATGCGTAACGTTTCTGAAGGGATTCCTTAAACTAAGGAAACTTGGATTTTAAGAATAAATCTTATATTTCAGATGCAATAAATTTCAGTTTTATTGTGAAACTAGCAGCGCACCCGTTCTTCGTACGGAGTATATAATATAAAGAAACTTAAAATTCACAACCATGTGGAAATTCCTATAGTATACTAAATGACATGTTTAATCAAAATATTCCGCAAAAATATTTAATTTAATGTTCCTAAAAAGAAGTTTAAGAATATCTGTTTTCGCTATACAAAATTATCTTCACAGGCAGATCAGAAGAATAAAATATCCTGGCCCCATTTGTAAGCAAATTTACAAAAAAAGGGAATTGTATCAATATATGCAAAACGAAAGCATTAAAATTGTATGGGACCTGTACTACTTTTATTGTCGCAGATTAGAAACTATTCCAATGTGTTAGTAGAAGATTACCCGTATTACAATATGAGTCCCAAAATTCTTTGCCAAAATAAAACAGATGACGTAATAAATTGAAAATATCAATAATCCCCGTAATCTTTATAGCAGAAGGTCGTACTTGATTCCAATATATTCCAATATAAATCAAAATATATGGCAATACACCTGTACTACATATATTCTCGTAGATTAGAAGATATACCAGTGTATTTGTAGAAAATTACTAGTACAACGTACAATATATGAGTTTAAACAATTTTTGTCATAATAAAACAATGGCATAATAACTTGAAAATATCAATAATCCCTGTATCAACGGTCCTCGAAAATATCAATGATAATAATGTTTAAACCTGAAGGCCGTAATTGATATGTGTGTGTATGTGTGTGTGTGTTAGAAGATATGCCCGAGTACTAATAGAATGTTACCCGTATAATAATATGAGTCTCAAAAATATTTTCTAAAATAAAACAGATGACGTAATAAATTGAAAATATCAATAATCCCCGTCATCTTCATACCAAAAGGCCGTACTTGATTCCAATATATGCCAATATATGCCAAAATATATGCCAATATACCTGTATTACTTATATTCTCGTAGATTAGAAGATATACTCCTGCATTTGTAGAAGATTACTCGTACAACGTTCAATATATGAGTTTCAACAATAAAAGAATGACATAATAACTTGAAAATATCAATAATCTCTGAATTTATAATCCCCAAAAATATCAATAATAATAATGTTTAAACCTGAAGACCGTAATTGATATCATCCGGTCAAAAATGCAATGTCAATGAAATGTATTTTATATACATATCTTTATTATTCAAATCGGAAAAGATTTAATAAAAATCGTATGGCACATAACACATTGGATCCGTTGCTAAGCGACATGATATCATTTGCTTAAAATAACTTGATGGAAATCATATCGTCTGAATAATGCTATCTCCATGGAGGGTTTGGCGACATTTTCGTCAATTTAGCAATAACTTAAAAAATCGTCAAATTTATCGCCAAGTGGGACTGTAGAACTGATAGTCCCATTTTGCGACAAATTGACGAAACATCATCACAATACTATCCCGCAACAAAGCACAATTAATTTGATTTATCAAGCGCAATTTTATCAATTCCATGATATTTTTATGGATTTACAAATATTTTTATCAATTTGGTGATATTAAAGAATTCGTTAAAAGTGCTACTAAGTAGGATGGATGGACTGGCCGACATTGCTACCGAAACATCATTTCAGTACTCTTTTCCAAAAAAACAAATTTTATTTTATTGATTTGCATCGTTTTTATCAATTTGGCGACATTTTCGCCAATTTGGTAAAGTTTAAGAAAAGTTGCCAAGTTAGCGATAATACGCCAAATTCGTAGCTCTGAATATGCAGATCTGAATGAAATATACTGATACCGTTTCTATATACTGAATGAAAGGACTAAAGTTGTATTCGAAGATATATCCGTTCTACTAATTTTCTGTTTCAACCATCGGATAAATGAATTTATTGGATAAACACAAAATATGAGTTTATCAGCTAAACACAATATATAAGCTTGAAACCTCTTTGCCAAAATAAATGAAAGTTATGTACGCGGTCCCCAATTAATATAATTAAAAGAAAAATCAAACCGTTCTTTTCTAAAATATATTTTTATATCCTTTTATTTATTATTCAAATCGAAACAATAATAATTAAAATTAAGAGTCAGATTTAATTTAATTGCGTTTGTGAGCAACATGATATAATATAGAATCTTCCTCATAAACTACGAAATTAAATAACCATTTTGATTTCTTTATACTTTTCATTGTTGATTAAAAGCTTGTGAAAAATAAACCATGGAGATAGATTTACCATTTAAATCCATGTTTTAAACAATTCATGTTTTCAGAAAGTGACTAATTAGTGCAAAAAATCTCCTACCAAACTCAGAGATAAAGTTTTAATTCACTTTCAAACGATTTTCAAGCTTTTTGTTTGAATAAAGCACGGAGTTAGGGAGTAGAACTCCTAGGAAAAAGTTACGTTTTTCATTAATATCTCAACAACCCCTGGTCTTAGATACTCCAAACTTGGACTAAATTTAAAGGGGGCTATTATAAGGCTATCCACAAAATTTCATTAAATTTGGTTTTGCCTTTATCCCGTGATGATGAGACAAAGTTTTGTTTTTTTCCTAAAATTTTCATAGTTACAAGTGAATATTAAATGTATACAAGTTTGTCGGCTTGTAGTAGACATGGCTTGTAGTAGACATAGTCGGCATGTAGTAGACATGATACTAGAACCTAACCACTGCCATAACCCCAAGTGCTGATTTATCAACCTAGAGCGAGTCTTGCTAAATGTCGCATCGTCGACATCGGAACAATCGTTAAAATGTATTTAAAATACATTTGCATATTTAAGAATAAAAAAATTTGTAATTTCAGTTTCATTACGAAATTGTTTGTTTCGTTTTGTTTTCATTTATTTAAAATTTCTTAAAGGTTCACTTTTTAACTAAAAAGTAAAAACTTCGTTAAAAATTGATAGTGACTCGAAATTAAAAAAACAAAACAAAATGTTCATAGTTACTAGCGAATATTAAATGTATACACGGTTGTCGGCTTGTAGTAGACATAGGATATACTAGAACCTAACCACTGCCATAACCCCAAGGGCTGATTCGTCAACCTAGAGCGAGTCGTATTAAATGTCGCATCGTCGACCTCGGAACAATCATTAAAATGTATTTAAAATACATTCAGCACATTAAACTGCGATAACGGCAGTCGTTGATTATCAGGTCCTCACCGGACATCTGGAACACCTCGCGTTTCATCTTGCAAGGGTATTTTATATATCACAGTTGTCTGATATAGGTTTTATACACCACAGTTGGTCGGGGATACTTCGCTTTCGGCTAGACATCTCGTCATCTAAATGTGCTAAATGTATACAAAATGTGTTAAATATATTTTATATGCATTCTAATAAATTTTCCGTAGTTCACACTGCTTGTCTGTCTGTCAGTTGACAAATCAGCGCTTAGAGTAGCGCTTGCATCCAGGCTGTTTTCATGGAATCGGATAAAAGTTTTAAGTTGATCATCGTTTGAAAAAAAGTACAGTATCACTACAATTTCTGGTTTCTAGACGTGTAACTAAAATATCTCACTAATACGTATAATTAGCATATTCAGGTGACGGAAGTTCGTGGATAACTACTATATTTCAAAAGCTAATAATTTGATCCAAAAGCCAGTATAAATTGTTGGCATTTTTGTTTATGTTTATAATTTTGGCAGATATAAGCGACCGAAGTTTTTAATTTTTCGCAAAACTTCCAATTCAGCTGGATACCCCAACGATATGCGTTATTCACGTCAAAACACACCACATTATTAATTTGTAACGATATCAACCAGAATCGGAGGCAAGAAGTTGTATTCGTAATCAGGAGAGAAAAGGCAGAGAAATCACACCAGCAAAATCAAGAGGTTGTCTGTCAAAAAATATTTCAATCGCGATCCAGAAAGAAATCGCTTCAAAGGAATGAAAGAATTAACTGAAGTGGGGTTCAACTCGACTTTTCTATACCCAGAATTAATTTTGTTTTTCAAATTTTACAAGAAAAATTTAAAAAATTACACTTCACTTCAAACAGCTACTACAAAACCTTTGGGTCAGTCGAGTGGTCTGGGTTTGCAGCACCTCCACTTAAAAGGGCTTAAAAAACTTTCGATTGATACCATTCTCGATAGTGTACGTCCCCGTGGGGGTGGGGGTGGGGGTGATGATTAACCTGCCCCCAAAGGAAGAGAGTTAATAATGTCATGAACAAAATAAATTACATCATGGCTATTTTTCACAACAGTGATTGAAACTATTAAGTCTCTTGATCATTGAGCCATAAATAAACCTTTTTATGAATTATGTAAAATTTTGTCCTATGCTGCCATATTATGAAATATGAAATTTTAAATAAATTTTAAAGTTTTCGCTCGAATATGAAAAATATCTAAATATTTCTAGATCTTTTGATAACACAGCCTGATATAAAGTTTCGTGAAAATCCATTAATATTTGTGGTCGCTATCGTGTGGACAAGAAATCTACTACAAACATCCCACAGACAGACAGACGAACATCCCTCCGAAAACAGTCAAAACATGTTTAAGATGTCTTAATTAAAATCCCGAAATCGAATTGGCATCAAAATCTCTAAATCGAACATTTTTTGAAGACAATACTTTCTCAATACTATGAATATTTTTTCAATACTATGAGAAAGTAAAAATATACAATCTGAGAGGAATGAAAACGATCAGCAGAAGTATTCAAAACACTTGTAAAATCATATTATTATAGCTCCTACTGTATCTGAGAATTATGCACAAACAATTTTGAAATAGCATACCAGATTGAATAGGCCTGTTATGTTATCTTAATTAATCTTATCCCTTGAGACTACTCTTTCCTCTGGTATGTTATCTTAATTCATCTTATCATTTGAGATTATCGTTCCTCCCTCTACTTCTAAACTAACATGTGTAATTCTATAGTCAATGAACGGATCACTGAAAACTGGTTGTTCGACAAGAACTTCAATACATTATTCTGCAGTTTCTGACGATGTAACAATTTATTATTTCTAATCTTTTGGCAACGAATCAATGACGTCAAGTGCAACTGATGATTTCGAAATGAAATTGCCATGGATGTAGAAAAAAATTATATCGAAACTATTTCTTTGTGGAAATAAATCCTCGATAAAAGTTACAATATGGTTATAGCTGAAAATGGAATGTATTTAATACGGTATTCATATTTTTTCTGTACACTTACGCGAATTATAAGATGAAAGTGTTTAGAAATAATTTTTAAATTATTATATCACCATATTAAAGAGAAACCTATTTTCAAAATGTCTTTGCTAATATATCTTATACTATAATTATAAGAATTAAAAACCGATTTTTAGTTTTCTTCAATAAACTAAGTACGCAGTATAGTTAAATATTTTATTCTATTTTATTCTTGGGGATGTTCAGGGATTTTAAAGATCTTAAGCGAGATTCTTTTGAATTTTTTTGTGATACCTATTTTGAAGTATGGGTGGAGTTTATATTAATATTATAATAGAAAAATTGAAAAATTAAACTACATTTTTAAGATTCATTTTTTCACAAATCTAATGTGTTTTGTAACATTTTTATATCTTGCACTTTGCTCCGGTCAAAAAATAGTACTACTTCTTTGGAATGATAGACAAGTGTGTTTTGCTTTCATAATATTTTATAAATTACTATATAATAATATAGACTGTTCCAGGTTGTCTGTGTACCAGATTATCTGTGTACCTTCTTGCAATAGGCTTGTACTTATTTAAACCTGTTACAGTAAACACTTCGAAGGGATCAACCTATAACGCAGTTTATAAGGGCGCTTAAAAGTTTACCTTTAACTTTTGATATTCTTTCATGATCCATTGCATGTTTTTAAAATTTTCATGATGTAAGTTTTATGATTTTATAAATTCTGATGATTGCATTATAATGTGACATATGATTTCTTAAAATAGTCTGCTAAAGTAAATGTAAAAAATTAAAATATTAAAGAGCAGAAATAAATAGCAAGTGTATGCAAATAAATGCAGCACAAGGTGTAGAGCCAGTGAATGTTAAAATAAATTTGGAAGGGTTTTACAATATGTGTAACATTCTACAATAATGTTAAAAATTTAATTCAAATACTATTCTGCAAAAAAAAAAATTTTTTTTTTGAGTATTCTACAATAGTTATAGAATTATTTTAGAAGGTATTCTGTAATATTGTTTTTACGATTCTACAATAAAGATAAAATTAATTGAAAAGTATTCTACACTATTTGTAGCAGTCTACAATGATTTTAAAATTAACTTAGATAGTATTGTAAAAATATTTTAGTATCCTACAATAAATTTGAAATTAAATTGGAAAGCATTCTGAAAAAATTTTGGTAGTTTACAGTAAAATGTAAAAATAAATGGAAAGGTAGTCTACAAATAGATAATTTTGTGTTAATGTAAAGAAAATAAATATAATTATAATAATAGAAAATTTATGTTGATAGAGCAACCAGTAAAATTAAGTGAAAAATAAGATAGACAGCACAAGTGTGTTACAAATAGCATATTGCCGCAATATGTGCAAAACTTAGGGCAGCAAAAATATTGATTAGTATTGTATGTATTGTGTATTGTATATTATGTATTGTATATTGTATAAACTGTAGTATTGAGGAAAAATGTGTAGTATTTTAAGAATTAGTGTGAGGATAGGCATGATAGTTATCCAAAATGCACGGTAGTCAACAAAATCGCAAAATAAAATAAAACTTCGGGAAAAATTGACTGGAGGAAGGCAAGTCCAGCAGATAGTAATAATTAAAATCATTGAGTTTTCTGCAACAACAGCAACAAAAAAGAACAGTAGGAAAGTTATCAGCGGGTTGACCGGTTAGCAGTAATATTGTCAATAAGTATCAACGTAGTACAACGTAAAAGTCTTAGCGCCAGCCCATTTTATGAAAATTATCAGCGGTTCATCGATAGCAGTACAGCGAAATTAAAAAGCGCTAGATTCCCGTCCTATTTTATGCAAATAAATATTAAATAAATGAACGGATAATGATAAAAGATAAATAATTCAAATGAGAATATAAGTAAAATAAATAATTTAGTGGACGTAAAAAATAAGAGATATCTGAAGTATAAATAATATGTACATAAGTGAGTAAGTCAGGTTTAAATTAAAATGTTTGAGAACAAAATAAAAACGGAGACTCGGAAAATTTTGAAATGAAAGAAAATATAATTTTTTTTCCCTCCCAAACAAAATAAAAATTAGTCTACGTTATAAAAATGGACATTGTCAAGTAATCTGTAAGTGGGATAAGAGCAGGGAGTTTCGAACCTGCGAACTCATAGGGCGGTTGTAGATAAATAAAATGAGAACAGACAAAAAAGGGGGGGGGGGGCAAGTCAGGTAACAATAACAAAATTTTCAAATACAAAAAAAATTAATAATAATAAATATAATTTTCAAATACAAGGTGGAATTAACAATAAATAAAATAATAAATAAATAAATCATAATGAGAAGGATAACAATAACAAAATGAAGAAATAAAAAGATACGACCAGTATTTGTACTTCCATCTCTCAAAATTGGCAGGTTTCTGTTCCATTTCTGTCAAAAAGCGTTAGCTTACAGTCGGGTCCATAGGGCTGAAGGTATCGCTGAAAAATTTATACGGATAGGATAATATATAGTCAAAACAGATGTATACAGATAAAATCATATACATAAGAGTAGTGAATGGCAGTCGGCCAGTTGCAACTTCAAAAAAAAAAGGGGGGGGGGACTAACTTGCAAATAAACTAAATAACAAAAAAAAAAATAATCAGTAATCAAAAATATCAAAATAAGTAAATAAGTAAATGAAGTAAAAGACATATATATATATATATAGCACAATAACAACAAATACTCCACCATATACAAACCGGGCGGCCTTGATGACAGGCATTGAATTAGGGTGTCCAGATCGTTGATATCGCTGCAATATATTTAATTATGACAACAAATGTTTTAAATACTGAAAGGATTACATTTCAAAGGTAGAGATATGCATATAAATAAATAAATAAAATAAAAATAGAGAATATTGTAAACAAAGCTTTAAAAATAAGAGCAGCTCCGCTAACAAAAAAAAAAAAAAGAGCTGACGGCGAGCTGATCGAAAAGCCAATGTTTGTCAAACTCCAAAAATGTCGGACGCTTTCGGTAAGAAAAAACTGGTTCCGAGGCAGAGTATGCAGGCGAAAATTCAAGGTCATTCGTTGCAGCGCGGGAGAAGCGTTACATACGGGTACCAACAGATATGGCAAAGAGGAAATGCATTAATACATAGGTGATGAACTCATAGTAAAAATGAATAATTATGTACAAGATTAGAAAATCATAGAGAAATAACAATATACAGATTTTAATATAAATATAAGGAATGACAATAAAAGATAAATTAAGAATAAAAATATAAATAAATAAATAAGAAATATAGCTGCGTTAGACGCATGATTCATGGTAGTGAACCAATACAGGTATTTAAAACGCGGGTCGTTCAATTTAAATACTAAACATTAAATTAAAAGGTGTCCTAGGTAAATCTATAGATGTTATTCAAAAAAGATTGGGTTAACTCGTGAATATATGAAAATGCGCAAAAAAAATAAAATAAATAAAATTTTAAAACACATGGAAAATATACGTAAGTGAAGTTTTGAAGTATGAATAAGTAAAATAACAGACGGAGAGAGATATCAGGGCTGATTTTAACACAGTGTCTGTGACGATTTGGATTTCCCGCCAATGTAGCACGATGGTCAGATGACAAAGAAAATGAATTTGACTTGTAAAATTAGACAGCCAAAATTCATTTCCACATCAAATGACTCGCGGAAGTGTGAACAATAGAACATGCCAAAAAAAAAACATGCTAAAATACTTACCTGCTCGTGTGCTTGTCATAAGCTGGAAAGACGATGTGAATGGCGATGCGGACAGCCAGCCGCGTTTCTGCTCTGAATCGAACTAAGTAAAGGCGCGAATCCGGACTTCCGGTCTTCGAGCGATTTCGGAGAAGGGTTTGTGGTCGCCATGGCTTCAAACATATGTTTGGAGATAAACAGTGGGGGAAAACGCCTGGACTGACAGTTGTTTGTTTTGGTCGTATTGCGTTGTAAATTACAATGTGTAGAGTATAGAATTGTGAAATTATACAAATGTTAAATCAAATAGTACTGATTGTAGGCAAATGTATATGATTCGAACTGTAAAAAAAAACAAAAAAATTGTGAACTGTTGAGAAAAAGTGATGGAAAATCTGTAAACAAATAATGATGATGTAAAGTGTGCTATATAATATTTGTAAACCTAGCTTGACTTCTTTCTGTTCAGGGGGGTGAGAATATGTGGTATGACAATCACATATTTTTTTATACATAACCCTGGGAAAAGGGAATGGTGTAAATATATTGAAATGTATACTATGTTGTTGTTTTATGTAGATAGCTAGGCCTTTGCACAGACGGAATTGGGAGTTTTGGCGCCGTTGGGTTGTGTGCGCGCTGACATGGATTGTAAATATTCAGAGATTTAATTGCAGCAAAATGTCAAAGTTGAGCTACAAATCTTTGAAAATTTATAGCCCTGTCAGGTGTGGCGCGCGTCGGTGTCCGGTATTTTGGACCACCCTGGTTTTGTATGCCCTCTAGTTCTTGTGTTTGAGTGGAGCGCATAAAAAATGAGCGTCGCTTCAAAAACCAATGGTGTGAAGCATTTTTGGACCGCCTTTTTTATTGCGTTTTGGGAAACAGCGAATGGGAATTGGGTGAAATTCCTCCCTGTTTTGTGTCACTCCCCTTGTTTTAAAATTCTGGAAGTTTTAGAAATTAAAAAAAAAGTTCAGATGCAATCTGATGTTTGATAGAGGAAGGTCTCCTGGGTTCCTTTGAGCACCTGTGCGAGGAACGCATCCGCGCAACGAAGTAGGCGGCCTTGACGGCACTTGTCGTGCGGAAATTTCTACAAGTTTCACTGAACCGGCGCATGTTACCTAACCAGGGGTAACAGACTCTAGAGCAGCATATATATTTCCCCAGAAACAGCTTTCTGTTTATTTGCAGCTGTGACAGGGCTTAGTCACAGCTATTTTAGAACGGTTTCGACTATTTTCAGCCAAATCTTCACTACGAAAGTACGTGGACTGAGTCTTGTAGGGGTACCTATCCCGGGCTCCTAAGCAGCAGACCACATACGAAGTGGAGCTTCTCGTCATTGGTTTTGAGGTTGCAGTGCAACACAGCTCTGCCTCCAAAACGGCGCGGTTTAGGACCTTTGCTCCTTTAGCTGCATTAAGCCGTGGTAACTGTAATACTGTGTGTACGGAATATTTGCGGAGCATCAATCCAGGGCTCCTAAGCAGCAGCCAATCTCTACAAATAAAGTATCTGATCTCCACTCTTTAGACAAGGGCCTGTACGCATGCTCACTCAAGAGCCGGTGGGACTTAAGCCGAAATTAAGAGGATGAGAAGGCAGGTGGACAGTGTGCCCGTCGTCATTGTTTGTTTGGTTGCAGTACAACACAGCTCTACCACCAAACGGCGCGGTGTAGGACCTTGCTCCTTTAGCTGCATTAAGCCGTGGTAACTGTAACACTGCGTGTACGGAGTGTTTGTGGAGCATCAATCCCGGGCTCCCAAGCAGAAGAAAATCTCTACGAAAACGTATATATTTGGCAAAGCCTGTACGCATGCTCACTCAAGAGCCGCTGGGACTTAAGCCGAAATTAAGAGGATGAGAAGGCAGGTGGACAGTGTGGCCATCGTCATTGTTTGTTTGGTTGCAGTACAACACAGCTCTACCACCGAACGGCGCGGTGTAGGACCTTGCTCCTTTAGCTGCATTAAGCCGTGGTAACTGTAACACTGCGTGTACGGAGTGTTTGTGGAGCATCAATCCCGGGCTCCCAAGCAGAAGAAAATCTCTACGAAAACGTATATATTTGGCAAAGCCTGTACGCATGCTCACTCAAGAGCCGCTGGGACTTAAGCCGAAATTAAGAGGATGAGAAGGCAGGTGGACAGTGTGCCCGTCGTCATTGTTTGTTTGGTTGCGGTACAACACAGCTCTACCACCAAACGGCGCGGTGTAGGACCTTGCTCCTTTAGCTGCATTAAGCCGTGGTAACTGTAACACTGCGTGTACGGAGTGTTTGTGGAGCATCAATCCCGGGCTCCCAAGCAGAAGAAAATCTCTACGAAAACGTATATATTTGGCAAAGCCTGTACGCATGCTCACTCAAGAGCCGCTGGGACTTAAGCCGAAATTAAGAGGATGAGAAGGCAGGTGGACAGTGTGCCCATCGTCATTGTTTGTTTGGTTGCAGTACAACACAGCTCTACCACCAAACGGCGCGGTATAGGACCTTGCTCCTTTAGCTGCATTAAGCCGTGGTAACTGTAACACTGCGTGTACGGAGTGTTTGTGGAGCATCAATCCCGGGCTCCCAAGCAGAAGAAAATCTCTACGAAAACGTATATATTTGGCAAAGCCTGTACGCATGCTCACTCAAGAGCCGCTGGGACTTAAGCCGAAATTAAGAGGATGAGAAGGCAGGTGGACAGTGTGCCCATCGTCATTGTTTGTTTGGTTGCAGTACAACACAGCTCTACCACCAAACGGCGCGGTGTAGGACCTTGCTCCTTTAGCTGCATTAAGCCGTGGTAACTGTAACACTGCGTGTACGGAGTGTTTGTGGAGCATCAATCCCGGGCTCCCAAGCAGAAGAAAATCTCTACGAAAACGTATATATTTGGCAAAGCCTGTACGCATGCTCACTCAAGAGCCGCTGGGACTTAAGCCGAAATTAAGAGGATGAGAAGGCAGGTGGACAGTGTGCCCATCGTCATTGTTTGTTTGGTTGCAGTACAACACAGCTCTACCACCAAACGGCGCGGTGTAGGACCTTGCTCCTTTAGCTGCATTAAGCCGTGGTAACTGTAACACTGCGTGTACGGAGTGTTTGTGGAGCATCAATCCCGGGCTCCCAAGTAGAAGAAAATCTCTACGAAAACGTATATATTTGGCAAAGCCTGTACGCATGCTCACTCAAGAGCCGCTGGGACTTAAGCCGAAATTAAGAGGATGAGAAGGCAGGTGGACAGTGTGCCCGTCGTCATTGTTTGTTTGGTTGCAGTACAACACAGCTCTACCACCAAACGGCGCGGTGTAGGACCTTGCTCCTTTAACTGCATTAAGCCGTGGTAACTGTAACACTGCGTGTACGGAGTGTTTGTGGAGCATCAATCCCGGGCTCCCAAGCAGAAGAAAATATCTACGAAAACGTATATATTTGGCAAAGCCTGTACGCATGCTCACTCAAGAGCCGCTGGGACTTAAGCCGAAATTAAGAGGATGAGAAGGCAGGTGGACAGTGTGCCCTTCGTCATTGTTTGTTTGGTTGCAGTACAACACAGCTCTACCACCAAACGGCGCGGTGTAGGACCTTGCTCCTTTAGCTGCATTAAGCCGTGGTAACTGTAACACTGCGTGTACGGAGTGTTTGTGGAGCATCAATCCCGGGCTCCCAAGCAGAAGAAAATCTCTACGAAAACGTATATATTTGGCAAAGCCTGTACGCATGCTCACTCAAGAGCCGCTGGGACTTAAGCCGAAATTAAGAGGATGAGAAGGCAGGTGGACAGTGTGCCCATCGTCATTGTTTGTTTGGTTGCAGTACAACACAGCTCTACCACCAAACGGCGCGGTGTAGGACCTTGCTCCTTTAGCTGCATTAAGCCGTGGTAACTGTAACACTGCGTGTACGGAGTGTTTGTGGAGCATCAATCCCGGGCTCCCAAGTAGAAGAAAATCTCTACGAAAACGTATATATTTGGCAAAGCCTGTACGCATGCTCACTCAAGAGCCGCTGGGACTTAAGCCGAAATTAAGAGGATGAGAAGGCAGGTGGACAGTGTGCCCTTCGTCATTGTTTGTTTGGTTGCAGTACAACACAGCTCTACCACCAAACGGCGCGGTGTAGGACCTTGCTCCTTTAGCTGCATTAAGCCGTGGTAACTGTAATACTGCGTGTACGGAGTGTTTGTGGAGCATCAATCCCGGGCTCCCAAGCAGAAGAAAATCTCTACGAAAACGTATATATTTGGCAAAGCCTGTACGCATGCTCACTCAAGAGCCGCTGGGACTTAAGCCGAAATTAAGAGGATGAGAAGGCAGGTGGACAGTGTGCCCATCGTCATTGTTTGTTTGGTTGCAGTACAACACAGCTCTACCACCAAACGGCGCGGTATAGGACCTTGCTCCTTTAGCTGCATTAAGCCGTGGTAACTGTAACACTGCGTGTACGGAGTGTTTGTGGAGCATCAATCCCGGGCTCCCAAGCAGAAGAAAATCTCTACGAAAACGTATATATTTGGCAAAGCCTGTACGCATGCTCACTCAAGAGCCGCTGGGACTTAAGCCGAAATTAAGAGGATGAGAAGGCAGGTGGACAGTGTGCCCATCGTCATTGTTTGTTTGGTTGCAGTACAACACAGCTCTACCACCAAACGGCGCGGTGTAGGACCTTGCTCCTTTAGCTGCATTAAGCCGTGGTAACTGTAACACTGCGTGTACGGAGTGTTTGTGGAGCATCAATCCCGGGCTCCCAAGCAGAAGAAAATCTCTACGAAAACGTATATATTTGGCAAAGCCTGTACGCATGCTCACTCAAGAGCCGCTGGGACTTAAGCCGAAATTAAGAGGATGAGAAGGCAGGTGGACAGTGTGCCCATCGTCATTGTTTGTTTGGTTGCAGTACAACACAGCTCTACCACCAAACGGCGCGGTGTAGGACCTTGCTCCTTTAGCTGCATTAAGCCGTGGTAACTGTAACACTGCGTGTACGGAGTGTTTGTGGAGCATCAATCCCGGGCTCCCAAGTAGAAGAAAATCTCTACGAAAACGTATATATTTGGCAAAGCCTGTACGCATGCTCACTCAAGAGCCGCTGGGACTTAAGCCGAAATTAAGAGGATGAGAAGGCAGGTGGACAGTGTGCCCGTCGTCATTGTTTGTTTGGTTGCAGTACAACACAGCTCTACCACCAAACGGCGCGGTGTAGGACCTTGCTCCTTTAGCTGCATTAAGCCGTGGTAACTGTAACACTGCGTGTACGGAGTGTTTGTGGAGCATCAATCCCGGGCTCCCAAGCAGAAGAAAATATCTACGAAAACGTATATATTTGGCAAAGCCTGTACGCATGCTCACTCAAGAGCCGCTGGGACTTAAGCCGAAATTAAGAGGATGAGAAGGCAGGTGGACAGTGTGCCCTTCGTCATTGTTTGTTTGGTTGCAGTACAACACAGCTCTACCACCAAACGGCGCGGTGTAGGACCTTGCTCCTTTAGCTGCATTAAGCCGTGGTAACTGTAATACTGCGTGTACGGAGTGTTTGTGGAGCATCAATCCCGGGCTCCCAAGCAGAAGAAAATCTCTACGAAAACGTATATATTTGGCAAAGCCTGTACGCATGCTCACTCAAGAGCCGCTGGGACATAAGCCGAAATTAAGAGGATGAGAAGGCAGGTGGACAGTGTGCCCATCGTCATTGTTTGTTTGGTTGCAGTACAACACAGCTCTACCACCAAACGGCGCGGTGTAGGACCTTGCTCCTTTAGCTGCATTAAGCCGTGGTAACTGTAACACTGCGTGTACGGAGTGTTTGTGGAGCATAAATCCCGGGCTCCCAAGCAGAAGAAAATCTCTACGAAAACGTATATATTTGGCAAAGCCTGTACGCATGCTCACTCAAGAGCCGCTGGGACTTAAGCCGAAATTAAGAGGATGAGAAGGCAGGTGGACAGTGTGCCCATCGTCATTGTTTGTTTGGTTGCAGTACAACACAGCTCTACCACCAAACGGCGCGGTGTAGGACCTTGCTCCTTTAGCTGCATTAAGCCGTGGTAACTGTAACACTGCGTGTACGGAGTGTTTGTGGAGCATCAATCCCGGGCTCCCAAGCAGAAGAAAATCTCTACGAAAACGTATATATTTGGCAAAGCCTGTACGCATGCTCACTCAAGAGCCGCTGGGACTTAAGCCGAAATTAAGAGGATGAGAAGGCAGGTGGACAGTGTGCCCATCGTCATTGTTTGTTTGGTTGCAGTACAACACAGCTCTACCACCAAACGGCGCGGTGTAGGACCTTGCTCCTTTAGCTGCATTAAGCCGTGGTAACTGTAACACTGCGTGTACGGAGTGTTTGTGGAATATCAATCCCGGGCTCCCAAGCAGAAGAAAATCTCTACGAAAACGTATATATTTGGCAAAGCCTGTACGCATGCTCACTCAAGAGCCGCTGGGACTTAAGCCGAAATTAAGAGGATGAGAAGGCAGGTGGACAGTGTGCCCATCGTCATTGTTTGTTTGGTTGCAGTACAACACAGCTCTACCACCAAACGGCGCGGTGTAGGACCTTGCTCCTTTAGCTGCATTAAGCCGTGGTAACTGTAACACTGCGTGTACGGAGTGTTTGTGGAGCATCAATCCCGGGCTCCCAAGCAGAAGAAAATCTCTACGAAAACGTATATATTTGGCAAAGCCTGTACGCATGCTCACTCAAGAGCCGCTGGGATTTAAGCCGAAATTAAGAGGAGGAGAAGGAAAGTGGACAGTGTGCCCATCTCCAAAATAATACTTGCCAAAAAATTTCGTCACCTGATGATACGCAACTGTGTTCTCAGACTGGTAGTGTTTTCCATAAAGTATTCAAATAAATGAACCAAACTTCAATTAATCGTGCCACCCTTTCCTACGTGCAGAGATCAGCTACAGCACTCAGTGAGAGTCCTATGTATGAAGGTATGAAAATTATATATTGATTTTAAAATGTGTATATGAATGTTTAAACTTAATTGATCCCCAGTGCTAAGGGCAACTTATGATAAATGTGATATTTTTCAAAATGAAATTATAATGTGTTTTCTTTAAAAAAAGTGATTAATTACAAGTTTGGGTAAATAAAAAAAATATACAAATTAATGCTAAAAAGACTGTGCACCCCTGAGGTCAAGCTTGGGTAAATTGGGAACTCATTTGTAATTGTGTATTTTGTATTTAATGTTTGAATTGAGATTTCATGTGTTTTGTAAATAAATTGTTAAGTGGCCAAAAAAAGGGAGTGATTAATTGTTTTAGCAAACGCAATGTACTTAGGTCCAATCGGACCCCACTATACTTTAACGCGCTTGAGCCTGGTGGAACTATTTGGTGAGTATCGGTAATGTAATTAAGTGTTTAATATTTATTGTATTTATGTGTAAAATCCACCTCACCACACCTTCTTGCAATAGACTTGTACTTATTTAAACCTGTTGCAGTAAACACTTCAAAGGGATCAACCTATAACGCAGTTTATAAGGGCGCTTAAAAGTTTACCTTTAACTTTTGATATTCTTTCATGATCCATTGCATGTTTTTAAAATTTTCATGATGTAAATTTTTATGATTTTATAAATTCTGATGATTGCATTATAATGTGACAAATGATTTCGAATTATTTATTATAATTTTCATGTTTATGTGCTAATTTTATTGCGTTTGAATGTTCTATTGCGTGTATGTTTTATATTGTCGGTAATTTGTTCTTCTCTTTTTTATAACTGGGCTTGTAGCTGGTGAAAAGTGTATTCCAAATACATCTTAAATAATAAAAGGCAATGTCTGTGTGTGTGTCTGTCTGCCTTATACACTATACGTTTCGCGACCGCACGTCGGAGAGCTACGAAATTTTGCAATCGGAGACCCTGGGGGGTGAGAAGGGGACACGTGAAAACCGATTTTTAAAATTTTAATTTTTTTTTTTTGTTATTTAATGTTTTATGCGATTTCGACCGTTTTTTGACCTTTTTGCTCTTTTTTCTCCACGATCCGGACATCGTAGAAAAAAACAAATCACACCATCGGAAAGAGCAGAGAATTTCGAGTAAAAATATATCAATTTCAAATCTCAGGGACAAATTCTAATATTTTTTTATGATTTTAAAACAAAAGTCACTTTTGGCTCAAAAAAACGATTTTTGGTTTTTAAATTCTCGCATAGTAAAAAGTACTCATAATTTCGACTCATAATTTACATTTTTAGAAAGGTCAAACATCTGGCATTCTTACAAGTCCAATCTGGTCAGGAAATATTCCGTATTGCCCACAGGATCGGGATTTTAAAAGTTTCCGAATTTCAATTTCTCAGCGTTCCGCTCGGCGTGCCGCTTCTTAACCGGCGTTTCTCCCCCGCAGAAGGAGGGAAGGTGGTGGGTGGGGACGTCAAGGTGGAGGTGACGTCACGGTTCTGAATAGAGCTGTTTCAACCACGTGGCACTCTCTTAGTAACGAGCCTTAGCAACGGTTGCTGGTGGTCAAACAACTCATAGATAGGCCATTGCTATACACGTTGTACTGTTGCTTCAAAAATATTAATTTAAACTTTAAGTAATAATTATGTCATCTAAATATTTTCAGGACATGGATGATCGAGCTAAAGCTCGATATTCTTTATTTGTCATGATATTAATAATTTTAAAATGTTTTATATTTGCGAAAATGTAATGTAATGCGAATCCAAATTGTGAGTTGGATTTTCATATGCTTACACCTCATAAAGAGCTAAGACAATATTGGAAAGTCTTGAAAAGTATGTGTGGGGGGGGGGGGGCAACTGTTTAACATTTGCTTATGCCAGGGTTATTTTAAATGTAAAATACGCATAGCATTAAAATGTCTTGAAAAGTGTGTGTGTGTGGGGGGGGGGGGCAACTGTTTAACATTTGCTTATGCCAGGGTTATTTTAAATGAAAAATACGCATAACATTAAAAAGTCTTGAAAAGTGTATGTGGGGGGGGGGGGGGGCAACTGTTTAACATTTGCTTATGCCAGGGTTATTTTAAATGTAAAATACGCATAGCATTAAAATGTCTTGAAAAGTGTGTGTGTGTGTGGGGGGGGGCAACTGTTTAACATTTGCTTATGCCAGGGTTATTTTAAATGAAAAATACGCATAACATTAAAAAGTCTTGAAAAGTGTATGTGGGGGGGGGGCAACTGTTTAACATTTGCTTATGCCAGGGTTATTTTAAATGAAAAATACGCATAGCATTAAAAAGTCTTGAAAAATGTGTGTGGGGGAGGGGGGCAACTGTTTAACATTCGCTTATGCCAGGGTTATTTTAAGTGAAAAATACGCATAACATTAAAAAGTCTTGAAAAGTGTGTGTGTGTGGGGGCAACTGTTTAACATTTGCTTATGCCAGGGTTATTTTAAATGAAAAATACGCATAGCATTAAAAAGTCTTGAAAAGTGTATGTGGGGGGGGGGGCAACTGTTTAACATTTGCTTATGCCAGGGTTATTTTAAATGAAAAATACGCATAGCATTAAAAAGTCTTGAAAAGTGTATGTGGGGGGGGGGGCAACTGTTTAACATTTGCTTATGCCAGGGTTATTTTAAATGAAAAATACGCATAGCATTAAAAAGTCTTGAAAAGTGTATGTGGGGGGGGGGGCAACTGTTTAACATTTGCTTATGCCAGGGTTATTTTAAATGAAAAATACGCATAGCATTAAAAAGTCTTGAAAAGTGTATGTGGGGGGGGGGGCAACTGTTTAACATTCGCTTATGCCAGGGTTATTTTAAATGAAAAATACGCATAGCATTAAAAAGTCTTGAAAAGTGTATGTGGGGGGGGGGGCAACTGTTTAACATTTGCTTATGCCAGGGTTATTTTAAATGAAAAATACGCATAGCATTAAAAAGTCTTGAAAAGTGTATGTGGGGGGGGGGGCAACTGTTTAACATTTGCTTATGCCAGGGTTATTTTAAATGAAAAATACGCATAGCATTAAAAAGTCTTGAAAAGTGTATGTGGGGGGGGGGGCAACTGTTTAACATTTGCTTATGCCAGGGTTATTTTAAATGAAAAATACGCATAGCATTAAAAAGTCTTGAAAAGTGTATGTGGGGGGGGGGGGCAACTGTTTAACATTTGCTTATGCCAGGGTTATTTTAAATGAAAAATACGCATAGCATTAAAAAGTCTTGAAAAGTGTATGTGGGGGGGGGGGGCAACTGTTTAACATTTGCTTATGCCAGGGTTATTTTAAATGAAAAATACGCATAGCATTAAAAAGTCTTGAAAAGTGTATGTGGGGGGGGGGGCAACTGTTTAACATTTGCTTATGCCAGGGTTATTTTAAATGAAAAATACGCATAACATTAAAAAGTCTTGAAAAGTGTGGGGGGGGGGGGGGGGGTTCACTGCAAACTTTCCTGTGCTTCAAATTTTCAGTATTCCAATCTTTTCTGTTGATTCTTAAAGGCCATTCTTTGCTTCTTTTAACAGACAAGTCCTTGATTTTATTCCCTTTATTTTCAATTATTCTAGGGAATGAAAAAAATGATACAATTAATTACGGCACAAATCGCCATTATCAAATTCAATTACTTTATCTTAAAGAAATTATGATTATATATGATATCGGCCGGATATAGTTTTAATAAAACGACTTTTTAAAAAAAAATTCACACCAAAACGTATCCCGGCGCTCTTCACTAAGACGTCTTTTTGACTCATTTCCTCTAATTAATACAGCAGGGAGTCTAAAAAAAGATTTGCTGTCTCGATCAGGACGATTTCCGCATTTGAAAACACCACAAGCGGTAGGCATAATGACAAATATAAAATTTTGTAACACTATACACGGCAGTATATCTACAATTGACTCAAACGCAAAGCCAGCAATATTTGACCACCAGCAACGGTTGCTAGGTGGTAGCTTGGCGATGTGACGTCAGGTGAAAAAGCTCTATAGAGCTCCTTTACTCCATATAAATTATTATATTTATATTTTAAATGATGGAACGATATGGATTTTTTAAATGTATAGTTTAACTTTTGGATTTTTTTAAATGGATATTTTAATTTTATGAATATTTTAAATGATGGAACAATGAAACAATGGAATGAGGATGACGGAATTAAGCATATGGTCATTTTAAATTGCAAATTAGCGCGCGGGAAGTTAGCGGTAGGCCCGGGTTCGATTCCCGCCACTGCCAAAACTGCCGCCGTGTTTACGTGGAATACGATCACGTTAAATATGTGGGTCCGTAAGTTCTTCCGAGAGGTTGGTGGTAGGGGAAGGAGGATACGGCCCCTGTGGATGCCTCCCCCACTGGGTTCCCGTCTAAATTGGGTGAATATATAGAAAGTTATGGAGATTGTCGCGGAGGGCGCGGCAGCCCAGTGGTTAGCGCGCGGGAATTTCACTCAGTAGGCCCGGGTTCGATTCCCGCCACTGCCAAAACTTACGCTACGATCACGTTAAACATGTGGGTTCGTGAGTCCTTCCGAGAGGTTGGTGGTAGGGGAAGGAGGGTACGGTCTAAATTGGGTGAATAAAAAGAAAGTTATGGAGATTGTCGCGGAGGGCGAAGTAGCCCAGTGGTTAGCGCGCGGGAATTGCACGCGGTAGGCCCGGGTTCGATTTCCAAAATTGCCGCCGTGTTCACGCGGAGTAAACATGTGGGTCTGTAAGTCCTTCCGAGAGGTTGGTGGTTGGGGAAGGAGGGTACGGTCCCCGTGGCTGCCTCTCCCACTGGGTTCCGGTCTAAATTCGGTGAATAAAAAGAAAGTTATGGAAAATGTCGCGGAGGGCGAAGTACCCCAGTGGTTAGCGCGCGGGAATTTCACTCGGTAGGCCCGGGTTCGATTCCCGCCACTGCCAAAACTGCAGCCATGTTCACGCGGAGTACGATCACGTTAAACATATGGGTCCGTATGTTTTTCCGAGAGGTTGGTGGTAGGAGAAGGAGGGTACGTTCCCTGTGGATGCCTCCCCCACTGGGTTCCGGTCTAAATTGGGTGGCACATCCTGGCCGTCCAACCAGTTACCTTACACCTTTATGGTAGGTCGCGCCAACGAGTTTGCCACGGTTGGAATTTGCCACGATCAGCATTTTCAAGGGTTGCGAACAGGCTGGTCGCCAAAGGCGGCTAGTAGATAAATAAATTACTTTATTCATTTATATTCTACATTTGTATGTGAGCTACATTAAGAGCAAGTTTAAAGAAAACAGTGAGTTCAAACAAGGTTTATATATGTACAACGGTAGCTGTATAGAATCGCTCGCTTAGTACACATTGATTTTGGACCTGATAAAGAGGACTAAATTAGATTACACCATAGTCATAATAGCCTGAAAACATTCGGTGTAATCTATCTTTGATTCCTTCGCTTTTAATATCAGAACTGCCTGTTGTCTGACAAGTAGCAATTACCTAATTGATCTACACCCTTTGGGTGAGCTGAGAGGCGTATTATATATCCCAAAATATTTCTTTTAACTTTCTTTCTAAGCAATACCCCAATCGGAAGCATAGGTTGTCTTGCGATTGGAACAAAATTAATACACATTGGAAGAAAAATTAATACTTAATATTGGAACAAACTTAAAATCTGAAGCAACAAAATCCCTCGATAGCTGGTAGGTCATCCAGCGACATCCAAAGTCATCAATGCATCTAATTGACGAGGGAATGTGGCAAGCAACTGTATATAGATGATGGACTTTAGTGCCGTAAAACTACTTAACTTTGGCTACTTTATTGAAATACGTTATTTGATGCTATATATACAGGGTTATCCAAAAGTCATTGATACATTTTAAAATTGAATATAAACTGAAGTAATTGCCTTACGATAGTGAGGTTTGGACTAAAATGCTTTCCAAGTTGATAAGTTTTGGTCAAGCAAATAAAAAATTTTGTTCCAAACTCTGCCCGTAGATGGCGCTACGTATTCAAATATTTTTATGTCTACGTTGGAAATGGACTACCGTTTGGATGTGGTTCGAGCTACTAAGGGCGCACATATTGAAATATGGTAGCTGATGATTTTTTTGGTATTTTTAAGGTACAACGCCATCTAGGGACAAAGTTTGGAACTAATTTTTTTATTTGCTTAACCAAAACTTTTCAACGTGCAAAGCATTTTAGTCCAAACCTCACTATCGTACGGCAATTACCTGAGTTTATATTCAATTTTAAAATGTGTCAAGGACTTTTGGATCACCCTGTATGTTAATATTAAACATTTCCAATCATATGTTCCATGCAACACCTGATTTTTCTGTATTTTAGAATATAGAATATATAGGTTTCAAATTTGTACACTTTTGATACGTTTCATAATGTCATAATATGTATAATTTCGCTTCTTTTAAGGTTTAAGACATGTCTACCAGAGTGTCCAATACCTAACAAAGCCAATTTTTGATAAAGACGACTTTGACGTTGAATGCCATATATTTTTGAATAAAATAAAAAGTAGAAAAATAGTTTTCAGCATTTTTTTAATAAGATTGTTCAATTTTTTGTTTTGATAGGCTTAAAATTAAGAAATGCAAGGCTTATGGAAACGTAATGACAGCATGGAAAAATATTATCTTAAAATTATAAAAGAAAGGATATTATTAGACGCAAAATCTACAATAATAAAAACAAAGTCATAAACACTTTTCAACTTTGTTGTAAAGTGTTAAAAAATGATATCGGATTGTTCAATTGTGTCATCTGTATCAGAAACTCTGAGAGCAGCATAAGATCATGACATTTAGTTTGAGATATTTTTAACACTTTACAACAAAGCTGAAAAGTGTTTATGACTTTGTTCATTCTGTCTGTCTGTCTGTCTGTCCGTTAGCACGATAACTGCCGTAAAAATGACTTAATCAGAATGAAATTTTAGTATGTTGTTCAGACGGTCTGTAGGACCTATGGGAATATAAATGAATAATATCATCCAATTAGTTTTGGATTGAACCCGGGTTGAAAAAATGAAATACATTGAGCTCTATGGGACCTAATTTTTCAAACATTTTTTAAGCGGATTTAAAATTCACAAATTGCTTCGAAAATTTTAGGTAATAGTCAAATTGTTCCATAAAATATATAAAAAAATATTCAGCGAAATATATTCAGTAGTTTTTTAAATAAAAATTAAAATAATAATTACACATCTTACATGAAACGATCACGTGACCATGATATGAAAAGATCACATGACCCACTTCAAAATGATATATGGCATCCATCTTGTTTCAAAATCGTGATTTTTTAAAGTTCTTTTTAATTCATATTGAGTGTTGTATCCGTCCTAAAACTACTTTATTTTTGCTTAAATTCTGTGCATCTACATACTAAAACAACACAATAACAATATATTTGAGTTTAAATTCTCATTCAAATTTGATTATTTCTACAACTAAGCCTATTTTTCACCTATGTAAAATGTAAACAGCAAAATATGTAGAATGAGTTGTATTAGAATTACTGTATTTCTTTAACACGAAATAATTCAGTCCATGGAGTCTGCATGGCTGATATGAATGAAATATTAATTGATTTTATAAACAGAAGGACGATTTTTTTCGATGAAGTTTTAAGCATTGAGTTTATGAATTGTAGCTCCATGGTCTTAATTTTTAAATGAAATAAATTATTGTAGTATTGTGATGAATGAAATGAATGGGAGAAAGTTATGAATGGAATCCTGCTTTTATAGAGAGATCCAGGCGTGTTATTTTTTCTATGACGTCATTTGAATTTATTTCAGTTGTTTTCGATGAAGTTTTCAAATATAATAAATTATCGCAATATTATGATAGTTTTAAAAATATTACCGTGGAATGTATTGCATTTTAGAGATATTTAAACCAGGCAATTTATATTTCAATGCCGTCATTTGAATGAAGTTCATTTTTTTCAATGAAGGTTTAAGTTTTCAAATATAATAAATCAATGTAGTATTGTGATAAGTTTTAAAATATTACCGAGGAATGTATTGCATTTCCGACTTTTTTAAATAAAATTGCATTGAAGTTGGAAAGTGTTTCATAATCAATGCTTTAAGCATGATTGATCTTTCTTGTTAAAACTATACATAAGTTTGTTTTCTAGTTACAAAATATTTAATCGGCATTTTGAACGATTTTCACAAAAATTGGTTCCTTAGCGATTGAAAATACTATCGCAGATTTACTATTTTAACACCATCTTAAAAGAATTATCATTCAAACCAATTTTGAACGGAATCTGTATTATCATAAGATGCATTTTCACGAATTTTTAAAAGTATATACCTTTAGTATCTTGATGGCGTAATCGATTTTAAAATTACAGTATATAAAATTAATTGACAATCCGATATTCATACTTTAACATATTCTTTATTACACACTGCTTCCAGTTTAATTTTCTGGAGCCATCCACTCATTTTTTATAGATGTATCTCTAAAACCCAGCTCCACTGAATAATGAGGTAATCGAGGAGAGTGTGCGAAAATTGGTATTCTGCATGTATTCGCCGGTAAACTTAGACTTATTTAATCCCATAGTGTATTTTTTACCGTAACATTACATTTCAAAGACGAAAATTTACTTACTCTAAAGTTGTGACATCACAGTGTCTGAAACTATGCAGACAGACCTCGTTTGGCAACAAAAATAATATCTAAATTTTCAACGCTCTAAAGGTAATTTCCCCCGTTTGCATACGCACAAGAGCGTATATTTAAGGTGTATCAAATGAGCTAGCTCATTTAGGCCTATTAAGATATCTTATTTACTGGGAAATAAAATAGTTTATGGTGTATTGCGTCCGCGCTAAGGACGAAAGGCGTATTTTGGGAGTGCTTAAGAAGGTTATGTATTGCGTATCAAAAAGCTTATATAGGTCGCTTTACGCCGGAGGAGGCATTCTCAAGAACAGTGGTTAGAGAAATGTCCAGGAGAAGATTAAATCCTCTTTTAACTTCTTAAGAGAAAGGGAGCCGCTGAATCACGTGCTCCCAAATGATTAGGAGGGGAATGGATATTGCTAGAAGTCGTTAACGATGAAATGAGAGCAATTTTGAATCTGTGCTAAACGCCCCCACTTTGGTGGGTGGAGAAATATATTTCTTAAGATGCGCCCGAAGAAATATATTCCTTAAGGCCACTAGGTCAGAGGGCGAAATGCCTATTTAGGGTGTAATGCGCAGTCTCATTAAGACGTAAAGATTTATGTGCCAAACTCCGTACCCAAGACATATTATGCGCCCGCGTATCGGCCTAAAACGTGTTTAGGTTCTTATTTAGAACGTGCTACACCCGCTAAGCTGGCGGGATGCAGCCGCGCGTGTACTCGTACAACAGTTTCTATTTTGTGTAATGAATGGTACCTAATGTTAAATCATTCTTTGGTTTTTAAGAATTAACTGAGATTTCCGATTTAATTATAATCCAAGGATTGTATCCTAAATCCCAGATAAAATTTTCTAATTTTAGATATTTTTAAGAATGCTTGCCAGCCAAAATACTTTTGGCATTTAAAATTTATTCTACACACGAATCCATTATACTAACAATGACAAAGTATCGCAATAAATCTCCAGCAAACGTAAAAAATACATAATTCAGAAACACATTCACAAAATATCATTTCCCTTTGTCATTTGTGTTGATGTTATTTTTCTCCGACTAGCACGTGGGAGAATATATAGAAAAAAGGTGGAAAAAAATCTAAAAACGTATGAACATATTATTGTTATTCCAGAGAAAGTACATTTATAATATTGAAATGTATAAAATATCATATTATTTAGAATGATTTTGGAAGATGCAGTATATAAATGTGCAATGCATACTAAAATTATGTTTTCACTAGTAATGTTTTTAATATGTGAATTTGGCTCTAGAAAAATCGGGGTATACATGTATATACATTTATTTTCATATCTCAAAAATATTGAAACAATGGAATATACATTTATAATCTTAAGATTATGTACAAACAGTAAAAAGCTTGAATGTATACGTGTGGGACACATTTAAAAAATAAAGCTTAAATTTATAATTAATATTAATTATTATTAATCATCTTATCATAACATTGGCGTAAATTCTCATATTAGTGGATTTATTATTGAAATCGTACATTGCTAGTTGTGCCGCTATATAAAACCCTCCAATTATTTAACTTACGTGTGAGTCCCGTAAAGGAATTATTAATTATTATAATACTCATTGACTGCACCATTTAAACTTTAACAATAAAACATTTATTAACAACATAAGTCTGAATTAAATTCAATTACACTATTTAATTATATTATTTCAGCGGAGGGGACATATGTGACCAGTACGGAAAATCCTAAATAGTGGTTATGACCAGATATCATTTTTAATGAGCACATACCTTCAAGTCTGTCTTGGACTAGCATCTGTATTTAATGTCGTTCATTTACCGCATTAACTCTTGGTGTAATGCTCCGACACGTAAATTCGTTGAACATATTGTACTGCTGCAACTCTGCACTCGCACTTATTTCATTCTCTTAGTATATCAAGTCATCGCTGTAGTATCTGCACAAGACATACTGTCGAAGTGATCTGTTCCAAGTCATGTTAGTATCTCTGTACAAGTGTCTTGTAGTGTCGTTCTCGGGTTACAGGCTGTGGTTCCCTCGGGGAGGGGTAACTCCCCCTTTTCTTCCATTTGCCGCATTGAGTTTGACGTAACAATCTTTTTTTTCCATTGGTTACTCTTTTAACCAATGGAACCATTCCACATTTCGTAAGGCCCAGATCGGCTCCTTCTGTCATGGCACTCCTAAATTTATGGTCTTCTGACCTTTAGGTTCATAAAATTCGGATTATATATATATTCGGATTATATATATATATATATATATATATATATATATATATATATATATATAATATTATATTCCTTAGAATTATTTTGGAAGGCGCATTATATAAAAGTGTAATGAATGCTGAAATTATGTTTCCAAAAGAAATGTTTTGAATATGTGTATAAGGTTTCACAAGAACTCGTGGTATAACGATATGTTTTGTTTATATATGTTTCTTTATTATTTTTAAAGTTTTAAGATTTTCAACGCAGGCCTTTCGGGAGACTGATGCAATGTTGAGATTCTGAGAATTTAATCATTCTTAGAAATTTGAAAATTATTTTTATGTAGTTATTTTCATCTAATAAGAGTTCGGGAATAAAATACCACGCTTCAAACTTTTTTTTCTTAATTAAAAATGCGAAACAAAAAATACTGAATAAGAAATAGAAATAGATTACTTAAATAATATGGTGTCTAAATGCATTATTATCAATGGAACTTAGCAGAGAACAAATTTAAATCTTGTGGCTATAGAAAAAGTGGAAAAACAATTAGGTCTTACGAATTCATAACCGATTCTACACACACGCACACACACACACACACTCACACACACACACACACACACACACACACACACATATATATATATATAATAAAAATAAATTAATATAATAAGACTAATTCAAAACGTGAACAGTGTCATACCCTGATTTAAAAACAATACGGAGGAAAATAAAGTAAAGAGGATATGAAAAGAAATATCTAACAAAAGGAAACCATTGCTACCATATAAGGCAAATTGGTCTTAAATTTAAATTATTAATAATACACATGAATTTATCAATATTCAAGACCGATACATACAAATCAAGTTCAATCATCAAAGGATTATCAAAATCTGGAGGCTCAAAATATTAAAATGACAATAAATAAAAAATAAAAGAAAAGATGCAATACGAAAATATGGAATTGGATAGATCATCTGTAGATCCAGCTTTTCAAGGATTATTGCAGTTTTTCTCCTCACCATACTTTACTTTATTAGAAATCTTCAAAAGACATCGTTACATTCATTTGAACGTGGTCCTGATCGGCCCGCTCGTACAAAATTCCAGAATTCTCCTCTTCTAGTCTCTACCCAACTTTCTCTACAAGTACATTATATAGTCCACTTCGGAGGGCCATGATAGGCTATCAGAGGCTTGGAGTTGGAGAGGGCTTATGATATTGGCCATATGTTTTTTATCTTGGCGTTTATTAGGCTTTAACACTTGATTAGAAGTGCCCTTTGCATCTTAAAACGTTTACAGGGGCAGGATTCGTGACCATATGTGGTATGATCGAGGGAAAGATGAAGTGTATGATTAAGTTTTCGACCTCCTGTTAATATTAGTGGTGTGGTATAAAACTTAATGAGGTGTATAATAAAATTTAATGAAGTTGGACATCCATCTGCTTTCACAAGTGATGGCTAAGAGATAGGAATTTGGAATACATATGGTGCATTCAAAGACGGACGGAAATTAATGAAGAAAAGCTTAGGCTTAAGGCTTAGGCTAAAATATATGTACTATATATATATATATATATATATATATATATATATATATATATATATATATATATATATATATATATATATATATATATATATATATATATATCCCTTTAAACATAACTTTAGACGAAGGGTATATATATTTATATATATATACTTTCTTAGTGTGATTTATGTATACTAATAATCCCTTCAGCTCCTTTCCGTTATAGTGATAAGTTACTTTATATTTTTATCCTTAGTCTTGGTCTATAGATACATATTTTTAATAGATATGCTAGAGCTGGTTTTTTTGTACTTACCGTAGTTTATGCATAGTTTTCGATTCAAAAATTTCAATTCATATATATATATATATATATATATATATATATATATATATATATATATATATATATATATATATATATATATATATATATATATATATATATATATATATATATATATAATATGTATATATATATATATATACACTCACACACACACACACACACATATATATATATATATATATATATATATATATATACCGTTAATTTAAAGTTGTGAGTTATACATATTATACTATTTAATTTCGTTTTGAAAATAATTTTTTCTCGCCCACTGACAGTATATGTGTAGAGCCTGGTGAAAGAAAATTAAGCCAGTTATGTCCCGGACGTTAACTTCATAGATGGCAATTTGGATTCGCTATTCCAAGGGAATGCTGACCGCGAAAATATGTCGTCTCTACACCAGATTTCGTCAATTTCCTGGATCGTTCTCATCACCTGCTTACCAGCTGTATCTATCTCTTTCTTCTGAGACTTACTCGACTTCCAACATAGCAGTTATGGATATTATCTTAATTGGCTACAAGGAATTGACTGAACTACTACATAAGCTTTGTCTCTTTGGACCGAATGTTGAACACATTCTTTAAAACTGTTCCAGAGGTTAACAAATAACATACAGATAACGGTTATAAATTCCTGGTATTATGAAGGATTTGGCAGGACTGATGCAAATTAATTTGTTTTACCTTCACTGTTATTAATTAAAATTATCATTAAAGTGTAATCGAAAAACGTTTGTATCACTGAAAAAATATAACCATCCGGAAGAATTTCAAATTTGATCGAAATTCAAAAGATATACCGGTTTTGAAAGAGTTAACGGATAATTGTTACACTTATTTGTCATTAATGCTTATAAGGATTTCCCAGACAAATTCAGTGTGAATTTAAGGGGGCATTTTAGTAAAATATCTAAATCTTTGCAAAATATACAAACTTTCTAGAATGCACATTCAGAGAAATAAGTCTTCAACAAATATACCACTAACAGATCAATATACATTGTTGCATTATAAGTTCCTTATTCAAATACTAATAATAAATTTACATTTTATCTAACTGAAGTTATTATATACATTTTTCTCTATAATTACCCTCTATCTCTCTATGTATATATAGTATACACACACAAACACACACACACATACACACACACACATATATATATATATATAGTGAGAAAACTGTTGGACCAAATTCCACCAAATTTGCTGTAAATATTATTTAGTCCATGCGGTTTTGATTTTAAAAGGGCAAAAATGGTCGGATTTCTGCCTCCGCGGGCCTAAGTGTTGTTAGGTCCATTTTTGGAGTAAAATATACAAATAGGGTTAATATACAATTGAAAATACAGAAAGATAACCTTTTACATGCGTTTTAAAAAGGACACGATATTTACATTTTATACGTATTTAGTACATTTTTTTTACATTTGCATCTTATATTTACATACGTATGATATTAATTGTTACATTGACATCATTTACATGTGTGTTTCAATATGTTTTCCTTGCATATATTCCAAAAACTGCTTTCTCTGAACAGCGTTCTCTATTGCAGAATGATTGATTTTCTGGACGTGCAATGTTATTCGGTCCTTGAAAGTAGCTAAATTATCCACATTCCCTTGGCGTACCAAGCGCTTTACATAGCCCCACAACCAAAAATCGCAAAGGGCCAAATCAGGCGAACTGGCAAGTTGCGGAATAACAAAGTTCAGCAGCATTGTTAGATACCTCTCATCATTGACGGAACTTTCTGTACTTCCTATGGCCTTTTTTACTCCAAAAATGGACCTTAGAGCCCCACTTTGGCAAAAACCGAACTTTTTTTTCTTTTAACATTTAAAACTCCATGGTCTAAACAGTATCTATTGCAAATTTGGTTGAGTTTGGCCCAACAGTTTTCTCACTATCGGACTCAAAACACCTCTACATTAATTATGGCCACCCTATATTATATATACATATCTCATTATTACTTGATTTTGTTATTATATATATATATATATATTCATTTCCGGTTCTGGTATAAATTTCATTATAAGGTTTCTAAATATTTCGGTCGGAATTGAAAGAGACATTGAATTATGATATTAGGGATAAATACATTACGGAACGGCAAGCGTGTTAAATAAATTAATCTTTTCTCGACATTTTTGATCAAAAGACATGTAGTTAATATTAATTAAATCGTTAGAAATTAGGAACTAAAATTTTCCGATGCAGCAAGGATAGAGTAGGATAATCATAATTCTTGAATACGTAATGTACCTCACGGAATATCTTAAGGCAACATTTTAAATATAGACTGAATTACAACTTTGCGACGGAAATCCATTAAATTATGTTAAAAAATATATATGATACTAGATAATTATATTTTTTGCATTGCAAATTTAAATAAGAAATCTCCATTATTAAAATTCTGATTTAATTTTAAATACATTTAAGCAAAAACAACATAATTAAGAGAATGCAACATTAATAAAACAATGTAACAGAATGAAATATTAATAGAACAAAATAACAGAATGAAACTATTATTAAATTTGCTAAGAATGGATAACAGCAAAACCACAAATTAAATATTTATATCTACACCAATCAGAAGAAGACTTAGAGTAAGACCCAAGTTGAGGTGGGTCGACTGCATGGAGGAAAATATTGAAGTGTTAAAGATAAAATATATGATGTGGGTAGCACATCACTTTCTCTACATAACACAGTGGTTTCACTTATTATTTGAATCAAATCCCTTAGAAAAATTAATGCATCATATAACTGTATTGAAAATACTTTGGATCTCTGTAGTCAGTACTAAATAATTACGAAGCCGAAATCAAACAGACGAAATGGATTCAAAGTTTCTTTTCCGGCGCATCGGACGAAGAACACTCGCATTCCCACATCGAAAATAACATTTTAATATAGACATTTTGTGATGGCAGCATGATGCTAAGCATTCTTTTAGCAACTGGATTCTGGGTTATTGTTGGTTGGGCAGTGCAGCTCAGGGAGCGTTATCTTCCAGGTACTTTGGTGATACAAAAAGCTACAAATTTCGCAGAGGTAAATGAGAAAGAGACAGAAATTAAAAGAAGGAGAAAAAGACAGAAATCGAGTGAAAAGCAAAGCATATAAGGCAGAAAGGCACTAAAGATAGATCGGGTTTCTAGTACAAAAACCCGTGGCTCATACCAGTCTCTTGCCTACGCGAAGCTCCGATGATGTATTATGAGAGACACAAACTTACAATGTCACCAGAATCAGCACTAAAGCGCCATAGCAAGTCCAAAATTTAAGAGGCAGATCCAAACAAGATAAAATTAGTCTCAAGAGGAAAATCAGTCGAAAAAATCTGATGTGAGTAGCACATGACTCTCCCTAGAGACTCAAATTCATTTTATCTTTCTCTCTTTTACAATTAACCAAATGGAGTTTGACAGCACAAGATAACATGGATAATTATACGAAATTACATAAAATGTGTAGTTGTAATATAATATTTGTTTTCATTAGGCAACTGCATGCATTTCGAAAGGCAACGGTACATAAAAACTAAATACGAAAAAACAAAAATAACCTGCTAACGTTAGTCTTATAACTATGGGGTTGGTCTTTATTATTTTCGTCGTCAAAAATAACATATCAAACAAGCATTTAATTGATTCATTTGAGCATGCGCAGGCTTTTCTTTTAAATTTTGATAATTTCTGTGGTCCATTAACAAAATAAGAAAGGTTTCGTTTTTTTTTCGAATCATACCAAAATCTAATCTGCAACTAAATATTCAATTTCTGTCATATTTTATTAAATTGAGTTTAGTTGGATAAAAAATCACGGATACAATATTTTAAAATTACACTAGAATTGCAATTTTAATTCAATTTTCAGTTCCATGAGCCGGCTGGACGTATTTTCAAATGCGACGTTACAAAAATTCAAAAAACTAAAATATCTCGAGAACAGCTAGTTGTAATTTAATTTGGTTGCCTTATTATTTTCGCGATTAAGAATTAAGTAAAACAACCATTTAAAATATATATGATTCTATATAGTCTTTTATTTTACATTTTGACGATTTTCATAGACCATTACCCGAAAATATTCAAGTTTTCATTTCTCGAATCGTACCGAAATCTAATCAAGACCAAAATGACCTGCAAGTGACTTATCTATCAAATTTTGAAAAAATTTGCCGCTCATGTTTTCATCTAAAGTAAATATATACAATTTTTGCTGGCTATTAAAAAAATAAGGCTGTTTTATTTCGAATTGTATCTACATCTAATCATCAACAGGGTAACTCACAAGCGATTTATTTTCTTAAATTTGTGAAATTTGATCAGTTTCTTAGACAGAGTGGATATATACACTGCACAGGTAGACACACAGACATACATACTCACACTACATAGGCGTCACGCCCAAAATATCATTTTATGGTTCTAAAGTGCTAGAAACGCGTAAATCCGTCGAAAACTCAAGTTTCGACTTTCAACACGATCCCAATATTTTCCCTATACATTACCATATATTGCAGGGATAGTAATGGCACACAATAGTTCCAAAGAAATGTAAAAATGAACTTGGAAAAAACTTACAGAGCACATTGCCAGAACGCACACATAAAGGGCGTACTGGACATGCCATTCAAAAATGGAAGACTTCAAAGGGTCAAAATCATACTTCGACGTGCATTTTTTATAATTCTTGGAAAATGAAACTCAAATGATGGTCAAAATTAAGGCAATGTTGAACAATTAGAAGTTTATTAAGTTCCTGGTTTCTGACATAGTTTACATGTCCTTTAATGAGACAGTTTTCTTCTTCTTTAATTGTAAAGTACGTTTAAAGTTTCACCAGTATAAGGAGGACCACACTGGCAAGATATACTTTAAATTCCCCTTATATTAGTAATTTCCATAGGAACTTTAGGATTTGAAACCGAAGCGTATTATGGTATTAGTAGGTGTAAGCTTGATATGAAACATTAATATTTCAAGAATTTTATCAATCTGCTGACAGATTTTAGAGAAAAAATGGTAAAATGATAGTGTTGTCGGAATCACTTCCTCACAAATGCTTGTAGGAAGGCTTAGAATATTTTGAATACCATGATCAAAAATGTTAGGAGTGAAACCATGATCAGAAATGGTAGAAGAGAAACCATGATTGACAGCCACAGCTTTTAAGTAATTGATTTCAGAATACCTAATTTTAAGCTTCTTATCTTTTAATGTGGATAAAAATGTTTTAAGTTAGTTTTTACTTGGGTACCAATCAAAATAAACATTTACAATTGAAATCATTTTCGACGCTTAAACAATATTTTCATAAATGATGGAAGTACATATTAAAAATATAATACTTTTTTAGTTGCAGAATGTGCATCATACAACCTATTTTGTAACTACAGAATTAAAATGCTTATTATTCCCAACCTACTTAAAGTTATCGATTTAAAGACTGTTGAAAGAAATAATTCGGAATGAAGATCCATTTATGCATTAAGTTTCCAAAGAGTTCAATATAATAAATTGCTTTCGATTACAGAACATGGCACCAACTACTGCCCTTTAAATGTTCGAAATGACAAAATTATTCCTCCACTAAGGCTTATTTGAATAATTCAGAAGTTCATTCTTTCCGTATTGATAGGAAGGATGAACTCTAGCATTTAAATTTACATATCGTATTTAAGGAGCACGTCTGAATCTTTAAAGTTATTATTTAACAATTTGCAATAAACTAATGATGCGAATTTTAAAAAGTAAAAGTTCATTACTTTCTTTAAAATTGCAAGAATTTACATAAATAATGCTGCCTAATGTGGAATTAAACTTGATACTAAAGCTATATAAGGAAGAAAACAGGTGGTATATGACTTTTACTGCATTTTGTGGCATATTTATTTCTATAACAGTCTAAATGATAAATAATTATAAATATTTTTATTTCAGAGCACCGATACTATACAGGTCACATGATAGCACATGGTGAACACGTCTCTGGCGGCGATAAATAAAAATAAACGGCACAATATAAAATTAAAATAACTGATGTGAGCAGCACCTGACTTTCCCTGCAGACTCAAAGTGATTCTCTCTTTATTTCTTTAATAATTCATTAAATAGAGTTTAATTTCACAAAATGACACTGAATAAATTTAACCCAATTTTTGTTTTTATTTGACAGCTGGAAATGTTTTCAAAAGCTGAGTATAAAAATACAAAACACTCAAATATCTCAAGAAAGCTTAGTTCTAGAGTAACGGGGTTGGTCTTATTCTTTTTCGCGTCAAAAATTACGTATAGAACGTGCATTTAATTAATACATTTGAGCACACGTAGTCATCCATTATAGATTTTGGCGATTTTTGAGGGCCAATTCGTACAAAAAGGCAGGTTTTATGTTTTCAACTGTACCAAAATCTAATCAGCACCAGGGTATCGTACATCTAGCAAATTTTATAAAATTGGACTAATTAGTTTTTTAGCGGGAGTAGTTGCATCGGTTTTTGCGGGCAATTTTGCAAGTAAGGCAGGTTTTAAATGCAGAACCATACCAAAATCTAATCAGCACCATGCTCTCCCACAAAGGACGTACTAAATTTTATGAAAAACGGTTAATACGTTTATCAGTTAGAGTGGATATATGCATTGTACAGACAGACACACATACACACACAGACGTCAGGCTAAAAATTGTTTTTACGTAATTTAAATGTGTCAAAACGTGTAGATTCTCGAAAACTCGAGTTGCGGTTTTCGACACGATTCAAATACCTTCCCTATACATTACCATGTATTGCAAAGAAGATGAAAATTAATTGAAGTGTGGCTGAACTCAAATTTATGAATACAAGAATTAATTTATTTATAAATTTTATAAGAAAAATTTTGATAAATCGGTATCGTGGGTTCAAATGATTACAACTATAACCCTTCATTTTAATCTCATGAATATATCTTTTGATTCATAGTATACTTGACAGTCTACCCCCAGAGGGGCACTTGCCCCCATAGAGGACCAAATAGCGTCACGAACAAAAACATTTTATTGCGTCTATTTTATTACAACTTTTAGTCTTGTGATCATTGAGTCAAAAATAAGCCCGTTTATGCATGCTTATGTCAAATTTTGCCCTATGATTCCCTGTTAAAAAATATAAAGCAGTTTAATATATATATATATTAAACACTTCTTATGGGCATTGCCGTTACTATAGTGCACGTGGTGTGAACTTTCCTGTTCAGGATATGAATTCGGGGTTGTGTCAACTTTATTCTCTTGGATTTTCGTTTGGAAATACTTTGTCATTTTTGTTTTTTCTCTTTGATTATGATCTTTTGCTTAGTTGGCAGTCGGAAGCAAAGCTTCAGGAAGGTATCGGTTCCGGTAGTGTTACCATGGTATAATAGCATGCTATAATCGGGAACAAGGGGTCACAATTCACCTTGGCCATTTCATATTTTTCATGTGGCTTTTACCCTATTTTCCTTTGAAATTCTTATATATATATATATATATTTCCTGCTACACAGCAATTGATTTATTTTAATCCAACCTACTAAGTAAAATATATTGTCTAACGTACGAAGTAAAATATTTTCTAATCATTCGCCAAACAAGTGATTTTTTAAAAATATGCCACTCAAAAGGTCATTGAAAGCAAACAACCATTGTCTGAAACCTATTAACCCACCCCTCTTCTTTGAGGGAATTCGCGTAGAAGAGGAAAGGCGTGTTATATATATATATATATATATATATATATATATATATATATATATATATGTATATATATATATATATATATATATATATATGTATATATATATATATATATATATATATATATATATATATATATATATATATATATATATATATATATATATATGTATATATATATATATATATATATATATAAATATAAATTATTAAATCCAAAGTTATAATGTATGTAGTAACTCATAATACACTATTCCAAAATTTTCTACAAATACAAAGAAATAAAAGAAATTAAGACAAAAAGAGGAAATAATAAAGCATAATGCAAATCATAAGGACAAAGACAATCAACAAATTTCAAAAATGAGGAATGCAAATAAGAAAACAAAAAAAATCAAGCAAAAAAGCTTGCACATGGAGGAGATTTAGGCTTACGAGATTAGGCTTACGAAAAGTTCATTTCGAAAAAATTCTCGTCGGGTCCATATATCCTTTCGAAATGAACACAAAAATGCTTGTTTCTGAAACACAAGATAGATTTTATCTATAAACTTGTGTTATATGGACGACAAGCATATAGATTGGAACAATAAAGGAAACATAAATACCTCAAAACACACCTCTTCAGCGCAACCATGACAAGCAAAATATGACTGGATCAATGTTGCCATATGCCAAAATGAAAAGATGTGATTTGCTGTTGCCAAAGAGAGTAATAAAAACTGTACTGCGCAAAAGCAATAAAATGAAATAAAATGAGTTATTCAACTGTTAAAGCTTCGAGATAAAAATATGAAAATATAATTGCAGGAGAATGAAGAAGTACGGCTAAAATAAGATAATAAGGGGAGAATATGAGAATTTAGGCTAATCGAAACTTATTAACTATACTATTGACTAAATATGCAGGATATTGATACATTTTACTGGTAATTTTGAGGTTATTAATGTGCAAAGCATGAAATTTTTTATCTGATAATCTATAAATTCTAAAAAGTTGATTAAGTATAATATTTCTAAACAATTGAATCGAGTTGCAGGAATTAAAAGGTAATAATTTATTAATATTAAATTTAAAAAAATCTTTTTTATCATATAATTTAGTAACTATCCCATGAGCAGGTTCTATAATTAGATTTAAATCCAAATAATAAACATTATTACTAATAGAAGTTTCATTAGATATTAATTCCAAATTATCCGGATAGAAATCTATATCTATGACATAGTTATCAGTAAATACAAGACAAATCAGATCATCTACATATCTATAAATTTTATAATCAGTTGAAGTAAAGAATTTTTCATAATGATATAGGTATAAATTAGCTAACATACTGCTACTACAGCCACCTTGTGGAACACCTGAGACTTGTAAGTATAATTTATTACCTTGAAAGGTATAATTATTGAAAAGAACAAAATGGAGAAGCTTAGGAAAATTGGTAAATTTTGTAAGATTAGAATGTTTAGTAATATAAGCATTATATAAAGCTAAAATGACATCATATAGATCAGTGATCTTAATATTATTAAATAGATCTTTAAAATCAAAAGTTTGAAATCCTATTATTTTACCAAGCGTTTTTAATTTATTTTTTAATTCCTTACTGTTATTTAGAATAATGTAGCTATCACCAGAATCTCGTAAATTGCTATTTAGTACATTTAAATAATTTAGTAATAATTTACTAGCAGTAGTAGAGTATGAATTACGACCACTAGTAACAGTTCTAAATTTAATAGGATTTTTATGAAATTTAGGTATAAGCACAATATATGGAAATGTCAAAAATTTATTATTAATATATAAATCACTATACATATTGATAATTTTCAATTTGATACTATTAAGAGAGTGTGAATCAATTTTAAATAGACAATTATTTTTTAAATAATCCAGCAGATATTGAATATAGAATTTTTTACAAATAATAGCATAATTATTAGAGGCTTTATCTACATAAGTAATAACAAAAGATCTATGTAAATCATTAACAGAATGCTTTATATTATCCATATTATATATAGATCTAGATAAATTAATACTACAAATGGTATTTTTAATAGATCTTAAAATAGTAAATTTCCACATATTAAATGCCTCTAAAGGCTGAGCATATTTAGAAGCTAATCCATAAATATATTTATCAAGGTCCAGATTGATTGACTTTAACACTTGTTTAGAATTATTACATGAAGGTAACCTGAATTTAGTGCCAAATGACATTATAGTTCTTAAAGATTTATCTTTTACAATGGCTAAGTATCCAGTAACTATATGACCCAAGTGTGGATTTATAAATTCAGCATAATTATCAACACTACAAATACATTCACCATCTAAATTTGTTGAGGAATCTATGTCGACTGAGAGAGATTTTGAAATTGCATTGTAATTAAAAATGATTCTTCCAATAGGCTTGTTATATTTAAAAGTTTTAGTAACATTCAAATCCTTTACAGGCAATAAATGATGAAATTGATTAAATAAATTCTTAAAGTTTATGGAATTATAAATAGGATGCTTAAATGATATTACACAATAAGAATTAGAACAGTTATTATTATGAAATTGATTAAGTTTTATTTTTAAATATTTTGATCTAGTAATGAGCAAATCATAGAAAATATGATTAAATGTTCATTAGTAAGATTTAACTTTAAGAAAATAGCATAAACTGTGTTTAATTGTTTTTTCTTAACTGCAAATACCCATGATTTAATAAATTTCCATTGATATGTGTTATTGAATTGTTGATGCATACTTTTAATCTCCGCTTTAATATCATATTGGGAGGAGCTTCCTTTACCGCGTTTAAATCTTTTGAGTTTAGCCAATTTACTATTATGTAAAAGAGGTTTAAAAAAAAGGTGATTAAAAATAGAATATTTATTATCTACAAAATTATTCTTAACAATATTACCATTGAGATATAACTGATTTAATCCATATGGAAACAGAGTACAATGTGATTTAATATAGAAGTTTTCAAAGAATAATCTATCAGCAGTATTTGTTTTAATGTCCAAAATATGTATAGTTATATTTTCAAAACCATGATGAGCAAAGTGTTTATATTCGATTTTATTAGAAGTAGGAAGAAAATTATTATTGTGGATATATTTTTTAACATGATCTCTATGTACATTCATACGTAGATGAATAGGATTACTGGTTTGTCCTATATAAGATATATTACAAATATTACAAGATAATTTGTAGATGCAATTAAAAATTTTACAGAAAGTCTTATGACTATTTAGATTAGTAATTTGTGAGTTAGAAGCATATGGGCAGGTTTTACAATTTTTATTCTTACATTTATTGAAGTTATAATTTTTAGCTGGGCAATTGATATATCCAAAACAATCCATGGCACACTGTTGGTAAAATGATAACGGTCTAAACAATTCCCAACAAAATTGTAAATATCGGGCATTATTTATCGCCCAGAGGGGCACTTGCCCCCATAGAGGACCAAATAGCGTCACGAACAAAAACATTTTATTGCGTCTATTTTATTACAACTTTTAGTCTTGTGATCATTGAGTCATAAATAAGCCCGTTTATGCATGCTTATGTCAAATTTTGCCCTATGATTCCCTGTTAAAAATATAAAGCAGTTTAATATATATATATTAAACACTTCTTATGGGCATTGCCGTTACTATAGTGCACGTGGTGTGAACTTTCCTGTTCAGGATATGGATTCAGGGTTGTGTCAACTTTATTCTCTTGGATTTTCGTTTGGAAATACTTTGTCATTTTTGTTTTTTCTCTTTGATTATGACCTTTTGCTTAGTTGGCAGTCGGAAACAAAGCTTCAGGAAGGTATCGGTTCCGGTAGTGTTACCATGGTGTAATAGCATGCTATAATCGGGAACAAGGGGTCACAATTCCCCTTGGCCATTTCATATTTTTCATGTTGGCTTTTACCCTATTTTCCTTTGAAATTCTTATATATATATATATATATATATATATTTCCTGCTACACAGCAATTGATTTATTTTAATCCAACCTACTAAGTAAAATATATTGTCTAACGTACGAAGTAAAATATTTTCTAATCATTCGCCAAACAAGTGATTTTTTAAAAATATGCCACTCAAAAGGTCATTGAAAGCAAACAACCCTTGTCTGAAACCTATTAACCCACCCCTCTTCTTTGAGGGAATTCGCGTAGAAGAGGAAAGGCGTGTTATATATATATATATATATATATATATATATATATATATATATATATATATATATATATATATATATATGTATATATATATATATATATATATATATATATATATATATATGTATATATATATATATATATATATATATATATATATATATATAAATATAAATTATTAAATCCAAAGTTATAATGTATGTAGTAACTCATAATTCACTATTCCAAAATTTTCTACAAATACAAAGAAATAAAAGAAATTAAGACAAAAAGAGGAAATAATAAAGCATAATGCAAATCATAAGGACAAAGACAATCAACAAATTTCAAAAATGAGGAATGCAAATAAGAAAACAAAAAAAATCAAGCAAAAAAGCTTGCACATGGAGGAGATTTAGGCTTACGAGATTAGGCTTACGAAAAGTTCATTTCGAAAAAATTCTCGTCGGGTCCATATATCCTTTCGAAATGAAAACAAAAATGCTTGTTTCTGAAACACAAGATAGATTTTATCTATAAACTTGTGTTATATGGACGACAAGCATATAGATTGGAACAATAAAGGAAACATAAATACCTCAAAACACACCTCTTCAGCGCAACCATGACAAGCAAAATATGACTGGATCAATGTTGCCATATGCCAAAATGAAAAGATGTGATTTGCTGTTGCCAAAGAGAGTAATAAAAACTGTACTGCGCAAAAGCAATAAAATGAAATAAAATGAGTTATTCAACTGTTAAAGCTTCGAGATAAAAATATGAAAATATAATTGCAGGAGAATGAAGAAGTACGGCTAAAATAAGATAATAAGGGGAGAATATGAGAATTTAGGCTAATCAAAACTTATTAACTATACTGTTGACTAAATATGCAGGATATTGATACATTTTACTGGTAATTTTGAGGTTATTAATGTGCAAAGCATGAAATTTTTTATCTGATAATCTATAAATTCTAAAAAGTTGATTAAGTATAATATTTCTAAACAATTGAATCGAGTTGCAGGAATTAAAAGGTAATAATTTATTAATATTAAATTTAAAAAAATCTTTTTTATCATATAATTTAGTAACTATCCCATGAGCAGGTTCTATAATTAGATTTAAATCCAAATAATAAACATTATTACTAATAGAAGTTTCATTAGATATTAATTCCAAATTATCCGGATAGAAATCTATATCTATGACATAGTTATCAGTAAATACAAGACAAATCAGATCATCTACATATCTATAAATTTTATAATCAGTTGAAGTAAAGAATTTTTCATAATGATATAGGTATAAATTAGCTAACATACTGCTACTACAGCCACCTTGTGGAACACCTGAGACTTGTAAGTATAATTTATTACCTTGAAAGGTATAATTATTGAAAAGAACAAAATGGAGAAGCTTAGGAAAATTGGTAAATTTTGTAAGATTAGAATGTTTAGTAATATAAGCATTATATAAAGCTAAAATGACATCATATAGATCAGTGATCTTAATATTATTAAATAGATCTTTAAAATCAAAAGTTTGAAATCCTATTATTTTACCAAGCGTTTTTAATTTATTTTTTAATTCCTTACTGTTATTTAGAATAATGTAGCTATCACCAGAATCTCGTAAATTGCTATTTAGTACATTTAAATAATTTAGTAATAATTTACTAGCAGTAGTAGAGTATGAATTACGACCACTAGTAACAGTTCTAAATTTAATAGGATTTTTATGAAATTTAGGTATAAGCACAATATATGGAAATGTCAAAAATTTATTATTAATATATAAATCACTATACATATTGATAATTTTCAATTTGATACTATTAAGAGAGTGTGAATCAATTTTAAATAGACTATTATTTTTTAAATAATCCAGCAGATATTGAATATAGAATTTTTTACAAATAATAGCATAATTATTAGAGGCTTTATCTACATAAGTAATAACAAAAGATCTATGTAAATCATTAACAGAATGCTTTATATTATCCATATTATATATAGATCTAGATAAATTAATACTACAAATGGTATTTTTAATAGATCTTAAAATAGTAAATTTCCACATATTAAATGCCTCTAAAGGCTGAGCATATTTAGAAGCTAATCCATAAATATATTTATCAAGGTCCAGATTGATTGACTTTAACACTTGTTTAGAATTATTACATGAAGGTAACCTGAATTTAGTGCGAAATGACATTATAGTTCAAGATTTATCTTTTACAATGGCTAAGTATCCAGTAACTATATGACCCAAGTGTGGATTTATAAATTCAGCATAATTATCAACACTACAAATACATTCACCATCTAAATTTGTTGAGGAATCTATGTCGACTGAGAGAGATTTTGAAATTGCATTGTAATTAAAAATGATTCTTCCAATAGGCTTGTTATATTTAAAAGTTTTAGTAACATTCAAATCCTTTACAGGCAATAAATGATGAAATTGATTAAATAAATTCTTAAAGTTTATGGAATTATAAATAGGATGCTTAAATGATATTACACAATAAGAATTAGAACAGTTATTATTATGAAATTGATTAAGTTTTATTTTTAAATATTTTGATCTAGTAATGAGCAAATCATAGAAAATATGATTAAATGTTCATTAGTAAGATTTAACTTTAAGAAAATAGCATAAACTGTGTTTAATTGTTTTTTCTTAACTGCAAATACCCATGATTTAATAAATTTCCATTGATATGTGTTATTGAATTGTTGATGCATACTTTTAATCTCCGCTTTAATATCATATTGGGAGGAGCTTCCTTTACCGCGTTTAAATCTTTTGAGTTTAGCCAATTTACTATTATGTAAAAGAGGTTTAAAAAAAAGGTGATTAAAAATAGAATATTTATTATCTACAAAATTATTCTTAACAATATTACCATTGAGATATAGCTGATTTAATCCATATGGAAACAGAGTACAATGTGATTTAATATAGAAGTTTTCAAAGAATAATCTATCAGCAGTATTTGTTTTAATGTCCAAAATATGTATAGTTATATTTTCAAAACCATGATGAGCAAAGTGTTTATATTCGATTTTATTAGAAGTAGGAAGAAAATTATTATTGTGGATATATTTTTTAACATGATCTCTATGTACATTCATACGTAGATGAATAGGATTACTGGTTTGTCCTATATAAGATATATTACAAATATTACAAGATAATTTGTAGATGCAATTAAAAATTTTACAGAAAGTCTTATGACTATTTAGATTAGTAATTTGTGAGTTAGAAGCATATGGGCAGGTTTTACAATTTTTATTCTTACATTTATTGAAGTTATAATTTTTAGCTGGGCAATTAATATATCCAAAACAATCCATGGCACACTGTTGGTAAAATGATAACGGTCTAAACAATTCCCAACAAAATTGTAAATATCGGGCAATATTTATCGCCCAGAGGGGCACTTGCCCCCATAGAGGACCAAATAGCGTCACGAACAAAAACATTTTATTGCGTCTATTTTATTACAACTTTTAGTCTTGTGATCATTGAGTCATAAATAAGCCCGTTTATGCATGCTTATGTCAAATTTTGCCCTATGATTCCCTGTCAAAAATATAAAGCAGTTTAATATATATATATTAAACACTTCTTATGGGCATTGCCGTTACTATAGTGCACGTGGTGTGAACTTTCCTGTTCAGGATATGGATTCGGGGTTGTGTCAACTTTATTCTCTTGGATTTTCGTTTGGAAATACTTTGTCATTTTTGTTTTTTCTCTTTGATTATGATCTTTTGCTTAGTTGGCAGTCGGAAGCAAAGCTTCAGGAAGGTATCGGTTCCGGTAGTGTTACCATGGTGTAATAGCATGCTATAATCGGGAACAAGGGGTCACAATTCCCCTTGGCCATTTCATATTTTTCATGTTGGCTTTTACCCTATTTTCCTTTGAAATTCTTATATATATATATATATATATATATTTCCTGCTACACAGCAATTGATTTATTTTAATCCAACCTACTAAGTAAAATATATTGTCTAACGTACGAAGTAAAATATTTTCTAATCATTCGCCAAACAAGTGATTTTTTAAAAATATGCCACTCAAAAGGTCATTGAAAGCAAACAACCCTTGTCTGAAACCTATTAACCCACCCCTCTTCTTTGAGGGAATTCGCGTAGAAGAGGAAAGGCGTGTTATATATATATATATATATATATATATATATATATATATATATATATATGTATATATATATATATATATATATATATATATATATATATATATATATATATATATGTATATATATATATATATATATATATATATATATATATATATATATATATATATATATATGTATATATATATATATATATATATATATATATATATATATATATATATATATGTATATATATATATATATATATATATATATATATATATATATATATATAAATATAAATTATTAAATCCAAAGTTATAATGTATGTAGTAACTCATAATTCACTATTCCAAAATTTTCTACAAATACAAAGAAATAAAAGAAATTAAGACAAAAAGAGGAAATAATAAAGCATAATGCAAATCATAAGGACAAAGACAATCAACAAATTTCAAAAATGAGGAATGCAAATAAGAAAACAAAAAAAATCAAGCAAAAAAGCTTGCACATGGAGGAGATTTAGGCTTACGAGATTAGGCTTACGAAAAGTTCATTTCGAAAAAATTCTCGTCGGGTCCATATATCCTTTCGAAATGAAAACAAAAATGCTTGTTTCTGAAACACAAGATAGATTTTATCTATAAACTTGTGTTATATGGACGACAAGCATATAGATTGGAACAATAAAGGAAACATAAATACCTCAAAACACACCTCTTCAGCGCAACCATGACGAGCAAAATATGACTGGATCAATGTTGCCATATGCCAAAATGAAAAGATGTGATTTGCTGTTGCCAAAGAGAGTAATAAAAACTGTACTGCGCAAAAGCAATAAAATGAAATAAAATGAGTTATTCAACTGTGAAAGCTTCGAGATAAAAATATGAAAATATAATTGCAGGAGAATGAAGAAGTACGGCTAAAATAAGATAATAAGGGGAGAATATGAGAATTTAGGCTAATCGAAACTTATTAACTATACTATTGACTAAATATGCAGGATATTGATACATTTTACTGGTAATTTTGAGGTTATTAATGTGCAAAGCATGACATTTTTTATCTGATAATCTATAAATTCTAAAAAGTTGATTAAGTATAATATTTCTAAACAATTGAATCGAGTTGCAGGAATTAAAAGGTAATAATTTATTAATATTAAATTTAAAAAAATCTTTTTTATCATATAATTTAGTAACTATCCCATGAGCAGGTTCTATAATTAGATTTAAATCCAAATAATAAACATTATTACTAATAGAAGTTTCATTAGATATTAATTCCAAATTATCCGGATAGAAATCTATATCTATGACATAGTTATCAGTAAATACAAGACAAATCAGATCATCTACATATCTATAAATTTTATAATCAGTTGAAGTAAAGAATTTTTCATAATGATATAGGTATAAATTAGCTAACATACTGCTACTACAGCCACCTTGTGGAACACCTGAGACTTGTAAGTATAATTTATTACCTTGAAAGGTATAATTATTGAAAAGAACAAAATGGAGAAGCTTAGGAAAATTGGTAAATTTTGTAAGATTAGAATGTTTAGTAATATAAGCATTATATAAAGCTAAAATGACATCATATAGATCAGTGATCTTAATATTATTAAATAGATCTTTAAAATCAAAAGTTTGAAATCCTATTATTTTACCAAGCGTTTTTAATTTATTTTTTAATTCCTTACTGTTATTTAGAATAATGTAGCTATCACCAGAATCTCGTAAATTGCTATTTAGTACATTTAAATAATTTAGTAATAATTTACTAGCAGTAGTAGAGTATGAATTACGACCACTAGTAACAGTTCTAAATTTAATAGGATTTTTATGAAATTTAGGTATAAGCACAATATATGGAAATGTCAAAAATTTATTATTAATATATAAATCACTATACATATTGATAATTTTCAATTTGATACTATTAAGAGAGTGTGAATCAATTTTAAATAGACTATTATTTTTTAAATAATCCAGCAGATATTGAATATAGAATTTTTTACAAATAATAGCATAATTATTAGAGGCTTTATCTACATAAGTAATAACAAAAGATCTATGTAAATCATTAACAGAATGCTTTATATTATCCATATTATATATAGATCTAGATAAATTAATACTACAAATGGTATTTTTAATAGATCTTAAAATAGTAAATTTCCACATATTAAATGCCTCTAAAGGCTGAGCATATTTAGAAGCTAATCCATAAATATATTTATCAAGGTCCAGATTGATTGACTTTAACACTTGTTTAGAATTATTACATGAAGGTAACCTGAATTTAGTGCCAAATGACATTATAGTTCTTAAAGATTTATCTTTTACAATGGCTAAGTATCCAGTAACTATATGACCCAAGTGTGGATTTTTAAATTCAGCATAATTATCAACACTACAAATACATTCACCATCTAAATTTGTTGAGGAATCTATGTCGACTGAGAGAGATTTTGAAATTGCATTGTAATTAAAAATGATTCTTCCAATAGGCTTGTTATATTTAAAAGTTTTAGTAACATTCAAATCCTTTACAGGCAATAAATGATGAAATTGATTAAATAAATTCTTAAAGTTTATGGAATTATAAATAGGATGCTTAAATGATATTACACAATAAGAATTAGAACAGTTATTATTATGAAATTGATTAAGTTTTATTTTTAAATATTTTGATCTAGTAATGAGCAAATCATAGAAAATATGATTAAATGTTCATTAGTAAGATTTAACTTTAAGAAAATAGCATAAACTGTGTTTAATTGTTTTTTCTTAACTGCAAATACCCATGATTTAATAAATTTCCATTGATATGTGTTATTGAATTGTTGATGCATACTTTTAATCTCCGCTTTAATATCATATTGGGAGGAGCTTCCTTTACCGCGTTTAAATCTTTTGAGTTTAGCCAATTTACTATTATGTAAAAGAGGTTTAAAAAAAAGGTGATTAAAAATAGAATATTTATTATCTACAAAATTATTCTTAACAATATTACCATTGAGATATAGCTGATTTAATCCATATGGAAACAGAGTACAATGTGATTTAATATAGAAGTTTTCAAAGAATAATCTATCAGCAGTATTTGTTTTAATGTCTAAAATATGTATAGTTATATTTTCAAAACCATGATGAGCAAAGTGTTTATATTCGATTTTATTAGAAGTAGGAAGAAAATTATTATTGTGGATATATTTTTTAACATGATCTCTATGTACATTCATACGTAGATGAATAGGATTACTGGTTTGTCCTATATAAGATATATTACAAATATTACAAGATAATTTGTAGATGCAATTAAAAATTTTACAGAAAGTCTTATGACTATTTAGATTAGTAATTTGTGAGTTAGAAGCATATGGGCAGGTTTTACAATTTTTATTCTTACATTTATTGAAGTTATAATTTTTAGCTGGGCAATTAATATATCCAAAACAATCCATGGCACACTGTTGGTAAAATGATAACGGTCTAAACAATTCCCAACAAAATTGTAAATATCGGGCAATATTTATCGCCCAGAGGGGCACTTGCCCCCATAGAGGACCAAATAGCGTCACGAACAAAAATATTTTATTGCGTCTATTTTATTACAACTTTTAGTCTTGTGATCATTGAGTCATAAATAAGCCCGTTTATGCATGCTTATGTCAAATTTTGCCCTATGATTCCCTGTTAAAAATATAAAGCAGTTTAATATATATATATATTAAACACTTCTTATGGGCATTGCCGTTACTATAGTGCACGTGGTGTGAACTTTCCTGTTCAGGATATGGATTCGGGGTTGTGTCAACTTTATTCTCTTGGATTTTCGTTTGGAAATACTTTGTCATTTTTGTTTTTTCTCTTTGATTATGATCTTTTGCTTAGTTGGCAGTCGGAAGCAAAGCTTCAGGAAGGTATCGGTTCCGGTAGTGTTACCATGGTGTAATAGCATGCTATAATCGGGAACAAGGGGTCACAATTCCCCTTGGCCATTTCATATTTTTCATGTTGGCTTTTACCCTATTTTCCTTTGAAATTCTTATATATATATATATATATTTCCTGCTACACAGCAATTGATTTATTTTAATCCAACCTACTAAGTAAAATATATTGTCTAACGTACGAAGTAAAATATTTTCTAATCATTCGCCAAACAAGTGATTTTTTAAAAATATGCCACTCAAAAGGTCATTGAAAGCAAACAACCCTTGTCTGAAACCTATTAACCCACCCCTCTTCTTTGAGGGAATTCGCGTAGAAGAGGAAAGGCGTGTTATATATATATATATATATATATATATATATATATATATATATATATATATATATATATATGAATATATATATATATATATATATATATATATATATATATATATATGTATATATATATATATATATATATATATATATATATATAAATATAAATTATTAAATCCAAAGTTATAATGTATGTAGTAACTCATAATTCACTATTCCAAAATTTTCTACAAATACAAAGAAATAAAAGAAATTAAGACAAAAAGAGGAAATAATAAAGCATAATGCAAATCATAAGGACAAAGACAATCAACAAATTTCAAAAATGAGGAATGCAAATAAGAAAACAAAAAAAATCAAGCAAAAAAGCTTGCACATGGAGGAGATTTAGGCTTACGAGATTAGGCTTACGAAAAGTTCATTTCGAAAAAATTCTCGTCGGGTCCATATATCCTTTCGAAATGAAAACAAAAATGCTTGTTTCTGAAACACAAGATAGATTTTATCTATAAACTTGTGTTATATGGACGACAAGCATATAGATTGGAACAATAAAGGAAACATAAATACCTCAAAACACACCTCTTCAGCGCAACCATGACGAGCAAAATATGACTGGATCAATGTTGCCATATGCCAAAATGAAAAGATGTGATTTGCTGTTGCCAAAGAGAGTAATAAAAACTGTACTGCGCAAAAGCAATAAAATGAAATAAAATGAGTTATTCAACTGTGAAAGCTTCGAGATAAAAATATGAAAATATAATTGCAGGAGAATGAAGAAGTACGGCTAAAATAAGATAATAAGGGGAGAATATGAGAATTTAGGCTAATCGAAACTTATTAACTATACTATTGACTAAATATGCAGGATATTGATACATTTTACTGGTAATTTTGAGGTTATTAATGTGCAAAGCATGACATTTTTTATCTGATAATCTATAAATTCTAAAAAGTTGATTAAGTATAATATTTCTAAACAATTGAATCGAGTTGCAGGAATTAAAAGGTAATAATTTATTAATATTAAATTTAAAAAAATCTTTTTTATCATATAATTTAGTAACTATCCCATGAGCAGGTTCTATAATTAGATTTAAATCCAAATAATAAACATTATTACTAATAGAAGTTTCATTAGATATTAATTCCAAATTATCCGGATAGAAATCTATATCTATGACATAGTTATCAGTAAATACAAGACAAATCAGATCATCTACATATCTATAAATTTTATAATCAGTTGAAGTAAAGAATTTTTCATAATGATATAGGTATAAATTAGCTAACATACTGCTACTACAGCCACCTTGTGGAACACCTGAGACTTGTAAGTATAATTTATTACCTTGAAAGGTATAATTATTGAAAAGAACAAAATGGAGAAGCTTAGGAAAATTGGTAAATTTTGTAAGATTAGAATGTTTAGTAATATAAGCATTATATAAAGCTAAAATGACATCATATAGATCAGTGATCTTAATATTATTAAATAGATCTTTAAAATCAAAAGTTTGAAATCCTATTATTTTACCAAGCGTTTTTAATTTATTTTTTAATTCCTTACTGTTATTTAGAATAATGTAGCTATCACCAGAATCTCGTAAATTGCTATTTAGTACATTTAAATAATTTAGTAATAATTTACTAGCAGTAGTAGAGTATGAATTACGACCACTAGTAACAGTTCTAAATTTAATAGGATTTTTATGAAATTTAGGTATAAGCACAATATATGGAAATGTCAAAAATTTATTATTAATATATAAATCACTATACATATTGATAATTTTCAATTTGATACTATTAAGAGAGTGTGAATCAATTTTAAATAGACTATTATTTTTTAAATAATCCAGCAGATATTGAATATAGAATTTTTTACAAATAATAGCATAATTATTAGAGGCTTTATCTACATAAGTAATAACAAAAGATCTATGTAAATCATTAACAGAATGCTTTATATTATCCATATTATATATAGATCTAGATAAATTAATACTACAAATGGTATTTTTAATAGATCTTAAAATAGTAAATTTCCACATATTAAATGCCTCTAAAGGCTGAGCATATTTAGAAGCTAATCCATAAATATATTTATCAAGGTCCAGATTGATTGACTTTAACACTTGTTTAGAATTATTACATGAAGGTAACCTGAATTTAGTGCCAAATGACATTATAGTTCTTAAAGATTTATCTTTTACAATGGCTAAGTATCCAGTAACTATATGACCCAAGTGTGGATTTATAAATTCAGCATAATTATCAACACTACAAATACATTCACCATCTAAATTTGTTGAGGAATCTATGTCGACTGAGAGAGATTTTGAAATTGCATTGTAATTAAAAATGGTTCTTCCAATATGCTTGTTATATTTAAAAGTTTTAGTAACATTCAAATCCTTTACAGGCAATAAATGATGAAATTGATTAAATAAATTCTTAAAGTTTATGGAATTATAAATAGGATGCTTAAATGATATTACACAATAAGAATTAGAACAGTTATTATTATGAAATTGATTAAGTTTTATTTTTAAATATTTTGATCTAGTAATGAGCAAATCATAGAAAATATGATTAAATGTTCATTAGTAAGATTTAACTTTAAGAAAATAGCATAAACTGTGTTTAATTGTTTTTTCTTAACTGCAAATACCCATGATTTAATAAATTTCCATTGATATGTGTTATTGAATTGTTGATGCATACTTTTAATCTCCGCTTTAATATCATATTGGGAGGAGCTTCCTTTACCGCGTTTAAATCTTTTGAGTTTAGCCAATTTACTATTATGTAAAAGAGGTTTAAAAAAAAGGTGATTAAAAATAGAATATTTATTATCTACAAAATTATTCTTAACAATATTACCATTGAGATATAACTGATTTAATCCATATGGAAACAGAGTACAATGTGATTTAATATAGAAGTTTTCAAAGAATAATCTATCAGCAGTATTTGTTTTAATGTCCAAAATATGTATAGTTATATTTTCAAAACCATGATGAGCAAAGTGTTTATATTCGATTTTATTAGAAGTAGGAAGAAAATTATTATTGTGGATATATTTTTTAACATGATCTCTATGTACATTCATACGTAGATGAATAGGATTACTGGTTTGTCCTATATAAGATATATTACAAATATTACAAGATAATTTGTAGATGCAATTAAAAATTTTACAGAAAGTCATATGACTATTTAGATTAGTAATTTGTGAGTTAGAAGCATATGGGCAGGTTTTACAATTTTTAACACTTTACAACAAAGTTGAAAAGTGTTTATGACTTTGTTCATTCATTCTGTCTGTCTGTCTGTCTGTCTGTCTGTCTGTCCGTTAGCACGATAACTGCCGTAAAAATGAGTTTATCAAAATGAAATTTTAGTATGTTGTTCAGTCGGTCTGTAGGACCTATGGGAATATAAATAAATAATATCACCCAATTAGTTTTTTATTGAACCCGGGTTGAAAAAATGAAATACATTGAACCCTATGGGACCTAATTTTTCAAACATTTTTTAAGTAAATTTAAAATTCACGAATTGCTTCGAAATTTTTAGGAAATATTCACATTATCCCATAGAATATATAAAAAAAAATTCAGTAAAATATGTTAAGTAGTTTTTTAATTAAAAAAAATATTTAATATAGGGAAAAAAACAAATTCAATTAAATTCTGACTTTGGGATATCTTCCAGAAAGAAAAGAAAGAGATATTATATAATAAATATCTCTCCATTTGTTTAAACGTTTTGCATATGGGAGTGGCTTCATATTTTAAAGTAAATTTGGTAGATAACAATTTTTCTTTTTTTTTAAATTTTATATAACTCTTCATGATAAATTTATTTGATGGCATTTTAAATGCACTTCCCTACGTCCTAGAGAGTTAAAATTTGGTACACAGCTTAAATTTGTTGAACATTTTATTCGACAAAAAATTGATGGATCTTTAAATATAGATCATACATTGTTTTCGAAATGGCCTGAAAATAATCCCCGTTCACTTCTATAAATCATTGTTGTAATATTGTTAAAAATTCTGATGTGGACAGCACATGTCTTTCTCTGCAGACTCATATTCGTTCTCTTTATTTATTCAATGATAATTTGAGTGTATCTGCACAACATAAGTATTTTAAATGACATTGAATTTACACGTTAAACTTAAATTTGGTTCTCATTTGATAGCTGGACTTATTGTCAAAGGTGGCGTAGCGAAAACGCGAAAAAACTAGAATATCTCAAGAACGGCTAGTCCTAGAGTAATGGGGTTAGTCTTATTCTTTTTGTTGTCAAAAATCACATATAAAATAGGAATTTAATTGATATAATTGAGCACACGTAGTCTTTTATTTTTATATATAACGATTTTTGCTGGCCATTTCGCAAAAATAGCCCATTCCTTTTTCCCGAATCGTACTAGAATAACCTACAAATGACTTATATACAAAATTTTGTTAAATTTGGTATATAAATCACTTGTCGGTTATTGAAATATTATACACCAAATTTTGTAAATTTGGTTCATTAGTTTTTAGCTAGAGTGGATAAAGGCAATTTCTGCGGCCATTTCGCAAAGAAGAGCAGATTCTTTTATTACGAATCGTACTATATTCTAATGAACATCAGGATTTCCCACAAAAAACATACCTACCAAATTGTATGAAATTCGGTCCATTAGTTTTTCAATTAGAGTGGATGTAATATCCACACAGACACACAGAAACATACACAGATACACCCTTACACACACAGACGTCTTCCTAAAAGTAGTTTTTTCGTGTTCTAGAAGTCCCAAAACGTGTAGATCCTTTGAAAATTCGAGTTCCGATCTTCGGCACGATTCCAATACTTTGAGTACATACACATACACATATATATTATCTGTGTATTATCTGTGTATCTAAATTCCGTGCCTATGCAATTACAATAGTTGTGATTTTAAATGATCCCTAAACTTTTATTATTTCTTCAAGGAAGCCTAATTCTAACATATGCAGAATGCAAATATCTCAAGCGATTGTAAGATGAATTACATAAGAATTGCTGAATTTTTTTCACACAAAATTATTTAGCTCTGGAGTCTGGAATACAAGTTATATGAATGAAATATTCATTGATTTTGCATAAAGAATCAGATGATTTATATTTCGATACAGTTTTAAATATTTAAGTATAATAAATTACTGTGGTACTGTGATAATGTAAAAGATATTACCACTGAATGAATCACATTTTAGAAATTTTTAAATGAAATTGCATTTCAGTTGGAAAGTGTTTCATAATCAATGCTTATGCATGATTGATCTTTCTTGTTATTCTTACATTTATTGAAGTTATAATTTTTAGCTGGGCAATTAATATATCCAAAACAATCCATGGCACACTGTTGGTAAAATGATAACGGTCTAAACAATTCCCAACAAAATTGTAAATATCGGGCAATATTTATCAAATTATATAATAACAAGAATAAATATATTTGCCAGTCACTAAATCAAATAAGATGTGTAATTCATAAGAGTTAAAGATGAATTACACATCTCGATAAGTAATATAAAGAGAATAGCATTAACATTTATAATTAATATAAATAAAAATAAAATAATTGCTTATATATAAATATATACAACTAAGTCCATGTAAAACCTAATAAAATGTAATAAGTAGGATATTACAAGATAAAAAGAAATGATTAACAATATAAATATAATCAATTCTAAACTAGATTAATTAAAACACAAGGTATAATAAAATATATACTGTGTAAATCTGGAATTCACATAGAATCCTGTCCAAAAAAGTAATAAAAAGAGTGTACTAAAAAGTACAGTTTATAAAAGGTATCTATAACACCAATACAAAAATCCCAAAGGCAGTTACCCAGTCATAAAATCACAAAACCAATAAATTAGTAAGAAATAATAACGATAGATGGCAGCACTAGAATAAGATACTTCTAATATTTAATTACTAATAGCGAAGAAAATTTGCAGTAAGATTTAAAAACGATAGATGGCAGCACTAGAATAAGAAAATTCTAATATTAAATTACTAATAGCTAAAGAATAATTGCAATACAAATATTTACCAAATAATAAAACAGAAAGGAAGACAATAATTAGTAATACTTTAAGCAAAAATATAATAAGTAACCTATGCAAATAAAAGAAAAGAATAAAATAGGAGAATGAGCTACAATAAACTACAATTAACAATGGATGAAAGTAGAGAAAGTAATACATAATAAAAAATTAAAATGAATTAAAATAAATTCTATTACTAAATTTAGCGCAAATGCAGCATAAATTTGAATAGATAGCAAATAGAATGTTTCTTTAATACGAAGCATACAAAAGGAATTAGGAATAAGGATAGTTCATAAATGAAAAGTTAGATAAACTAAACAGCGTAGTATAAGAATGTGAATGACAATGCAATATACATTTAATTTATTGCGCAAATGCAGCTAATAAATAAAATGTTTTCAATATAAATATAAATTATTAAATCCAAAGTTAGAATGTATGTAGTAACTCATAATACACTATTCCAAAATTTTCTACAAATACAAAGAAATTAAGACAAAAAGAGGAAATAATAAAGCATAATGCAAGTGATAAGGACAAAGACAATCAACAAATTTCAAAAATGAGGAATGCAAATAAGAAAACAAAAAAATCAAGCAAAAAAGCTTGCACATGGAGGAGATTTAGGCTTACGAGATTAGGCTTACAAAAAGTTCATTTCGAAAAAATTCTCGTCGGGTCCATATATCCTTTCGAAATGAACACAAAAATGGTTGTTTCTGAAACACAAGATAGATTTTATCTATAAACTTGTGTTATATGGACGACAAGCATATAGATTGGAACAATAAAGGAAACATAAATACCTCAAAACACACCTCTTCAGCGCAACCATGACGAGCAAAATATGACTGGATCAATGTTGCCATATGCCAAAATGAAAAGATGTGATTTGCTGTTGCCAAAGAGAGTAATAAAAACTGTACTGCGCAAAAGCAATAAAATGAAATAAAATGAGTTATTCAACTGTTAAAGCTTCGAGATAAAAAGATGAAAATATAAATGCAGGAGAATGAAGAAGTACGGCTAAAATAAGATAATAAGGGGAGAATATGAGAATTTAGGCTAATCGAAACTTATTAACTATACTATTGACTAAATATGCAGGATATTGATACATTTTACTGGTAATTTTGAGGTTATTAATGTGCAAAGCATGCAATTTTTTATCTGATAATCTATAAATTCTAAAAAGTTGATTAAGTATAATATTTCTAAACAATTGAATCGAGTTGCAGGAATATATATATATATATATATATTATAACATTATTAGTATGACTTATATTATTACATAGTATGAGTGACAGGAGCATCATCAATATCAAGAGGAGTACTAAGAATGATATATATAATATATATTATATAAATTATTGTTAGTACTCCTCTTGATATTGATGATGCTCCTGTCAGTCATACCATGAATGTAGCTGCCGATGTTGTTAAGGTTAATCAGATTTCCGTGAAGGATATTTTGAATGGAATCAACAGATTAAAGAGTTCTGGTTCTTTGGGTTTCGATGGTGTTCCTGCCTATATTATAAAGCTTGTTATACTTACCTTGTTTATCCCTTACTTATTATTTTTAACTTATCTATAAGGCTTTAGCATTTATTGTATATTTTGGGGGATCTTTATGCTTTTATATATTTTTTTTCTATATGTATGGTTCTGGATTTTACTCTGTGTTTTATTTTGACTGTTGTCACTGGGATTCTACCTGTAGCATGTTTTTTTATAAACAAATAAATAAATAAAAACATAGACTAATTGGAGTGTTTTATAACCACATCATTAAAAAGGTGCATTGTAAAAAATTGTATATTTGCTCTCAAGGTTTCAGAATTATCTAATAAATTTTAGCGTTACTTATGACTCTGCAATTGCACCAAATCTACCATTATCGCCATCGTGCAACTTAATCCTTTTCGATACTTAATCCATATAACTGAATCATCCCCGCAGGCTAGATGAATGATATCCAAATAACACAGAAAATTGATATTTCCTGGAATTCTACAATTTGTGGCAGAGGTTTCAATTCATAAGGAGTTGCAACGTACATATTACTATTCTGCATAAAGAGAGGCACATGTAAGGTATTTGTGCAGGTCAGCAGTTGCTATTGGATTTGTAAACTAACCGATGAGACTGCAGAGTCAGCTTCAATGATAAATGAAAATATAATCTTCTTAGGTTAATGGATATATCGACGTTTGGGAAAACACAGTTCAATACTTTGATCTCTAAGACGTGAGTTATTTTCGTGTGATTAACTATTCGTATTATATTTTTTTAAAATATGAAAGATTAGGAAGAAAAACGATATAAGTTACGAAGTTGGAAACAACTCAAATTTGACTATTTCAATTTTGAAATTTCGCAAGTCACCAAGCTTGTGTATACTTTGAAAAGAAATTTTGCAAATTGTCATAAATGATTTAAGTATTTCTAAAGCTGAAAACGTAGATAAAATCCATACAATAATCAAAAATATATATCCTATTCTTAATCAACATCTTGAGCAATGCTCAATTACGGTAAATGGAAATAGTAATCATCTAGTTCAATTGGCATAAATTGTTTAACGCCAACTAATCGTTGTATTTTGCTACCTATTGAGTAAGAGGGCAATAAATAGTAGAGTTCTTTAAAATTCCAACGTTTTTGGAATTACGTTTTGTGAGTTTTGACGAAACATGCTTTTCAGGCGGTTTGATTTCCTTACATACTTACGAAATGCTCCCAACACTGTCAATTTTTTGTTTTTTTCCTCTCCTCAAACATTACAAAATATGTGTAAACCGTTATGTTATGGTCATAGTTGTTATCAATGAAATTATTCGAAAGTTATTGAAATTAATTGACACTACATCATTGGAACCCGTTATAGTCACGATTTGATCGTATATGTAGCAATAAATGTCCATCGTTGACAAATATGGACGGTGAAAGCGTAGCAAGACAACTGACATTTGTAAATAACTTCATTCGAAGTAAAGCTGTGAACGTGAATATTTCTACAATGGTCAAGTTTTTCTCTTACACTTCTCTTATATATTGTTTTATCCTTTTCCTTTTTTTCATAAAACTTATCAACTTTACGTAAATGCAATATTACTTTCAATCTGTGCTCTTTCTGCTAGTCGACTGAACTACTAGCAGTGATTAGTATAGTCACATGACTGGACGTTAATCGTTCTTTCTGTAAGTGCAGTCGGCTCTGGTCGTTCTTCCAGAAACCGTGTTTTTGTTGCATGTCTCTGAAGAAATATCACGTTCGCTTTGTTACTAAACTGACTTCACCATCGTATTCTACATCTTTTAATTTATCAAATGGCTGATTCTGTTTCAAACACAAAAGTAGACTGATTAGTGATATTTCGCCAGATATGGCAACTCTGGTTCGAAAAGTCAAATTATGGCAACCCTACACTCGAGTAATAAGAATGGCCATCTATAAAGGTGGCTTTTACTTCTGGGGACTTAAATAGCCTCTAGTGAAGATATTTCACATACTTGTAACAAAACACTTTTACACTTTCACCATTACTAGCTAGTTACACTGAGTTGAGGTATGCGCGCATGATAGTATTGAAAATAAATATTTTTAAAAATAAGCACTATTTTTGGATTGTAAAATTTTTATAATGGTTATTGCACGAAATATCTACGCAACAACACTCATCTTCTCACGTACCACCAGTGGTGCGAGTACCAGTGGTTGAGAACCGCTGTTTGACCGATAGTAACAGTATTGTGTTTGACCGACAGTAAGAGTATTGTGTTTGACCGATAGTAACAGTATTGTATTAGGTACCTAAGTACGGATTCTAACAGTATAAAAATAGAATGTGTATAACGACTACTTTCTCATTTTTATTCTGGCGTATGTTGATCACACTTCCATTTTTTGTATACATTGGTTTACAATTGGGACTAGGATGTTTCCATTCTTCATATATAACAAGTGGATCAGATTTAACACTCACATTTCAGATTTAACAATCACATTTTAGATTTAATAATCACATTTCAGATTTAACAATCACATTTTAGATTTAACAATCACATTTTAGATTTAACAATCACATTTCAGATTTAACAATCGCATTTACCAATTGAATGTAAAATAAATGTGCTTATACAGCAGACGATTTTTATTTAATTTATACGATTTAAATAATAAAGAAATGGGTAAAAAAGTAAATTTTGCAAATGAACTACCTTATATTCTTGATTTGGTTAAATATCAATGACAGACTTATGATATAAGATTACGGAAATTATTGATATTTTCAATTCCTTAAGTCACTGTTTCATTTCGGCAAAACCTTTAAAAGCCATATAATTTATATCACATTTAACCGATTGTTGAAACAAGATAAAAATTGCATGGGCATAAACTTTGCTGCCATATTAGCGTTTACTTTATAGCATATGTTGATTAAATTTCCATTTTTTTAGTAAATTGGTTTGCAAATAGGACTAGAAAATTTTCATTCTTCAGATTTGCCTGTGTAAATCATTTTGTATTTTCAGAACTGGGATTCTTTTGCATCTTTCTTGTTCAAATTAAATTACATATTTCATATAACGTTTTGAAGAACAATATTGTGTACACTACAATTAGAAATTATACATTTTAAATTACAAACAACATTGAGGCTGTCTGGCAGCACTAAAATATCAACATTATTAATATGATTGCATAAAATAGCTTTACTACCTCCGAAGAAAAGTTTTCAATACATTTATTCCTGATACTAATAATGACAAATCATCCTAACAAATCTTACCAGGACATCGAATATGACACTAATAAATAATTCACTTAAGCATCCACAGGATATCCATTTCGATGTCATTTATATTCATGTCATTTTTTCTGATTTGTGAAAGGTGGAACATGTACTTAAAGACATTTTTTATCTTTGTAATATATATTTTTGCTGAAATAGTCCGAATGTTTCTTTTATTTTTAAATAAATGGATTTCACAACTGATGGGTGCATTTTACGTTTCAAATACAATTCAATTTTATATGTTAGAGACAGTGGTTTGAGTATTAAATGTGAAATATATTTATTATTCGAAAATATTTAATTGTTCAATTATAGTTAAATAATATTTCCTCTCTTCTGTTTATTTTTTAATGTTCTGTTTATTTTGTAATTTTTTAATGGAAGTATCTTTTAAAATCATGTAGTTTATATGTATCATTGTTTGGTAGACCTCTCATGTAAAGAAATATCTGTCTGTATCAGCAATTATTTATATGTCTATATCCAAGGACGTGTCTAGGTACATTAGTGTGCCGTAATACAGTAGTGTGCCGCAAAATACACCCTAAGACAAAAAAAAATCTACGCACCATTAAAGAATTATCCAAATGAGAAAAAATTTGATACGTATAATGTGGATGACAAAAAAAGAAATGATTAGAATTTCAGAATAATTGGATGATTTGTTACACTGAAAGATCTGCACAAAGTGAGCACGTCAATATGGCGTTGGTCCATCTCTAGCCTTGATACAAGCTGTTACCTGACGTGGCGTTGATGTATAAAGTTGCCGGATGGTGTTCTGAGTGATGTCGTTCGAAATGGCCTTCAACTGATCAGCTAATTGATGTACATTCTGGGATGGTCGCAGGCGACACCCCATCTCATCCCAAATGTGCTCAATAGACGAGAGATCTGGGGATCTGTCTGGCCAAGGAAGTGTGTCGTAAGCACGCAGACTATCAATAGAGAGGCGTGCCGTGTGTGGCCTGGCATTATCTCGCAGAAAAGTTAGCCCAAAGTGTCGCGAAAGGAATGGCAATACAACGGGTTGTAGAATGTCGGCAACGTATCGCTGTGTTGTGATAGTGGGTCCGGCTATCAAACGAAATGGCACCCCAGAGTATAACTCTTTGTTTTCGGGCCGTGTGCCGTATGACAGTAATAGAAGGATTTTGACGATGTCCGGTCTGTCTCCAGACACGGCTTCACTGGTCGTCGGGACGGAGTTCGAAACGGGACTCATCACTGATGACAATTCGTTTCTAATCTGAACAATTCCATGTTGATCGGACCATTGCAATCGCTGTTGACGGTGCATACTGGTCTGTGGTAGACGGCGTAATAGGAGCCGCGAGTATAGATTCCGCTCTCGTAGTCTTCTATTAATGGTCCGCGTGGTCACTTTCGTGTTTGTCACACGTTGGATGGTTGATAACGATGAATCTCGTGCTGTCACAGCTGCTCTGGCAATCGCTCTATCTCCCAGTTCTGTCGTCATTCTAGGCCGTCCGCTGGCCGCTAAATCTGCCATTCCAGATCCATTCCTGCAAACATCGTTTAATGGCTACATCGTTCCTACTTAAATGTCGAGCGAATCGTCGGTGTGCCCATTTAGCCTCATGCAGTCCGACCACCCGCCCTCTTTCAAACTCCTTCATATGCTCGTAGTGGCAGCGAATTCGCCGGCGAGGCGTTGTTACAATCAAGATACGTAAAACCAATCGAAATCCACTGCACGTTATGTTCCTGAAAGCGAGGTTCGCTCCTTATATACACCACCATGGTGCTCAGTTTCAATGAGCTGCAGTTCCGACTATTCATTCATTGGCTGCGAATTTTTGATCATTTGCATATTAGGTCGACAGGTGTTTGCATGTACAGTTTCATTACTATCGGATTTTTTTTTCTTAGAGTTTATATTTACCAATGTAATTTATTATTTCCCTAAAAGCACTTTAAAAAATCTGATGTGGGCAACACATGACTTTCCTTATATAATGAAATGAATTTATTACTTTTACAGTAAAATAAATAGGTTTTTCTTCTAGTAGATACTAATATCCTTTCCAAGATATTGACTTTTCGACAATTAGTCGTTATTTTCATTGATTTAGCGTCATTTTTATCCATTTGGCGAGATTTTCGTTAATTTGGCAACATTTCAAAAAGTCGCCAAGTTGGCGACATTCCGCCAATTTTGTCGCCAAAATCTCGCCAAGCGTTATGAACAAAGAAATAAGTTATATATATATATATATATATATATATATATATAACTTATTAGATATTGAATTTTCGACATATATTATATAACTATTATTATATATTTATATATTATATAACTTATTAGATATTGAATTTTCCACAATTAGTCGTCATTTTCATTGATTTAGCGTCATTTTTATCCATTTGGCGAGCTTTTCGTTAATTTGGCAACATTTCAAAAAGTCGCCAAGTTGGCGACATTCCGCCAATTTCGTCGCCAAAATGTCGCCAAGCGTTATGAACGAAGAAATAAGTTATTCTTACAGCAGATAAATTGGCGTTCAAATGCAAAAGTATTACTCTATATCTATATTAAGTATCTTTTTTCATGAATGGAACGAGCTAGATCCACGAGAATGATGTCACCCAATTTATCGCATGATATTATATATGAAAAGTGAACATGTTTCTCAATAGGAAATATTTTTTTTCTATTTTATTTGACTTTTTGATAATTTTTTTGAAAAATGTGCGATATCTCGAGAACGGTTCATGTTAGCGTTCTAAAATTTATGTCAATCGTTTTCTAATGAAAAATTACATAAGGAATGTCTATTTACGTAACTTTATTATTGGTTTTGATTTTTTGACGATTTTTTCAAAATTTCATTCGAAAATTTAGGGGGGTTCTGAACATTCGATTGCGTATAAAAACAATAGGCTTCCAGTGTTTACAGATTGTGATTTTTGTACCAAATTTGGTTCGAATCGGTCCATTCGTTCGTCAGTTATCGTCTCCACAGACCCACTGACACACACACACACACAAACACACACACACACACACACACACACACACAGACATCACTTCAAAAATGTTTGATTCGTGATCAGGGATGCTTGAAACGTGCTCTCCCGTCGAAAACTCGAATTCGAATTTTCGACCCCGTCACAATACTTTCCTTATACATTATGTATATAAGGAAAGTAAAAATGAGAAAAAACGGCTAAGCTGCTGAATATAGGAAAAACATCACCATTAAAAAATAGAAAGTTATGTCTAAAATATGTTGTAATATGTATAAATTGCTAAGATTTTATATTTTTAATTCTGGTACACTCGGCACTGAGTGGGCACCTTTTCATGTTTTCAATAAATGTATTATATCTGTATTATAAAACATTGTATGCAATTAAATTACATCCATCTGTTTCCTCAGACATTTCTGCTAAGTATGTCACCCTATATATGTATTACTTTCCTTATATACATAATGTATATTACTTTCCTTATATACATAATGTATATTACTTTCCTTATATACATAATGTATATTACTTTCCTTATATACATAATGTATATTACTTTCCTTATATACATAATGTATATTACTTTCCTTATATACATAATGTATAAGGAAAGTATTGTGACGGGGTCGAAAATTCGAATTCGAGTTTTCGACGGGAGAGCACGTTTCAAGCATCCCTGATCACGAATCAAACATTTTTGAAGTGATGTCTGTGTGTGTGTATGTGTGTGTGTGTGTGTGTGTCTGTGAAAGTATGTGTGTGTGTGTGTGTGTCAGTGAGTCTGTGGAGACGATAACTGACGAACGAATGGACCGATTCGAACCAAATTTGGTACAAAAATCACAATCCGTAAACACTGGAAACCTATTGTTTTTATACGTAATCGAATGTTCAGAACCTCCCTAAATTTTCGAATGAAATTTTGAAAAAATCGTCAAAAAATCAAAACCGCTAATAAAGTTACGCAAATAGACATTTCTTATGTAATTTTTCATTAGAAAACGATTGGCATAAATTTTAGAAGGCTAACATGAACCGTTCTCGAGATATTGTACATTTTTCAAAAAAATTATGAAAAAGTCACATAAAAAAAAATTCCTATTGAGAAACATGTTCACTTTTCATATGAAATACCATGCGATAAATTGAGTGACATCATTCTCGTGGATCTAGCTCGTTCCATTCATGAAAAAATATACTTTGAATAATACTTTTGTATTTGAACGCCAATAGTCATTTATCTGCTGTAAGAATAACTTTTTTCTTAGTGCATAACTCTTGGCGAGATTTTGGCGACGAATTTGGCGAAATGTCGCCAACTTGGTGACTTTTTGAAATGTTGCCAAATTAACGTAAATCTCGTCAAATGGATAAAAATGACGCTAAATCAATGAAAATGACAACTAATTGTCGAAAATTCAATATCTTGGAAAGAATATTAGTATCTACTATAAGAAAAACCTATTTTTTTACTGTAAAAGTAGTAAATTCATTACATTATATAAGGAAAGTCATGTGTTGCCCACATCAGATTTTTACTTTCCTTATATACATAATGTATAAGGAAAGTATTGTGACGGGGTCGAAAATTCGAATTCGAGTTTTCGACGGGAGAGCACGTTTCAAGCATCCCTGATCACGAATCAAACATTTTTGAAGTGATGTCTGTGTGTGTGTGTGTGTGTGAAAGTATGTGTGTGTGTATGTGTGTGTGTGTGTGTGTGTGTGTGTGTGTCAGTGGGTCTGTGGAGACGATAACTGACGAACGAATGGACCGATTCGATCCAAATTTGGTACAAATATCACAATCTGTAAACACTGGAAGCCTATTGTTTTTATACGCAATCGAATGTTCAGAACCCCCCTAAATTTTCGAATGAAATTTTGAAAAAATCGTCAAAAAATCAAAACCAATAGTAAAGTTACGTAAATAGACATTCCTTATGTAATTTTTCATTAGAAAACGATTGACATAAATTTTATAACGCTAACATGAACCGTTCTCGAGATATCGCACATTTTTCAAAAACATTATCAAAAAGTCAAATAAAATAGAAAAAAAATATTTCCTATTGAGAAACATGTTCACTTTTCATATATAATATCATGCGATAAATTGGGTGACATCATTCTCGTGGATCTAGCTCGTTCCATTCATGAAAAAAGATACTTTGAGTAATTCATTTGCATTTGAACGCCAATTTATCTGCTGTAAGAATAACTTATTTCTTCGTTCATAACGCTTGGTGAGATTTTGGCGACGAAATTGGCGGAATGTCGCCAACTTGGCGACTTTTTGAAATATTGCCAAATTAACGAAAATCTCGCCAAATGGATAAAAATGACGCTAAATCAATGAAAATGGCGAATAATTGTGGAAAATTCAATATCTAATAAGTTATATAATATATAAATATATAATAATAGTTATATAATATATGTCGAAAATTCAATATCTAATAAGTTATATATATATATATATATATATATAACTTATTTCTTTGTCCATAACGCTTGGCGAGATTTTGGCGACAAAATTGGCGGAATGTCGCCAACTTGGCGACTTTTTGAAATGTTGCCAAATTAACGAAAATCTCGCCAAATGGATAAAAATGACGCTAAATCAATGAAAATGACGACTAATTGTGGAAAATTCAATATCTAATAAGTTATATAATATATAAATATATAATAATAGTTATATAATATATGTCGAAAATTCAATATCTAATAAGTTATATATATATATATATATATATATATATATATAACTTATTTCTTTGTCCATAACGCTTGGCGAGATTTTGGCGACAAAATTGGCGGAATGTTGCCAACTTGGCGACTTTTTGAAATGTTGCCAAATTAACGAAAATCTCGCCAAATGGATAAAAATGACGATAATCAATGAAAATGACGACTAATTGTCGAAAAGTCAATATCTTGGAAAGGATATTAGTATCTACTAGAAGAAAAACCTATTTATTTTACTGTAAAAGTAGTAAATTCATTTCATTATATAAGGAAAGTCATGTGTTGCCCACATCAGATTTTTTTCTTTATATTGGATGCAAAAATTGGCAGTTTATTTTTAATTTTTTAAAGTGATTTTCGGGGATATCATAGTTTTTTTACAAGCGATAACTAATTCCTTTCCCTTGCACTTATTTAGGAAGTATCAAAGGAACTTATTTGGTATATATTACGCTCTTGTAGGGGTAAAAAAGGGGTACGTAGCCGTAAAATACGGTCGTATTAGGGCGTAGCGGTTGATGCCTCTTGCCCCTGCCAGAGGACCAAAAGTTGTATTAAGCACCCTTGAACCGGACGTGGCGAAGCCGCATATGCCCTTGGGATATAATCACTAAGGTCTGCAATCACTTTTAAACGATTGGATATCATCACTATAATAGCATAACCTAATGTGTGATTAATAACCTAAAGCATACATTAATGAACTTATGCTTACGAAGTTATTGAAGTGGTTAAAAACTTTCCTAGGAATCCTGTAGAATAATAATAACGAAATTTTCCATAAAGTCTGCGTTGTAATCTGTTTCTTATCATTTGTTTTGCTTTGAAGTCTGTCTTCTGTTTGTGCGTTTCTGATTTGCATTTTCTTCTTTCTGTCTTTTGTCTTTGCTTCTTTCTGTCTTTTGTTTCTTGTTTTTTCCCTTTTTCTTCTCTCCTGTCATTATGTTTTGTTTTAAAGTCTTTGTTTTAAAGTCTCCTGTTTTAAAGTATCTTGTTTTGTATATTTTTATAAAGCCCGATTCTGTAAACCTTAATTAACATCTAATTTATTCCTTTTACACCTTAATTTAGAAAATAAATTTAAACACCAAAATATTTTTAAAATAATAGCAATTCCTTGTTTCTTATTATTAAGGAACACACACGTTCTTCTGGCGATTCACGATTTACTAAGATATGTATTTTGCATGCATAAATGTAAAAATGATATTTCATTTTCCTTATAGAGTTTCTGGAAGCGTTATTATGTACTAGTATAACTCTTTTGGCAAAGAACCAATAACGTCAAATGTAACTGATAATTTTCTAAACAAATTGCTCTGAATGCAAGAAAAATGGCATCAGAAGGATTTTTATAGCAGAAATAAATCTAAGATAACAGATGCAGTTTAGGATATTGTTCTTTCTTAAAAGAGGAAATATATGATATTTAAAAAATATATTCTTATTTTTATTGTTTGTTTGAGCCAAAAATAGAATGTATAAAGATTTAACTTTAGTTTTAATAATGATATATTTTTAAAGCGTTCGTTTGTATTAAATGTTTGTGTTACAAGCATATTATAATGCTAATCAGTAACTCCTCACTCTTCGCCTGCAGTAAATGCCTAGTTGTCACTGGATGTGACACTTTTGCACTTAATAAGACTACTGAAAATATCATAAACTATTTCAAACGTAAGCATAGAAATGACGCTCAATGTATAGTTAGTTCTGTTAATGTGGTTAATATGGAAATTTAGGTATGGGAAACAATATTGCATGTTAGATCATTGTATATTGCCATTTTTTCAACATTTGCAGACAAATTAATTGAATATAGCATCATTTTTGATATTTTTATTTATTTGATTGAAAAAAAAAATAGCTAACAAACGATTTCGGTATTTAAAGTATTACTTGATTAGTAGCAATTCCATATTAGAACAATATTGGCTTTTTATTGGCTCCAATATTAGACCAATATTTAAAGTGGCAATTACGGGGAATTACCTTAAAATATTGGAACAATATTACGCCAAGATTTCCAATGTAATTGTGGTACACATTTTAAAAATAGACTTAACGCTATACTTAATGATTAACTATCATTAATCTATCATATCTCTTAACATGGCCGTAAATTCGTACATAGTGGACTTAATATTATTGTACATTGCTTTTTGTGCCGCTGTATAAAACCCTCCAATTATTTAACTTACGCACGAGTTCTGTAAAAGAATTATTAATTAATCTAGTACTAAATGGATCACACCATTTTAACTTTAACAATAAAATATTTATTAACAACATAAAATACTTATTAAATTCATTACACAATTAATTATATTATTTCGACGGCGGGAACATGTGAGACCACCCAAATTTTCTAATATATGTTTAGACCTAGATATATTTTTGAGGAACACATACCTTCAAGTCTGTCTTGGACTTTGTTAGCAGCACGTATTTGATGTCGTCCTTATTACTAGCATTAACTCATGGTGCGATGCATCGATGCGTAAATTCGGCGATCATATTGTACTGCTAATTCAACACTTGCACTTATTTCCTTCTCTTAGGTTGTTTGTTCTCTCCACATATCTAGTCGTCGTGCTGCATTTTCTAAGTCATCGTTCTTATTGTAATGTCGCACCAGCATTTCTATCTGCGAACAAGTATCGTTATTAAGTCATCATCTACAAGTTATTTCTGAGTCTATTCCTAGTGTTCTTCTTCGGTCACAGGCTGTGGCTCTCTTTTCCTCGCGGGGGCGTCACTCCCCCTTTGCTTTCATTTGCAGCATTCAGTGTCACGCAACAAGCACTTTCTTCATTGGTTATTCATTGAACCAACCTCGCTACTCGGCATCCTCGTAAGGGCCCGTTCGGCTCCCCCCTGTCTTGACGCTCCTAAATTTATGGTTTGCTGTAAACCTCGGCGCCATCCAGACAACAAGATTTGTTCGATGTTTCGGACACAAAAAATAACTGGCATAAATTTGTCTCACCAAAACACATATGAGATCTATTTCTGGTCCCACAGTAACACTAATATTGGTTTAATACTGGACAAACCAGGGACTCTGTGCTCTGGACAAGCAAGGCTGCATTAACAATGCAGCGTAAAACTTTAATTTGAAAAACTTGCAGTTTCTCGATATGGCTTTTCGCAGCTGATCCGCAGACAGGGCAACCGTACAAAAAGGCCGGTGCGATGATTTGTTTATAGATGATCAGCTTATTAGGGAAGGAAGAGCTGAAATTTTCTACCGAGAAGTGGGAGGAGGGCAGTGTAAGATTTGTTTGCAGTAGAAATTTTATTTTGAATGTGCTCTCTGAAAGTTAATTTGTCGTTCAAATGTGACGCCCATGTACTTGACAGAGTGTAAAAAGAGAATAGGTTCGTTGAAGATTTTAAGGGTAAAGTTTTACTAAGTTCTCGGTAGTTTGGTTTGAAAATGCAGACTGCACTCTTGGGAGGATTAATTTTGATTCCCCTATTCACGAGCCAGTGCTCAAAGCTATGATTGATGAAGCTTTGTAAAGTGTTCATAGCGTTGAGTGGTGAGCAGCTTCTAGAAATCAGGGCGGTGTCATCTGCGATTATGGCGTGCTTTATCTGCGGGTTCTTGGGGATGTCGTTAATGAAAAAGTTGAAAAGTAATTGACTCAGATTTCCGCCCTGTGGAACCCCGGTCCTGAGTTAACAGCCAAATAATACGATAGCAATACTCATCTAAATCTAAATTTAAAAACTATAAATAATAATAAAATATCGGTAAATAAATATTTATAATATAAAGAGGGATTTTCAAAATATTGGAGTTGCAATCCAATTGCAACACTTTTCAGGTCTACATAAGCCGAATTCTGCTATTGTGTGCAGATGGCTCATACATTTATTCACGTCTTTCTAAATCGCTTAGTCCTCCATTTTTTTGCATTTAAGATATCCGTTAGATAATTTAAAAACTGAATTCAATTCTGACCCACGCAGCACTATTTGATATCAATTCTATTTTCTTTCTTCAGTCGACCTCATCAAGAAGCATGATAGCACTGGAATTTTCACATCATGATGAAAATTATGCAGTAAATTCGTGGGCGATAGCAGGTGTGGAAAGTGAAATAAATTTCTACTTTTGTGTAATGTATTTACTATCATTGAAAAAAGCAAAACAAATTCTTATTTAAATACGTTTATTTTGTCAAGATAAGAATAAAATTTCCTTGGAGACAGTATATAACTATTTGTAATATCTTACATAAAAAAATATGTATATATGTGCTATGTATGTGCATGTGTGTTACACGTATGTGTATGTGTGTTAATCAAAAATGATGACAGCCGAGAAATTCGTTATAGTGGTAGTTGAACTCTTAAGACTGGACGGCGCACCTAATATTTTTTTTGTAATTTCGAAAAAGTTTTGAAGTCATTTTACATTGAAGCTAAATGTTGAGTAATTTTCAATCAAATCGGTTCCCTGCAGTTTGGAAATATAGTTTTCATCTTAAGACCTTAAACTGAATCTGTAAAACACTTCCTACCTACTTATACTACATATATTATAACGTGCAGGGAAATAATTATCACGGTTAGAAAATTCGAATCCGAGTTCTTGGCAGAAGTTTCAAACATCCCTGCACTTGAATTGAACGTTTTTGAGAAGATGTCTGCGAGTGTGTTTATATGATAGAGTACGTGCGTTTGTGTATGTATGATAGAATCTGTGTGTGTATGTGTTAGAGAGAGTGTGTGTGTGTGTTATGTGTGTCCGTGAGTCTGATTTAAACAATTTGTGAATAATGGAACACTGCTGATGTTAAACTCAATCGAATGTTCGAAAATATCTTTATCTTCGAATGCCTTTTAAGAAAGTTATTAAGAAATCAGGAAATACAATAAAATGAATTGAATAATCATTTAGTACGTATTTATCATTAGAAAACGAATAGCGCTAATTTCAGAACGCTGGCATAAAGCGCACTGAGATACATCACATTTTCAGATACATTTATCGAAACAGTTATATACAATTAAAAAAGTATTTAATATCCTTAAAGTGGATGATTTTGACAATAAATTTTCCGAAATATCGTCAATTTTGAAACTTTTTAAAAATGTTATCGAATTGTCAAAAGTGTAGCCAATTAAAGCTTAATTAACGAAATTGACTCCAAAATTGATGGAAACTCTATATTTTCTAATGATTAAAACCGTTTAATATATGGACTCTTTTGATTAGTGGATACTAACAAATTTCTATTTTAAATAAGTTGATTGGGTATTTCGAAATAGTTTTATGCATTATTATCCAGAAAAGAGCCAAATGTTAATGTACAATTCAAATTCGAAGCATTGTCCCATGCATTTTGTACATGATTAGTTTGCTATGAAATAAGAGAAATTATTGCTTTATGTAGGGAAAGTTATGAGCTAACCACATCAGATTTTGTTTATTTAATTATACTCCTGTTTTTAAAAATTGCAACACCAGGAAGGAATCATAAGAATTGAATCAAATTTATTCCACAAACGACCTGTATTGATACAAATAAATGATTAAATTCACAAAGCAAAAAACACAATATTACATATTGAAAATCAGTATTTGGTGAAGCCACCACGCGCTGCAATAAGTTTTTCTATATGACGTGACATCGAATCACACATATTTTGAATTTATACCTAAGGAAGAGCATTCCAGATTGCTTCTCTCCGTACCCACAGTTCAGCTATATAAGTTATGAGACGAGCGTCATGAGCAAGACGTCGACCGACGAAATTCCAGACATGTTCAATACATGGCATATCCGGCGGATTGGCAGGTCAAGAAAGAAGCTGTATCTGTTGTGATGAAAAGAGTCTTGGACATTCCTAGCAACATGTTGACGGGCACTGATCTGTTGAAATACAGCCCCCATGAATCCGTTGAAGGAAAGGTACGACTTCGGACGTCAGAACTTCTCTGACGTACCGGTTGCTGTTGAGATTACCTACAGTCTTTAGCAGCTGAGATCGTCCAAGATACCCAATAGCGCTTTAGACCATCACGTGTGGCGTTCGTCTAGTATGACGTTGCATAACGCACTCCGGAAGGAGACGTTCACCGCTGTAGCGTCTAATGGCCATCATTGTATCCCAAATTAAGGTTGTGATGAAAAGAGTCTTGAACATTCCTAGCAACATGTTGACGGAAACTGATCTGTTGAAATACAGCCCCCATGAATCCGTTGAAGGAAAGGTACGACTTCGGACGCCAGAACTTCTCTGACGTACCGGTTGCCGTTGAGATTACCTACAGTCTTTAGCAGCTGAGATCGTCCAAGATACCCAATAGCGCTTTAGACCATCACGTGTGGCGTTCGTCCAGTATGACGTTGCATAACGCACTCCGGAAGGTGACGTTCACCGCTATAGCGTCTATTGGCCATCATTGTATCCCAAATTAAAGCGGGATTCATCGGAAAAGACGACGTATTGCCATTCGGAACGCCAGTGTCTATGCTGATGAACCATTGCAGCCGCAGGCATCGATGGTTTGTGTCAGGGGAATCCTGGACAAGGGAATTATTGGACATAATTCAAGGTGCAGAAACCGCCGACGAGTTGGAGCAGATAATGACACACCTGTAAAAGTGTTCCAATGTTCTGCCAACTGTCGAGATGAAGCTATAAGGTCCATCATTGCCATGGGTATGAGGTGTCTGTCATCCCATGCTAACGTAACATGTCGTCATCCACTGCCGAGTTTGCGACTTGTCCGTTTATCTTCAGTTCACTGCTTCCAGACTCGCATTACTCTCGTGGTATTGCGGTCCATATGAGCTGCTATTGCACGATAAGAAAAAATACTTTTATAAAGACTGATCATTCGTCCTCTTTCAAACTTCGCAACTTGCTCATATGACACCCTCTGTTGTCGTAAAGTCATAGTAACTTCGCATGAAATGTTTACCGTTGGCAGACAATCATAGACTATTTACAATATCCAGCTACAGTTCTCTTTTTATACGGATAAAAGAGCAGTTCAGAGGGCGCTACTCAGCCCACGCATATGCGGTGACTCTGAAATTCTAATAATTTGTATATCACACCTTAATTTGCATTTGTTGTATGTTTCAGATTAATCGCGTGATTGCTTCATGGTAACTCAATTTTTACGAACTAGTTTATTTTTTAATATATTGAAATATGCGTACATTAGGCAATTTAATTTAATTTTACCTACAATATCTGGCAATGTATAAGGAAAGTATCGGAATAAGGTTGAAAATTAAAGCTAATAGCAGAACTAGCACATAGCTGAGGCATTGTTTGGTTTATCGTGAGTATTCGCTGCATATTCCGGTGTAATTTTAAATAAAAGTTTGCATCATAAACCCCGGACAACACCGTGTATTTCTATAATGCACAACAAAATGGATAAAACCCAAATACGTATCAATCATATTAATGCAAATTTTAGATGGATTAATTTCACAGAAGATTTTACGCATTTGGTTATATCACATCGCCTCGATCTAACAGTTGAATTTTCGATGACGTGTTCAAAAGAAAGAACACATTTGTGAGTCTGAAACACTGAAGACATTTATCCAATTTCATGTATTTCAATATCTGTTAATATAATTACAAATATGTTTATTCAGGAAGCTTTTTTATACAAAATCTCAACAGTCCAAACTCATAGCTCGTTCATCTGTCATCGTAAACAAAATCGAGATTGTTGCCATAGTGAGATTACAAACAAGAAAGATCAATCATGCATAAGCATTGATTATGAAACACTTTCCAACTGAAATGCAATTTCAGTTAAAAATCTCTAAAATGTGATACATTCAGTGGTGATATATTTTATATTATCATAGTACTACAGTAATTTATTATACTTAAATATTTAAAACTGTGTCGAAATATAAATCATCTGATTCTCTATGCAAAATCAATGAATATTTCATTCATATAACTTGCATTCCAGACTACAGAGCTAAATAATTTTGTGTGAAAAGAATTCAGCAATTCTTATGTAACTCAACTTACAATCGCTTGAGATATTTGCATTCTACATAAGTTAAAATTAGGCTTCGTTGAAGAAATAATAAAAGTTTAGGGATCATTTAAAATCACAACTATTGTAATTGCGTAGGCACAGAATTTAGATACACAGATAATACAGATACACAGAATATATATATATGTGCGTATGTATGTATTCAAATTACTGGAATCGTGCCGAAGATCGGAACTCGAATTATCGAAGGATCTACACGTTTCGGGACTTCCATAACACGAAAAACTATTTTTAGGAAGACGACTGTGTGTGTAAGGGTGTATTTGTGCGTGTTTCTGTGTGTCTGTGAAGAAATTGCATCCACTATAACTGTAAAACTAATGGACCGAATTTAATAAAATTTGGTAGATAAGTTTTTTGTGGAAAACCCTGTTATTCATTTGATTATAGTACGATTTGCAATAAAAGAATCTGCCTTCTTTGCGAAATGGCCGGCAGAAATTGCCTTTATCCACTCTAGCTAAAAACTAATGGACCAAATTTAACACAATTTGATGTATAATATTTCAATAACCTACAAGTGATTTATATACCAAATTTAACAAAATTTGTTATATAAATCACATGTAGGTTATTCTAGTACGATTCTGGAAAAAAGAACGGGCTGTTTTTGTGAAATGGCCCGAAAAAATCGTTAAATATAAAAATAAAAGACTATGTGTGCTCAATTATATCAATTAAATTCCTATTTTATACGTTATTTTTGACAACAAAAAGAATAAAACTAACGCCATTACTCTAGGACTATCCGTTCTTGAGATATTTTAGTTTTTTTTTGCGTTTTCGCTACGCCACTTTTGACAATAAGTTCATCTATCAAATGAGAACCCAATTTAAGATTAACGTGCAAATTCAATGTAATTTAAAATACTTATGGATGTTATTTTGTGCAGATAAACTCAAATTATTATTGAAGAAATAAGGAGAACGTTAATATGAGTCTGCAGGGAAGGACATGTGCTGTCCTAATCAGAATTTTTAACAATATTGCAACAATGATTTGTAGAAGTGAACGGGGATTATTTGCAGGTCATTTCGAAAAAAATGTATGATCTGTATTTAAAGATCCACCAAATTGTTGGAGAATAAAATGTTCTACAAATTTAAGCTGTGTACCAAATTTTAATTCTCTAGGACGTAGGAAAGTGCATTAAAAACGCCATTAAATAAATATATCATGAAAAGTTATATAAAATTAAAAAAAAAATTGAAATATTATTATTTACCAAATTTATTTTAAAATGTGAATCCTTCCTCATATACAAAATAAATTAAACTCTTGGAAAGATATTTATTATATAATATATCAATTCTTTCTTTCTGGAGGATATCGCAAAAGTCAGAATGTAATTCAATTCGTTTTCTCCCTATATTAAATAATTTTTAATTGACAAACTACCTAACATATTTTACTGAAATTTTTTTTTGTATATTTTATAAGATAATGTGAATATGTCCTAAAAATTTCGAAGCAATTTGTGAATTTTAAATGTGTTTAAATGTTTGAAAAATTAGGTCCCATAGGGTTCAGTGTATTTCATTTTTTTAACCCAGGTTCAATAAAAAACTAATTGGGTGATATGATTTATTTATATTCCCATAGGTCCCACAGACCGTCTGAAAAGCATACTAAAATTTCATTTTGATAAAGTCATTTTTACGGCAGTTATCGTGCTAACGGACAGACAGACAGACAGACAGACATACAGAATGAACAAAGTCATAAACACTTTTCAACTATGTTGTAAAGTGTTAAAAATGGTGTTGCCATTACGAGAACTAAAACTAAACAAATTCACAATGAATAGAATTCTTAAATACAAAATGAATAATCGAAATGATTGTGCGTTACTTAACATTATGTACCTGTTTTTTTTAAGGTATAAAAGTATCAGGCGCATTCTGCAAGAACAATAACATTATGTTGATGTCTTCAAATCTATCAAAATTTAAAGGAATATATCTTAATTCTACAAAACAAATAAATAGGAATTGAGAAATTATAATGAGGTGCATTATTTATGGACATTCATGTTCTTAAAAGCCATTCTTAATAAAATGTATTAATCATTTGCCATAGCATTTCACTTTAGGAATCTGAAATTGTTAATTCCCGTTTAGGAAATTTTAGAGCTTAAGAACGTTCATTAATATATATTTTTAATTTAAAAAGTATCTGATACAAACATCATACTGCTAACAATGGCAAAGTATTTCAAAAATCTTCTTGATATGCATAAATTGGTATTAATATATAATTTACTTATAATTTAAAAAGTATAATTTTCCTCTGTCTTTAATATAATCAAGTTATTCTGGAGAAAATATGGATAATTTACAAGATATATATAAAAATAAATAAATAACCAATTTTCTGAACACTCTGGATAAAACTATGTACTATCTACTCTCTAAATCTGATATGCATATGGATGCGTTTAATTTTTTGAAATGCAATGAATAAATGATCAAGGACATATACATTTATTAAATATATTATTCAGTAAATTGGAATATGTCTACAATAATAATGGAAAATGTATGTTTTAATATTTGTTTATTTGCCTTTTTATCGCGTAGGTCCAAAAACACCTCGAAACGATTTTTTTAAAATTCGATTTAATTTTTAATTAATTAATGTTCAAGCACCATTTTCCGTAGTCATCAAAAATAATATTATAGAGATTCCATCTTAACACCATCGGAAGGATAAAAAAAATCATCTTACAAGAAAAATTTTAATGGAATATGTTCTAGTAATAGAGAAATTATCCTGAATATAAAAATATATATATATAAACCTTTTATGTTTTGAAGACGTAATCGATTTTGAAATTCCGATGTATAAAAATGAACTAGCAATCCGATCTTCATAACTAGACAAAAGTTTATTTGAATAATAATGTTTATCTCTCCCGAGTCGTGTTTTACCTAAAGTAGATCCATAGCGTATCACGCCGCTGTCCGAAACTTCGTTGTCCCGCTTCAGACGTACACTAGAGCACAAATGCACAGAGACATGCAAATATATTAATTTGTTATTTAAAAATACAGATAACACACTTTTTCACAATTTCTATTGCTGAATAACCTCTGCCGACCGAAAAACGCTACGGCTTTAATGTCATGTTCACGTCTTATAAATGCAATCAAATAAATAATTTTATTATAACGTATTATTCTTTAGAACAGCATGCGAAATCAGAAATTACCATCAGTTACATATCAGCTGAATACTCGTTGAAAATCAACGGTTTCGTAATAAGCAACCTCCCGAATAATGCAATTTTTTGAATAATTCGAGTTTCACATTTAATCGGCAAATCGAATATTTTAGTGTGCAGAAACTTTTAAGAACAAAATATTGGAAAACTTTAATTGCACACTTCTTCCTTTCGAACTATCTACCCATACACAAATTTAAAGCTATACCTCATATCGAAGCATGCTATTCCATCATTTCCCCATTCGAACGTGTTTCTGTGGAACACAGCCATAAATGGGCATTTAGGAAAAACTCTATTCGCCTTGGATTTTTTATCAGATGATTGGCCCATATACCACAAAAAATTAAGCCTCTATCACATTTAAAAGGGAGCGTGTATAATTTATTCGAAAAATCGAATATTTTGGTGTACGGCATATTGGAAAACTGAAATTGTACACTTTTTCCTTCCAAATTATCTACCCGTACACAAATATCTATCTCATCCCGAAGCATGTTTTTTATCATTTCATATTTCGAACGTTTTTCTCTGGAGCATCCTCTTAATCGAACATTTCTGAGAAACTCTATTCATCTTGGGTGTTTTCATTATATGATTAGCCCATACAACAAATTTCAAGCCTCTATCAAAATTTAAATTAAGAATTTCTTATTTAGTCGGAAAATCAAAATTTGGATTTGCGGCATCCCCAAAATTTAAAAATTCGAAAACTGAAACACACATTTTTCCTTTTGAACTATCTACCCGTATACCAAATGTGAAGTCTCTATCCTACACCAAAGCATAGTTTCTCGCCATGTCACCTTTCGAACGTTTTTCTCTGGAGCACCCTCTTAAACGAACATTTTTGAAAAAATATTTTGCCTTGGGTATTTTCATCAAGTAATTCGCACATATACTAAATATCAAGCCTCTATCACGTTATCAAGCCTCTATCAACGTTTTAAAAGGGGCGTTTTTCCTTTATTTCGAAAATCGAACATTTTTGTGTGCGGCACCCCCTTAAATAGAAAATATTGGAAAACTGAAATTGTGCACTTTCTTCCTTCTAAGCGATCTACTAGTATTCCGAACTTGAAATCTCTATCTCATTCTGAAGCATGATTTTTTATCAATTCACCTTTCGAACATTTTTCGCTGAAGCAACCCCTTAAAAGAACCTTTTTGAAAAACTATATTCATCTTGGGAGTTTTTATCAAATGATTAGTCCATATACCAAATTTCAAGCCTCTATTAAATTTTAAAGGAGCCGCTTCTCATTTATTCGGAAAAAAGAACATTTTGGTGTGCGGCTCCCCCGTAAGTAGAAAATATTGAAAATCTGAAATTAAACACTTTCTTCCTTTCGAATTGTTTACCCATACGCCAAATGTGAAGTCTTTCTCTTATAGCAAAGCATGCTTTCCTATCATTTCACTTTTCGAACGGTTTGGTGTGGAGCACCCCCTGTACAGAACATTTTCAAAAATTCGATTTTTCCGGGGGGGGGGGGTTAACGAGCGACCGCGCCGTATACCAAATTGCGAGTCTCTATCTATTCGGGAAGTGTCTAAGAAAGCGTGATAGACAGACAGACGAACATACAGACAGACAGACAGACGGACACTTGGCAATTAGTATATACTAGCTGAATACCCGTTGAAAATCAAGGTCCCATATTAAGCAATCACCGAATAAATTAAATTTTTAAGTAATTCGCGTTTCTTATTTATTCGAATAATCGAACATTTGGATTTGAGGCACACCCAAAAGTTGAAAATATCGGAAAATTGAAATTGCACATGTTCGAAGTATCTATCTACCCGTACTCCAAATTTGAAATCTGTATTTCATTCCGAAGCATGTTTTTTTATCAATGCCCCTTTCGAACGTTTTCCTTTCCTCTGGAGCATCCCTTTAAACGAAAATTTTTAATAAACTATATTCGTTTTGGGTGTTTTCATCAAACGATTAGTCCATATACCAAATTTCAAGTCTCTATCAAATTTTAAAGGGGTCGTTTCTCATTTATTCGAAAAATCGAACATTTTTGTGTGCGGCACTGTATACGTTCTTCCTTTCAAACTATCTATCCGTACACCAAATGTGAAATCTCTATCTCATTTCAAAGCATATTTTTTTTTATCAATTCACTTTTGGAATGTTTTCCTCTGGAGCACCCCCTTAAAAGAACATTTTTGAAAAACTATATTCGTCTAGGGTGTCTTCATCAAATGATTAGTCCATATACCAAATTTCAAGCCTCTATCAAATTTTAAATGAGCCGTTTCTCATTTATTCGGAAAATCGAACATTTTGGTGTGTTGCTCCCCCTTAAGTAGGAAATATTGGAAATCTGAAATTGCACACTTTCTTCCTTTCGAACCCATACACCAAATGTGAAATCTTTATCCTATAGCAAAGCATGCTTTCCTATTACTTTACTTTTCGAACGTTTTTGGTGTGGAGCATCTCCTGTACAGAACGTTTTCGAAAAATTCGATTTTTCTAGGATGTTTTATCGAACAACCGAGCCATATACCAAATTGCATGTCTCCATCTATTCGGGAAGTGCCTAAAAAAGCGTGACAGCCAGACGGACACTTGGCAATTAGTATATATAGATTTTAGTAACGTATCAAATGACCCACTTTATTAGAACAGCTCTAATCACGCAACAATAATCTTGCATTTCAAATAAAGGTGGTAAAGAGCCTTGTTGCCCCAACCTGGAATCGAACCCTGGATCTCTGAAATGGGCAGTCGACGCTCTACCGTTGAGGTGCTGGAACGAAATTGCAAGCTCTTATCTTATCTTCGAAATGGATTCTTTATTATCCACCCTCTAATGTCAGATTGGCATGCTATTGAAAATCTGACTGACCACCTCCTGCTATTTTTACTTCAAGTTAACCTCCAGCTACTACTATTTTTACACAGGTTAGTATCCCCGGCCGTCCAAATAGCTGCTCTTAGTCCTCTGGACGAGTCGGATGGTCTGGGTCTTCAACAGGTTAGTATCCTTTTCTGGTAGGTCGGACGGTCTGGGTCTCAACAACAACAGGTTAGTATCCTGCGGGGGCATTGTCCTCTCAATTTGAAATCGACTCTTAGTCTTCCAGAGTCCACTGAATCCGTAGTCGTATTAGGGTCACTTTCAGACCTCTGACATCATTGCATTAACCTACAGGGTTGATTTGTTTGGACGTCATTGTAAAGATCTTGCTACTCCAACCGCGAATCGAACGTTGGATCTTCAAACTGGTTAGCCGACGCTTTGCTGCTGAGCTACTAGGACGGAATTGTAAGCTCTTACCTTCGAAGAGGACTCTGCAAAGTTTTAAATATAGTGATGATTCCAAATGTGTCTGTATATTTAAAACCATAATATCTCCTAATATAAGAAAGGGCAACTTTATAAAATCTTATATGTAGACGAATTTGGGAATGTAGAATTTGTGTAAGGCTCCAAAACTGGGTGTCGGTTGAAGTTTAAGCGCAATTTTATATGAAGACGATCCCTTATGCAATTTTTACATAAAAATACGTTGCTCTCTAATAAATGATATCTGTGAAATAGCTGTACTATGAACGATGTTAGAAAAACGATGGGTGGTTCGTTTTTTTCCCCCGCAACTGTACATATTTTCCTAATGGAATAAAATTGCATATTTGTGTCAGCGTTTCAAATATTTATTTTATTTTATTTTATTTTATTTTTTTGCATATATCAACACCAAAACCAATATCAGCGAAAGTTATTTATTGTTCAGATACTAACGTCTTTTTTTCTCGATCGTGTTTCTGATGTCACTTTCCAATTTTCTTGGACAACTTCCCATTGTTTATATGACAGGCGGCATTCCAGTTCTAAGTGGAATTCCAGAATGAAAGCTGGTGTTTTCATTGAAGAAGTCTGATTGTGTACCACTTCTTCTGTTTTGTCATTATTGCATTCTTCTCTGACTGATATCATATAGCAAGCCAGAAAATATCTTGTCAAAATTGAATTTCTCTTATTACAGCTTGGAATAATAATGGTTGTCGATTAACGGGGATATTTTCTGCGTTATGAATAATTGCGCTTGCCAAGAGAAAATGAAAAAAATGGATATTTTAAAATATGGATGGAATTTTATTAATAACACGTATAAAATATTTTCATTTATCATGCATGAATATTTCATTTATCATACTTGGTGCATTTTGAAATGGCACAAACACGTCTAAATGAAAAAAATTATGATGTGTTCAACACAAAAATTTTCCCATTGCTGAATATATTTCAATATTGTAAGACAATAATAAAACAAATTTGAGCTTCCTTGTGTGTTAAAAAAACAGGCTAATTTCTGTTACCGATTAAAGTATTCGTGTGCTATTTTGATGAATGAAATTCGATGTTATGATAGACAGCACGGCTGACGAGGGACATGTTATACAGGGTGTCCCAAAAAGATTCAAACGATCTTTAATTCTTTACCTGTTGGAGATAAGTGGGAAATGTAAATTGCAAAAATGTTGAAAGTAAGGTAGGAAATAAGACTACGTTAATGAAATAGACTTCTCATTAATTTTCCAGAAGTTACCCTTTTTAAATTTTTAAACGACTGCCTTAGACAAATTTGGTCAATCAGAAAATTTTTATTTTTAATGTAAGAAGATCATTAAAAAACCCCATATCTGTACCTTTAAAATTGCCACTTTTCCATAACATGTGAAAGGCTATTTCATCAGTGAAAATAAGGATCATAAACAAATTGACGATGGAAATTGTTTAGATCAAAAATACGTTAATATGTGTCAAAATTTTTTATCACAAATTCATCTAAATAAAGCATTACACAGACAGAGATCATATAAAGCAGTGGTACTCACTACGCGGTTGGGTATCCTGTGTATTAACATCTAGTTTTATCTTTTTTGTGATATGTCACAAATTTACATTTCTAATTTGATATATAGTTCCCATTCACAATGTTCAATATTCAATGAAATATAACTCGCTCAATTTTAAAGATGCATATATGTGGTTGTTTAATGATCTTATTGCATTAAAAATAAAAATTTTGTGATTGACCAAATTTGTCTAAGGGGGTCGTATAAAAATTTAAAGAGTGTAACTTTTTGAAAATTAAAGGGAGGACTATTTCATAAACGTAGTCTTGCTTCCTACATTACTTTACCATTTTTGCAATTTACATTGCCCACTTATCTCCAACAGGAAAAGGATTTATGCGCGTTTCAATCTTGTTGGGATACCCCGTATAGGCTCTGCATATGATTCCTCTCCATGTATTGTTTTTTATTTTATCATTTCCGAATAGGCCAAAATTTCTCAATAGATATATTATTTCCATTAAATGCTTTTTTCAATAGTTTTGTTGTCCATTTCTATTGATTTGGCAATATTCTACAACTTTGCAATTGGCTATTTTCGTTTATATTACTCAGTATTTAATTATCCTAATTTTAAAATTCTCTACCAGGGAGCTGCAATAATTTTTATTCGATCGGACATGGTCAGTTCACCATAGGTGTATCTAACGTGTAGATTTACGAACCTTTCCTTACAAAGTTATTGGAGTGCTTAAGGCTGTTGAGAAACCCTTTATATTGAGAAGGATTCGTAATAAATCCTAAATAATGTCGTTAGGTTTTTACCATTTGAAAGAACTTTAAAAATATTCATTCCTTTGATAATAGGTATAATATTTACTATTTTTCATTGTATTTTTTTAAATCAGAAGCGTCATATTAATGATTTTATTCATAGAACTTAGATCTATATGCAGATAACAGCATCCAAGACTTTTTTCAACTTATGTTCTCTTCAGAATATAAAAGCTGATACTCGTAATAGCAGCAAGAAAACTTGCTATGTGCCGTAATATGTACCACACTGCGAGTATGAACTTTGTTGTTATACCCTAGCTTACCAGAATATTAATTTTGTAGACATTTTAAGGTACCTACGTGGCAGAACTTAATATGTCTACTCCAGTAGAATTCCTCAAAATTGTAGCATAAGGCAAATTTTCGTTTTACCTTTGCAAGTATCTGCTTTCAATTCTAACGAGGACCGGATAAGTGCTAAACTGACTTCGGCAGAAAAATTCGGACACTGTTATCGGTAGAAAAGTTTAAATTTTAAGAAACACCCCCTAATCGTGAACTCTGAGTGTCATTTCATTCACTTTTGTTGTGACTTATCCCCCGTGGTGAGGAGCGGCTAGCACCACGTTCCTAGACCCCTGGTCCCAAGGCGAAGGATATAATATATTCAGCTTCACTTTTATTGAGGCTCCCAAAGGGCAGAAGTCTGACTGTGCCTCGACTACACAACATCCATGCCCGCTGGCAGTATTCGAACCCACAACCCGGAAATCCAGCGATCAGACGGAAACGCATGCCCCTGACCGCTTGACCACCGAGTCGGCTCATTCACTTTTAAATAACATTTATTAGACGGCTATTTCTGCGGCATAATAATATACTCATTTTACATATTCTTGACTTCTACATATTCTGATATTCCCGACTTTTCTCATACATTTTTTAAATAGTTTTATCTTCTAATATGTTGTTTTCGAAAATAAATAGCTATTTTACGTACAGTAATATCGTATAAAATCGAGCCAAATTTCAATTGATTAACTCCATTTTATGTGAATATATCCTGCTGGTAATCTCACAGACACTCTCAGAGACATAATAATTTGATGATTCTCTCTCATTTTGTGAAGTTCAGAGCGTTTAATTTCCTCAGAATGCGTAACATTAGTGAGTTTTGTAACTTATAAAATTAGTGAGTTTTGAAAAGCGTAAAATTAACGAGTTATGAAACGTGTAAGTTTAGTGATTTCTAATTCAAACTCTTCCAAGGATAAGGGATACATTTCAATAAATAAAAACTCTTTGCAAAGAGGATAGGAAAAAAAACCTAAACATCAAAATCAATTACAAAAAAATAAACAATGCAGCATAAAGTTGTTTTGAGGATGCGTTGGATCATTTTCTTTAGTACTAGACAGACCAACAAACCTGAAGTCAAAAGGACATACACAATGAGTCAAAATTTTGCTCATTTATTTATATAAAATTAATATGTAGAACTAATCATTTATATGTAATAAATAAATGATCAATTGCAGTTATTTTCTAAACCTTTAGTTCAAGTTTTAATGTATCATTAATATTTTTTCCTACACACGCAAAGAACTTTGGCTTTACGATCTGGTATGTCATTATTTTTCCCTTCATCACCTCCTCCTTTTACGGTCCAACTTAAATCTTTCGCTATAAGCCCATTCCCAATAATATCCTGTATTCAAATTGCACATCATTATCTATCTTTTATCACTTATCAGGAGATAGTAAGTGGATTATAACAAAGTTGAATGCAGGTGCAGTATACAAGTAAAATGCATTCGCGGCAAAACAGTTAATTCGCATGGCAGAGTATCTGATATATGTAAATGAATGAAAATTCGATTTAGAATATTTGACTTCATTACAGTACATTCTTAAAAAAATACTAAAGGCAAAATAATTAACTTTAAATTGTAAAAATAAACGTATTGTAGAAAACGTAATTAACTTTTTGAATGCGACTAATTAGCACATTGCAGCTTTTCAGAAATTTTACGACTTACTACTAATACCCGCGCTTTCAAATCTATTGCTGCTTCAAAGTATTATGAATATAATTTTACTGCGACATACGTAGCGATATAATATTTCTATGAAATACATGATTCCATTTCTGTTGCAACAGTGATTTTTTAATTATTACTTAATCTAAATAGGAACAATGGGGAATTTTGCGTTTTCAAAGAAAATTAAAAATAAACAACCGCTGTATATATTATACGCATTACTAAAATTTGCATATGTATTTTTCTTTGTAGTCATAAAGGTTGATATTGATTTTATTCTGAATATTTCGTTATCACTAATCACATACTATCTCCTTTTTCAAAGCATTTTAAACATATAAAACGAGTTTCAAATATGAACCGATATGCTAAGTATACTTCTGAAGTTAATTACCATATATGTCAAAATTCGGGAAACTTGACACAGATGTCTAATTCTTAGATGGAGTTTGAATGCTGTTTTATTAAAATGGTGACCATGGTATTTACTGCTTTCTGCAGCTTAGAAAAATTAACATTCAATGCATATGAATTTTAATAATTTGAAATATCAGAACGTCAAGTAAATATATTTGAATTATTTAACATATGACGTAGTTATTATGACAGAAATAAGCATCTACATGAATAACATAAGTTTGTAAAAATAATGTACTTAACTTGAAAATGTTCAGATGTGTAAATTTTAATTTTGCATATAGTAAATTTTAGGAATTTCGAATAATGTTTGGTTGAATTTCAATTGTGTTATCTGTTTGGGGGGAATCAGTAAAAATAATTTTAATTCTCGTAATATTTTGGTTGGTCTTTAAAGTTTAGTTATATATGACTAAACTTTGAAATTCAACTAGAAGTGGTCTGTATTAAAGAACAGTTGTCTGTATATTAACTAGTTGTCTGTATTGCTAAATAAGTGATGCGAGTAAAATTTGATAACAAACTATATTAAGCACACTTGGAAAGTAGAGGTAAATAATGACAATGACTGCGATACTAAACTGTGGTTTGAGGTGTGAATGTTGAATTTGACGAATTGTAGAATGTTGAAGTCTTGTTTTTATTTATAGATTTTATTATCATATCAAGATATTTAAATGCGCTTGATTTGAAATGTGAATACTCATTTGCAATCACGTTGTATATTATGTGAATTATACGATTTCTTGCACCAAAAATTTCAAACTTTTGCACATATCTGCTGAAAACGTTATGACTATAACATTAGAAACAAGTCAGAAATATTTTCGAAAATGTAAAAATTTGATGTAGACAACACATGACATTCTCAATATAATGCAATTAATTTACTCCATTTTTGGTGAAAGAAGGATTTATATAATATCCACATCACATTGTTTTCAACGAACATGTAGCGTTTTTTCGGATGACAACATGGGAAATTATTTTGATGTTCCCAAATAACTTATATTTCGCGCAATTCTAAATCGACAAGTATCAATATTGGTGATAACATCGGCAACATTCACTAATGTTCATATATAAAAATATTTAAAAAACTCATTCAAAAATTTGGAGTCATTTATGTTAATTTAGCGTTATTATGACTACATTTTTGTCAATCTGGCGATGTTTTGTTAAATTAGTTTACAAGTATGGCAAATTTATCGACAAATACTACACAAAGACGAAGATAAGAGCTTTTTGTATATACAAATGACAATTGTGTATCATTGGTCATGAAAATACAAATTTTTACACAAGTATTTTCTCTCGAGAATGGAACGAGCTAGATCCATAATACTGATTTTAGCAATTTTGTTCCATAATATTGCATAAAAAGTGAACATATTGTATGGTAGATAATACTTTTTACTTTCCTTATATACATAATGTATAAGGAAAGTATTGTGACGGGGTCGAAAATTCGAATTCGAGTTTTCGACGGGAGAGCACGTTTCAAGCATCCCTGATCACGAATCAAACATTTTTGAAGTGATGTCTGTGTGTGTGTCTGTGTGTGTGTTTGTGTGTGTGTGTGTGTGGAGACGATAACTGACGAACGAATGGACCGATTCGAACTAAATTTGGTACAAAAATCACAATCCGTAAACACTGGAAGCCTATTGTTTTTATACGCAATCGAATGTTCAGAACCCCCCTCAATTTTCGAATGAAATTTTGAAAAAATCGTCAGAACATCAAAACGGTAAATAAAGTTACGCAAGTAGACATTTCTTATGTAATTTTTCATCAGAAAACGATTGACATAAATTTTAGAACGCTAACATGAACCGTTCTCGAGATATTGTACATTTTTCAAGAAAATTATCAAAAAGTCATTTAAAATAAAAAAAAAATTCCTATTGAGAAACATGTTCACTTTTCATATGTCATACCATGCGAAAGATTGGGTGACGTCATTCTCGTGGATTTAGCTCGTTCCATTCATGCTTTAAGTAATAATTTAAGTAATAATTTTGATACTTTAAGTAATAATTTTGTATTTAAACGCCAATACTCATTTATCTGCTGTAAGAAAAACTTATATCTTCATCCAAAACGCTTGGCGAGATTTTGGCGACGAAATTGGCGGAATGTTGCCAACTTGGCGACTTTTTGAAATGCTGCCAAATTAACGAAAATCTCGCTAAATGGATAAATATGACGCTAAATCGATGAAAATGACGACTAATTGTCGAAAATTCAATATTTTGGAAAGAATATTAGTATCTATTATAAGAAAATCATATTTTTTTATTGTAAAAGTAGTAAATTCATTACTTTATATAAGGAAAGTCATGTGTTGCCCACATCAGATTTTTTTAAAAATGTGTTCAGAAATATTTTCTGCTGGAAATTGTTTCTTAACATATAAGTGTCACATATTGGTTTTTGTTCCATTTTGCGTTCTGATTTAGATTTAAAAAGTACTTGATTTACTCAGTTTTTTTCAGTTAATAATGATATACAAAAAATGATTTCACATTTAGTTTTGCAAATGGAATTATATTTATTGCAAGTTAATTATATTTAAGCATTGAATATAAAACACATTTCAATTGAAATGCAATTTTATTTAACCATCTCAAAAATGTTATACATTCAGCGCTGATATATTTTAAATTATTACGGAACCACAATAATCTATTATATTTAAAAACTTCAAACTTTATCGAAAAGAAAATGAGTTTTATTCAAATGACGTCATCGAAATATAAATTGTCTGACTCTCTATGTAAAAGCAGTGAATATTTCACTTATACACTTTCATTCCAGACTCTAGAGTTAATTTTGCATGGAAAAAATTCAGCAATTCTTATACAACTCATCTTACAATCACTTGTTTACAATCTGCATCTATTAAAATTAGGCTTCGTTGTAGGTATAATCAAAGTTTGATGATCATTTAAACTCAAAAGTTTTGTAATTGTGTGCCACAAATTATAGTTGCACAGAAAATACGCAAAAATAAAGCGGTATTAGGACGGATGTAACACTGAATATAAATTTAAAAGAACTTTAAAAATCACGATTTTCAGACTGGGAAAAAATATTGTCATATTTTATTTTGAAGTGTGTCACGTGATCTCTTCATATTATATGGGTGTAATTAATATTACTTTCCTTATATACATAATGTATAAGGAAAGTATTGTGACGGGGTCGAAAATTCGAATCCGAGTTTTCGACGGAAGAGCACGTTTCAAGCATCCCTGATTACTAATCGAACATTTTTGAAGTGATGTCTGTGTGTGCGTGTGTGTGTGTGAAAGTATGTGTGTGTGTTGTGTGAGTGTGTGTGTGTGTGTGTCAGTGAGTCTGTGCAAACGATATCCCACCCACGAATGGAGTGATTCGAATGAAATCTGGTACAAAAATCACAATCCCTGAACACTGGAAGCTTATTGTTTTAAAACACAATCGAATGTTCAGAAGCTCCCTAAAATTTTCGAGTGAAATTTTGAAAAAATCATCAAAAAATCAAAAACTTTAATAAAGTTACGCAAATAGACATTTCTTATGTAATTTTCCCTTAGAAAACGATCGACATAAACTTTAGAACGCTAGCATGAACCGTTATTGAGATATTGCACATTTTTCGAATACATTTATCAGAAAATCCCATAAATTAAAAAAAAAATATTAACTATTAAGAAACATGTTCACTTTTCACATGTAATATCATGCGATAAATTTGGTGGCATCATTATCGTGGATCTAACTCGTTGCATTCATGAAAAAAGATAGTTTGAGTAATACTTTTGTATTTGAACGCCAATAGCCATTTATCCTCTGTAAAAATAGCTTATTTCTCCGTCCATAACGCTTGGCGAGTTTTTGGCGAGGAATTTAGAGGAATGTCGCCCTCTTGGCGCATTTTTAAATGTTGCCAAGTTAACGAAAATCTCGCCAAATGGATAAAAGTGACGCGAAATCAATGAAAATGACGACTGATTGAAGAAAATTCAATATCTTGAAAAGAATATAACTATCTACTATAAGAATAACATTTTTACTTTCCTTATATACATAATGTATAAGGAAAGTATTGTGACGGGGTCGAAAATTCGAATTCGAGTTTGCGACGGGAGAGCACGTTTCAAGCATCCCTGATCACGAATCAAGCAATTTTGAAGTGATGTCTGTGTGTGTGTGTGTGTCAGTGAGACTGTGGAGACGATAACTGATGAACAAATGGACCGATTCGAACGAAATTTGGTACAAAAATCACAATCCATAAACACTGGAAGCCTATTGTTTTTATCCGCAATCGAATGTTCAGAACCCCCCCTAAATTATCGAGTGAAATTTTAAAAAAATCGTCAAAAAATCAAAACCGCTAATAAAGTTACGCAAATAGACATATCATATGCAGTTTTTCATTAGAAAACGATTGACATAAATTTTAGGACGCTAACATGAACCGTTCTCGAGACATTGAACATTTTTCCAAAAAAAATATCAAAAAGTTATATAAAATGAAGAAAAATCTTTCCTTTTGAGAACCATGTTCATTTTTCATATGTAATACCATGCGATAAATTTGGTGACATCATTCTCGTGGATCTAGCTCGTTCCATTCATGAAAAAACATACTTTGAGTAATACTTTTGTATTTGAACGCCAATAGTCACTTATCTGCTGTAAGAATAACTTATTTCTCCATCCATAACGCTTGGCGAGATTTTGGTGACAAATTTAGCGGAATGTCGCCAACTTAGCGACATTTTTAATTGTTGCCAAATTAACAAAAGTCTCGCCAAATTGATAAAAATGACGATAAATCAATGAAAATGACGACTAATTGTCGAAAATTCAATGTCTTGGAAAGAATATTAGTATCTACTATAAAAAAAAACTATTTTCATATGTGATTGGCGCGAGATGTAGGCAGTACACTTTCTTACTCCAATTTCCGCATCTTTCCCCACAGGAGTCAAAACGAGGCGTCCCAAGTTATAAGGAAAAGCGGTGGAACAGCCCAGTGGTTAGCGCGCAGAGATTGCACTCAGACGACCCGAGTTCGATTCTCGGCCCTGTCCAAACTGCCACCGTGTTCATGTGGAGAAAGGACATGTTACATATGAGGGTCCGTAAGTCCTATTGCAGGCTTGGTGATAGGGGAAGGAGGGTACGGTTCTTGGGGATGCCGCTTTCACTGCGTTTCGGTGTATATTGGGACGCACATCCAAACAGATTCCTTAGACTTTCGGGTAGGTCGGGGTTGAATTCGAGGAGTTTATAAGAAAAGTAATTTTTTTATTAGAAACCTGATATCTCTCAAATACGTAAAATCTGGTAATGCTTTTTTAATGTTTAATTACAAGAAGTCCAATCTTAGAAAAATCGATTTTTAAGAAAACCCTTATTTATTGCATTATTACGATATCTGCATTACAGCAATATTGCATTATTACGATTATATTATTGCATTCAAACGATGACGAAGAGTTCTATAATTTTATAGCAAAGCATATGCATTGGACATATCATTGTTTCTTTTATTATTATTTCTAAAACGTAATGTTCACGCATCTTCAATTTTAAAAGAAAAATCTTAAACGAATTTTTTGGAAGACGCATTTTTGTTTCCCAGCAGGTGTTTTAGTGCGTAAATTTACTTTTCATTTCTGAGTAACGGTGCTTACAGTTCATACATTTATTCATATATCTTACAGAGAGATACACCCCTTAAATTTTATACTCTTGTGCAGAAAAAATCAAATGAAGGTGTATTTTAACATCCCATTTCTTCCGTAATATTCCATAAATCTGATTTTAAAAGATAGTTATAAAACAACCATTTCTCAATAGATTTTCTATTTTAAGGCGTATCTATCTGTTTCATTTCTTTTTTTAAATTTTTACATAATAGTTGAGGATTTTTTTTCACACAATTACCTACAGTGAATTTTCCCTTTTAGCTGCATCGTTCATTTTCTTCGAGTGCATGCCGTCGCATTGCGGTTAAGAGACGTAGAGTGTAAACAAAATCATATCAGGTCCTAACATGGATATGAAAAGGAATTCGCTGCTAAACGATTAAGTTAAAGAAGATATTTGTAAAAAGTCTCGATGATCCAGATTGCCTTTTACATGTAGTCACACGACAGTCATTATCTGGAAAGATGGTGGGGTTAAGCTGTTATTCATATTGCACGTAGCTATATTCATATTGTACGTAAAAATTTAGAAAATTGATAATTGATACAGTAATGAATACTATATATATATATATATATATATATATATATATATATATATATATATATATATATATATATATATATATATATATATATATATGTATGTACATGTATATATGTATATATATATATATATATGTATATATATATATATATATCTCTATATATATATACATATATATATATATATATATATATATATGTATATATATTTATATATATATATATATACATATATATATATATATATATATATATATATATATATATGTATATATATTTTATATATATATATATATATATATATATATATATTTTATATATATATATATATATATATATATATATATATATATATATATATATATATATATATATATATATATATATATATATATATATATATAAATATAAATTAGTAAATCCAAAGTTAGAATGTATGTAGTAACTCATAATACACTATTCCAAAATTTTCTACAAAATACAAAGAAATAAAAGAAATTAAGACATAAAGAGGAAATAATAAAGCATAATGCAGGTCATAAAGACAAAGACAATCAACAAATTTCAAAAATGAGGAATGCAAATAAGAAAACAAAAAAATCAAGCAAAAAAGCTTGCACATGGAAGAGATTTAGGCTTACGATAAGTTCATTTCGAAAAAATTCTCTTCGGGTCCATATATCCCTTCGAAATGAACACAAAAATGCTTGTTTCTGAAACACAAGATATATTTTATCTATAAACTTGTGTTATATGGACGACAAGCATATAGATTCGAACAATAAAGGAAACATAAATACCTTGAAATACATTTCATTAGAGCAACCATGACAAGCAAAATATGGCTAGACCAATGTTGCCATATGGAGAAATGAAAAGATGTGATTTGCTGTTGCCAAAGAGAATAATAAAAACTGTATTGCGTAAAAGCAATAAAAAGAGATATTCAACAGTTAAAGCTTCAAGATAAAAAGATGAAAATATAATTTCAAGAGACTGAATAATTACGGCTAAAATAAGATAATAAGAGAATTTTAGGCTAATCGAAACTTATTAACTATACCATTTACTAAATGTGCAGGATATTTATACATTTTACTGGTAATTTTGAGGTTATTAATGTGCAAAGCATGAAATTTTTTATCTGATAATCTATAAATTCTAAAAAGTTGATTAAGAATAATATTTCTAAACAATTCAATCGAGTTGCAGGAATTAAAAGGTAATAATTTATTAATATTAAATTTAAAAAAATATTTTTTATCATATAAATTAGTAACTATCCCATGAGCAGGTTCTATAATTAGATTTAAATCCAAATAATAAATATTATTACTAATAGAAGTTTCATTAGGTATTAATTCCAAATTATCCGGATAGAAATCTATATCTATGACATAGTTATCAGTAAATACAAGACAAATAAGATCATCTACATATCTGTAAATTTTATAATCTGTTGAAGTAAATAATTTTTCATAATGATATAGGTATAAATTAGGTAACATACTGCTACTACATCCACCTTGAGGAACACCTGAGACTTGTAAGTACAATTTATTACCTTGAAAGATATAATTATTGAAAAGAACAAAATGGAGAAGCTTAGGAAAATTGGTAAATTTAGTAAGATGAGAATGAGTAGTAATATAAGCATTATATAAAGCTAAAATGACATCATATAGATCAGTGATCTTAATATTATTAAATAGATCTTTAAAATCAAAAGTTTGAAATCCTATTATTTTACCAAGTGTTTTTAATTTATTTTTTAATTCTTTACTGTTATTTAGAATAATGTAGTTATCACTAGAATCTCGTAAATTACTATTTAGTGCATTTAAATAATTTAGTAATAATTTACTAGCAGTAGTAGAGTATGAATTATGACCACTGGTTACAGTTCTAAATTTAATAGGATTTTTATGAAATTTAGGTATAAGCACAATATATGAAAATGTCAAAAATTTATTATTAATATCTAAATCACTATACATATTGATAATTTTCAATTTGATACTATTAAGAGAGTGTGAATCAATTTTAAAGAGACTATTATTTTTTAAATAATCTAGCAGATATTGAATATAGAATTTTTTACAAATAATAGCATAATTATTGGAGGCTTTATCAACATAAGTAACAACAAAAGATCTATGTAAATTATTAACAGATTGCTTTATATTATCCATATTATATATTGATCTAGATAAATTAATACTACAAATGGCATTTTTAATAGATCTCAAAATAGTAATTTTCCACATATTAAATGCCTCTAAAGGATGAGCATATTTAGAAGCTAATCCATAAATAAATTTATCAAGGTCCAGACTGATTGACTTTAGGACTTGTTTAGAATTATTACATGAAGGTAACCTGAATTTAGTGCCAAATGACATAATAGTTCTTAAAGATTTATCTTTTACAATGGCTAAGTCACCAGTAACTATATGACCCAAGTGTGGATTAATAAATTCAGCATAATTATCAACACTACAAATACATTCACCATCTACATTTGTTGAGGAATCTATGTCGACTGAGAGAGATTTTGAAATTGCATTGTAATTAAAAATGGTTCTTCCAATAGACTTGTTATATTTAAAAATTTTAGTAACATTCAAATCCTTTACAGGCAAAAGATGATGGAAATGATTAAATAAATTCTTAAAGTTTATGGAATTATAAATAGGATGCTTAAATGATATTACACAATAAGAATTAGAACAGTTATTATTATGAAATTGATTAAGTTTTATTTTTAAATATTTTGATCTAGTAATGAGCAAATCATAGAAAATATGATTAAAATGTTCATTAGTAAGATTTAACTTTAAGAAAATAGCATAAGCTGTGTTTAATTGTTTTTTCTTAAGTGAAAATACCCATGATTTAATAAATTTCAAATTGAAATGTGTTATTGAATTGTTGATGCATACTTTTAATCTCCACTTTAAAATCATGTTGGGAGGAGCTTCCTTTACCGCGTTTAAATCTTTTGAGTTTACCCAATTTACTATTATGTAAAAGAGGATTAAAAAAAAGGTGATTAAAAATAGAATATTTATTATCTACAAAATTATTCTTAACAATATTACCATTGAGATATAATTGATTTAATCCATAAGGAAACAGAGTACATTGTGATTTAATATAGAAGTTTTCAAAGAATAATTTATCAGCAGTATTTGTTTTAATGTCCAAAATATGTATAGTTATATTTTCAAAACCATGATGAGCAAAGTGTTTATATTCGATTTTATTAGAAGTAGGAAGAAAATTATTATTATGGATATATTTTTTAACATGATCTCTATGTACATTCATACGTAGATGAATAGGATTACTGGTCTGTCCTATATAAGATATATTACAAATATTACAAGATAATTTGTAGATGCAATTAAAAATTTTACAGAAAGTCTTATGACTATTTAGATTAGTAATTTGTGAGTTAGAAGCAAATGGGCAGGTTTTACAATTTTTATTCTTACATTTATTGAAGTTATAATTTTTAGCTGGGCAATTATTATATCCAAAACTATCCATGGCACACTGTTGGTAAATTGATAACGGTCTAAACAATTCCCAACAAAATTGAAAATACCGGGCAATATTTATCAAATTATATAATAACAAGAATAAATATATTTGCCAGTCACTAAATCAAATAAGATGTATAATTCATAATAGTTTAAGTAATATAAAGAGTATGGCATTAACACATATAAATAATATAAATAAAAATAAAATATTTGCTTATATATAAATATAAACATCTAAGTCCATGTAAAACCTAATAAAATGTAGTAAGGAGGATATTACAAGATAAAACGAAATGATTAACAATATAAATATAATCAATTCTAAACTAGATTAATTAAAACACAAGGTATAATAAAATATATACTGTGTAAATCTTGAATTCACATAGAATCCTGTCCAAAAAAGTAATAAAAAGATTGTACTAAAAAGTACAGTTTATAAAAGGCATCAATAACACCAATACAAAAATCCCAAAGGCAGTTACCCAGTCATAAAATTACAAAACCAATAAATTAGTACGAAATAATAACGATAGGTGGCAGCACTAGAATGAGATACTTCTAATATTTAATTACTAATAGCAAAGAAAATTTGCAGTAAGATTTAAAAACGATACATGGCAGCACTAGAATAAGAAACCTCTAATATTAAAGTACTAATAGCTAAAGAATAATTGCAATACAAATATTTACCAAATAACAAAACAGAAAAGAAGACAATAATTAATAATACTTTAAGCAAAAATATAATAAGTAACCTATGCAAATAAAAGAAAAGAATAAAATAGGAGAATGAGCCACAATAAACTACAATTAACATTGGAAGAGAGTAGCGATAGTAATACATAATAAAAAAATTTAAAATAAATTTAAAATTAAATTCTATTACTAATATATATATATATATATATATATATATATATATATATATATATATATATATATATATATATATATATATATATATATATATATATATATATAATATATGTATACATATATATATATATATATATATATATATATATATATATGTATATATATGTATATATATATATATGTATATGTGAATGTCATAAAACGAAAATATACAAGTGAACTGAGTGTACCAAAAAAGTAACTAGACATAAAAGCGCGATGCAGCTTGTAAATGTCGAGAAATACAGCTAAGCAAAAGCTACGTGACAAAGCGGAAAGGTGAGGAAAAAGGAACAACTGGGAATACATAAAAGGCCTAGGGGGATGGTGACCCCTAGTTCCCGGTTAAAAGTCGACTTTTACACCAAAGGTAACACTCCCGGAGCCATATATTACCTGAGGTCCTATTTCAGAACAACGTCAAAACAGAAGACGAATCCACAACAAGAACAAGAAACCGATAGAGATATAATATAAAAAAAAAAAAAAAAAAATCGAAATCGAAAAGATGACCTTTATGAAAAACTCACCGATTCCTCTTTCGTCACACCTCTTACAACACCGCTCAATAAAAGATTCGTATGAATTGAAAATTCAGTTTCTGTAACGTTGCCAATTATAACTTGAATCGAAGATGTTGCCAAAATCCCTTTTAAAAGCATTGTCAAATTTATTATACAGAGTATTGTAACAATGACGTAGGAATTCAAGAGGATAGAGCTGTACTATAGCCTCCTTGATAAAAACAGTATCACTTTTGATACGATTCGCAGTATAGGTATGCATACGTGCATTACGTATGAAATGATTCAGCACAATATTACGAAAAATCATGTGACTCAAATTAGAATTCCAATTTATTATATAATGTATATTGATCTTGAATTGGCGTCTTTTATCGTATATCTTCGTATACGTAGTACTTCTATTTGAAAAATGAATACTTATATCCAGATAATTTTTTTCTTTTGTCATATTATTAGGAGTTTCCAACAAAGTTAAATTCGTAGGATAGAAAGTGAAATCAAAGTTGATATTGGTTTCTTGCTGTGAAATAAGGATATCATCGACGAATCTAAAGTATGGTAACTCATTTAATATGTGAGTACCTTTTTCGTAATGATGGAGGTAAAGATTTGCTAATAATGATGAGCATCCACTGCCCATCGGTACACCTTTAATTTGTCTGAAGTAATTTATACCATTAAATAAGATATTTTCATACAGTACTATATCCAATACATCTTTAAACTTTTGTAATGGCACTATTTTTTGCATTTGATATAGATTACACAAGCCGGTAATAATGTCGTGAAGATCCGCCAAATTGATTGTATTGAATAGATCTTGGAAATCGTAACTTTTATATATCAAGTTTGTCGGTTGTTTGTTTAAGTTCCTTATCACATCTCCACTATTTTTTATCATGACTGAACCATTTGTCATTATATGAGTCATAATAGGTTGTAGATAAGCAATAAACTGCGAATTTGCTGTAGTTGTATAAGCCTTAAATGCAACTGTGACTGGGCGAAACTTCACAGGATTTTTGTGAAGTTTTGGAATTATGATTAAATAAGGGTAACCTATATGATGTAGATTGATTCCTATACGTTTATGTAGAGCCCTTATACGATTTTCCATTTCTTGTTGTGGTACATTCAGCTTTTGATATATCTCTTCGTCTTTATAACTTTGTTGAAGGAGTTCTATATAGTAAGAGAGACATGTAAATGTAAAATTTGAAGCTACTTTATCCGTGTATGTAATAGCATATTTATTCCATAACTCCTCTAGAGTGTGTCTGTTTATCGTTCCTCTTTCTTGATGATCATATGATGGATTATAAAAACGTTGAAAGTTTGACATGATGTGATCACGCCATTCGTCAAAAGAAATTAAAGGCATACTGTATCTAACCGCCATTCTATAGATAAAATTCTTCAACTCTTCACCAAATCTAATTTCAATCTTGCTAAATTCCTGTATACGGTATTTTGTTCCTAATTTAAACGCATCATGTAGGGGCTTATTAGTAATTACATCCAAGTCACCCGTTACAATATGTCCCAGATCACCATTGACATATTGGCTAGATGTACAATTACATATAGTATTTCCATATAGATGCAGATTTTTACAGATTTTGTTATAATTAAAAACTTTACGTCCTACTGGTACAACATAGCGATATGACAAACAAATTTTCGTATTAGATATGGGAAAATGCATTTGTTGAAAATTAAATATTCGTTTAAATGGGATATCATTAAAAGCTTTATTACTAAATGTAGATATAAAGAATTCTTTATTTTGTTTAGGAAGTGCTTCGCCATTCAGGTTGATGTTCCATTGAGATGCTCTCAGTTTTATCATATCGAGAAATATAGCAAACCAGTTGATGACAATATCGGACTTATCATGTGGTGCATCTTCAAAATGTTTGTTTTTGTAAAAGTGCCATATGCGATGTAGGTAACGTTTACGAATACCATAAACAGTATTTTTGATCCAGTTTGTCTTTATATATTGATCGTTGTAAAATTGTTCGATTAATGCATCTATTTTTACTATAGTATTAATATAAGAATAGCGATGAGAACGATTGCCACGATGATGTCTAGTAACAGTATAGCCGTTTCCTTGAGGCTTAGTCGATGGTATCTTACTATTTCTGCATAAATCCAGATCATGATTTACTTTATAAAGTAATGAATTAAGGCCATATGGAAAGGCTGTTCCAAATTGACTAATGTGAACGTTCTCCCACCATAACCTTTCGTCATGGTTAGACACAAAATCTATTATTTTTATACTAATATCATCAAAGCCATGTAGTCTAAAGTGGCTTAATTCTAAATTTGAATGAAGTGCAGATTTAGTATTATAGAGTTTGACTTGACTTCTGTGGAGATTGATTCCTAGATTGAGAGCATTTTTAGTCTGTCCAATATACTGTTTTTTACATTTTCCACAGGTGATAGAATATATGCAGTTGAATGATTTGCAGAATGTACGATAATGGTCATGGTTAAAAGAGATTTGTTCACTCGCAGCAACAGGGCAAAGTTTACACCTTCGAGATCCACATTTTTTAAATTTAAAAGTTACAATATTCTTAAATTTATATTGATATTGCCTATTAAAACGTTCATGATTACCACGAGAGTCTACATTTTTATCTTGAATACAAGATACGTCCAAGACGTTATTTTTATTTTCATCATTAGGTGTATGAGGGCATTTCTTAAAATAATGTAATATAGTGCTCATTAAGGGTAGCAGTATATCGATCACACAGTTTACCCTTAATCACTGTGTTACCGAGCCAATATATAACTTATATATCGTTGCCAGTCGCTAAAGTTGTATTCATCATAAATAAATAAGTTATACTCGTATAATTGAGTGTAAATAGAAAAGAATATAACAATGAAATTAGATTTGGTGAAGAGTTGAAGAATTTTATCTATAGAATGGCGGTTAGATACAGTAT